>CAOKZL010000382.1:0-710369 GCA_948472985.1 Iguana delicatissima | reverse complement strand
TTTCTTAATTGACTGTCTCTGGGAGCTGCTTTAGTCCCACTCTAGAATAAAAGCAGCATACAAAATGAATGAATAAATAAATAAATTTATTGATGAATGAAGTCCTTTGGTATAAAAATGCAATGGCATTTTAGCTTCCCAAAGATTCAAAAAGAGATAGTATGGTTCTGTGTGTAATTTCTAAGAACTTAAGTGAAAGGCTATAATTTTATCTAAAATTTTAGAAGTTAGATATTAACTAGGGCAGTTTCCACCCTCCACCATTACAGTACTATTATTCCACTTTCAACATCCTGTGGAATTCTAGAGTCTGTAGTTTGCCGAGGGCAAAGAGCTCTCTGGCTGAGAATTCTAAATGCCCCTCCCTAAACTCCTCAGGATTCCATAGGATGTTGAAAGTGGAATAATAGCACTATAACAGTGTTATGCAGAAATGGCCTAGAATGCATGTTTTCTACAATTCACCTCTTTTCCCTACTATAGTAGTATTTCTTCCAAGACATATGTGCTTCAGCAAACTTGTAATTAAGTCCACCTTTACTTTCCAATGATCAATCATGGATCAAAGCACTTTAAATAAAAGGTACCAAGGCCAAGAAGTACCAATATAGTAGACTATATTTAAGAGGAAGGAACTGATAAAACCACTTCTGAGTATTTCTTGCCTAAGAGAGCCATATGACATTCATGAGGTTGTCATAAAGTCAACAGGCAACATGAAGGCACAGGCATATATACATCCAGGTGAGCAAAATCACATGATTCTGTGAACCAGATTTTTCACCACTTGGAGGAGTTTGTTGTGTGTCTACGAGTAGTTTCTGATTTATGGTGACCCTAAGGTAAACCTATAATGCTTTTTTTTCTTGGCAGAATTTGTTCAGAGGAGGGTTATTTTTTCCTTCTGTGGCTAAGAGAGTGTGACTTGCCCAAGGTCACCCAGTGGATTTCCATAGCTAAGTGGTGATTCAGATCCTGGTCTCCCAGCGTCTTAGTCTAGCACTCAGACCCCTATACCATGGCCATTTCCACACTAGACGGTTATAGGACTATTATTCCACTTTCAATGTCCTATGGAATTCTGGGGTTTGTAGTTTCCTGAGGCCAAGGAGCTCTCTGGCTGAGAATCCTAAATAGCAATAGCAATAGTATTTATTTCTATACTGCCTATCAACTAGTGTTATCTAAGTGGTTTACAATGTATTTTAGCTAATTGCCCCCAACAAACTGGGTACTCATTTTACCGACCTGCGAAAGGATGGAAGGCTGAGTCAACCTTGGAGCCTGGCAGGATCGAACTCACAACCTTGTGGTTGCAGTACTGGCATTTAACCACTGCGCCACCAGGCTAAAGACCTCTCCCTGAACTACAAACCCCAGGATTCCATAGGAGGTTGAAAGCAGAATGATAGCACTATAATAGTGTGGTGCGGAAATGGCCCGTGCTGTTTCTTCTAAAACCATGCTGAACGTATTATCCAGCTTGACTCTTAATGACAGAGGTCTGATACAAGATTATTTAAAACACTTTTGCCTGAGAAGCATCTTACAAAATGAGAGAAGGTGTAAACAAAACTTGTACTGAAATGCTACATTAGACAGCATTTTGATCTGACTCAGCAAACTCATGACCTTGTCTGGTTTATAAGCATTACTGTTTACATAGTAAAACCACCAAATCACAGTTAAAGAAGGAAGGAAGGAAGGAAGGAAGGAAGGAAGGAAGGAAGGAAGGAAGGAATTTTGTTAATTTAAGAAAATAAACAGGAATTATTTACAACCTGGGGAATATTTAGGGGATAGCTATGAGGATCATAAAGGCCAAGTTAACAGTAAACAGTAAAGGAATAAAGTATGGTTAAGCCAAAGATGGCTAGTTGACAAAAATGCTAACATTTTTCAAATATTTAAATAGTCGCTCAAAATAACAGAAACTGTTTGCTGCACTCAGTGATGGAGAGAGTTTCACCAGTCAGAAAGATTTTCTGTTTTAAGCAAAAGCTCACAAAGAAATTGAAAATCATCTACCTTCCTCTTTCCCTCCCTCTGTCATACAGCACACGTTTTTCAAAACAATAACTTCAGACTTGATAATTTGAGCAAGCCTATGAAGCTTGTTAGAAGTGGAAACCACCAGTTATGTGTTCAACTGATTTTTTGTTTTGTTTTGCTCTGTACTACAGCTCTTAACAGCATATAAAGAATTCACTTTCTTTCCTTTCCTTTTATTTCTTTACTCACAGCATCTAATAACCAAAATACTTGCCTGCTGGAAATAATAATGAACGGAATATTGCCTAGTGGTCTTTATTTTGGGTGTTTGAAGAGCATTCTGTTTATTCAAGTTGTTTAATCTTGAATCAGCCAGTGAAGCAGTTTGGTTTTAAAATCTGGGAGAAGATGAAGGCCAACAGTACTATGACTATATCACAGATTTTAAAAGGTTGTGAAATACTGTCAGATAAGCAAATACAGTTTGAAGAAGGAGGCCATACCTTGCTGAAACTAAGTGATAACACATGTTTAATGATTGCTGTAAAGATTCAAAAGTCAAACTAAACAAGAGCAATCCAACCTAAATCCAATTATTCATGTGATAACCTTTGTCATATGATAACCTTTATGAAATGAAGATACCTTGTTAATTATATGTAACATTTTATTTACTTTTTTTCAGTAAATGTTACCTTGCTTTTCTTTGTCAAGTATGTGCAGAATGATTAACATGAACATTTAGGGAAAAAAGCATGCTACAAAAGATGTGGAACTACCTGGAAGGATAAAGCAATTGTGTGTTATTTTTTCTTCTTTCCTTACTGTACAGTGCAACTGATATTATATCTTGATGCCATGGTATTGGTTGGTGTCACACATAACAGTTATAGATTGCATTTCATTAAATTCTAGCTGCTTGTTGTGTTCAAGCCCATCTCTGTTGTTAGCCACCCACAGACCACAATTAGAAGCTATGGTTTGTTATTGACTGAGGAACTGTGGCTAGTTTAAACCATGGCTTGCTGTTCTGTCCAAATTAGAACCATGGCTTGTTGCTGGCATGTTTTGCTACTTCTCCATGAAATAGGAGCTGACAGGAGGAGTGAAAAAGAAACAGGTTAAAAATGGGGAAACAGCCTGGGGTTGGTTTCATTGTCAGAGGGTAATTCATGGCCAAAGCAACTAAGCATGGTAATATAAACCATATCTCAGCATGATGTGTGAATGAGGTCATTTTGCAGTCCACACAACTGATGTTTAATAAATGTATAACAAAGATGGAGAAAATGCCATTCATTGTCAAGAATGGGTACGGGATAGGTTTGAGAACATATTCAAAACATGGAGTTTACTGGGAATACTATGATTGGTGTGCTGGCTTACTTGTTTTCTTTGTAGCAGTTCATTCCTAGCTGCTGGTATCTCAGAAAATATTTTGCCTCTTTGGTTATGGGAATTGTTGCAAAGAAAATAACAAAGCTCTGTCTGGGGATGTGCATAAACAAAGTACCTTTTGATTCCGATTTAAATTTTCAAGTACAAACTTCAAAATAGGTGCCTCCTTTGAAGAAGTCGTGTAGTTTAACATAGCTTGGGATAATTGTTGCAATAAGAGACTTTGTGAAAAACATGTAAAATATTGACCATACTGCATGTAGATATCAAGATACATAGCAGTGTAAGAAGACAGTGAAGGCTACCACATTTAGATGAGATCCTGTGCCCTTTTGTATGTATTTTGGAAGCTGCTGTATTAATGTATGCCTGAGAAGTAAAACAAAGACTTCTCATGTAAAATTTATGAAGTCAGATCGTCATTATTATTTACATATATGATTATATATAACTTTTTTTTTCAAAATAAGGGATCCAGGGCATCTGGGAAATTACAAGCAAGATGGTTTAACTTCTTTTCCAGATCAATTGGTGAAACATGTTATTAAAGATAAATCTATAAGGCATGTAGACTGACAGTCCCTATTGAAAATGAATTAGCATGGCTTCTTTAAAAACAAGCACTCTGTTATGAAACTTTTAGAGGTTTTTTAGAGTGCTAGAATGCATGTGGACTGGAATGATCTGGTAGATATTTCAAAGACCTTTTACAAAGTTTGTCACCAATGACTGCTGGCCAAATTAGGTGAAGTAAAAAAAGGAAGCAGAAAGCCAAAATATATGGTCAGTTCTGCCAAAGGAGGCGCATGAGCAAAGGGATCCTTCAAGAAATTGTATTGGAATCAGTATTTTTGACATGTTCACGAATGACCTGGAGTTAGAAGTTGAGTAGTGAAGTGTCCATGTTTAGGATCATTAGGACAAAATTATTTTGGGTCATTCAGACAAATAATTATTTCAAAGAGCTCCAAAAAGATCTCTCCAAATTAAGGAAGTGGGCATTAAAACAGCAAATAGAAGCAATAGGCAAAGTACCATGTTTTCTTGGGGGAACTCTCAGAAACTGATTTCCCCACCTGCTTGCAACCCTTCACACTATCTGACAATCTGTTCTTGAGGGGTTCTTAGCCCTCCAGAGCCAGTTTCTGAAAGCATACCATTGTCAGCAGTGGAAATGCATCTTTCAATCTCTGCTGAATCCCGTTCTTCCATCAGTGGATGTCACCTGTTGGGCCTTGCTCGATATAAGGAAGTTTGAATTGATGCATATTGGAGCCGAAAAAACAAAAACAAAACCCACCCTAGATTTTTACATACATTAGTGGGATCTGAGCTGATCATGACTGATCAAGGAAAGGATCTTGGGCTTGTTGTGGATAATAGGGGGAAAATGTGAAGTAATTTTTTTATAACAAAGGGAAATTCCATATTGAGCACAATTAGAAAAGGAAGAGAAAATAAAACTGCTAGTTTCATCCTGCCCTCATAGAAGTGAATAATATCACCATACCATACTGTGTACAGTTCTGATCACCACATCTGGAAAAGTATATTGCAGAATTGGAGATGGTGTAGGAAAAGAGTTGGAGCAGCTTCCTTGTGAGGATAGGTTACAGTTCAATAGCTGTTCAACATAGGGGGCAAAAGCAAGCCAGCAGAAAAGTGACAGAGGTGTTATTGTGTGCCTTCAAGTTGTTTTTTTACTTATAGGTGACCCTAAAGTGAATCTATCTCAGGGTTTGCTTGGCAAGATTTGTTCAGCAGGTTGCATTTGCCTCCTCCTGAGAGAGTGTGACTTGCCCAAGGTCACGCAGTGGTTTTCCACGGCCAGGCAGGGATTTGGGTCATAGTCCAGTGCTAAAACCACTACACCACACAGGCTCTTGACAGAGACACACAAAATTATTTATGCTATGGAAAATGAGTAAGGAAAAGGAGCCTCGTGGCATCTTTAAGACTAACCAATTTGTCCCAGCATTAGCTTTTGCCGTCTACAGTTCACTTCTTCAGATGTGTCTGAAGTCTTAAAGGTGGTACAAGATTCTCCTCCTTTAAATATTGAAGCAAACTAATACAGCTGTCTCTGAAAATTCTATTATGTGCAGAATATATGAGGAGAAGCTTTTCTACTTCACTTGTAATGCCAGAATCAGTGCTCACCCACTAAAGGTCAGTGATTGGAGATTTAAAACTTTTTTTTCTTCCCATAGTGCATATTTAAACCATGGAACTCATTGCTGCTATATATATAGTGATGGCTGCCAGCTTGGACAGCTTTAAATATTCTGGACATATCCACGGAGAATGGGAGGCATTTTTAAATATTCAGGGCATATTCATGGAGGATGGGAGGCCATCAGAGGCTTCAATGAGTGTATACATGTTCCCTCTCATATTAGAGCTAGAATGCCTTTGTGTATCAGTTTCTGGGGAGTGTGAAGAGGGAGGTGTTGTTGAGCTCAAGTCCTGGTTGTGGGCTTCCTCTGGACAATTGGCCAGCTTCTCTGTGAACAGGATGCTGGACCAGAGAACCTTGATCCAGCAGAGCTCTTCTCATGTTGTTAGGTACATGTGCCACACAGAGCTATAATTTGATTTACAAATTGGTAAAATAGGAAGGAGTGGGTATTTCAAAATGTAAAAGTACTGCAACTTGGTGTCTTATGACATTTAATGCCTTAATGTGTTTCTTGCAGGAAAATCAAGACCAATTATTTCATAGTATCACTTGCATTTGCTGACTTGCTGGTGTCAGTTTTGGTGATGCCGTTTGGAGCCATTGAACTGGTTCAAGATAACTGGATCTATGGAAAGATGTTCTGTTTGGTCCGCACATCTTTAGATGTTCTCCTCACCACAGCATCAATTTTTCACCTCTGCTGTATCTCTCTAGACAGGTAGGAGCTAATAGATAATATTAAAAAATGCTGTTGCTTTCAGTTTCTGTAATTGGTGCTGATGCTGCATTTTATCACTTCCTGGAAGAAAGCCACTTCATGAAAGGGCTATGAAGAAATTTTCTATGTATGGGGTTAACATAAATGCTAATATTCAGATCTGGCATTTTTCTTTTCCATGTCAGGGCCTAAGTCTAGACTTTAGAATATATGAAGCTGACGTAAATGGAATTAGACCCTAGCTACAGGCTGAATGCTATTTTGGTATATGTTTTGCAAAATTTGGCCCTGAAGCCTGAATGTTAAGGAAATAAGTATGTCTGTGTAGAGCAAAAAGCCAAACATCTGTGTAAGAAATTCAAGCTTACTGCCTAGTTCTTGACATTCAGCTACCTAACCATAACAAGGGAGATAATAAACAAGTGAGCAAGGTATGAAGAAACCAAAAAGGTGTACTCCATTGGTATGATACAGTATGATGTTTGTATGACAGTAACAGTTGATAAGCAATTTTAGTTGAGCACATCTTAAGCATTGACATTATATCCTGAAGCTGTACCTGCAGCTTGGAACGTTCGATACTCTCCACATGCACTCCCAATCTAAATACATATTATTGGGAAAATTTGTTAAGGGGTCCTTCTCATACTCGTCTGCCCCCATTTTTTTGCTGAAGACCTCCAGTCATCAGCACCTTGGAGTAAAAGTATTTGAACCTCTGTCATTGCTCCAAAGCCCATTCTGTTCCTCAGTGAATTTTACTTAGGGTGTGTTGGGGTACGGCTATTACTGTGTAATCACATTGCCTCATTCATAGAATTTAACAAGATGTCTAGGCAGCATTCCATTTCCTTCATTTCTAATTCTCCTGAACTGGCCTGTTGCTTTGCTCATCTCTTTTCTTCTTGCCAGAAACAAAATAAATCGGTTGAGGGGGAAAAAGATGGAAGACACAATGTCTTTTGAGTGTTATCAAAATATGGAATATGGAAGCACTCTTAGGTTCTAACAACTATTCTTTATGTAACAAAACAGATGCTAAAATTCACAGAATTAGAATGGAAAATTTCCACAGGTGTTTTTGGGTGCTGCTGTTGCTAAAGCGGTGCTGTAAACAGGTGGCTTGTTTTGGTGATGGATACATTTACTTTCTTGTCCCTAGAGACAGAAAGGGGCAGGAAGATTCCTGTCAATGGTCTCTGTGAAGGTGTATCTCCCCTCTGTGGAGTTTCAAAGTTGTGCTAAATGAGACATGAAGCATGAGAACCATGCCAAGTCCAGCTGCATTTTAAAAAATAATTTTATTAAAATAAAATCAGTTTGAATCAGGACTGCAGTACTGTGGTAGGAAGACTTTAACCCTTTTCTTCCATGTCATTTTTCCCAATGTAAATTGCTTCTCCAAATCCCCTCATTATTCTGTGAGAGAAACATACAAAGACAAATCTCCAAATATCCTTGCCATGTGTAAGAACTGACACATTTGTCAGCATTTAACAGACTATGCATTTAGGCATTAATTCTGATTCCAAATGGGGAAAAAGTGTTACTGTTTGCTATTGTTCCACTCAGAAAAGTATAGATATATTTTTCTTGATTACAGGTACAGTAGAGTCTCGATTATCCAACATAAACGGGCGGGCTGATAGTCGGATAGCCGAAAATGTCGGATAATCCAGAGGCCCGTAGCAGCCACCATATTTGTGGGGGTGTCTGGGGCGTGTCTGGGCATGTCTGGGGGCGTGGAAATGCCTACAGCCACGCCCCCAAGCAGCTGCAACGTTGGATAATCCGGAATGTCAGATGACCGAAGGACAGATAATCGAGACTCTACTGTATTATGTATTTGAGCCAGGGCTATCCTACAAAGCTTTTAATATCTCACTATACTCTCCTCTAGTGTACTTTGTTGCTCGTAACGCTCCAGCTACAATGGATACAAATACTGAAGAAAGATCATGTTCAGCTTAACATGATCCCTTCAGTGAAGGAGATTAATTGGTCCTCCCATCTTCAGGTGAAAGTAAGGCCTAAACTTTTCTGGTCAGTTAAGGTCAAGGTTTTGATTATCTCTTTTGGAATCTCCGTAGTCAAGGAATCCTCTTCACAATGTGGAAATCTTGATTCAGCATAATTAGAGCTAATTGTGTTTTGTTGTTTTCTTCTTGCTTTCTCTCATTTAACTTCCCATTTAACTTCACCTTTGCTCTTCCTTATTATTATCCTCCTTTCTTGTTCTTAAGAAGATTTTGCCTCCATTGCTTTATAGCTAAATTCATGATCTCTTTTCTGTCTTTTCCAAATGTTTGGGTGCATCCTAAGAATGTAAAGAATACTCACAGTCTTTTCCCTCCAGCTAGACAGGTGAGAACACTGTGAGATTTTTCATTTTTGGGGACTTTTTGTGAAAAATGTGTTTGAACACACACACACACACACACACACACACACACACAAATATAAATGGATAGGTGAGTAGGTGGGATTTTGTTTTCCAAAAAAGAAGTCTTAAAATGCAAAATATCATTGAAAAATGTGCAAAAAGCCCCCTCTTGTAATTTCACCCAGCAGTAAGAAAAATGTTGAAATTATTTGTTCTTGCATGAAAAAATAAGTAAGATTTGCAACCCTAGTACACACTCTGTTGGTCTTGTACAAGTGGCAGTTGATTTATAAATTCTATGTCAACATTCAGTTAAAAGTGGACATCTCCCCAAAGCATGAAGTGAAAGGCTATGACACCCCTTTTTAAACCCCTATACACTTCTGTACCACTCAGGACACTTTTACCTTCTCCCCCGATGAAACTTCTTCTGTGTTCTCTGAACTTTACGTAGGTTTTGTGTGTGTGTGTTTGTGTATATGTGTTTTAGTAGAGCATCAATTAACAGTTTGTCACCATCAGCATAACCAGCACTTTACAGCTACTTTAAAGCTCTTATGTGCAGCCAGCTAGCCCTACAGAGTCTTCATATGGTGCTTCTGCATTATATCTAGCTAATTAACAAAGTGTTCTTCAGGGAAGCAGTAGTGGATCTAAAGAGTCTGTGGTCAGTAAAGCTGTTGATGAGAAGGGATGCATCTGAACATACCATTCGGGTTGTTTGAAACACTAAGCTATAACTGCCAAAGACAAGTGTAAGACCTAGTTGTTGGGGTAATGCCAAAGCATGAGCAGACTGCTAACACTGAGGAGGTCTGCTGATCATTTGGAAGAGACCTTTTGCTCTGTAATAAGTAACAAACTATCACCCTGATTCCTGTGTGCCTATGGTTTCTTTTTCTTTATATCTATTGTCCCTGATTATAATCTGATAACACTCTTCAGTAATTCAGTTAATGCCCTTTACTCTTAACACCAAGGTGGTAACATAGTTGACTACTTTTCAGACTAAAAACATATCCTTTATATTAAACCAAGACTGTTTGTTCAGGTGCATGGAATGATGGCTCATGAAAACCAATGCTGAAAACCAATTACTTCATCAAACTGTGTGATTAACTTATTAATGGCTTGCCTCCTAAATTAAAGAGAGTTTCATTTAATTAGTGCTGGCCATCTGGACTCTTGTACATTCACTCACAGGTGCTGACTTGCTGATTTCTTTAGCAGGCAGAATATTACATGATTTTCTACTGATGGAATAGATAATTTCTTCCTTCTTCCTTCATTTCCCTTTCTGACCTAGTGTGGTTAATTTGTGTGTTTTCATCAGGAGGGAGCCAAATGCACCTGACTTGAGAGGCCAAGCTAAATTCACCAGAATGTATCTCTCAACAATTATGTAAATTCTCACTAGCATTTCAGTTGAGGGAAACTTGAGCCTTCCAGACTATGGGGAGGTTTCTGAAAGACAGAATTGGGAGGATACATTTAGTAAGGGCCTAAATATTCTAAAGGCACCAGATCACCTCTGATTTTGGAAACTTAGCAGAATCAGCTCTGCTTAGTACTTGGATCAGAGAATGCCAATGAATATCAGGTGCTGTAGGCTATATTTCAGAGGAAGAAATGGCAAAACCACTTCTGAGTGTTCCTTGCCTAAGAAAACCTTATGTAATACATGGATCGCCATAAGTTGACTTGAAGGCCCATACACACACATTTAATAAATACAGGAATTTTCTGTTGTAGCTAAACAGCTGAAAGCAATAATTTGTGTTAGGTACTATTATTTCTTTATAATGTTTTATTTCACACTACTACTGAGTTAGAACTGTTGGACATTAGTTATTTTGAGCCATCCAATTACTGCAACAGACAATTCAATCCCCCGGTATCAACTGGTGGTGAGAGTTGCACCAGCGCTTCTTAAGTTGTCTGATAGGGAGAACTGATGGAGTTTTTTTATAGAGATTTGTTCCATAATTATGCCCATTAACTACTACTCTGTCTTTCTGTCCTGGAAACTTGTTGCATATTGTCACGGACTACCACTTTGAGTAGCACTGACATACATCACTTTTCTGTAACAGTCAGTATGTAGAAGCTTTTCTCTCTATGTAATCGTCTTGGGTAGTAGCATTGACACTACTAACAAATTTAGGATTTACTGTTCAGGCATAGTATCAAATAAATTTTGAGGGAAGCAAGAAGAATTTTAATTATTCTGTCAACATTTCCAAGAGGTGTGCTACATGTCCCAGAGAAAACACAGATACTAGATGTTACTCAGGCTGTGCTGTAGATAACACCTGCCTTTTGCCAGCACTAGAGATCTCATAGATACTCTGGAGCTGATGGGGAAACTCTCTCCATGCAGGAGACAGCTGGTAGAATCTTCTGGTCTTAGAGTTTCTATTGAATTTTACCTAAATCAATATTTTGAGGAAGATTATCCAATCTTCCTGGGCAGGGTATCTTAATAAATTCAAAGAAACAAAAACAGAGTTTTGATAAGACTAATGAACCTGAGGGCTTTGCTCACACATCCCTAATTTTAGTGGATGTACTTTGCAGACATGACTAGTTTATTCTATGCGGTGGCCAAACTGTTGATTATGTGTCTTTTTGTTCTGTAAGACTCAAACAGTTTTATCCATTGTGCTATGACAATGAGCACCCTAAGCACTGCTCAGTCAAATGTAGATATATATTCCAGGTCTTGGTCTCCCTAGACTTAGCATCTCTCCTTGTTTAATTTAAGAAAAGACATAAGGATATTATTTATTTTTAAAAGTGGGCACCAGTTCCTTGGCAAGTCTTGCATAAGTTTTTGTAGCAATAAGGACCCATTGGGGACTGATTCATGCCAGTCTCCTTGCAGTTTGGTCCCATGTAGACCTAAAATATTTGTGGATTCCCCATTCTGTGTGGAAAAACTGCTAATGAAAACATGACTTCAGCAAGTTTACCTAGAAGCAAGTACATCCATGTGATATTTCTTCCTGTTCAGAGCTGAGTCTTGAACTGCTGTGTGAAATTGAAAAAGGGGGAACTAGGAAGGGGGGAGGGAGAAGCAATGAAAATAAATGGCACTGAAAACAATAACAGCAGTGCTATGCAAAGTATATGTTTTACTTGCCCAAAGGTATATGATTCATGCAGGTGCTGCCCGAGACCTGACAGCTAGGTTCTGTATTAGCAGGACTGATAGAACTAGATGCCTTCAGGGAATTTCTTTGCAGAAACACTTCTGCACTTTATCCTTCCTACCATGCTGGCATTTGTTTTTGTACACGTTTCTGTTTCAGAGCTCTGTGACACTGGAAGACATACTTTCTAAATATGACAATCCTCTTTGGAAAAAATACATTTTTCAGTTTGTCTCTTTAGGCATAGGAAGGAGATATTGATTTATTAATGTTTGTCTAATAACGTATTGCTTCCGTGCACACTCTCAGCTGCAGGGAGCAGATGAATCTGGCAGGCCCCTCAGGTAAGAACACAGCTGAAATATGAATTAACCTTAACACCAAAGAGTAAGAAAGCAGGAAGAAATTCAGAGAAGCAATGCCATCTTGGTAGAACACATCAGAAAGCATGCTTGCATTGCTGCCCAACCCGCGAAATGAAGAGACCACACACAGGGCTTGGGTTCAACTAGGGCAATTTATTAATATGCCTAATTAACATAATTATGAGGTGAACTTGAACTTGAACTTCTGACCTAAGAAGGTCAAGGCCTGTGTGAACTATGGCAAGAGTCAGCTCCTGACCTTCTTCCATAGCCCATATAGCGAGATACCGGGTCCCAAAGCCAACCGCTGAAGCTGCGTTAAGACCTTGGCCGGCCCCTGTCCGGGAGGTGAGCCCCGAACCGCCACCCCCCGGGCTCACGCCAGTGAGGGCCAGTCCTGAGCCCTCCTCAAGGATAGCGTTTATCTTACACCAAATGGTGCCATAGGTACTCACCGACACCATTGACCCCCCCTACCGGCCATGGATAAGGTCAAGCGTCTGCTTAGTCCTTATCTCCCCAACCCACCTCCAGGATGGCTTCAATGCCCACCTGCAAATCCCGCAGAAAGATATCATTACCTGCAGGTGACAAGTGGACCCCGTCATGTCTATACAACTCTGGTTTATCGAAAACGATGTCATGATGTGGAATAAAATAACCCAAGCCCTGTTTCATAGCCTTGTAAATTTCTTTGTTCACTTGTCTACGTGCAAACTCTAAAGGCCGTGGGTCACCTCCCCCACGCCATACTCTTCTTTGAATCAGGTCCGATCAAGCAATGCAGGTGCAAGGCCATGTGTGTTGAATATGTCGCATATCATGAATGGCTTGTATAATCAGTGCCTTTCCTTTCAAAAGTCCAAGGTCATTACCCCCAAGGTGAATGACCAACACGTCAGGCAGAGGCAAACAGCCCTCCTTAAACAGCTCAGGTAACAAACCGTGCCAGCAAAGACCTCTCTTGCCAAGCCATTGAATTGAGGCTCGCTCACCCAATCCCAAATTCGGCCCTAATTGGCCATCTCGAGCTCGCCACTCAGCCCAAAAGATGAAACTGTGACCACAAATCACCACTCGCTTCCTCCTTGAAGCAGGTCGCTCTGAAAAGAACCAGAAACATTAGGGCAGTTGGATGGGCCTCACATACTGCTGGTATGCCGAGGACTTCCATCTCCCCATCCTCCGGATGTCCTCGGCCTTCATGCCCATCAATGCTGCAGTAGAGGCTGCACCAATGCGAAAAGAATGCGTGCCAAAATTGGCTTTGTGCAAACCCAGATGTGATAAGGCTTTCTTTGTCACGGCCCAAAACTGATACCTGGTGAGCGGAACCGCATCAGCATGGCAAAACAGTGGCCCCGCATGGGTCCCCCGGCTGGCCGTATAAGCTCTCAGTGCCCTGACAGGGCACAATGTTGGATCAGAACATTCCTGTAAAGTTATCACATTGCCCCTCCTGGCCTGGTCTGTCTTTGATCTCCTAATGTGCAGACGCAAATACCGCTCACCGCAGTACAGGTCACGAAACTCCAAGGCCCTGCCTGACCTGTCCCCTTTACTCTGAACAACCAGCTCGCTCACCCTTAATGCCCCAAAGAATGCTGTGAGAGCCGCCGAGTGAAACAGGAGAGCCTCATATGCCGAAGCACACAAAACCCTCCAAGCACCACTCAGACCTCTCAAAATGTCTGGGGAGAGTGGTTGTCTGCTATCTTGGGTGCCCCTTTTCGACCGGTGCCATCTCTCTACAAATTCTACGTATCCTAAAATCACCGGTTGGATCGGGGAGACCTCTCGCCTTGGAGCAAAAGGCCAGTGCTGAAATGCGAGATCTAATGGATTGTGGAGATAAGTTTGCTTGCTTGAGGGCCACACAAAACTGCAAAACATGGTCCACCGGGAGTGACCAAGCATCAGATAAACCCTTGGATCCCCGAAAACTGTTAAACTCCCTAAGAGCTCTATTATAACTCTTTCTGGTGCTTGGTGCAATTGACATACCAATCATCTGTGTTACCTCACCCCGCCAAGCTTCCACAGGTGGGAGGGCATCAGCTCTGGACAAACTGCAGCTTCTGGCGCAAGTTCCCTGAAACGATCCATCTGCATATGGGAGAGAGAGTCAGCCAAGGAATTATCCACGCCTGCCACATGTACAGCTGTAAAGACTATGTT
The DNA here is from genome assembly GCA_948472985.1 of Iguana delicatissima. Taxonomy (NCBI): domain Eukaryota; kingdom Metazoa; phylum Chordata; class Lepidosauria; order Squamata; family Iguanidae; genus Iguana; species Iguana delicatissima. The sequence continues at coordinate 696,004 of CAOKZL010000382.1, read as the reverse complement.
AAAGCGGAGACATTGAAGTGTAAAAGCCCGAACCAGGCGCATAATGCGTTGTGATCTGGAAGAGAGGGAGTTAATCACCCTGACAGTAGATTGATTGTCACACCAAAAGTGGACTGAGGCGTTTGCCAGCTCCCGTGCCCAGATGTGCACTGCCACCAATATTGGAAAGAATTCCAAAAATGTAAGGTCAGCTGTGGTGCCCGCTTCCACCCAGCTCTCAGGCCATCTCTGTGCACACCACCTGCCCCTGAAAAGACTCCAAAACCCACGGATCCTGCTGCGTCCGATGATATCTGTAATGCGTCCCTAACCTTGATTTCATCCCGCCAAAAGGAGACCCCATTAAAACCTGCCCGGAACTTCTGCCATACTTCTAGGTCCAATTTCATCTCCCTTGTGACCCTGATCCTGTGATGCGGTTTGGTCGCACCCTTGGTGGCATCACACAGGCGCCTAAGAAACGCCCTGCCAGGTGCCACCACCCTGCACGCGAAATTAAGGTGTCCCAGGATCTCCTGAAGCTCCCTAAGGGTCGCCTTGCACCTGCCTAGAAATGATGACACCCTTGATCTCAAATCTTGAACCTTGGAAAGTGGCAATTTACATATCTGGTTCACTGCATCCAACTCGATGCCTAAAAATGTGAGCTGCTGTGAAGGACCTTCAGTTTTCTCATGTGCCAATGGCACACCTAGCTCCCCCATGAGCGATGTGAATTGTGCTAACAAGAATGCACACTGCCCAGAACCGGCCTGTCCGACAAATAAAAAATCGTCTAAGTAATGCACAATGCCCGAAAGGCCAGATTTCCTTTTGATGGCCCATTCTAAGAAAGTACTGAACTTTTCAAAGGCAGAACACGACACGGAACATCCCATTGGGAGGGAGCGATCAACATAGAATTTACCCTCAAAGGCGAATCCTAGCAGCTCGAAATCAGAGGGATGAACGGGTAGTAGGCGAAAGGCTGACTTGATGTCAGATTTAGCCAGCTCGGCACCAACACCATGTCTGCGCACTACCCGCACTGCTGTATCAAACGAAGTATACCTGACTGAACATAGCTCCGCAGGGATGGCATCATTAACGGATTCATCTTTGGGGTAAGACAAATGGTGGATTAGCCGAAATTCACCCGGGCCTTTCTTGGGGACTACACCTAGTGGGGAAATCCTAACATTAGGGGTAGGAGGTTGATCAAAGGGGCCCAACACCCTGCCCTCAGAAACCTCTTTACTAATTTTTTCTCTAACTACATGCTCATTACCTACCACAGATCTAAGATTATTAGCCATAAAAAACTTACGAGGACCCGTACTTGGGATCCTGAAACCTTCAGTAAATCCCTCTTTCAAGTATTGTGCTGCTGCTTGGTCCAGATAAAATTGGAGCCATGCCTGCAGCCTTTCCACTTTCATTGGACTGGGGCCCTTTGTAAACAGCCGGTTGATTCCCTGGCCCCCGTTTATTGGCTCCCTCCTTGAAGCCCGTTCCCCCTCCCCTTATTGCAGTAGCGAGCGGGGTGGGGGCCCCAGCAGATCCCACATATGTGCTTGTATTTGCAGGGATGACGGGCACAAGACCCCTGCGTCCCATAGTCCCAGCACAGCTGTGGCTGCTGCTGCTGTTCTTGAGATCCCTGGGCCTTGGGGGGCAGACTACTAAACTGCACCAGGTGTCCTGATTGGGCTCGCTCACCAAACACTGGGCGCGCTGAGGTCAGCGTCTGCATCCATAGTTCACTTATGATTTCGTCCCAGCGTAGGCTTGGCTGTCGCGCTGCTCTCAGCCTAAACTTCTCATCGTAATGCAGCCAGCCATTCCCTGAAAACTCTGTATGGGCCCTATAAATGGTATTCAAATACACTAGCATAGAGTGCCCCCTGGAAGGCTGGGCCTTAATTATCACATCCATGTAAATCATGTATCCTATAAACCAATTAGACCAGTTCCTCTCAATCCTATGATGTTTCAATTTTTCTTTCTCTCCCGCATCCAAATCCTCTTTCTCTTTTTTGTCTAGTTCACGATATAAAAGGGTGAACAAATCAACATATTCTCCCTTCAGTATTTTCTCGATAGTGGCCACAGCGAGGTGTTCATCCAGAACCCCCAGCCGTCCTTCTTCCACTTGCCCAATGCTGGCGTCCTTGTCTTTCTCCTGTGGCCCACAATTCCGACCCTGAACAAGTCCCGGGGTCACCTGAGAATTTTCTACCCCCCTTGAATGCGACTGGGAGGGCGATTCTGCCTCGCCCTGTGAGGCTGGAGAGGAAGAAGCTAATGGCCCGGAAATGCTAGCAGGCGGAGCCCTTCCCGTGTTACCTGATGGTGTAGCTAGGTTCCAAGGCGAAGACACAGGCGCAACGTTATCCCCCGGGCTATATACTCACCCTGTACTTCTCTTGCTGCTGCTGAATTCCCTGAGGGTCCGGCTGCCCCGCCGGCTTGTTGCAATGAAGAAGCCTGACTCTTCCCCTCCGACAACGATTGGCTGCTGTTTTCTCCCGATTGTCTCTTCTCAAGGGCATCTAGTCGTGCCAACATCCGGTTAATAGTGCCTACTGGCATGACAACCAACTGCTCGTCGCTACCTCCTCCCAGCACTGCAGATTTCCTTTTCCCCTTGGTCTGAAACTTCTTAATAATGGCCGATGTATGTACCCCCCCATCCTCCGAGGAGGAAGAAGCCACTAGTGGGGCAGCCGCAGGTCTAGCCGGCTTGCGCCTCTTGGCTGGCGTGGCCCCTTCGCTCCCGCAGCCCCTTTGGTTGTTTTGGCCTTCCCTGCAGGCTGCTTCCCCTTGGATGTTGCCAGTTGCTCGGAAGCCATATTCAGACACAACAACTTCCCCTTTGCGATAAAACTTTCTAAATTTTTTTTTTTAAATAACTGTTTATTCTTCAATATGGGCCTACCGTCTGGCCCTCTCCCACTACAGCCACTCACCACTACCCGTGGACAAACCGGGGGGGAAGGGGGTGCAGCGCAAAGTCTTACTAATAGTCACACTCTCAACCCAACTGCTTCGTTCAGAGAAGCAACTGAGAAGAAGCCTTCTCTGCGAGCTGGGCCCCCAAAATGTAAATAGGGGTACCCTCCCCAACCCAGGAGGCCTTCGAGCTAACTAGTGGGGGCGGCCTACCCACGTGCAACTGCCTCCTCCCTGCAAACTACCTCTCAAACCCTAAACAAGCAATCAAAACCGATGGAAAGACTAGTGAGGGGAAAACGGGGCCCCTGGATGCAGGCCACCCCGCACCCCCGCCCTTTACCAGGGCGGCCGCTGAGGTGACCACCGCTTCTGCTGAGCCCTCGCCGCCTCGGCTCTTGGCCCTTCCCCTTCGTCGAAAGCAGACTTAAAGGAGCACAGCAGCGCTGCGCCAGCCAAGTCCCCCTCCGCTGCTTGAACGAAGACGGAGAGGCCGGCTGCCAACGTTCAGGCTCACCACGTGGGAGCAGGCCTCACTCCGACCACGCGGTCGGGATGGAGGGTCTGCCAGCGTCGTCCTCTCTCGTCGCCTGCTGGACAAAGAGGCTGAGGGAGGAGGCAGGGCGGCCCTAAAAACGCCACCGTGCCCCGCCCTCTCCCCCGGCGGTCCCTTCTCGCGAGAGGGCAGCAAAGGCCACCCCCCCGCCACTGCTTCGCTTGGGCGTTGGGGGACGAATTCTCCTCAGAATAATATCTTTGAGATATTATTAATCTACCTCATTCCATGTGATCAAATTCAGATTGTGCCAGAGCCACAGAATAAAAACAAAAGAGTAGAAATAAAATTAGCAGGTGAACTTCAGTCTAGTGATGGGTGAGATATCCCCTAGTCTCAACTGCACTGGTGAGTGACTGGGCGAATTTCCTTCTAATCAGAACTGTAGAGTAAAAAGGTACATCTCTCATCCTCATGTGTCCTAATCCCAATAAGAATGAAGGAAGGGAAAATCCGGAGGTATGGATACACATTTGTGCATTCAGTTATAATGTGTAATTTGGCCCTTATTTCTGGGCTAAAACTGAATTCTTTCCCACTCTACCTACGCCGGCCCAAACATTAGCCAGACGATTCCCACTAACTCTGTGTCTCCATCCATTTATTCTGCCAGCCCTTTAATATATTTCAGTTTTGCTTGAATTTTACAAGCTGCAAAACAATCTCTCTGAGGGTCTCTCTCCACCCTGACATATTCTGTATAGTTTGCCACTTACCAGAGGTGGGGACAGTGTTTCTTCCCCCACCTTGGGTAAAAAACAGAGTTTGAGGAAAAGGAGTTTACAGGATTGGAAGAACTGAGTTTGAAAGCCGGAAAGCCAATAAATCTTGACTGATGAGCATTTCTCTGCCTCTAGACTGTGGAACTGAGGGCTTCATTGACATCTGTTTTTGGAGAGTCATCCAACAAACAGAGAATCCAATTCCAGACATTATCAAGGCTACTACAGATGTGTGTTTAAGGGAAGGAGGTGATATCATGGCAGCAGATATCTCTTCCATTCTGTTAATATCCCAAGAATGTTATTTGAATGTGAGAAAACATCCCCTTTCATAAATTCTAAGGTATTTCAGACCCTGCTGCTGTTATCCCATGTCTTCGCCCTACCTTATCTATATACATTCATAGACCTCCCTGGTAATGGCTGAAATGGGTTATGTTTCACAGTCTGAAGCAGGCAGGGGGAAAAGGTAGGGTGATATGGAGAAGCAAGGGCTCAAGTTCACTAATTCTGAGAAATATTTTCATCAGAACATCAAACCGAAGTGTAATGAGATCTAGCATGTCATTTACATTTATATACTGATCAGTAAACAGATGTATGTACTCTTTAGGGGGTGACCTTTTTGTCAATAAATTTTAAGTTTTACTTGAAACCACCACTGTGTCAAAATTGGTCATTGGGAGGGCTTATTTTACTGAGGTGTAGTCATGGCACCCTCATGAAAGGAGATCCCTAGAGGTTCGACCTCCTTGCCAGTGGTATTACGCACATGAATAGTGTCATTTGTGAACACCTATCATGTCCTTTTCAGTCCATTCTGATCTGAGAATGTAAATCACTTGAACTCTGGATCGTATCATTTCTAAGCAGAGGAGAAGAAATGGGAATCTGGGAACCACACAGAGTCTCCCATTGTAAAACACAAGACTGCACTGGCCCATTCCTTGCACATCCACGGGAATGTTGTGGATGATTCTTAGGATAATATCATACCTAAAGGTTCAGAAGGGACACTGTTGTGTTTTTCCACAAAATAGTGGTGTCTCTGCTGGGCCAACTAAAAAGCACAAAATGCATCATGCAAGCTTTTGAAGTTTCACTGGCTTCTTCATCAGGCAAATATGTTAAAAATCATATAGGAGAAGAAAGATGATGTTACAGTCACAGGCCTACATTTTTTCTCACATGTTACTTCTATTGTCAGTTAAGATGGCCTGGAGAGAGATATTGCAGGCAGAGACCACTCCCTTTCATGGCTATGTGGGGACCAGGGAGAAAGGGTAGTAAAAGACAGGAAATAAAATTTCAAATCCATTAGCAACAGAAAAGTAACCTCTCTTGAAATCTAGGCTAACTCTATCCTGGGCAGGGCTGATCGCCCCTTTCTTGAGCAGAAAACATTGAGTTTCTCAAGAAATTTCTGTACTGTTACCTCTGGAAAAAATTTTAGGAGCTGTGTAGATAAAACATGCCAATTGTAGTCTGAATGAAAGGATTTTTACCTTTGTTGGAGGGAGAAACCTCAAAATGTTAAATCCCAGTCCATCTTTTAAAAGTTTTTTCTTGTTGCAGATAAATTTTGTTCTTCAAATTCAGGAAACATATTCAGAGGTAGCCGCATTGACCGTGCAGCAAAATACAACAACATTCAACACACATGACACAGTGACCAACATGAATACCCCAGAATATACTTCCTGTTTTGTTTTTATTTCTTTGAGATAGAGAACAATTAAGTGTGAGAGCATAAATTTCCTACTAGTGGGTAAATGCCAAGCTACCAGTTGAAGAAACTGAAAGTCTTAGATTGCCTTGACACTGAATAACCTTTGTCACACCATAAAAACCATTACTTCCAAAGCCAGCTTTTCAGAGTCCCTGCTGCTGCTTCCATTCCAGACAAGCCTCTTAAATTCTTGGTCAAATAAAAAGGAAGCAGAGTCTTGAATTAAAACAGATAAAAGATGACAAAAAGTCCATTAACTCTCAATTCTCTTCCCAGACATGAAATTGTTTCCACTTCTCTTTTTTAAAATCTTGTTTGTGTAGATGTAATGAAGGAAAACTGCTGAAGAAAAGGAAGCATGAGCTGTGAGTGAAGGACTGGGACTGAGGCTGAGGTGGCTGAATTAACTTTGTTAATGTGGTGTGACAAAAGCGGTTGGTCTGCTGTGCTCATTAATGCAATGCAAAATGTCTTAGTCTTATGCAAAACTGACCTAATGCAAAAACTGCTCAGCCTGTACACTGAAGAAAAAAGGGTATGTGTGTGGTGGAATCCAAGTCATGGCGTACTTTGAAGGAAGCAGTATCATTTACTCATCTTTTTTAAAATTATAGATATATCAAATATAGTAATTAATTCAGCTTTTGTTGCTGTGTTTTCATGGGGTGACATGCACTACACTTTGCCTTCATTTGGACTGCATTGATCAGCCTTCACCATCATTTTTCACCATGGCCCTTTTCACATGGCATTTGCCATGCAAAAGGGCCTCCGGAGCATCACACGATTGCAAGGAGCATATCAGACGACATCCTCGCAATCATGTGACTCTGCCGGGACCGGCAGGCACCGATCATGCACTATTTAATTTTCGGCTTGTAGCCAAAAATGGTGTGCGATCACACATTGCTCTGGGGCCCCACGCACACTTACCTTGTGTGTGGAGCTCCAGAGCCGTGACCTTTGCGCTTTCTCCCCCAGTGCAGCCTGAGAAAATACCCGGCTGTGCTGTGGAAGGAAGAGGCGGAGGTCTCATGTTGCCTGCTGGCCGGCAGGCAGCTCCTGCGGAGCCGAAGCAGCAGGGACGCAAGAACCTCTCGCAAGAGGCTGCTTGCATGATCCCCGCACCCTGGTGCCTGACAAAGGTAAGGTGCGGAAAGGGCCCATGAGTTGCAGCATCTTTGTATTTGCTGTACATCTGCACGAAAGTATCGTGCTGCCTACTCCTGGTGCAGTTTTGCACTATTAGCCTAGGATTAACTCTCAGAGATACCTCCCAAGCTCATGCTTATATATTGCATGTGGACCAAACCAGTACTTCTCAGGCTATATGGTATGGCAGACTGGCAGTTATTTTTCCCCCCACTGTACCAGGGATTGGCACTGTATTTAAGCTAAGAGAAGGTCAACCAATGACTCAGTGACTGGTAGCAGTCCAGCAACCACTGTTTTGAGTAGGACTAGACGAAAAAAAGGATCACAACTCTTCTGAGATCATTTCAGGGAATTTATGAAACTGTGCCAAATAGATATGTGAAGACATAGTTGGCACTCATTTTCTCCCAAACATCACATTTTCTTCAGAGAACAGCCCCTTATTACGGTACCACAAACTTTCCAGTTTCCAGAAGTTGCATGAATTTCAAAACTAGATCATCATCTTTTATATACAGAAAATTTGTACTAATAAACATAAAAAGTAGATCATCATGAAGTTCAAAGGGATTGCTCTATCATAAACATTTGTTTAGAGCAGGAATAGGCAACCTATGGCTCTCCAGATGTTGTTGAGCCCCATAATCCCTGAGTAGTGATCAGGCTGTCAGGGGTGTTGGGAGCTGCAGTCCAACAGTATCTATAGAGGCATAGGCACCCCATTTTGCTTGGCTACAACTATCTACATTTTTCTTCCTTTGAATATGAAAACCATGAGTTGCAATTACTGGAAGTATGTGTTGCCCAAGTCAAATATCTTTAGAATTAAAATACAGCCTTAGTGATGTGGGTGCCTGGATTGCATTTTTGCTGCATATGTAGGACATTAACTGCTAATAGGTATTTAGTGTGCTTCAAATATGAAACAATATTAAAAATACTGAGAATACTTTGTGCTATTTATGAGATGCATCCATCTGTTTCATTATCATAAATCCACTCCTGGATATGATATTACTCCTGTCTTCAGAAATCCCAAAGTCAGCCTTCCCGGGTGCATGTGGATAAACCTAGGGGCTGGAAAAGTATGCCTATGTGAATTAAAGATGAAGACATTACTTGTAGCAACTCTTTATTTCAACATTTGCTTAACCCAAAGTGATGCTGTCAGCTGCAAATCACAAATGTTCATAAAATTGCGGGGCAGAACTGTCAGACTGAATTGTCACTTTACTGTGGCTAATTGGAAACATTTCCGGATGATTTCCATATCATTTTGCTACTCTTGATTCAAAGTCTCAATTGCACGAGGAATTTGCCATCCTTTCATTTCCTCATTTCCTTCTCTGTCTAATCATGTTTCCCCATATTCCTACAGAATAGAAATACTTTTTTAAAAAATACCCTTTTCCAGCTAGCATGGCAGCCAGCAGTGCTCTCCAGTAGTGGTTTCTTGATGTGAAATGAACAAACAAATAAAACGCAAATTTTGACAGGAGGGAGTCAATCTGACACAGTAAAGACAGCAGCAGTGAACTGTTGTACGTAAAGCAGATGGACCCTCACTAGTTGATCTCATCAAAAGTAACACACAATACAGAAATGAATCAGACTGTGGGATTCCTATCCACACCCACGCACGCACATACATATAATTCTGCAAAATATAGAAATGTCTACTCTTCAAATGAAGGCTTGTGAATGTCAGATTAAAATAGTCAAATCTGTCTGCCTAAATTTGCTCTGGTGTTATGTAACTTGGAAGGATCCAGAAAATGATATTGTGACATGTTAACTAATGTGTCTTTGCCATTGTAGAACCTGCTGTGGCTGTCATGTTTTCACTTTTCTCTCAAAAACCACAACTTATTGTGGTCCTGTTTTTCTGCACAGATAATAAATGGGTGCAAGGGATGTTTGTAGACCAAAACATTGTCTTTAGCTTTAAGATTTAGCCTTTAAGTGGGAGCAGAGATATGATCCTCAAATAGCAGGGGTCCTTTCCTTTATTCTACACTCACTGCTGGTGATAGGTAGAAGATCCTGACTCTTTCCTTTCAGAAGCCACAGCATTGCTTCTATTGTGGATCATACTTCTTGGCTTCTGCTGTCATTACCTAGCATCTACCTAATTGTTTGTTTCTGGAGTTGGAGCTGCTGGAATATTCTTTAAGTATTCAGCACTCTCTCTTGAGCTTTTGAAGTTTCACCTGCACCGCTTTGGAAGAGGAAGGAGTTGACTGAACTTTGCAGCATGCATTCCTCTAGATTCTGACCCACATTTATAACTGCTAAGCAGTCTATGACTGTCCTTCCTTTGCAGTTGTCCTGTAGCATCTAATCCACTAGGCCTGAGGAAGAGGGAAAGAAGGAAGCCTTCTGAGAAGCCAGCTCCATTAGGCAGGGCCGCCATTAGGCTTGGCTGCTCAGCTTGTTGACCAGCATTTTTGGGCTCCTTTCCTTGAGCCATTATGGTACTAGACAGTCATGATAAGAGGATGAATAATGTCTTCCTGGATTGTACCATTTCTGCTGCACTCAATCTTTGTCATTGATTAGCTTCATAACAGTAAGTACTGGTGTCTGACTCTTCCCTTCCCCATTGCTCTTTTCTTTCATATGGCATCTTTTTAGGTTGGAAACCTCAGGGCAGTATATGGAAGTCATTCTGAGAAATTTTCTACCTGTATTGGGAGGCAGAACATATTTCAAACAAGGAAACAAGTACCTTCAGTACTATCTATTGGGTGATAACATGGCCACTCTGTGTACTATTGTACCTTGATGATGCTGAGGATGAATAAATTTTGCATGAGACAAAAATTTTGGCAGCAGGATGCTCAATAGGGCCACAAAATGGACAATGGACCATTTAGAAAATTTCACAAAGACTTTAAGATCTGCAGAAGACAAAAAGTGTATATATATCAGGATTGCAATGCATAGATATCAGCAAAACTTTAGTGTTTAGTGAAAATGCAAAACTGAGTAGGGTGGTCTAAATATTTTCAGGTTAGACCATTTTTGTATCTTTAACAGCAACGACTATTGATCAGTGGCAGCTGGTAGGAACTGTTGCCACAGAAGGTAGCAAATCCACGCTGCATTTTACTGCTGCTTCTCTGGAAGCTGCTTGGAGAAGTACAGGAACTCTGCCAGTGCTGAACAGAGATAGAATCCACTTCCCTTCTGATCTTGGAAGCTAAGCATGGTCAGCCTTGGTTAGTACTTGGATTGGTGACCACCAAAAAATGCTAGGTGTTATGTTTTAGGCTATATTTCAGAGAAAGGAAGCGGTGGAACCACCTCTGAGATGCCTTGCCTAAGAGAAGCCTAGGGAATTCATGGAGTTACCATAAGTCAACAGATACACACATACTAGGGGAGAGAGAGAGAGCCCCCATACAACTTGGAGCAGCTTTAGGAGGACTGGAAGTAAAATCATTAGCCCCTGCCTTTGTCTATTGACAGCTTCTTCTAACATTCCAATCAGAACAGAGTAGAAGAAGTTTGGAGCATATATGGCAAATTGTTCTAAAGATATAGGAGGAAATATATCTGTGAATGTCGGGGGTGGATTGTGAGCAATAATGATGTATTTTCATAAGATACTAGTATCAGAGAGGGATGCTTTAAGGTGGTGTAGTACTCTTTGTGTCTTAAGTAAAATACATAGAAATTGAAGTTGAAATGGCTGGAAATGTGAGAAAAGAAGGTTGATCACACCTTCTCTGCCCTTTCCTGTCAACTTGTCCGTTGGAAAAGAGCTATTGAGGGAAAGTAAAAACTGTAGTGGGAAAATATAGGATATAATGTGCTGCCTGATTCTGTTCTTAAGCAAATAGCCATAAAGAGCATTGCTTTCAATTTTTATGCCAGCCACATAGCCAATCCCGTGCAAGTGTGCTGACCTTCCCTATCTATTATGTTTTTTTTTGATTGAGAGCACTCAGTGTTCTTCAGATATTGTGCTCTTTTTCAGAAGAAGCCTTTTTGCACAATTCCTGGAGAATTGCCTGCATTCCACCAAAATGTTATAAATAGGGAAATTCCCATCCCCCACAAGGTATGAACATTTTATTTCCTCCATTGTGGAACAGACTGAATAAATGTTTGACTTTACCTAGTTTGGATGCAGAACAGGGGACTGTTCATGGTTTAGCTTGCTAGTTCCTTCTTCACTACCTATGCAACTTCCCTTTTATATTTATTGATGATCTGATCACCAGCCAGCCCCAGTAAGTAGCTTCTCTTTTAGTAGGCACCATGCATGGAAAGCTACTTTTCCTTGTTTGTCCTCCCTATCTGCCAAATATGTACTGCGCCGTGCTTCTAGTGCAAAGCTTCTTTATTCGTTCGTATTAGCATATGACCACCTGTGCAGATCCTTCAACTTCTTTTGCATTCATGTCAGAAGGAGGTGAAATCTGTGTCTGAGGGAAGGGTCATTAGGATGTTCTTTAGAATCTTTCCTTCCTGTGGTTCAAATAATGACACATGTCTCCCAGTTTATCAAATATTTACATTTTAAATGCTAAATGATCTACCAGAGACCTGGACTATGTTCAGCCCTTCAGCTTTTTGACTTTAGCTTTCCCACAAGGTGTCATAGACCTTGACAATACAGCCTGTGTAATGAAAACCATGACAAGAATCAGCATCCAAAGAAATGTACAGCTACTTGCACACAGAAGCTTAGGATCTGAGACTTGTTTCTCAAATAGCAGCAACATCACCCTCCTCTTACAAGCAAGAACAATTTTAGTTGGCAATTCCTCAGCCTCTGCCTTTACCATTACAATGTTTATATATAATTAAATAAGATATATAACCTGGTAAAACCTATACATGATAGAATATAGAGCCTAAGATTCATGACAGTGCCTGTTCATTTTCTGTCTTGAAATAAAGGAAGGGAGAGATTAGTTTGGATTTCAAATTTGGGAAGAATACCAGATGTTCCTTTAAAGAATGTAAACAAAAATTAAATGCAAAGAATGACCTCAGGCCACTCTTGAGTTAATACATTAGAGGCACCTGACTACAGGTAGTAGGATGTATACTAAAAATGGGAAGTGCGCTAGATTCTAATGTATTGAAAAACAAAAAGAGATAAGATGTAAAAAAAAATGAGAGATAACCAATACACTGAGTGGGTGTCAAGAGAGAAGAAAAGAGCTTAGTTAGAGCCATGTAATTAGGCTGCTATTCAGCGTGTCTCTATCGGTGGGAAGAGAGGGCAACAGTGTAGACCAATGGTTCTTCGCCTTTAGTCATCCAGACATTTTGCACTTCAGTTTCCAGAAGCCCCAGCTAGTGTAGCTGATGATCGTGGATCTGGGAAGCTGAAGTCCAAAACAACTGGACGACCAAAGTTTGAGAAACATTGGTATAGATTTCTTGAGAAAAGTTCCTGATAAGCCCTGACATGCTGATTCTAGTAAGACTAGTATAGATGTCTTTATATGTGATTAATATGGTTAAGACTTCTTTAAGAAGTGCTTAAGGTTTAACCTTTGGATGCCTGTGTTACTCAGAAGCCTATTAGAGTTGTAAAATTCCTCAGGCACATGAAATTGCCATGGATAATTGGTTAAGTGTAAAATGGCTAGATATGATAAGGGACAAGATTGTGGATATGTAAAAGGCTTTAGAAATAGTCTGTATAATGATTTCTCAGACATTTTGGAAACCTATGTAATTATGGAGAACATGGAAAAGTTACTGTGCTTTCTCCTTGTCAGTCTGATTGAGCTTAATGGTGGGCCTATGTGCAGGGTACTGTGCCAAGTATTCAGGCTTGGGCAGGATCATATTTAGCAGAAATGCAGTTGCACTGTTTTTAATCTAGTTCTCATTATTGTAACTAAAAGTTGCAGCACAGGATCACTGAAATCAACAAATTTATATCTGCATTCCCTATGACTGTCTCAGCTTGGCAGGAATGCCCCCAGTTAATCTTCTGCTCTCCCATTTTTTTTTAAGCTGCTTTTAAAATATCGCAGTTTCTCTTTCCTCTTCCCACTTTCCCCTTACATTGCTGAAAATTGAGTTCAAAATGCAGATATAATTTGCACTGAACACAGCAGGAAAGAAAGAAGAGGAGAAGAGAAGGTGAAATCTTGCCTTTTCAGTAGGCCCAAGCAAAACCAAACTGCTTCTCAGCCTTTGCTGCATGACTCCAAATAGCTTATTAAGGGAAGAACTTTTTGTTGAGGAGACTGCACCTGTACTTTGTACTATGTACTATGGCGATCCTGGAACTGTGTGGAGTCTCAATCTCTCTTTCTTGTGGTCTCTGTTATTCACACATATGGGTGAGTCTTCGCTTGCACAGAGATCCTTGAAAGCTTCTAGAGCTGTGTTTTGGTGGTAACCCTGTCTCCTCAACTTGTGCTCCTGCCTAATGCCAGTTCCCTTTTGTCTGCCATTATGGTAGGAACATTAGGAAGTTCTCGGTGTTTCGGCATTCTCTTCCTCTGAGTGGGATTTTACGGCCCCAAAGATTTTTTTCAAGAAGTGTTTAGCCAGCAGGTGCAAAGATTCTGCATACAAATGGTCACATATACTGTCTCCTCTGGCTGAGCAAGAATCATGTGGTAGACTTCTGATCATATGACCAGACCTTTACCCTGCAAGTGAGGTGCAATAGAGAATTCAGCCCTTGCAGCATAAAATAAGCTGCTGCATATGGCTGCTGTGGGTATTTGCTCCCAAGTGTCTTGAATTATGGAGCACCAGCCTGATTGCTCTTTGAGCAAAGCTTCTGTGGCTATCACTGAAACTTCCTTAGTAGTAAAATCGGTGTCTTTGGTCCTGACTTCCTGAGAAGTTTCTAAGCCTGCTTCCCAGGCACAAATGTTCAGAGGTTTTTAAACAGAGGCTGGATGGCCATCTGTTGGAAGTGCTTTGATGTGTGTTCCTGCATAGCAGGAGGTTAGACTCGATGATCCCTGTGGTCTCTTCCAGCTCTATCACTGTATGAGTCTATGTACAAATGTTCCTCTGACCCCAGGGAAGTCTCTAGAGGAGCAACTGTAGAAAGAAAAATGTCCTCCTATTCCTGTGATAGAACATAAGAAGAAGAAGAAGAAAGAGAAGGACCAGCTACCAGTCTTCACCTCCAAGACTCAGCTATGTTGGAACCTTCAGTTTCTTCTCAGGAGCCACACCTGTCCTCATCTGAAACCTCAACTTCTCCAGTGTCTCTACCTCAATTTCCTAGTCCTGTTCCATAGAGAATTGCCAGAGAGGTGGAAAGTCACTCCTCCAGTGAGATCTAAATTATTGGTTCCTGTTTGCAAGGAGAGATCCTAGACAAATCCTCTCTTTACTGGAATCCCAGCCTGAGTCATCAGAAGGCCCCAGGCCTCTTTGCCCCAAGGACAACTCACACTGGAGTTGTAGAGTACATCAACCACACCCTTATATTCCCTCTTGGCACAAGAATAGATCTTGGTCCTGAAAAGACTTTTGAAGTCAGTGCTGATGTTCCTTCTCCCCTGTCCTATTCTTACAAACATTCTAGACACCACAGCTATTGGGGAAAACTTTCATATTCTCCATCTCATTACCAGGACAGATTCCCTCTGTATTTAGGAGATGCTCCCCATTATAGATGGGACCTGTATTACAGCTATCATACATCTTGTAATTACTACTATAGGGAGCACCCTCAGTTCACCCTAATTGGTGTCTTGTTCTTGAACTTTGGAGTCTAGGCATCCTACAACCACAGCTTCTAGGCCACAATCTCCTTGTTTGCATTTGCAGCTGCTCCCACTCCCTCCCAGAGCGTCAGTACTGTCTCCTCGGTATGCTGGTGACCCTGTACCTTGTCCTCCAGTTCATTTAATTTCAGTTGTTCCAACCACAGCTCAACCCTCCTCTACACAGCATCAAAGGGAGTGGGTTTGTTCTCCGCTGCTTCAGAGACCAGGACAAGGAGCAATGGATTCAAGCTACAGAAAGGATATTCTACCTGAACTTCAAGAAGAACTTCCTGATGGTCAGAGCTGTCCGGCAGTGGAATATGCTGCCTTGAAGTGTGGTGGAGTCTCCTTCTTTGGTGGTTTTTAAACAGAGGCTGGATGGCCATCTGCTGAGAGTGCTTTGATGTGTGTTCCTGCATGGCAGGGAGTTGGACTGGATGGCCCCTGGGGTTTTTTCCAACTCTATGATTCTATGAATGTGAAGCTGTTCTGCCCAGGGACCTATTATATTTCCTCTAACTCTGCCTCAAAGGTGGCGTTGATAGTCACACTTCTGCAGAATCTTTATCTGAAGCCAAGTTGAGTTGTTCTACTATAGGGGACCCTTTTGCATCCTCCCTGGACCCCCTTGTGGAGATCGAAGCCCTGTCTATCAGATGACCTGGATACCTTTTCAGAGTAGATTTCCAGAATAGCTAAGGCTCTGGACCTCCAAATTAAAGTAGTGGAGTCACCCCTTGCAAACCCAGTCTTTAAGAGGATTGAATCTCAAAACACTTCTCCAGCAGCAATCCTGATGCTTCTGGCATTATGCAAAGTGGCACTTTACTCCTGGCAAACTCCACTTTAGAGAGGATCAAGAATCTCTACTGGGTGTAAGAAGTATGCTATTGGATTATGCAAAGCATTGGGGGAAAATAGAAATCCTATTAACGAATGAATGGCTCAGTAGATTGATGACAATTGTGGAAATGGGTAGACTGACAAATAAACTAAAAGGAATTGGCAATTATTGATCGAGTTCCTGACAGAGAATGAAGGTGAAATGGTAATTCTGGGGTTCTGAACTAGCTGTTTCTGTTTTGCTTTGTTTTGATTGAATGAATATGAACTGTGATATCATGCAAACAAGTTAAAGAAAATTATAGAGGATTTTAATTTGTTGCTATATTTCAGTGTTCTTTTTATAAATATATAATTATACTAGATTATATATCTTTAATATTCAGGAATATTAATATTCTCAGATAGTTGAGAATGTTAAGGTATTGAATTAAGATTTAGAATGATTGTAATATGTATGTTAAAAGTAGTTTAATTTGTTAAATTTTTATAGTAATGACCATAACTATATACATGGGTAGACATATATACTAATTTACTATGTTCATTATTTTATATTATAGAATTAAGATTCTGCAATGAAACTTAAATGTGATTTTTTTTAATTCACTGTACTAGTGCTTTTATGGATTATTATGGGCTGTTGATAGTGGGAGCACGAACCACCTTTTAATTATGTATAGTTGTTTTGTTTTGTTTTTAGTTTTGATAGATAGCTAGTTAAAATAGTTTAGTTTAGAATGATGTTGATACTTTTGTTGTGTTTTCTGTTGTTTTAGTAATTAAGATACTAAGTATTACATAGTAAAACTTGGATGTTTTATACATGTATATTTTTGTGTTTAGTTTTATTATGTCACTTTTGGGGTTGTTTTTAATGTTGTATTTTTATATACTTAATAAAATATTATATGTTTTAAAAAAAGAAGAGAGTTATGCTGTTCTCTTCAAACACCTGCAACCTTATTTGATTATAATCAAAGCAGCACAATCCAGGTTAACTAGAAAGGCCCATGTTACTCTGACTGATAAAGAGGGACATAAGATTGATGCCCTGGCCGGTAAATCAGGCCCAGCAGCAGCTTTGTCACTCAGAATAGTGAATTATCTTGTGTGTATGGCTGCCTACCAGCAATTCCCCTGAGAACAAATCATGTCCCTCATCAATCTCCTTTTCGATGGTAGTGAGAAGGCAACATGAGTCTTCGAGTCTGAAGTACATAACCTAATGGTGCATCAGATTACCGTGGCAAAGCACGCAGCTGATCATAGTGTGAAGGATATGACTGCCATAGTTCTCCACAGACATTCCTGCCTCTGTTCCCACCAGCGCGACCCAGGACGTAGGTCTACAACTGAAGACCTCACCTTTGATTAACAAGGATTGTTTTCCTCCTCTATAAAGAAGAAGTTGGATCACAATCAGAAAATGAGATTGATGGCTAAAAATATGGCCTTGAATCACAATCTTCCCAACAATCCAGTTCTTACATCAGCACTCCAGAACTCCTTCCCAGAGCTCCTCTTCTTCTCATCATTCCTTTCGCCAGTCAAAACACTGTTCTTCCATCAAAAAGCCTCCACATGAGTCCAAGAAATGTGTTTTACTCTCCATTCTGCCAAGCAGCTGCTAGCTCCTCCCCTCTGTTTTATGACAGACTAGGACAGTTCTTCCACAAATGGGACACTATCACTACACATGTGAAGGTCCTCCATATAATTCAACATGAGTATTCTGTGGAATTTGACAAGTTGCCTCTTGTGGGAGCTTCTGAGGAAATCAGCCTTCTGAACCTCTCTGTGAAGAGATCTCCATGCTCCTCAGAAAGAAACAATAGAACAACCTGATGCACACTGGTTTCTGTTCAAAGTACTTCACCATACTCAAATAGGTTGGAGCTTAACATCTGATCTTGTATCTGAGAGAGTTCAATTTTTTATTCCTTGCAAATGTTTCAGGATAATCACCTTGTCAATCATCCTTCCACTCCTCCACAAGGGAGACTAGTTTAGATCAATAGATTTCTGAGACATGTACCTTCATATCACAGGAAGCATTGTTCAGCAGGTGCTTCCTCCACTGCTGTGTTGCAATGGAACATTATGAGTTCCATTCGTAGTCTTCACCCTAGTAAAGGCCCCCAGGGTCTTTCCAGAATGTCCAGACCCATGGTAGCTGCTTGGCTACACATCAAAAGAGTCTCCATCTTCCCATATTTAGATGACTGGCTGGTAGTCTCCCCTTCTTTTAATGAGACCCTGCAAGATGGGACCTGGGTCCTGGACTTTATTGTCAATTAGGAAAAGTCCATCCATCTGTAATATGTCTTCCTCTTTTCCTACTGCCTTCTGCTTACCAAGCATTATTGTCTTTTCTAGTGAGGCATGTCTTCTCATGATATGTCCAAAGCACAAAAGTCTCAGTTTAGTCATCTTGGCTTCTAGGGAGAGATCAGGCTTTATTTGCTTTAGGTCCCATTTATTTGTCTTTTTTAGTAGTCCATGGTATCAGTAAAACTCTTCTCCAGCACCACCTTTCAAACAAATTGATTTTCTTCATATCACTTTTCTCCACCAACCAACTTTCACAACCATTAATAGAAGACGGAAATTCAGGATTTTGTCTAGTTCCATCATAGCTGCCCTTCCAAGATCTAGTCTTCTGATTTCTCAACTGCAGTCTCCATTCTGATTAATGACTGAGCCAAGGTATGGAAGGTCTGGAACTATTTCAGTGTGTTAATTGTCTACTTTTGAAGTTATGTAAATCTTCTGTGGTCATTGTTTTTATTTTCTTAATGTCCAGCTGTAAGCTTGCCTTTGCACTTTCTTCCTTGCCTTTCTTCAGTAATCGTTGCAAGTCTTTGCTGTTTTCTGCTAGTATTATGTTGTCATCTGCATGTCATAAATTGTTGATGCTCCTTCTTCCAATTTTCATACTTTCTTCCTTGAAATCCAACCCTTCTTTACATATATGTTTAGTGTGCAAGTTAAACAGTTAGGGTGATAAAATACAGCCTCACTTGACATCCTTGTCAATTGGAAACCATTCTGTTTCTCCATCTTCCTTCTTGGTACTAGCCTGTTGTCCTGAGTACAGATTGAACATCAGGACAAACAAATGTTGCAGCACACCCATTTCTTTAAGAGTGATCTATAATTTTTCATGATATACACAGTCAAAGGCTTTGTTAAAATTTATAAATCACAGACTGATTTTCTTTGAAATTCTTTGGTGCATTCCGTTATCTGACTTATGTCTGCAGTATGATTCCTTGTGCCAGTTCCTCTCCTGAATCCAGCTTGGAAATCTGACATTTTATGCAATGATAGAAGTCTTTATCATAGAATTTTGAGCATCCCTTTGCTTGCATGGGAGATTAATGCAGAGGTCCTATGGTTATTGCAGTCCCTGGTATCCGCTTTCTTGTGAGCTGGCCTATATGTTGAGTGCTTCCAATCTGTGGGTCATTCTTTTGTTTTGCATATTTGTTGACAGATTTTAGTTAGAACTGGAGTATATTCTGTCTCTATAAATCGAAGCAGCTCTATTGGCTTGGCATCTGTTCTTGGAGATTTATTTTTCCCCAGTGCTCTGACTGCAGCTTCTACTTTACTTTCTAAAATTGTAGGTTCATTTTCAAATGGTTGTCCCCTGAATGAATCTTTCATCCTTTCATTTCTTTTAGAGAGTTCTCCAATGTATTCTTGTTAGGGGCACAAAGAATCTTGTGGGGCAACAAAAATGACCTTTCCCCATCACTGGTGTGCAACTTCACAGCCAAAATGAGGTCCATAATTCTAGGGCTTAGAGGAGACTGTGGAAGCAGATTCCTGAAAGCTTTCTTCTCAATATAAATAACTGTAATAATTTCCATGCATTTAGTTTTCTCCTTCCTTGGTATCCATGGAAAAAGTGTAAAAATTGTCATTAATTTTTCTGTCATGTGAGTGTTCATGAAAATCACTAAGAATGTGCTTTAGAGGAAAAGGGTTATTGCTGAAGGAACAGAAAGTGGTAGCTGTATTTGGTAACATTCATCTGTTTGTAAACTAAAACGATGCTGTTTTCTCCATACCGTTTTGTACTTTGTATTCTGGGTGGAGAAAGGGCAATTATAGCTGGCATTCTAAAGATCGGTTGATATGTGTGGGTCAAAAGAGTTTTTCTTCTATACATTTCCCATTATTTATGATGACACATTTTCTTTTCCCTTTTAGGTACTATGCTATCTGCTGCCAGCCACTGGTTTATAGGAATAAGATGACTCCCCTGCGCATTGCTTTAATGCTGGGAGGCTGCTGGGTAATCCCAATGTTTATTTCTTTTCTCCCTATAATGCAAGGCTGGAATACCATTGGCATTATGGACTTGGTGAGTATACCCCAGTTGTCTGATCTTAAACAAATTCCCTATCAGCATAAAGCACACACATCTTATGTTGGCCAAGATACCTCTTCTCTTAGGAAGTCTGTGACAATCCATCAAAGATGTTTTAAAAAGAAGCTGCAAAATATTTCCAATTGCTTCCACATCATTTATATCATCCATAGAAGCAGGAAGACAATTTCTTTTCATGCCATAGTACAGGCTAGGGTGTTTAGGGATGTGTCAAGTTTCTTTTGTAAAATGTGAACCATTCATTGTTTGTTTTGGTTTTAGTGACTCTCTTGCCCTACAGGCAAACTTGTGAGTTTGACACTGGCTCCGCCCACCCCTATTTTTGACTCCTTGTAATCTGGATGATTATGCTAAACCAGATTCTTTATTTCCTTACCACTCTTTACAGAGATGACTATAGAGATGTCTTCTAAACTTATCATGTGGCTCTGTGAAAATATAATTATTGCAAATATAAGCACAATGAAAAAGTACTAATAGAATCCTAAAGCTGCGAGGGTTTGTAAAATTGTATTGAATCTCATTCCTTAAGTCATTACCAAGTCACTGATGATTTGTCGCTTTATTCAGAACTACTCAGAACTGAAGTTATGCATGCAATCTATTTGAACAAAACTCCCCTGGCCATATTTCTTAGAGAAACCCTGCCGTAAGAGAAGACAGTTTGGGTTTTGAGGTGATAAAGGCAGGGAGCACTTAACCTTTCCCTGGCCCATCATTTTCCTTCCTGCAGCTTTCTCTGAATCACTTACCCGCTTGCCCTGCTAATGTGGCATTCCAGAGGTGTATTTGCCAAGATAAGCACTTTTCTGGAATTCTCAGAAGGAAAAGTAGAAGTGGGACAGATGCTGCAGAAAAGCAGATGGGTTAAACAATTCTTCTCTCTCCATTTCTTGAGCCTTGTTTGCTCCACCCCATCATAGCTTTTCTGTAGCAACAACAAAAACAAGAAGTTATTCAGGTGCTTTATTTTGTTACATTTAGTTCAGGGGTTGACAGAGTGTGGCCTGCAGTCCACATGCCACTACCCAATCCCCTAAACCTAAACAATGTTTATAATTCTTTTAAAAATGCAGGAAAGCCCTACCCATCTTAAAAAGGTCTCTCCATCTTGAAAAAGGCCATCCGGGGCATTTTCGTCATTTGGGGTTGGGGTGACCTTATTGGATAGTGGGTGCCTTTTTAGAAACCAGAAATGACATCAGGTTCTTTCCTACTTGGAGAAAAGCCCTCACTCAGGCCTAAAACAAGCAAGAGGGTCCACAAAATGTGGTAAAGCTACCCTCCACAAGTCCTAGAGGATGCGGGGGACAAGGAGTCAGCAATTTTGTTTTACAAAAATAACATTTTGGGAGGCATCCATGGGGACAGGTGTAGCTATCCCATGTCTAACAGGGAGCATGTGCAGCCCCTAGACTTTGGATAGTTGCCTACCCTGATTTCATTCAACCATCTGAAACCTGATTTTCAAAAGATGGTTACAAGTCTACTCTAACTGACTTGTCTTCCTAACGTATAGGGCTCAGGTCTCTAAACAAAGAGGATGTTCTCATTAATATCCCTGGATTCTCTCAACAAAGGTGGGACAAGTGATGCTAACCAAGATCATAGTCTCCTGATCTGGAATATGAACTTGGCCAGGTCAGAACAAGAAACTGCAGAGCAAATTGAGCAGAATTTCCTCAAGTTTGTCTCTGCCTGAGAATGTAAAATTAGATTCTGCACATGTTTATCTAGTGAGTTTTCAACAGCTTCCCCAAAGATAATCAATTTGGTGTCCATCATATGAGTTCTGTGTGATAAGGCTCAAAAGAAGTTTTGACACTTAGGCAGAGGCTCTTTTTATACTCTTCGTCAGTCCTCTCAGCCTCTGTCTATATGTGGAGATCTTTGTTCAATAACTCATGACACTTTCCAGTCACACAGGAAAGGAGAGGAGGCTAGAAGATAAGGGAAAGTCTGCTTGCCTGTTCTTCAACTCATGTAGGTGAGGGAACTTTCTGACATCTTGGCTAAACACATTCAGGGGCTGGCGTTTTCTTCTCTCGAGCTGTTTTGCCTGGGAGTTCTTTTTAAATTGTAAACTCTGGAGTATTATCTCAAACACTGTATCATGAGTGCACAACTGTAGCAGCCCAGAAGCTTTTCATCTACAGTCTCTGTGAACCCTAATCAGCGCAGTCAGTGGTGAGGGATAATATGGATTTTAGTCCAAAAAGAAACAACAGGTATATTGTTTACCCCAGATTACATGGTTCTCTGAAGCCATAAAAACATACTTGGAAACTTCTGCGTGCCAAAACCAATTGATTTGTCTGTGCTTGCAATAACATATTAGAGATTCAAAGGAAATGTCCCTCAATTTGGCTTGGGGGAAGTGA
This sequence comes from Iguana delicatissima, assembly GCA_948472985.1. Taxonomy (NCBI): domain Eukaryota; kingdom Metazoa; phylum Chordata; class Lepidosauria; order Squamata; family Iguanidae; genus Iguana; species Iguana delicatissima. The sequence goes on along the minus strand of CAOKZL010000382.1, from coordinate 673,573 downwards.
GTTTAGAGGTAATACTCGTTGCCAATTGGAGGTATTTCTTTGTCAGTATTGTGAAAGCAAACTAAAATGTCTATTCCAGAATTGGCAGTTGGGAGAATTCTTAAAAAAAAACCTGATTAACTTTTTCTGAGAGTTCATAAAGAGAGAGCTGATTCCACATCAAACCAGTTGGTCTATTATTTGTTTCAATCATTTTTTTAAACTTTGATTTTCCAGAATATTTTTCCTGAAGCTGATTTATTTAAATTACAATTCACAAAGTTTCCAGCTTTTTCCCCAAAAAACTTTATTTACTAGTAGACAATATGTACAACAGTGGGGATTTTCATCTCTTATAAACACCTGCTGATACAGAACCTAAGTCCACGAAATGGGCTGCACATAGGCCTTCAAGAAGAACCAAGTGTGCCTCTCACCATGGTCCAGACAAAATATTCCTTTTTGGTAGGCCCACTGTTACACAACAGGAGCCGTAGAATTAAATGTGTGATCTATTATTTCAGGAAGAGCAGCCATCAGAATCCAGCCATCCTTGGAAATCTTGATAGAATTATAATGCTTCATTGTATTCTTATAATGCTATTTGTATTTCACCCCAGAAGCATTTGAGCAGGATGTGGGGGTTATAATTCAACATTCTGAAGTACTGGAAATTAGGTTTAAAAATAATAATAAAGTGAATAGTGACAACAGTGTTGAGTTGTAGGCTTAAAAAAATTCATAATCCTTAGTGCAGGCATGAATTCTTACATACTCGCACTGGACATCAGCTGTGAACTGTCAGAATTACTGAGTGCTTCACAAAGCACAGGGGCATCCAGACTGCCTACCAGTACTTTAGCTTTTGTGTTCTTAAAGAATAATTTCTGCTTCTGTTGATTTTCATCCTTCCGTTGAATTCATTTTCTTCCAATGGAATTTTGTTTTCATTTCTCTGTGCTGACAGTTCTCTAAATTGATCCATTTTACCCACTGCTGTGTTTGCTGTCAACAGAGCATGAGGAGCAGTGACAACTCTTCCAAGAATCTTAGATCAGATTCTTTGCAAATGCTGCTTTCCATTCATGCTGCATTAGATTTACAACCATGTAAATGACTCACAGTCAGTGTTAGAAAGGGAATCATGGGCAGCACAGAAACGTTTTGCGCTCCTGATCAACAACTGTTACAATAGGGTGGGTGCTACATTTCTGTAATATTCTGCTTGAGGAATCTCATTTTCCTTGGCAGTCTATCAATGGATCACTTTCCTCTACTGTCCTCCTGTCTCTTCCCCTCCATCACTGACCCCCCCCGCCATTATCTGTGCTTGAGTATGAACCAGGAACAACTAAATAATTCTACACTGTGTAACCAAAAAAGTGATTGTTTTTGAAGTTGGTCTCAGTATTTGTATAGCTGAGAACAAAATCACTTTCTTTCTGTAGCAGTCAACAAATTGCAAACACAGAGAAAGTTTTCAAGAGAGATAATAGAGATTCTCCAACTGGGCAAACAAAGTGGGGGAGGGAGAGAGACTGAGTATCAGAGAAACTATAATATGTCCCTATCTTTTTTTCTTTCTTTCTTTTTTTAAATTCATCTCCCCAGATAGAGAAAAGGCAGTTCAACAATGTGTCCAACTCAACCTACTGCATATTTATGGTCAACAAGCCCTATGCCATCACCTGCTCAGTGGTGGCCTTCTACATTCCATTTCTTCTAATGGTGCTAGCTTACTATCGGATATATGTTACAGCCAGGGAACATGCTCACCAGATACAAATTTTACAGCGCGCAGGGGCACCAACAGATGGAAGGCAACACCACCCTGATCAGCACAGCACGCATCGCATGAAGACAGAGACTAAGGCAGCCAAGACCCTCTGTATCATCATGGGGTGCTTTTGCTTATGTTGGGCGCCTTTCTTTATCACAAATGTAATAGACCCTTTCATAGATTATGCAGTTCCTGCTCAGTTGTGGACTGCTTTTTTGTGGCTTGGATACATCAATTCAGGACTGAATCCTTTCCTTTATGCATTCTTGAACAAGTCTTTCAGACGTGCCTTCCTCATCATCTTGTGCTGTGGTGATGAACGATACAGAAGGCCTTCCATCTTAGGACAAACTGTTCCCTGTTCCACCACCACAATAAATGGATCAACTCATGTGCTAAGGTGAGTGGCTAATCAAAACTGCAGCTTGTTTTAGGGAGGCAGAACGAAGAGCAATTCAGTTTTCATCCTTCATTGTGGGAAGGACTCAGGATATATTTTGCTATCTCAAAATAGAGCAACGAATAGTGCCCCTCCCCAACACTGAGGAGCACAGAACCCAACACTAGACAAATTATTCTGGCCCAGGAAGCAGAAATGTTGACAATTGATTGTCTCGATCCCTGAGAGTAAAGACATAATAAAAATAATAAAAAATGGCCAGCATCTAGTGAATACTTATGCTGGCTTCCTGTGGCTTCTATGACAACCTATTCTCCCTCCAGCAACTCAGTTGTGAACCGTAAAACTTGATTGAGAGGACTGGAATAGGTGTTTTGGCAGCATTTTTGCAGTACAGTGAGAGGGAATGTAAGTCCCAATTCCAGAGGCATTCAATACAGATACACACCCATTTAATCTTGGCTTAAGTAACTAGTACTTTGATCTTGTTTTGTGACATCCAGAATTGCTTTCCTCAGGCAACTACCTTATGCTAACCAATGGTAGGGGAGGATGTTCTGTGGTGTGTACTCATGATGCAAGTGCTACGAATTTATAAAGGAGTGTGGTTGCATGCTATTTCAATGCGTTAATTATGATACTACCTAATTATTAAACAAAAGAAACTGCTGGTGGTTAAGTAAAGCCATTACAGTGTGTCTGAGTCAGTTTCAAAAAAAAAGAAGAAGTGTTCATGCAGGCTTTTAAAAGAAGTTGGAAAATGATGCTGATATAGATAAAACTAGCAAGTTTAGGAGAATGAAGAAATGAGCAAAACAGAAATTAACAGATTTGTCTATTCCACATCCTGAGCTGATTTTCTATGAAGAGCATCTGTAAATAGAGTTTCATAGTGGAATATATGACGAGATTGAGCTTGGCAAGGCAGAACAGGTGAGGACAAAAAGGAGAGACAGAGATGCAAGGGAAACAAACTTTTTGCAGATGGCAGCTCCTACTACAGAATAATATTATCATATAAAATAAAACACTAGATGTTATGGATGTATTTGATTTATGGTTATACTAAAATTATCATAAGTACCATGCCAAAACTGCATTCTTTGTTCTCACACGCCTTCTCAGAAACTTGATGCTACTGCTTAGCTTCTTCAGAGGTGGCTAAGGATGTCCCTGTAGGATTATTGGAGATCAAGAAAGATGCTTTGAAGCATTTTTCCTTCCTGATGTGCTGTCATAGGATACATAAACCACATTATTTTGTGGGTAAGAGGAGAAACATAGTCTCTTAATAACAGGGTTAAATGGTGATTCATATTCTTTGAGAAGATTGGTCATCTGAGGAACTAGACAAAAGCTAAAACAAAATCAAGACATGTGAAATACCAAAGTGATACAAATGGAAAATAGGAAGAATCAATACCTGTTCTTTGCTTTGATCTGAATCTCATGAGGAACATGTGTCAATGAGAACTGGAACATTTGAAAGTTAATTATTTAATAAAATATTGAAAATCTACATTTCTGCTATCCATTGGTCACTGTGACTCACAGGGCTAAGTTACTGTAAGAACCAAAACATTACTTAAAAATGCAGCTGTAAGTCTCTAGAACAGCACACACCGAGAGTGAGAAGAGATACAACATTAACAGATTCTTTGCAAGCACAGAAAAGAAAGTTTTGATCTGGAGCGAAAAAGGAATTTGTCAGTATTACATTACATATCCCTAAATAAGGGTGGTAGAATACCTATTTCACTAGAAATGAAAAGGGGTATCTCCAGTGGCTACCCACCTGACCTCTGAAGTTTGAGGCAGCTTGAGCAAGACTAAGGAAGAAATTCCTCTGGGGGCTTAAAAACTTTTCTGAGGCGATTCCTTCTGTTATATGTGCAGATGCAAGGACTCACATATTAATGTATGTAGTGTGCATTGACATTATTATTTCTGTTCATACTTCTACTAATGGGTTGAAATTTGGGAATATACTTCAGTTCAGCTGTTTGACTTTCCAGTCTCCTTTCAATTTTTTTTTGTTGTTGTTCAAGAACCACCACTTTTAAGTGCTACATAATATGTCCAAGAAAGTTGAAATGAACAGTTTCTATGTAATAGGATAAATAGATGCAAACTTGGATTAAAAATGGCAGTTCTCCAAAACCAGTGGCAGAGCACTGTCAGACCCTGTTGCCTTATCCAAAGGTAACTGGGAAATGGACTCAGCCTTTAACAAATATCTTTGCCTAAGAGCTTACAGATGCCTCTGCCTGTACCAGAGTACATATATCAGCAGCCTTTCTGCATGCATCCTTTGAAGACATGCATAGGCTATGAGATCATGCCTCAGGCCTAATACATGGACCATGGTAAAACTCATGGGCATAGACATTCTTTACATTTTGATACCTTGATCATACATTATTTTACCTGTAGATACCTATGACATCTGTGTGGATCTTAGCAGGGCAAGATGTGTAATATGGACCTTGAGGGCTGGACTCTAGAGCCAATTCTGTCTGTGAAGAGCCTCAAATAAGACACTTGCCCAGTTACAGTGTAGCTGGGTCCATGTTGGATGCTTTCCTTCTGAGAGTACCTTTTCCATGAAACACTTGCTGTTTCCTGTTTCAGGGTAAAGATTAGTAGAAATTTCATTTAATTTTGTTTTGATAGAAATTTACCAAAGTGCTCATATTTCTTTATATCTGAGGTGGAAAGATGATGATGATGATGATGATGATGATGATGATGATGATGATGATAACAACGACAACGATGACAACAACAACAGAGTATCAAAGAAAAAAATGGATAGATTGCCCATTGAGGCCCAGGGTTCTGAGTCGTTAGCTCTTAAAAGTTTGGATTTGAATCCCCTTGTATTCAGCTATCTTAGTTCTGGATTACAATTGCTATTTCTTTTCTTTTTTTTTCCTGAGAGGCTGCCAATCATATGGAAAGTAGCTACAACATGATTCTCTCTCCCTGCTAGGAATAGCTGTATCTGCTGAATTTGCCTGGTGTTGATGTGGAAGAATTTTGCTTCAGTTTAGTTTTGAAGAATTTGCCAAAATGCACAGGTTTTTTGTATTGGGATAGAAAAGATTTTAGGTTTAAACATTCTGAACATAAGAACATAAGAGAAGCAAAGCAGTTTAATTTCTATGGTTGGACACTTCGCTAAGGACTGAATTGTTTAAAGTGTAGAATAGGGTGGGCAACAGGGTCAGTGTCAGGAGCTCCCAGAATGAGCTAAAAATACCTCAGGAATTTAGCGCATTTGGCTTTGTTGGATTATTTTCAGCCTAAAAGGCTGGGGGACAGTCAGGGGAGTTGTGATAAAGGACATCACTGATGTACACAGCATTTGGAAGCAGAAGTGGGGAGTGATAGTCCAAGAGTTTTAGAGGATAAGGGGCAAGCTGGAGACAAAATAAGAGCTGGTGGTTTTACCAGGCCATACACCCCCACTCCATGATATGGTTCAGTTGGCAGGTATCAGTTGTCATGAAATATAAATTATATCCTGCTATGGCTGAGAAGGTAGGGAGGTAGGGAGGAACTGGCTGCACATCTGCAGTGTAAAACTAGGTCAGATTGGGACTTCAGGGCATGGCTAGGTCATAGCACTTTGCCTTATTGTGGAGGTAGGGGGTGCTGTTCGCGCAGGCAGGTTCTTGCGCGAGGTGCTCTCTTCGCTGCTCCTTCATCCCGCAGCTGGCTTCCTGGTCGCATGACCGCCCCACCTCTTCCTTCCGCAGTGCAGCCTGGGAGCTGTAGGCTGCGCTGGGGGAGGAAGTGCGAGCGGCGTGCCTGGACGACGTACTGCAGCGCGGGAAAGTGCACACGGGCCCCGGGAGCCTTGCATGACCGCGCACCATTTTCGGCTTGAAGCCGAAAATTAAAAGGTGCGTGCGCGGTTTGCATTAGGCTTGTGAGCATCGCGTAAATGGGAGTACGTTGTATGGACCACCGCTCCCATTTACGCGACGCTCAAGGGGCCCTCTCACAAAAGAAACTGCATGTGAAAAGGGTCATAGTCAGGGAAGTCCAGTGATAATACTCTTGCAGATGTCCCTGAATGACTCAACCTTTAGAAATGATAGCACCTGAAACTGCCTCCATGGAACAACTGATTGTCATTGATCCTCTTCCTCTGTCCACCAAAACTCTCCTTTTGTCCCCTCATCAGTCCTGCCATTAAGGAGCTAACACAACTCCCAACAGTCCATTCTTACCTAATGCTAAGGCCATTAGCTTGTTCCAGACCCCATTGTCTACTCTGCCAGGGAGCCATTAACACCTCCCCACTCAGGGTGGAAAAAGAGTATTTAAATCCCAGCCCTGAGCCAGACAACTTGTAGAAGAATACTCTGGACATAGGCCATCACTCTGCTGCTCTGATTCCCATTCTGATACTACCCTCAGACTTTTAGTCTGGGCCACATCTCTTTGTCTCTTCTCTCCAGATAGGGTGAAGGGGGTGATATTTACCTAACTCTATACACTATACACTATACTCTATACACTATACAATTTTTCCTCTCTTTCCTTCAGCTAGCCTTGTGTGGTTGTGAGACTGCTTGGATCTTATGAGTATGTGATTGTTAGTTCCCCCAATAAAACAAATATTCTTTGAATCTCTGGCTGGCATCCCTGCATTAGTACCAGTATAGGTATACCACAGGTATAAAAGATCCTGTTAGGTTAACCCCCTCCCTCAGACTTCCCCTTTGAGCTAATATTCCCCACTGTTTCATGGAGGCACTGGCATTGCAGTTGAACCCCTGAGTCACCCATGCTTTGGGGTGACAGTGCTGTGTGCAGGCCATGGGTCACACTTTCCTTGTTGTGCAAGCTTTACTTGTGTAGGATCCTTCCTTTGGGCAGTGAATTGGCTTGAGAGCTTTCTGGAAAATCCCGGTCCTACAGTTCTGTGGTATAACCAGGAAGGCAATAGGCTCAAGTCATTTCGAGCTTATGGTGACTCTAAGGCAACTATATCATAGGCTGTTTTTGGCCATCTGCTTAGGGTGAGGAAATGTGACTTGCCCAAAGTCACCCAGCAAGCTTCCAGGACTGAGCAGGAATTGGAAACCTGGTCTCCACAACAGCTCTTAGTTTCTGATATCTGAAATTACTTACATATGTCCCCTCCATCATTTGCCATCCTTTCTTGGGCTCATGACTGTAACTTGTGCTCCAGATCAGCTGTGTGTGATGGTTAAAACATGAAAGTTTCCAGAGGCCAAAGTAGATTATGCTTGTTTAGCCTGATTATATTTTATGAATGTTAATGCCTCAGCATTTTCCAGACACCACTAGTACTGCAAAGTTTGCTTCATCATGCAGGCTTCCATCCATCCTCTACCAGCTGGAGACTCTCAACAATCGAATTTGGCCACTCAGGAGTGCACACTGTGCACACTGTTCTGTCAGAGAGCAATTAGGTTTTGGTTTCATCAGCTTTTTGAACTGATGAGGAAGGTGTTTGTTCTAAACTTTACCTAGGGATGAAAAATGAATGTTCATCCTGATTGTGATCTGCAGAACAATTTGCTTACCTAAATCTCTCCTTTTTTTTTTTTTGCGGCAAAAGGTTTAATTCCTTCCAAACAGGTCAACAAACAGCACTAAAGTAACAGCATATATCCTTCCCAGACTTTTCTCTCCCTGGTATCAACTGTACATTTAAATTATATGTTTTAACAGTTTCCACAGTGTATGGCCACTTTGAAGTCACGATCACTTACTCACTGCTGGGAGAAAGATACCAAACCACTCTGTAACTCATGAAGGGGTAAAAGTGTGAATGTTTCTCCAGCTATGATGATCTATGTTATCAAAGAGAAATGTGGAGGCTTGGTGACAAAGAAACACCAGGCTTTGTGAATTCAAGTTTCTCACCAAACTCTGTTTTGTCTTTTTTAAAGTCAGCTGTAAATATGTTCTGTATTGTGTGTAGGTTTGACAGCAGCAGAACAGGCTCCATTTGCCTAAGGGACATGGTGACTCAGAATATAGTCAGCAGCTTCCTGAAACTTAGATATTTAGGAGGGGGGGTGCGAGGTCTCCACTGCCCACATGAAAGGGAGACTCAGTTAATCACTGAATTAATACAAGATATGACCTGGGCTAGACTTACTAGGGTCATGGGAATGTTCTATTTATTTGTCGACCACGCAATATGCTGATGCTTAGTGTCTTTAAGACTTCACAATATTTATTTTGACAGTTTCATATGGATGCTGTGGAGCTGAAAAGATCCCAAAAGAGTGCTTGATAAGGTGCTAATTGTTTTCTGGATATCTTTCAATTTTTAAATTTATCCCAGTGGAAAAATATATATTTGTTTGATTATACATAGAGCAATATTTTTGGCAGCTCAGTTTGAGATTCCTTACATTCAACTTAGGAGCTGGGTAATAGGGTAAAGAGGCTCTTTCTGGAAACAAGGTACCGTGTTTCCCCAAAAATAAGACACTGTCTCATATTTATTTTTCCTCAAGAAGACACAGTATGGCTTATTTTCAGGGGATGTCTTATTTTTATTAAGTATGGTGCAACAATCTACATTTATTCAAATATAGTTAAATCAGAGGTTTTTAACAACCAGGGAGCGCGCAACCCCTTGCTGCTCCATCGCCCGGCTCAGAAGCAGATTTGCAGGCGTGCGCAAGTGCGTGCCTGCAGATCTGCCGGGGGCGGGCTTTTGGCTGGCGAGCTTCTCTGGAGAGCCTCCACCAACTGGAAGCCGCCATTTGGGACGCCAGAGGAATGTGGAGCAGCGAGCTCGCACTCCTCTGCTTGGTGACGGATTCGCTCAGCTGCTGGTAAGCTCCGTTTTCGGGCGTTTTTGCCTGTCCCCCCCACGTGGAAAGGGCCTATGTCTCCCTCTATGCCTCAACTTGCAGCGTGCGCAGAACAACTGGGACCTGACAGCGGAAGCCGACCTTGTTGATGGGGCTGCCCGCACCTCTCTGGTCACCTCCGAGATAGCAGCTGTCACGATGGGACAGATGAGAAGGGCTGCCCGTCTTCTTTACCACTCCACACTGGTACGCTGCATAGCCACGCCTATCACTATGTCTTATTTTCGGGATATGGCTTATATTGCGTAAATGCTTAGAAATCCCGCTACGGCTTATTTTATGGGTATGTCTTATTTTTGGGGAAACAGGGTATCAGGCTCATTCTTGACTGGGACACATGCCCTGATTGGTTCCCTTCCTGCCCTACCACATGCCATGATGGCAGGGGGTTGGACTGGATGGCCAGTGTGGTCTCTTCCAACTCTACATTTCTATGATTCTATGATTCTGTGATTAGTTCTTCATCCCAAAGCTTGAGCAAACTGCACATGTCTCTGGGACAAAGACAAATGTGCAGCAAGGAAAGGAAATTGTGACTCCCATTCCTTCATGCCTCACACCAAGCTGCTTCCTGTGAGTTAAGATCTATCGCTTATGAGTGAAGCGGTATAAAACTTACTTGGAAAAGAAAAAAAGAAAAAAAAAAGGTTCTGATTATGAAGGAGAGATGAAATGTGGGTGACTTGATAGTTAGCATAAAATATCCAGATGAAGTGCAGAAACATATGTACCCCTTTAAACATGTCAGAAACCAAGAAATATGGAGCCATACTGGAGATTAAGTGAGCTATAATGGTAGACTGATACTCCTCCCTACACACATTTCAGGTGTGTATAAGAGAGAATGCAGGTGTGTATAAGAGAGAAAGACAGAAGTGTTGGTTTGGTGGTATCTTCGTGAGTTAAACCCTTATTTAAAATCTCCCAAAATAATAAGAGACAAGTTTTTTTTCTTCAGGAGCAAGGAGAGAAAAAAATTGGTCTTTTATTTAAAAACATGTAATAATAAGCCAGAATTCTGGAAAACTCTAACTTATGTCTCAAACTGTGTGCTCGTGGTTACTACCACATTTCTTCCACATGTCTCTTCCTACAGCAGGAAATATTGAACTAAGCAAGAATTGAAAACTTGGGCTAAAATCCAGTATGATGCTTGTGGAAGAGTTGTAATTCTGTTCCCTTCCCCTGAAGCCTCCTCTGGTGCTGAGCTGGAGAGCTTCTCAAGCCTTCAGATAAGATGTTTAGGGTTTTTAACATACATGAGAGGTCTTCAGGAGGGACATGGATTGACCCTGCCCATGTGCATTCACAGGAATTGCTACCATTGGCACAGTGACAACCTTGGGTACCGGGCTTTTCATGTCTCTTATCAAGTAGAATTGTATACCAGGGTTCGCTCTTGGTTTATAATTCTTGGTTTGTTTCAAATTGAATCCATTTATGGTGGCATGTAACACACAAGAAGTTGTATAGCTTCATTATTTCATAACTTATTTTTGATAAATGTATTTTCAGATATGCAAACACATTTCATCCACAGCGATAGAAGGGAAAATATGAAGAGAGTATAGTATACACATCTGTATAAACGGAAAAATATTCATCTGATCAAATTTGCATCCATTATTGTGTCTATCCATCTAAATATTTGGACACTTGTATCATAAGTGGTACTGTGCTGAAGGGCATGCTTGAATGTATTTGAAACTGTGTAGAATTCAAGTAGTAATCTTAACATTGATTCCTGCAAGAATAATGATAAGTTTAAGTTGCAGTTCCTTTCAGCTCTAACATAACAAGTTTATTTAATGAAGCATGAATGTGATGAAATAAAAGAGGCTTTATCATAGTCAGGGCATGAAGCATAAATTAAAATGACACAATGACTTATACTGGTACATCTACAGTTGGCATAGGTTTAAGCAAGCTTTTCAGTTTGACTTGATTGAATTTTGTGGAAGACTTTTATGTATTAAGTCTCTTATTCTCTGGGAACAGGAACAAAGAGTAGAAAGTTTAAACAGTTACATATATGAATTACACTACTTTTCATTACACTAGACTAATCTTCATGTTGGCTGTTCTTAAGGTGCAGAAACATTTCTCAAAGCCCAGGCAAATAAAAGCCAGCTTCAATTGAACTTTTCAAGTTCCTCTCTAGTTTTAATTAAAATCAAAGCTGCAGCAGAACTTCAGAGTTACTCCCTCCTTCCTTCTCTCAGCCCAGGCATATACTTCACACTTAGGAACTTTCTGCATTCAAGGTAATGATGGGCAACCACAAAGATTCTAGAAGTGGTACCAAATCCATTTTCTACCCCTTCCCACCATTGCAAAAGTATGCTTTGCACTGGGGGGTTCATGGGGGGGGGGAATTGAAGAGTTTGGTGGCCTTAACAATGTATACTTCTGAATTTAAAGGAAACTTTTTTCCCGACTGTGCCAAGCAGCTAAAGGCAAGATTTACAGTGCCTGTGACATGAGCGGCCACAAAAACTCTGCTGATGATAAGGAAGCACATTACCCTAGATTAGTGGTTCTAAAACTCTGGTCCTCCAGACATTTTCAACTTCAACTTCCAGAAGTTTCAACCATAAAATCATAGATCTGGAAGAGACCACAAGGGCCATCCAGTCCAACTCCCTGCCGTGAAGGAATACACAATCAAAGCATTCCTCACAGATGGCCATCCAGCCGTTGCTTAAAAACCTCCAAAGAAAGAGACTCTACCACACTCTGAGGCAGCATGTTCTACAGCCAAACTTCTCTTACCATCAGGAAGTTCTTCCTAATGTTTAGGTGAAATTTCTTTTCTTGTAATTTGAATCCATTTCTCTGTGTCCTTGTCTCTGGAACAGCAGAAAACAGGATTGTTCTACCTTCCATATGACATCCTTTCAAATATTTAAAAATGGCTATCATGTCACCTCTTAATCTTCTCTTCTCCAGCCTAAACATACTTACCTCACTAAACCATTCCTAATAGGGCATAGTTTCCAGGGCTTTTACCATTTTGACTCCCCTCATCTGGATACATTCCAGCTTGTCAATATCCTTCTTGAATTGTGATGTCCAGAATAATGGGCTAGGTGTTCCAGGGGTGGGCGGGTGGTGGTTTGACCAAAGTGGAATAGAGTGGTACAGTTACTTCCCACAACCAGACACAATGCCCCTATTGATGCAACCTAGAATCACATTGGCTTTTTTAGCTGCTGCATCATAATGTTGACTCATGTTCAGCTTGTGGTCTACTAAGACTCTTAGATCCCTTTCACATGTATGGCTGTCAAGGCAGGTGTTACCCATCCTATATCTGTGCATTTCATTTTTTTCCCCCTGCCTAATTATAGTACCTTACATTTCTCTTATTGAAATTGATTTTTTTAGTTTTGACCCAACTTCACCATCATTTGGAATTCCTATCCTGTCCACTGGGGTATTAGCTACTTCTCCTAATTTGAAACCATTACCGTCAGTCTCAGGAATTGTCGGAACTGAAATTCCCAACATCTGGAAAACCTCAATACAAGAACCACCACCATAGAGAACACTTTAGGTAGAAGTAATTAGTTCTTTTTATGCTAGGGGCAGTCTCTGGGGCTGCATAATCTAGGTATGTGGGCCTGAAATGACATGTGCACATGGCCAGAGACCTATCTACTATTTATGCTCCACCTACTGTTCACCTGCCCACCAAGAATCATCTACCCCTTATCTCTTCTCTTCCCTGACCAGATCACATTGCCTGTAGGTATGGGGAAACAATCCTATTTGTTCACTTTGCTTGCATAAAGTGAAAGGAATATGATTGCACACAGGGGAAGAAAAATCTTTGGCTCTAAGATGGTTTTTTTTCTTCTTCTGTGTACAACCATATTCTTTTCACTTTCAGGGCCTATCAGGTCAGTTCCTGTTGGATTTCTGTGGGCCTGACCTATTTTTACTTTTGGTTTAAGGCCTAATGCACTTTGGAACACTTTAGGAAAAGAGTTCCTTCACTTGGTGAAGAAAATAAAAAAGAGGGAAAGTCCTTCTCTGAATTGGTTCAAGATTTTGCATTATGCAAAGCAGATACTCACCACCACAGCTGTACCATGCCCTCCACAACTGCCAGCAAAGGAAGACTTGCTTCCATCAGGGTCTAAGGATGATACAGCTGCTCAGCTTCATTTTCCTGCCTAAGGAGTCCTAAGTGCTGCCTACTAGGTGGGAATCAAAAAGAACATGAAATAATGCTTCAATAAGCATCGTTCTCTGTGAATGCCATGTTATACCAATCATATCACTGTTATCTGTAGCTGCTTTGAGAATCTTTGGGGGCTATAAAATAGGATGGAGATATTCTGAATAAATGCATATATCACTGTACACCACAACTGTTTCATACACAAGATTGGCATAAGTACCAATAAAGCTGGTCTCTTCTGACTATTTCTTCTACCCAGATGCCTGTATGTCACTGTATGTCAGAAGGCCCATGAGCACTTTCTGTATCGCCATCCTATTCTTCATGTCACCCAGTGAAAGTTACTTGAGCTCTGAGGGTATAGGAGAAGGAGCTTGCTGCTCTCCTTCCATGTACATGGAGTTGCACCCAAACAAACAAAGATCATGCCAGTGATTGTTTTCCTACAAACTACAGGGATTTCAGAAACCAATTTGTAAAAGTTGTGGTGTGAAAATGAATCGGTGCATGGTATACCCTGCACAGACTTGCATCTGCACACTAGAATGCAACTAGAGGATACCAATATTGTTCTAGTTCTATAATCTGTGATCTTTTTTCCAATGATTTGTGCTATTTTTGTCTTCTCATAATTCCTTCATTGAAAACTTACAATTTTGCTATTTTTTTTCAGTTCAACACCTTCTCTAATTTCCAATAACATTAGTGCAATTCTCAGTGTAACAGTACACTGAAATACTAATTTATCACGTCTTATCTTTAGTTTTCCTTTTTTTAAAATAAACTCATGCAGTATAAATTATTATGAGCCATTCAATGCAGCCTTTGATTTTAAGGGGCACCCAGATTTTCTAAGTTTTGTTGCAGCTGCAAAAAGGGGAAGAAATCCTGAACAGTGAACTAGCTCCCTGTCACAACTGGGATGTATTATGGGCTAGTAACAACCCTAATCTGGGCAATGCATAGTCCTCCAGATGCTATTAGATTACAGCTCCCATCAATCCTAGCCAGAATAGATAATAGTGAGGGATGATGGAATATGCAATTCAACATCTGGCCAATTTCATTTTCCTCATACCCACAGTAGAAGCTCAAAAAAGGGAGGGGCAGGAGGGATAGAGTGGTGCGTGATTCTATAAAGTAAGAAACTAAATAGCATAGATTTGTTGAAATAAACTACCCACTTAGCAAAGCAGGTCTAACATAAAATCATAGAATCTTAGAGTTAGAAGGGACAACAAGGGCCATCTAAGTCCAAGTCTGTGCTATGCAGGAATATACAACTAAAACACCCCTGAAGGATGCCCATACAAACTCTGCTAGGATATCTCCAAAAACTGAGAGTCTACCATCCTCAGAAGCAATCTATTCTACTATCTAACAGTTCTTACAATGAAGAAGTTCTTCCTAATGTTTAGGTAGAATCACTTTTCTTGTAATTTGAATCCACTTGTTCATGTTCTAGCCTCTGGAGCAGCAGAAAACAAGCAGTCTCCATCTTCTGCATAGCACCCTATCAGATGTTTAAAGAGAGCTCTCATATTACCTGTCAGTCTTCTCTTCTCCAAGCTAAACAGGTCCCTAAGTCATTCCTCATAAAGCTTGGTTTCCACGTCTTTGATCATCTTCCTTGTCCTTCTCTGAACACTTTCCAGCTTATCAATATCCTTATTGAACTGCGGTGTCCAGTAGTATTCCACAGAAAATCTAACCAAAGAGGAACAGAGTGGGACTATTGTCTTTCCTAGATCTGGACACTGTACTGTTGATGCAGCCCAGAATTGTATTGGCTTTTTTGGCCTCTGTATCACACTGTTGATTCCTGATTAGTTTGTGGTCCACTAAGACTCATAGATTCCTTTCACGTGTACTACTTTCAAGCTAGGTGTCACTCAACCTATATTTGTGCATTTCATTTTTCTGGCCTATATGTATTGACTTACATTTAGCCATGTTGCAATTCATTTTGTTAGTTTTATCCCAGTTCTTCAATCTGTTGAGGTCTTTTTGAATTCTGATCCTTAGCTACCTTCTCTAATCTTCAAACTTGGTACTCATTCCTTCTGTTCTATCATTAAGAAATTTATAAAGATGTTTAAGTATTACTGGGCCTGGGACAGGACCTTGAGACACTCCACTAGTCACTTCTCTGCAGGATGCAGAGCAGTCCTTGAGAAGCACTCTTGGGGTTCAGTGTGTCAACCAATTACAGATCCATCTAATTGTAACTCTGACTAGCCCACAGTTCACTAGCTTGTCCGCAAGATTATCATGGGGGAACTTGTCAAAAGCTGTATTGAACTCAAGATATACTACATCCACTGCATACTCCTGATCTACCAAGCTTATAACTCTGCCAAAAAATATAGGTGAGTTAGTTTTGCATGACTTGCTTTTGAAGAATCCATCCTGGCTGTTAATAAATTCTTTTTTTAAATGCACACAAACTGGATGTTTAATCATCTGTTCTAAAACCTTTCTTGGTATTGATTTCAAAATGACTGGTTGGTAGTTGCTCAGGGTCTATTTTTCCCTGTTTTTGAAGATGGGGACAACATTTTGCCCTCCTTCAATCTTCTGGGCCTTCTCCTATCCTCCAAGAATTCTCAAAGATTATTGACAATGACTCTGAGATTATACCTGCAAGCTCCTTTATTATTCTTGAATGCCATTCATCTGGCCCTACAGGCTTGAATTCATTTAGAACAAGAAGATATTCCTTTACTACTACTTTACCTGTTTTGGGTTGTAATCTTCCTACTGTGTGGTATATTCTGTTTTCACCAATTAGAACATTATTATCTTTTGGGGAGGAGAGTGAGGTATAAGATATTAAACAGGTCAACACAAACATGCTTAGGTTGTGTCTGTTAAAGAAGTCACTGATAGAAGTCACTGAGTAGTTAATATCTATGGTATTGTGAAAAACACTGTGATTGAATTTTCTGCCTGGAGGGAGAACAGAATGAAATAAGATGACAACATAAGAGTAGCTGAAAAAATGGTCCAAATCTTTATTAACTATATTTTAGGTAGTTGTCTATACAATGTAAAGACTTTAACTTTTGTTCTCATCACAAGTCAGTGGCTAACATCCACACACTGACACAGGGAGTTCAGTTAGTTATGTGTTCTGTGATTATGAATTTTCTTGTTTTTCTTTTCAAATTGTACTAAGCTAAGGTGTCTAGAGCTTTCACATTTCTCAAAATGTTCCCTTCTAAAGATGATTGCAGGGAGTCTAACACACCCACTATAAGAACCAGGTCCTCAAGTGAAACATACTACCAGTTGTGGCAGCATAAAGCAATGGCCTCTAATGAATAAGGAGGACAGAGTGGCTGTGAGGGAGATTAAAAAAAAAAGACCATTCGGCATCAATCTGATACCCTGTTGTTTTGAGAATGACCTTTACAAAGTTGTCTGTGAGTCAGAGCCATAATTTTCTTGGTTGCCTTGATTTTATGTTCCTTTATATTAGTTTTTTCCTCCTACATAATACACTGAAAGTAGCTTGGCCTTCAAAATAAATAGTTTAAGAGATTTCAGAGCAGTTCCCCCATTCAGCCTGCCTCTATCTCTCTTGCCCCAGCTCCGTAAAGGCTTCAGCTTTGGAAATTTTGAGTGGTTCCTAATTGGTGGACTTTACAGTAAGGCACAGTCTCTCTAGGCCAAGTAGCTGTTCTTGAAACTAGCTGAATATTTCAGTTTTATTATGGTTAAAATCCTAGTTGAAATGGGGCATCACAGCCAAATTTCTCAGTAGAATAGTATGGGATGGTTTTGTTTTCAGTGGCCCAGTCTTGCTCTCTGTCTCTGCCTCTCTTTCACTCACACACATACATACACACATAACCCAGTGATAACCAGTATCCAGCCCAATATATAGAACTGTAGGTCTGCACCTTTCCACCCATGTTTAACACAGATGCCAATCAAGCAATATTTCCAGCTTAACTGCTTTCAGCTCCAAACTCTCTATTTGGAGTTTTATTATTGTTATCTTTATTTATACTCCACATTATTCCAAAACTGGGACTTAAGGTTGATATAATATGAAGATTCAAGCACACAAACACGCCAAAAGGCCTGAAAGAGATAATAGTCATGATGACCTGTTAGACATACTCATTTTTTTTGCTCTTTTTCATTATCACGCATCAAAAACCTGCCAAACCTATCTCAGCAGAGATAATAATGGGCTGAAAGAAAACATTATACACACAAGGGCAATAATCTCTCTCTCTATGTTAGGGTTAGGGAGCCTGGAACCCTCCAAATGATGATAGATTCCAACTATAGCTGTAAGCATGTTGCCATCTAGAAGCAGTGTGAGTTTTTTTGCAGGAAAAGTTAGATTTTTGTGCAAAAAATGAATTTTCCATGCAAAAAAACTTACTTGCCAGATAGGTGCCTGGGTTTTTTGTACAGGTTTCCTTATTTTTTGCACAGAAGCAAAAAATTTGCACACACCAAAGGCTGGTGTCTTCAGACTCTGTTTCTATAAACAAAAACCACAAGCTTTGTGAGAAAAAAAAGTGTGTTTCTGTGCAGAATATTTCAAAAAACCACTTCAGAATTGTTGTTGTTACTCCTCTTGTTTCCTGGTAGGAACTCAAAGCAGCTTACAATAATTTAATGTGGAAATACTGCATGAGAACTGCACAGAATTTTTGTTTTGTCCTCTCATTGGGGAGAAACTTGTAGAAACTATTTGTCTTCATATGCAAGGAGAGAATAGTTGAATCTTTACATCTCTATCCATGCCTACTGACTTGTACATACAAGAACTTTACCAGAAGTAGATGTATCAATTTTTGAGCAAATCATTGCTTTTTAAGAGAGTAAAATGCAGAACTAAGACAAAATATGACACAACTTCTGCTGTTTATCATTTTACCAATTAATTACTGTTCCGTAAACTAGCCACCTTAGCCACAATTAAAGCCAGCTTGCTCTTTTTTCCATGTAGCTTGAAATTCATGTCTAAAAAATGAAAAGAATATGTGCAGTTTGGAGCTGACATGAAAGAAAAAAGTTGTTCTACAGTTGGTTCTCAACTTTTGGGGGTTCAGTGGCATGAATTTGTTTCTCTGCAAGGTTGTAGCTGTTGTTTAACTAACAACGTAGCTATAGATGTACTGTAGGTGGAGATAGTACTGTAATGACAGGGAGCAGCTCTTCCTTCTTCCTTCTCCTGCTGCTGTTCCCCTACTCTGCACTTCTTACCTGTGGTCTTCAAGCCATTCCTCCCATACCAAGTCTTCCCCCCTCCATTTCTGTCTCCACAAACTAAAGGAGATTTTTGCCATCTCTTCTTCCTCTTCTGGCATCTGCCTCACCATGGTTCACTCCCCAGAAGCAGGGATCAGGAAGCAGTACCCAAGTAGATGACTTAATCATATGAAAGTCAATTACTTTGCTCCTCAGAAGCAAGGATCACAAATCACTCTCCAAAAAGGACTTGTGCATATGGAAGGCAGTAACTCTGCTGCTTGGAAGCAGGGGTCACAAAGCATTATCCAAAGAAGATGTTGTGCACAGCAAAATCAATAACTCTGCTCTCCCAAAATGGGGCGGGGGGGGGAGAGATCATGAAACACTGTCCTAAAAGGGACTTGTACATATGGAAGTCAATAACTCTGCTAAATAATTATCCAGAAAGGGCCTTTTTTTTGAGGGGGGTAAGGTCTTTGCTTTTGGCAGGAAAGGAGATAGAGAGGAGGAGGAGCCGCCAGTGCCACCATCACCTGGCCATGCATGGATCTAAAGCCTTTTCTAGGAGAAAGGCTTGGAGACTGGCCTAGGTGACAGAGGTTTGGTGGAGTGAGGTGGAGGCATTGTGGTTCCAACAGGGGCTGCCGCAAAAATCTCCTTCAGCGTCCTCATCCTTCTCTGCTTACTCCTCAAGAAAGATGATGATGCTGAAGGAGATTTTTGCAGCAGCAGGGTCTATAGCATGCATATTTGGGGAGCCTAGAAATAGTCACAGTTTGTCTACTTTTGCAGGGCTCCTGAGCTCCTAACTTTAGCAAAAGTTGAGGACCCACTGTATAATGAGAGATGTCCAATGTACCCCTCATTTTTGTGAATTGATATTAGCTTTCTTATCCTCAAGCCATCTAGGAAATTTCCATTATTAGTGATGTGTTTACTTTTGCCAGGATCCCTGCCTGAGAATCTACTTAACTCTCTCACATTGAAATTAATGGCATGTGCAGGTCTTTTTTCAGGTTGATTGGTCATTGACTAAAGGGATTGTACTTAACTGCATTAGAGGCATAATGAGGTGCTTCCTGAGCCAGCAGCGTGGTATTGCTATGCCAGAAAGCTCATTCTCTTCTCAGTTGTTATGAGTGATTCGTTTTTGAGTATTCTGTTGGCTTGGATTAGCCAGAAAGCAAGTCTTGGGCCCTTTCCACACAGAGTAATTAAAATGGTGTAGAGCGACCTCTAACGGAGGTCGTCTACACCGTGGAGTGCGCTGGGGCATTTATAATTTTGGGGTTCTACACCTCAAACTGCCCTGAAGCGACTGGAAGTGGTGGTGCTGCGTGTTTTTTTAAAAACCACTTTTCAAGTGGTTTTTATAAAACACGAGCGTGCAGCCCCGTTCTACCCTGTCGCAGCGCCCCAGTGTAGATTTGCAGGCGCGCACAAGTGTGTGCCTGCAGATCTACCAGGGGGCGGGCTTCTGGCTGGTGAGCTTCTCAGGTTGGTGAAGAGCCTCCGCCAGTCGTAAGCCACCATTTTGGACGCCACCAGACACCCCTGGATGCCGCAGGAGTGTGGAGCAGCAAACTCGTGTTGCTCCTCGTGGCAACGGACTTACCCGGCTTCTGGTAAGCTCCGTTTCTGCACGTTTTACCCCGTTTCTCCCTCCACATGTGGAAAGGGCCTTGGTCTAAATGCATTATTTTTTCTTAACCCTTGCAATATGAAGATTTAAACATCCTTAATAAAGTATGCCTGCCTTTTATAAAGACATGAAGTTTTTTGAAGATAAAAGTCAGTAGACAACAACCATTTTATCACTGCTTTGCCCTTTGTTTTGCTAGCATTCCTCAATCTATTTTCACCATCAAAGCAGATTAAAAAAAAGAGATGAGGCCAGAGGGATAAACTGATGCCCTTATAAATACTTTGTTGGGATTTTGCTTGTATAGCTGATGTCATTTGACTTAGCGTATGTGAAGATTGGCTAAAATATGATATTCTCTGATGTCACTAGAAAGCTTCTGAGCACTCCATCTCAGTAGAAATTCCATGTTCTTTTTTGAGTATCTTTTCATGTTCTTTTCCCTTTAATCTTCTTCTGTCTGATTTATACCCCCCCCCCAATGTTATTGAACAGAATCCTGGAGAGGAAATTCTTCTGAGATAGAATAAAATCATTCATTATGTTTTCGGGCAAGTTATTTTAAGTTATAAAAAGAATTGAACATTGTATTGGAAGAAGTAAATTCAGATAACTTTTGCAACCATGTTAAATTCTCTCTTGTAGATCTGGATAGTACTTAAGAACAGCTCTCTCTGTCTCTCTCTCTCTCTCTCTCTCTCCAGTTTTTTGGCTATCCAGTTTTCCAGGCCTCAGAGCTGGGCAGTCTAGCTTTGTTTGTTTGTTTTTGTTTTTGTTTTTAACAAACTTGAAATGTGTTTTCAGCTCTCAAGGAGGGTGCCTGGATCTATCAGAAGATCTTACACATAGAGATCTCACTTGTCTCATCTCTCTCATGGATTGCCAGCAACTGTGAAATTGTCTTTGTGGTTTATGTTGATCAGAAAGAGCTATTTAATGGAAAGGATGGGTTGTCAAGGCGAACAAACTGAACTGGTGCAGACCCCAGTAGAAAACCATGGGGTAGCAGCCTAGTTTGTTTGTGTTATAGAGATGTAGTAGAATGTTTGAGCACAATATTTTATACTGTTGGCCCTCCACATTTTTGGGTTTAACTTTCATGGATTTGATTATTTGCAGGTTTCTCTGTACCCTGCCCCCCATCTCAAGTGCTTCTTTCCCAGGGAAACCCTTTCAGCAGCTCCAATCAGGCCACACAACCCTTTAAAAAAACACCTCTGGTCCTCCTCCACCAGCCACTGCCTGGCCAGCTAAAGATGGCTCACAGCCCAATTTCTCAGCACCACAAACCCTCTCCCATTGCCCTTAACACCGAAGGGAAGAGATGGGTGAGAGAGAGAAAGTATAGGGCCACCATGCCAACCCACCTACCTTTGCCTCTCCTTTTTCTCGACCTTGGTTAGACCCTGGGTGCCCATTCTTCCCACCACATGTCAGCCCCCTTCCCACAGACACCCTTGCATACACATTTTGATATTTGCATTTTTCCCACTTTTGTGAGGATCCTGCAACGCTAACCCTAGCAAATGTGGTAGGCTTTATACCTATATATAGCCTTGGCAGCTATGTTAACATGGCTGGTAACCACAGAAAGAAGACATGTCTTGTAGTTTTTGCCCAATATACATATCGAACTCTGCCCCCTGCCCCAAAAAGAATCCAGGCCTACAGCCTCCAAGAGCTGAGTCACGTAAATTCTCTAATGCTTTTAACTGAGTAATTTGCTCTGGTTGTTTTTAGTTACTGCTTGACCTTTTTACTATTAGAGTTTTTTCTTTTAAGATTTTTTTACCATCCTTGCCATCGCTCTAATTTTTATCTGCGTATTCATATTTGAATTAGATTGTGCTTCTTAAGCTATTTGAATTATGGAGTCAACCATTTTTTTTCAATGTACTGGTACTTTAGTACCTTGATTGTGCCCATTGGCTACCTTCCTTCCTTCCTTCCTTCCTTCCTTCCTTCCTTCCTTCCTTTACTGGAAACTCTCCAGGATCCAGCAGCTGGTGGCTCTTGGATGAGCACCAACCCATGGACCACAATTGTGAACGGCGCTATTCTAAGCTATTTTATTTTGAAATAGAAAAGTTGGTATCAACATTTTAAATGAAATGAAATTGAATTAAAATACCACTGGTTGTCCAGGCTGCATATTTATTAGTATTGCCAGGAAGAGTGTGGTAAACTTCACTTACATGGACTAGCCACGTGTTCTTTCCAGCTTCCAGATCTTATATTTCTGCTTTTGATTTATGGCAGCTGTAGATAAATATGATTGAAAAGTGACATAAAGAAATGATGGAAGTGGCCCTCACATTTGTTTGGAATAAAGGATCTTGCAAGTAATTTATATTTAATGTTGTTCTGGAGAACATCTGTACTTTGATGAAAATTGCTAGTTTTTACCGCTTCAAAACAGTGGTACTTGGTAGAAGTGAATGCTAGATTCATTAGAAGGGTTCCCCCTCCCACTTTCTGCAAATATCACTGTGAGTTGCTATTTTTATGTGTGCTTTTTCCTTAAGGTAAAAAATCTTTTTCTGAAGAGTGTTCAAATGGAACCTTTGATGGAGTGCGGATTTATGAAATTAATAAACACTTTTCAAAAGAAACTAAAATACTCTCAATAGTTATATTGGCTATAGCTTCAGCTGCCTCTGCGTTTAGCTCTTCACTTAAGTAAATATCTTTCTGCAGTTCACTTATTGCAGATGTATTTTGTATGGATAGGACTCTTGACAGACAGTATAATAAATGCATGTTGGTCAGGAGTAGAGCCCATAACTGTGATGTTACCCATCTGCATCCACACCCATGCACTTCTAGTATGCTAAGAATGTCTAAAAAGGGTTTGTGTGCTGATGGGACTGTCCTGGAATGATATTGTGATGGTCTGTACTGGAATATTTTGAAGTCTGCTTTGCAGGTTGCATGATCTCTAACTTAAATTGACTATCCTGTCAGTCAACTTATATCTTGGGAGGGTTGTGGTGGACCTATAGATATACTGGAGTTTAAAATTTTACTTAGGATGAACCATTCTTATCTCCAGCATATTTCAGTCCAATTGTGCCTATTTGATCTCTCATGCTAATTGATTTGGGTGAATTAGCTCACTGTTTCCTATACATATGTCTCACGAAGTTAGCAGGAATTTTTTTCTTCAACTTGCTTTTCTAACAGCTGTTGAATTTGGTGCTTGTTCTTCACCAGAAAGATACAAATCATGTGTCTCTTGCAAGGAAACCAAACACTCTGTTGCCTGTAAATGTTTTCACAATGGCAGATTTAGTAGGAATGATCTAGTATCATTTTCCTTAATTGAAAACATAGTGGTGCTCTGCTTTGATTTCCCACTGCTGGCATATTTGCCAGATTTTCTCTATCTGCAGCTATGTCCCATTTAAAGCAAGATAGATGAGTACTGGCCATAGAGTTGAGCTGTGCACTGCACTTTCCCAGGAGCTGGTGGGACATAAGAATGGCTGTTGGCGTAAGAGACATCCACATACCTTCTTACTATCCCAACTTGGCGAGAGCAGTCCCAATGGATCCTCTGTCATCCACCATTTGCAACTGCTTTTAAAATTTCCCCCTCTCTGATTTCAGCTGTTGCAAACTGGGTTCAAAATTTGCATTCAGTTACCCCCAATAGGCTTTGGATAAAACAAACTGCTTCAGCCCCTCCTAAGTGGTCTGTTCTTGCTTAATAATTTTTGCCATCTTGATCACCCTCTGATATTGCTTGGCTGCACAACTTTTGGTTTTCATTTGTCAAATGTTGGAAGGTGCGCGTCTAGGGGGTACTATGCTATTTTATTGAGATGAATAGAAGAATATTAGCCAACTGTGAATTTAAGTGAGAACCATTATGAAAAGAAGAGAAACAGGACCACAGATTAGCTGTTTTCTTAATTATTCATAATTCCTAAGTGGATCTTTTATAGAGACCTGTTTACTTACAGTTTAACCTTCATTAATTTCTGCTTTGAAAATAAATTTTAGAAGCTTCAGAGATAATTAGGCAGCATTAACAAAAATGTGAATTTTCTTTAATGAGCTGTCTCACACTTTTTTGATTTGTTTTGAAAAGTGGTTTTTCATTGGCATACTTTGCACCCTCTCCAGGATACTTGGCATCCTTCTGCGTTTTATCTCTTGGCATCATATCTGTCAGCGAGAGGTGAGAAGTTAAGTGTAAATTCCACAAGTGCTGAACATCATAATAACATGTGATCGATGAAAATCAGCATTCATAAATGTGACTCAAGGCACCTTGAAAAATATAATAATTGGGCAAGCGCAGTCTTGGATTTTTAAATCACTCATTATTTTGAAGGGGAAAAGACTAGGAATGAACAGCGGTGTAGCTACTGGTGGGTGGTTGAGAACATTTTCCCCACCAGTAAGAATTCTGTATCCCCAATTGAAATTTTCTGTAGTCCACAAATTTCTAGCATTGCAGTAACTTAAAACATCACTTGAACATTTAGGAATACAGTTAAGGCAGCCAAAGAAAAGGGGCAGGCAAAGTTAACAAAATAATGCAAACACAGGAAACATAAAAATCTGCAAATGTGGAAGATATTCAGTGCCTTATTCTTTGCAATATTAGAAGATCGAAAGCTGAAGGAAAATTTCATGGGGGCAGATTCTTATTTGGAGGGGCAATGTACTTATTGTGCCCCCCACCCCTCCACTGTAGCTATATGCCTGGTCAGGCTTTGTTAATAGCTGTGTTTTACATGTTCAGCTCAGTGTCATACAGCAATAAAAAGGCAAAAAGATGTTAGAAATCATTAACAACCCAAGGAGGATGATAGTTAGGAAAAGAGCTACAAAGAGCCACACATCTTACGAGTGCTGAGCTTGCATTGTTTTTTTTTTATTATTTCAAATAATGGGCAGCTCTCAAGATATTACTATCTGATATGCCAGCTTTAATTTGTTGGATTATACTACAGCCAGTGTGGGGTAGAGGCCTGGGCATTGACTATGACTCTGCAAACCAGGGTTTGGTTCTCAGCTCAGCCAGGAAATGCACTGGGTGACCTTGGGCTGTATCACACACTTTCAGCCCCAGCAAACCCTGTGATAGTTTAATCTTAGGGTAGCCATAACTTGAAATGACTTGAAGGCACACAATAGCTACTTCCTATTTAATTTAATTTTGCCATTATGTCAACTTGCATGTATCCCAAAGTATCTCATTTTTGTTAAAGGCTTCTCAAGCAACCAGTACCGTTGTTACAAAAGTGAATCCTGGGAGAAGGGAAAGAGTATTTGATACTCCCAATGTGTCTTCAAGAGGGAGAAGTATAAACAGAGATGGACAGAAAAGAATATACAGGTGGACATGAAAGGCTAGCAAATAAGGTGCTTGGCTCCCTTAGCAATGATCTCTAGCCCCTTTTCACATCCTTTGCTGTTTTCCCTGTCTAATCCTCTGCTTTAGTATTTTTAGAAGCTTTCTCATTATCAAGCACTCTTTCAGTCTCTCAAGTTCCTTAGCTTTACGCTTTGAAGACCAGGCATCTCACAGGTGCTGTCGAACCTGTTGGATATGTGATCCAGCATGAATGTGGCAGAGGTATAACATCCAAGGGAGTGAGTGCCGTGGCAGTGGAAGCTACAGCAGCAACAGTGGCTGGGTCAGAGGGGACTCAGAGTTGTATTCTCATCACATCATCAAGGCATGTAGCACTGATGCTGGTTCATTGACCCAAATGGTTTATGTGTTGTTCCAAATAAAAATCCAGCCCTCAGATTTTTTTTAAGCCCACAAGGCAAATGCTGGTAGTGCCTGCAGAAATCTGCACTGAAAGATAGTTGGGGGCTGGAGGTGATGGGAAGTGATTTGGGAAGTCACATAAATTATAGTAAGAGACACTGACAGCCACATTAAATTGTGTAATTGCACAAAAGGTGTTTCCCTTTAAAGTCTAGCAAATATGCGCCTTTCATTTCCATCATTTCTTGGAAGCAGGAAGACAGTATTGCAATTACCAAGGCAAAAAATAATCACAGAACAGTATGAATGCTTTGACTTTGTCTGGAACTTGTGTCAAAATTCCCTGTTCCTTCAATTTATGAAACCCCCCCATTTTTTTTCTTAATATGCATGAAGGTTTTCTTTAAAAAATATTAGTAATAAAACATTGGAAGCATAGAGTTTGTTCCTTTGGAATTTTTTTTTTAAATAATGAAAGCACCTTCCAATATATGCCTATTAACACATCGCATTAAATAATCCTTCCATAATCTTAGTTGGAAGAATTGTAAATAGTTGCTCTGGTAATTGCAGTTGTTTTCTTTGTGTGATATACCCATGTAAAATACCCACCAGTTGGAGCTGTTTTAGTGGAACATTTGATGCCATGGGATCTGATTTGGAATCCTTTCCCTGCTGCTGCCTTTCTCTTAAATGCATAGATTATATTGGTTTTGTATACTGGAGTAACTCCCAGTGTGAGGGTGTCAAGGAACATGGGACAACTGCAGGGAATTTTAAAAGTGGCTCACAGCTGCCCGCTGCAATAGGAGAAGAGGGACATATTTGCAGGTGGACCTTGCCAAAGGATGCCTATCTTGTGCAATGAAGCTCCGGAAGAATGGCTTTGCCCAGTATGGGCAGTATCACAATGTCTGAATATAAGGAGAGAGGCTGGTGGTAGCTTGTTTTATCATGAGGATGGCAGACCATTGGCAAAATTCCAACTTTGGATAGCAACTTGCAAGACCCTTTAGATGATAGGTTTAGTTCTTATCAATGTACATTATTCAGGGTTTTCTGTTTCAGGTTTAAGATGTTTGGTGGAATGTGTCTGGGTCATCATATGCAGCTACAGCCATATATATTGGGCATCTATTCAGGTCCTGAGTGTAACAGCTGGTCCCTAACTGGTGGAGTCTTTGACCACCACAATTGAGTGTTTGGGCCAGCGTGGTTTGAAGTGGTCAGACTTGCTCCCTCTGTTGCTTTAGGAGAGGAAGAGTGTGGCTCTTATTATACTTGGGGGCAATGATCCAGGTTGATCAAAGAGAAGGCCCTTATTATCCAGGCAAGGGGAGAAATAACAGAGTTCCAGCAGAGATGGTCTGGGGTGGCCTTTGTTTGGTAAGCCCTCCTTTCTAGAAAGACTTGGAGGAAGGAAGGGGACCCAGGTGCTTGGATAGAGTTGGTGTAGAGTTAATAGGGAAGTGAAGGACTCCATGGCCAGGGCCTTGGGGAAAATTTTACCACATCTGGAGATCAGGTATGACTGGTCAAAGTTATATTGCAGTGATAGGGTGTATCTGTCTAATACAGACAATGACGTATTCATTAGGGGACTGCAGTGTGGCCATATGGCTATTTCAGATGTCCTTACAGGGCTCAGGGAAAAAGATAAGCCTTGCCTCTGTGGGTAGCAGGATAGTGTAGAAAAGGAAGATGTTTGGTTTCTTGGTGAGCTCTCTTGGGCCACCTTTCAGGTGAAAAAAGTTCCTTGGCTTATGTTCTGGGTTGTGTGGGGCTCGGGTTTGGGTGGAGGAATCAGTGTTGGGGCTGGCCTGGATTGACCTCTCCTCAAAATTCCAAAGTCGTGGGGCTGGAAAGAGGGATTAACCCAGGAGATTTTCCTAGCTGAATTGGCTGGCTGGCTGATGTCTATCTTTGGGAACACCAGGGTGGAGGTGACTTGGGACTTGAATGCTCACCCATATTCAGCTGAGGAAGCAGCCCTGATCCTGACTGATTTCCATACTTAGTAGGCTCTGGTATGTTTTTGGTTTCTTTTTGAGGAGGGCTGAGCTTTAATAAATGTGGCCATAGTTATCCTTTCACTGTTGTCCATCTTTTTTTGGGGGGGGGGATAAGTGAGCAAATTTATCTTCCATCATGGCAGAAAGGCAAGAGGGTGGGTAGGAAATAGGAATTACTGCAACAAGTAAGATAAATGTAGTTTAGCAGAAGTGTATATGGAGAAGAAGAGATAACATTGAAAATAAAAGCCTTTTGTTCATAAGATTTTAGATAAAGTCATCCTTTTGTAATCAATTAACTCTGGAAAGGAACATATTTACATCCAAGACACCCTGAGTTTTAAATCCTTTGATGTAACAATGCATTCAGTTTCTTTCTTAAATTGTTCTTATCGTGTTTAGGAGAGGGTGGGAATTTTGTAAGGTTTGATTTCTCAATATATGCTTTTTACATTCACAAATTTCTTCAAAAACTTGAACAAACTTAAAGTAAAAACTTCAGCTGTAGGGAAAAGTAAAGTCTTCTGCAAGATTTTTTGTTTAATTTTTTAAAATGTGCTTCCATAGCAATTGTTTCAAAAACAAACATGATACTATATTAGGCTCTCATTTTCACTGACTCTGTTCTCCTTTCAAAAGTTGACACAGCTGCCCACTAGTGGTATGGATAATCTTATTTTGTGGTTTTCATTGTCTTCCTTCCTAAGGGACAGGATTGTCCCTGGAATGCTTCTTGTTTGTGCAACTATTATAATACCAGACAATAGACACCTTCATTTACCTTTTCAATATGGGTCATTTTCATTTTTCTGTTGTGGATATGATAGAGTTACATGTACTCAGACATAAACAATGGAACTTTTTTAAATGGGAAACTGATTTGCTCTTTAAAAATTAAAACAAATAATTATTTTTGTTATCAAGAAATTGATACTTCTCTCAAGTGAACTTTCTTAAGGACTTAAATTAATGTCTGCCAATCAGGCTGTCATGACTTGTCTTATCAGGAATGTATTTTGTCTTACAAAATTGACTAAAGAAGAATGTGCACAACTTGGTTAACAGCCTGCCTTTCTGACACTGACAGAAACCAATGGTTTCCATTCCAGTGAAAAAAGCTGACAGGAAGACAATCTGCTTATTTGAAATGTCGTGCAGGAGAGAGGGACTGCTGAAATGACTGATAAATGAGTATGAGGGGAAATCAAGCCTGAACTCTTCCTAGAAGCCAAAATGAGTAAACTGAGGCTGTCATATCTTGGAAATATGAAATGTCATGACTTGTGAGAAACGACAATAATACTTGGTAAGGTGGAAGGCAGGAGGAAAAGAGGAAGTCAGACTCAAGGAGGCCACAGTCCTGAGTTTGCAGTGATTGATACAGTTGATGACTAAGTCTTGATGGGCTTCCATCCATATGTTGAAGTTGACTTGATGTCAGTTACAACAGCAACATTAGCTGGCATTTGTACACTGAGTTGAAAAACAGTATAGCACATATCTACAGAGTATTGAAAGATGAGGTGGTCATACCTTCTGTCACCCATTTCGTCTTGGTTGTCCTATGCCCCCCCCCAACACTCTTCTGGGAGTAACAGATATGGATGGATGGGTGGGTGGATGGAATGCGTGAAGCCAGATCTGCATGGTTTTACAATGTATCAGAGGCCTGGTGTCTCTTTATGGAACTCCAAAGTAGAGTTATTGTGTTGAATGATGATGAATAGTAGTGACCTTTTTTCTGTGAATGTCCACAGCTTGTTTTTGGTGATACAGTCAGTGCTCTATCATTATATTTCTGACTTGAGCATGTATTTTAAGTAATGTAAATTAAATATTGTTTCAGCAAATTAAATCTCTGTGCTATTTCATATGCATGACTGTTTCTCATTTTGCTATCATGTGCCCAGCCAGCTTGCATAATGAATTAATTTTGCACTAGAAGCATTGGCATTTAATAGGAATATAATTTCTGTGTGGTTTGTTGTAACCCATGGGTAGCAATTTCCCAGGTGTTCCATTAATGCCTTCCTCACAGATGAAACACTGGCAACTGTGTTCACTCCCTGTGCCTTGCTTCTATTCGCTTTGGCAGCTATTAGTCTCCTCCTCTTTGCTGTCAGGTTGACAGAATGCAGTAGGGCAGGAATTTGATTGGGTATTACATTTGTATTACAGGTCTGGCAATAGTGATAATGATCTTTATTTAACGTCAGTTGTATTGAGTAGAAATTTTAATTAGCATGAAGGCTTTGTTGATAAAGCAAGATATTGTCTGAGGAATCCTAATCTGATTACATGCAAGTGGTTCTGAGTCACCACTGACACATCCAGTGGATAATACAAGAGCAATCTATGTTTTACCATATGGATATCTGAGTAGCAGATATTTACATTCAGTTAAAATGACAATCAGAGGCTCACTGACAGTTGAAGAGCTTCAGAGAGCATTTCAGAGAAGCTGGGAAGTTTGATCTCAGTTATTTGGACCTCTTCCTTTCCTCAATTTTGCCCAATTTTGTTGGCTTCAGACATCAAAGGGACAATAACCCTGTATAACATGCAAGATCAATATTTGTTGATGTTGAACATTAAAAGCCTGTTCAGCCTTCCCATCTGTTCCTGCCGTTCTTCTCTGTAATGAACAGACACACCAACCAAGCTTTCTTTATCTTCAAGCTGCTTAATTAGGAGGAAAGTATTCTTCATGCAACATTTACATAAGATGTCATTTCCTAGTCACCTGGAAAATCAGATAGATTATAAATGTTGACTAATTATTATAACATGAGGAAATATTTGCCTTATTTTAAAATACCTTTGTATTTTCCATTTTTAAGACTTAGTACTTGAGTGAGGAAGAAAGCTGAAGCAAGTGATAGTTAATTCATTCCTCAGTGCCATCAAAGGCCACAGACCTTAACGTTTAGAGATTTGTTGGCCAGTGTCTGGCTTGCTGTACAGCTGAGAAAAGCTGATCAAAAGAAGAGCTACAAGCAGTCCCAGCTGAGGTATTCCCACTGTTGGCTGTCGCTTTTGGGTCATATAATACTTGAAGAACCATCCTATGCCACTAGCTGAAGCAAAGCTCCCAGTTCCCCTTCCCTTCTTCATAGTAACCAACTTCTCATTGATGGTGGCCACCAGTTTTCATTCTACAGATTACTGGCCTTTGTTCTATCTTATTTCTACTTGCTAGATGCCCAGAGTACTCTCCTACTCATGGCAAGCATGTATACATGGAGGTCATGGAGTGCCATGGGTAGCAGTTAGATCTGCAACATGTCTGTGCATAGCCCAAATACATGCAAATAAATACCATGTAATAATGAGAGGTTGAAACATGAGGCTTGACAGTCAGTTTAACACTGAACATTACAGATTGACTTCTTGTTCTGATCATTTGAGTAGTTTAATTTGCTGACTTAACAGTATTAGTTTGTCTGCTTAAAAATAGTCCCCAGAACAGAGTAGTGTGTTTTCAGAGAACTGTATTGAAATTGTCATGATCATCCCTTGGAGACATATTTTGTTTCTAGGACCTTCAAATGTGCACCTGTTGTTGTTTTAAAGTTTTCTTCCTGCAAACTGGACTTTTTAGAGATGAACCACAAAGCATGCAATATCATATATTTCCTGGGAATAGTAGGAATTCGATATGTCTCAAAAATGTTAGATTGAGAGAGTCTGTCTTAAAGTTTGGAATCTGATTTTAGAACCTGTTCAACTATTTTGCTTTCAGGCATGAGGAATCTCATGTTCAGTCCATGGCCATGGTAGCTTTCAGCTCAGCTCCTGACTCTTAAAAATTAGACTGATTGAGGTGTGCAAAGGAAGACCTAAGTATTAGAGACCTAAGTATTTCTTTGTTGGATCATCTGGGAAAACAGAGCTTATTAGAAGTGGATGCAGTAATCCTACATCTGCTTACCTGCATGTAAACCTTCTTGAATTAACCGGGACTTACTTCAACGTAGATAAAGGTGAAGGCATCAGTTTATCTTCCTGAATTTTTGGATTCAAATAATAGCTATAGTTTTACCAAACTCCTCCAAGTATGTGACCCACAGAAGGAGGGCATGGATGGAAAGCAAAATTGAGTGGAGAAAAGAGATGGAGAGAAATAAGAGTGAGGGGGAGAGCAAATAGATGTAAGGGGTAAGCAGAAGTCTTCATTTAATTTTCCAGTATTGTGTGAGTAATAAACACAGTGAAGTAATAGTAGGAATAGAAAGATAGGAATAAACTTGTTGGTCTAGCCTACAAAGATAGAACTGCACTCTAAAAATCTAGATTCAGTACTTAAGCATATAAGAGTCATTCTGTGCTATGGGCAGCCATACCTGCATGTCAAACAAGGATGATCATCAGGTTCAGATTGTCTGAGGTCAGCAGTTTGAGCTGGGAAATCCAGCAAGCCAAAGCTAATTCCTGTTGATCTGGTGAGGATAATTTTCCTAGTATTTATGTCAGGTCCAGACAATCCATCATAAACCTGATATTCTTATTTCATCCCTGGAACCTCTAACACAGAATGAAATGTTGAGGAGACAAGAACGAAAAAAAAAGACTGGTGCTTCTTGAAGAAGAACTGGTGCTTCTTGAGTTGGTACTGTTGACATCAGTACTGAATGGTAATCAGAAAATATCAAGGCTGATAGGAATAGCTGTGTGGTAAAATAATGTCTGTCTGTGGGAACACAAAATTAAGTGTTAAGTTACTCTGCAGCTGCAAAATAACAGTGATGTAATAATGTTATACGCTTGCTTTTCAAGACCCTCAAAGGGCATAAAAACTTTTCTGGTTGCAGAGGCATGGGTGGCCCATGAAACAAAGCCTGCAGCGGCTGCTACAGGCAAAAGAGGTGTGAGAGCACATGCCCTCAGTTTTTGGAGTGGAAGAACATCTTAGTGGCTCTTTTGGCCTACAGACTGAGAGAATGTTATATTGTTCCTCTCACTCCCTCCTGTATGGCTTTCATATAAGGACTTAAACTACTGTTCAGAGAGAAACCTCCTATCCAGACCCATGAGCTACAGTCACAGTGCAGAATCTAACAGGACAGGCCTGAGCAATGAAGGGGTGGCATTCATGTAAATAAAATGAGGTTCTGATGATGGCAAATGCAAATGCTGGTAGAAATATTCCAGGTATATTTGTATAGTGTTTGTATGGTATTAGGCAGCCGATAGAGACTTCCTGACACTTAGGCCATTTCTGCACTACTCTGTTATAGTGCTATTATTCCACTTTCAACATCCTGTGGAATTCTGGCTGAGAATTTTAAATGCCCCTCCCTAAACTGCAAACCCCAGGATTCCACAGAATATTGAAAGTGGAATAATAGCACTAGAACAGTGTAGTGTGGGAATGGCCTAAGGATGTTAAGTAGATGGGAGAATTTCCTGCTTGAAGTTATATCTTTATCCTCCAAACCAATTATGTAGAAGGAGGTACATAAAAAGAGCATGCCTAGAAAGAAGTAAACTCTTCCCAACTCCACCTTCCAGGCTACCCTAAAGTTTACTCTTTGTTTTATGATATCCTGAAAATCCATACTACATTTTTGGAGGAGTCTGATTTGGAGGAGTCTGATTTGATAATTTGGTTAATTTAGGGTAGTTTGCATTTACCATGGTTGAAGCCCAAAGTCCAGACCAAAGCACTCCACTCTGGTTCTTGTCTGAAGCAAATTAAGGTCCTTTCCAGATCCTGAGATTTGCAGTTTACAATTGCTAGCTTTCTCAAACTACAAACCCCAGGCTTCCATGGGATGTTGCCATGGCAGTTAAAAGTGAAATCATAGTGCTATATGTGTGTAGTGTGATGTGGTTCAGAGAAGATTTGGTCTTTGCATCTGCTGAGATTTAGAGGGACACAACAGTTTTAAATGGGTAGATTCTCTCACCCCTGCTCTCACAGTTCTTCATAAAAGAAAAGAGCTAGGGAAGCGGGGAGTGAGAGGAGTGTGTGTCATTTTGTGGCTGAGAGCTCTAGCTTCCCAACTCCAGCTTCCCATTTAAGTATACTAGGGCCAGGACTATCTTCAACACATTGAAATTGTAAGAAACAGGAAGTGATGCTGAAGTAATATTAAATTGTGGTACTGTTTTGCATTGCTGTTTGCTCATTCTTCTGTCTGTCTCTCTGTCTGCCTCTGTCCTTTTCTTTGTCTAAATATGTTGCATGTGAGTGTGTGTATACATTTTACATCAAATCAAATTTAAATGCTTGTAATACAACCAGTGTGTTGTATTGGTTTGAGCATTAGGTTAAAGCCCTGGTTTGATTCCTTGCTTGACTAAGGAAACCCAGTGGGTGGACTTGGGTGTGTCACACACTCTTAGGCCATTTTCACGCGGGGGTAAAAGCCTGCGGTCCGATGACCGGAGACGGAGGTCGTTCACATCGCGAGATGAGCTAGCGCAGTTGCAGACGGTGAGGCGCCACATCTCCAACTGCTCTAGCCCAGCCGCTTCCCAGGTGGTTTTTATCAAACTCGCCCGCACTAATCCGTGGCAGCTCCCGGTGAGAATCTGCAGAGACGCGGTAGTGCATCTCTGCAGATCTGCCCAGGGGCGGGCTTCTGGCTGACGTTCTGCCCTGATTGGCGGAGCGCCGCCGGAAGCCGTTGGCCACCATTTTGGGCACTGCAGAGCGCCACCGAGCGCCGCTGAAATTCGGCGGCGTATGAAGCGGTGGAACTGTGTTCCCCGCAGGGACGGAGCAGAGACGGAGCAAAACGCTAGCAGGTAAGCTCCGCCCCTGCGTGCGCTGCCCCGTTTCGGCCCCCCCACATGAGAAAAGGGCCTTAGCCCCCAGAAAACCCTGTGATAGGTTTGCATTAGGGTTGCTATAAATCAGAAATGACTTGAAGGCATACAACAACAGTACACCCTGCCTTATATACTTGTCATTCTTAATATTGCAAACTTTCACTGCTCAGAAGGGGCTATTGTATCACCAAAGCTGTCAAAAAATGTAAACATTGTTGCTTGCTACTTCTTTTAAAGTATCCAGTGGTAAAAGCTTTCAATAAATAAATAAATACACACACGCATACACACTAATCTTGCTTCTCTGCCAAACTCAACAACCCTTTATGTAAACAATGGAAATTTGGCAGGCTCTGTCTCTTCAGTTGGGGTTGTTATGCATGTGAATTCCATCCAATTATTACAGAACATTGAAAAGACTATATCTGTTTGTTGATTTCTCTGTTATAGTCAGTGGGGAGCCTTATGTTTTCCAAATGTGACATGGAGTGGGTGTTCTCCACAACAGTCCAAAATAGATCATACTTCTGTCTGAAGCACCAGAATATGATGTAAAGAGGGTTTTTTTTCCTTTGTAAAGTCACAGAGTATTCTGTTGTACCATCAAACTCCACAGGCAGGAGGCTTCTTTAGCATGAACCAAGAATATAAAAAGAGTGCTAATGGATCATTTAAAAGGCTTGTCTAGTCCAACATCCTTTTCTTCACTGGGATAAACCAGATGCCACACCAGCGTCCTCTTGAACTTGATGATAATCTTCCATGATTGTCGTATATATTCTAATATCTCACATACAGAAATCTTTTAAGCATCACTTAGCATGTTGAAGCTTTTGAGGGTATGATGTGGTTCCAAATTCATGTTACCACTAAACTAAATATTTCACTTGGGGGAAAAAAAGTCTTTTAATTTAAACTGACTTAAGAAGCCTCCCTGGGCATCTGCTCTTCCTCTTCTACAGAAAGCAACTGTTGCACTTCATTCACAGTCTATTTCTAAATATCCAGAGGACTGTGTCACTGTTACATCTGCAATATTTTCTGCTTCTGAGACATTTCTGACAGAGCTGTGCTCTTGATAATATGCATGTCAGCGGGGAGGCAGCGGGAGAGAGAGAGAGAGAGAGGAAGAAAGAAAGAAAGAAAGAAAGAGAGAGAGAGATCTGGCAGTTGCTTTCAGCAGCTGGTTTCACAAAGAGACAGTTTTGCAATTCTACATAAAGGACTCATCCATTTTCATTCTAGACTGTGAGGCTGTTAGAAAAACAGTGTCCAAATGGAATTACCAAATATCTTCTGTGGTTTTTTCTTCCTCCCCAGGATATGTTTTCTGAAAAGACATTTGGACAAATTCTTGTTGAGATGCTATTTTTCTTTGATGCCCACTTGCCCTGCTCAGAAGGCAGTGGTGCACACATAACTCTAAAAAACCACTTTGTCAGTTTATGCAGCCGCTGCTGCATTGGTGTATTTGCAACGAGTGAATGGATTTATGACGCTGAGTATTGAGTCCACTGAGGTCAAGGATGTTTTATGCCATAGGTTCTTGATGTGAATCACAGAATCATAGAGTTGGAACAGACTCCAACCCAATCCAGTCCAACCCCCTGCCATGCAGGAACACACATCAAAGTATTCCCAACAGATGGCTATCCAGCCTCTGCTTAGAAACCTCCAAAGAAGGAGACTCCACCATATTCCACTGCTGGACAGCTCTGACCATCAGGAAGTTCTTCCTGAAGTTCAGGTAGAATCTCCTTTCCTGCAGCTTGAATCCATTGCTCCTTGTCCTAGTCTCTGCAGCGGCAGAGAATAAGTCCGCTCCCTCCTCAACATGACACCCCTTCAAATATTTAAACATGGCTATCATGTACCCTCTTAACCTTCTCTTCTGCAGACTAAACATACCCAGCTCCCTAAGCCGCTCCTCATAGGGCATGGTTTCCAGACTCTTCACCATTTTGGTCGCCCTCCTCTCGACATGTTCCAGCTTGTCAACATCCTTCTTGAACTGAGGTGCCCAGAATTGGACACAGTATTCCAAATGAGGCCTAACCAATGCAGAATAGAGTGGTACCATTACTTCCCTCAATCTAGACGCCATGCTCCAATTGATGTAACCAAGAATCACATGGGCTTTCTTGGCTGCCTCATCACACTGCTGACTCATGTTCAGCTTGTGATCTACCAAGACTCCTAGATCCTTTTCGCATGTACTGTTATCCAGCCATGCATCCCCATCCTATGTTTGTGCATTCCATTTTTTCTGTCTAAGTGTAGGACTTTACATTTGTCTCTGTTGAAATTCAATCTGTTAGCTTTGGCCCAGCTCTCCAATCTGTCCAGGTCATTTTGAAATTTGATCCTGCGCTCTGGGCTATTAGCAACCCCTCTCAGTTTGGTGTCATCTGCAAATTTGATCAGCATGCCCTCCACTCTTTCATCCAAGTCATTGATGAAGATGTTGAATAGCACTGGGCCCAGGACAGAACCCTGTGGCACCCCACTAGTCCCTTCTCTCCAGGATGAAAAGCAGCCATTGGTGAGCACCCTTTGGGTTCGGCCAGTCAACTGATTACCAATACACCTAACAGCAGCCCTGTCCAGCCTGCATTTTACTAGCTTCTTTGCAAGAATGTCATGTGGAACTTTATCAGAGGCCTTACTGAAGTCAAGAGGTGCTACATTTATAGCATTCTCTTCATCTGTCAAGCTTGTAACCTTATCATAAAAGAGGTAAGATCTGTCTGGCACAACTTATTTCTGAAAAATCCATGTTGACTTTTAGTGATTAAGGCATTGCTTTCTAAGTAATTCCAAACTGACTGTTTAATGATCTGCTCTAGGATCTTTCCTGGTATTGATGTCAGGCTGACTGGCAATAATTATTTGGGTCCTCTTTTTTCCCCTTTTTAAAGATGGGGATGACATTTGCCCTCCTCCAGTCTGCTGGGACTTCTTCTGTTGTCCAAGAGTTCTGAAAGATCATTGCGAGTGGTTCAGAAATTACTTCTTCCAGTTCTTTTAATATCCTTGAATGTAATTCATCTGGCCCTGGAGACTTGAATTCATCTAGTTTAGTCAAATATTCCTGTACTACTTCTCTAGTTATTCTGTGCTGCACTTCCCTCACTTCCTCACCTGCTTCCCATGCCCCAGGTTGGATACTTCTATCCTTTTAGGAGAAAACTGAGGCAAAAAAGGTGTTGAATAGTTCTGCCTTCTCTCTTCCCCCCATTATTAATAGGCCATCTTCTCCACACGGTGACCCTATCATTTCCTTGTTTTTCCTTTTGCTGAGGACATATCTAAAAAAGCCCTTTTTATTGTTTTTAATGTCTCTGGCAATCCTGAGTTCATTCTGCGCTTTAGTTTTTCTGACCTTCTCCCTACATATCCTGGCTACTTGCTTGAATTCCTCTTTGGTGGTTTCACCATTCTTCCATTTCCTGTACATGTTTCTCTTAACACTTAGCTCTGCTGAGAGTTTTTCAGTCAACCATTCCAGTTCCTTTAGGCAGCTGCCATTTTTCCTCCTTATTGGTACAGTTTTCAATTGTGCCTTCAGTATCTCATTTTTAAGAAACTCTTATCCATCATGAGCTCCTTGCTCTTTTAGTATTCTTGACCATGGGATTTCGGCAAGTAATTCCCTAAGTTTACAGAAATCAACTTTCTTAAAGTTTAGGATGCATATCTGGCTACAGTTGGCTTCTCCTTCCCACTGCATAACAAATTCCAAAAGAGCATGGTCGCTCCCTCCTAAGGATCCCTAAGGATCCTACCACCTCCACCTCATCAACAAAGTCATCCCTGTTGGTCAGGATCAGATCTAAAATAGCCGATCCCCTTGTTGCTTCTTCCACTTCTGGACCATAAAATTTATCTGCAAGGCAAGCGAGGAACCTGTTGGACCTGGCGGTCTTGGCAGAGTTTGACTGCCAACAAATATCAGGATAATTGAAATCTCCCATTAATACTGCATCTCTCCTTTTTTGAATGTGTGGTCATCTGCTCCAGGAAGGCCTCATCCAAGTCCTCAGGCTGGCCCAGAGGCCTGTAGCAAAGCCCCACAATCACATCCCTGTTGTTTCTTACTCCTTGTGAAGACAAATGTAAAATGTTTCTAAGATATTACAGAGAGTAACACTTAAATGTAAACCTAGCTTTAGAAATTACCTTATAGAAGTAAATTCCAATGATGTAACCTGCCTTTGGTCCGCTATCTGGAATAAAGGGAGACATAAATAAATTCATACACTTTGGCAGTTTCAGCACCAGTCCAATAAGCAAGAGGAAAATATGTGTGTGTGTGTGTGTGTGTGAGAGAGAGAGAGAGAGAGAGAGCACCTTGTGCTTCTCAGAAAGTCATTTAAACAAATCATTGTATAGTGAGGTCTCAGTATCCAGTAGGGTTTGGGTTTGGGTCCAGGACCCCCATGGATGCAAAAATTCATGGATCTTCAAGTCCTATTTAATGTATAGTGGTAAAATGGCATCCCTTATATAAAATGGCAAAATTAAGGTTTGCTTTTATTTTTCAAATATTTTCAATATATTTTCAATTTTTCAAATTTCAATGTATTTTCAAATATTTCAAATATTTTCAAGCCATGGGTGGTTGAATCCATGAATGCAGAATTCACAAACTTGGAGTGCCAACTGTAAGAATGTTAAGTAGTCATATTTATTGTTATTGTTATTAAATTTGTTTATGCAGCTTGGATCCAGACTATCTGAAAGACTGTGTCTCACTTTACAAGCCTACCTTTGGAGCTCAGCGTTTTCTCAGTCCCCCCACCATCACAGTTAGATTTGGTGAGGATTTCAGAGAGAACTTTCTTGATGGCTACTCACAAGCTATGGAATTCTCTTCTGAGAGAGGTTTGGTTGGCCCTTGTCTGCTCTCTTCTTATTTAAACCTTCTTATTTAAACAGGCATTCAGATTTTAACTGGTTGGGGTAACATATTACATAATATGTAGTAGTTTTAATGCCTTTCAACTGTTCTAAATTAGTGTTTTTAAGCTGATTGTTTTTTTTTAATACTTTGTAAATGTTTGTATTCAGATTGTTTTAGCTGTTTTGTTTTAATAGGCCATTTGGGTCTTATATAGGAGAAAAGTAAATAAAAAATAAATATATATTATACATCTTTCCTCCAGAACTGACAGGCACAGGTACAGTTGGTGTGCTGGTTTTAAATAAACAAAAGCACTCCTGACCTCTGCAGAGTCCTAGCTGACTCACTTTGACATTGTTCAAAGTCATCTTTTCCCTGACTCAATCTGATCAGGCTGAAAACTTGCAGAATTGTTGTGTTGCTGTTGCTGCTGTGTGCTTTCAAGTTGTTTCTGACTTGAGGTGACCCTAAAGTGAACCTATCATGGGCTTCTCCTGGAAAGATATGTTCAGACGGATTGCCTTTGCCTTCCTCTGAGGCTGAGAGAGGGTGACTTGTCCTAGTGGATTTCCATGGCCAAGCAGATATTCAAACCCTGGTCTCCAGAGCAATGCTATCCCATACTGGCTCTAGTATGTTTTACACTAGACATAGCGAAGGTGATTTCTGCTGGCTACCATAGCTCTAAAATATTACATTGATCTTATTCTGGAATAGATTGTTAGAAGGGTGAACAATTTAGGGGTGTTTCAGGCTCAGGTGAATGAATGCCTGATCCTTCTTGCGGGAACAACATTGAAAAATAATATATCAAGTAGGGATGAGAGTAAACCATTTCTTGAAGAGATAAGCTGTCTCAGCTTGTCTCTATTTTGTTAACACCCACAAGCTTTCTCACCTCTACCACAAGAATGAGAAAACAAGCACTTTTTTGTCATGGTTTCCACAACTTTGCACACAAGCTTCTGTAAAAAACTGATGTCAGTTACCTTTGTAAAGCAAAGCACGTACCCACAGCAAGTGCAGAAGGACTGGCTGATTGATTGACGAAACACCCCAAAAATTCATCTTGTGTGTCTAATTTTTAAAAGTTTGTGCAGCAGTCATGGTTTAGCCACACAATTTCCACAAACTGTTCTCTCATGAATGCAAATATTCTTGGAAGACCAACAGAAAATATTTTTCTGTCTGACAGGAAAGGCAGAAATATTTTGTCATTTTGCAAGGGGAAAAAAATCCTGTTTTTTCTTATTCTTGTATGCTAGAATAAGATAAGTAAGGATTTGCATCCCAAAATCAGGGAGGGGCTGACTGGCTGGCCCCTCCCAAAACTGCAAACCCCAGGATTCCATAGGATGTTGAAAGTGGAATAATAGTGCTATAACAATCTAGTGTGGAAATGGCCCAGGATTACTTTATTCATATGAGCCCTACGGTACCACCAGAGATCTGCTAGCAAGACCATCCTGGGGATTTTCATTGACTGTTGAAATGAGGCTGGTGATGACTTGGGAATTGGATCTTTCTCTCTGTTTTCATCCTTTTTTCCTTAAAAGGTTTACAACATGAACAAGTAAAACATGCATAGAAAGGTAGTATCAATGATATTCATCAAAATGATCAAACAATGAATAAAAGGGGGAAACCATCAAATGGATTACAACTGGAACACATTTTATAAGTATTAATATATAATAATAGTATCTCTTAATGTCTAATATTAATAAACTTAATAAAAGGCAAAGGGCATTAGAAACTGCCTCAAACTACTCTGAAGAAGCAGGATACAGATCTGTAATAATAAAAGATAATGTCTGCATATCTATGGCAGCCATTATTTTTTGTAACTGATTAATATGAGAGCTATTACTCTTCATGGTAGAGTAATGAAGTTCCTGAAGAGTATTCTTGACTGTCATTCATGTTGCATTGCCTATTTCAAGTTAAAATTCAGAACAAGGCTTCTTAAAAGTGAATAAAGAGGCCCTGCTATAACTTATCAGGAAAATAGGAAGCCATGTGGGCCCCTTTATGATATTATGTACAGAGTTGTGAGATGCCAGAACAAGGTCAGTTGGTCTGCTAGAAAATAGAGGAACACTTGAGAAATGCAAATGATTAAGAAGAACTTTGCTTTTTAAATGGAGATGGATACATGCTTCATATTTGCTTTATACAGTACAAAGCAAAGTTTTATTGTGACTTTAAAAATGGAACTCAAAAACTGCAGAATCATTGAAAACATAATTTTATGCAGAAACACACACACACAGAGCCAGTGACAGACATAAGTTATTTCACAAAATTGTGTAGGCAAGGAAAATTAGCCCCACTAGTGATGTCATAGACATTAGGTGCCTGTGATAACATTCCACATGCTGATCACAATTGCAGAGAATGTTCTCCATAAAGGAAATATTTCATTTTTTCAAATGGTAGCATAATTTTGAAGCATCTCCATGATAGAAAAGAAACCTCAAGGAAATCTATTTTGATTGTTCAAAATAAGTAATGGATGGGTTTATTTATCGGACTAAAAATGTACCATCAGATTTTTGTTGTGGGTAGTTAGGACAGTATTAGGACTGTATTTCTTTGTCTTGAATAGTTTAGTGTCTTGTGAAATTCTAGGAGACAACATGTCTGAGTGTCCCAAGTCCACCCTATTCCTATTAGTAATGATACACCAAGTTGTATATCCAATATCTTGCTAAGGCTAAGGTTGAATTATTGTTAAATTATTATTGAATTAAATTATTGTATTATTAGGTTAATGTTGAGGGCCACCGTGGTGTAGTGGTTTGAGTGTTGGACTATGATTGAGCAAGCAAGGTTCAATTCCTCTCTCAGCCATGGAAACCCACTGGGTGACCTTGGGCGCACCACACACTCTCAGCCCCAGAAAACCCTATGATGGTTTCTCCTTATAGTTGCCATATCTCAGAAATGACTTGAGGGCACACAGAAACCACAATAATCTTGGTAAAATTCTGATGGGAAATTAATAATTTTTTGAGAGAAAAACTTTGCAGAAGACAACCCTGCTTTTCATTATGAACGTAGGTGTTAAATGCTTTTTTTAACTTAAAAAAAACACTTTGCAAAACAATATACAAGGTGTACTTAGGAGGGATTATTTTATTCACTGTGCAAATTATGTCTCTGGGGTGAAACGCAGCAACAGTATAATTTCATACCTCAGTGATAATTGTAGATAGTTGAATGTCATTGAGCTACCACAGTTAAAACAACTTTAGAAGACTGAAGTATGCAAGTAAAGTTCATTTGCAAACCAGCCATCACTTCTGATCTGCATCTAGATAGTGTGGAGTGCCTAAAGCATAGCTCCAATAACTTGAAAACAGCAGCAGTACGAAGGTGTTTCTTTCCCAAGAAAGGCTTTCCATCACTAATGATCACAGTGCTACTGAAAGTGAAGTTAACTGAAATAAGAATGTACCCATAATCTTCAGATGAAAGAAAGAAAGTAAGTGAAAACAGAAGTGTGAAAGGGAGAAATCCTGATTATATTTGTAAGTCACATCTGGGTTTTTTAGGTGCCATTTCATAAGAGGTATGACTTTGTTTTGTATTCACAAGGTGTGAGTGCTGCCTCCCAGAGATGTTATCTAGGGTGGGGCAAGTAGAATACATGCCCCAAATGCCAATGCCAGAGGGGTACAAAAAAGCTTTGCATGTAGGGGTGGGGTTAAGGGTAAGAAGGTAGAGGTGCACCTTCCGCACAGCCCTAGGTGCTGATTACACTAGATACACCACTGTTGCTTCCTCATTGGGTTAGCAGTGTACCTATATCTGCAGTGTGGCTCCTTATATATCTCCCCCATTTCTTTTACTTGTTTTGTCAGACAGAACTATGAACAAGTTGTATAAATTCCTAACTGCTTAGGCCAGTTCTTTCCCCATCCCTTCTTACCACCAATATGTTAGTAACTGACTGTTCCCTCTAAGTGACAAAGAAGGAATGGCATTTAATTCCACACTCTGTGAGACTTGGGATTTGTGGGAGACAGCATCTCATGCATGCATTATTTTCCCTTCCCCTTGTTGTCTATCCTATTTACTAGACAGTTTCTTGTTAACAGGGCAGCATATGTGAGATACACAGTCAGAGGGTTTAAATGCAAAATTTCCATACACCACAGAGAAAGGTCTCTCTCTCTCTCTCTCTCTTTCTCTCTCTCTCTCTCCTCATCACCTCTTTTTATTATTATTATTTTGAACATGTTTTCACAAATCAGTCTTTATCCATATTCATTGTTTCTTCTAACTGTCCCTTGTGGTCTCTACCTGCGTGGCCAGGGCATTGTGGACTTGGCTTGCATGTGCACCGTTGCCCCACCACTCTTTTGGCCATTACATATGAATATACTTTTAACTTATGTTGCAAGCTGCTTTGGATCCCATTTTGGTAGACAGGCAAGGTGTATTGAAACCAAACAAACAAATAAGCAAGCTGAAGAATGCCTGGACAGAGAAAACATGGCTGGTATCAATGACCTTTGCTTATCTATTCAGAAACAGGTGCTGTCTTGATGGATGAATGCTGTCTGGTATGCCAGTGTAGAGAACTTTAAAATGACCATTAGCTGAGAACACAGGTGTGACCCTGAAAAAACACTGTAGTTGCAGGTACGCTACTATTGATCAATATTGTCTACAGTCAAAGCAGCAATTGAGTTAGTGACCACCTACGCTCTGTCTCAGATGCTGTTGCCTGAGGCTGCTAGGCAGGAGAGTCAAATACGCATGCTCAACCAATGCTTTTGCTATGCCTTAATTTTGTTGCAACCATCTGTCACCACCAGTGCTGTCTCTTTGTTTTGCCATTTCTGATCTGCTCCCATCTTTGCCTCCATGGATCTTTGGCTCCATCAGTATTTCTTCTGTCCACATATGGGAAAGATATATGAGTGGGGAAATCTCATTTGTTGGCAGCTTAATGATCTCTCTTTGGTCTTCTTATAGCAACTATTGTTTTTCACTAAGATTTTCTCCATTATCCATGATGCACTGTTAACACTTCACCATGTCGCTGAGTCAAGAGAAAAGTGGGATAGCCTTTTAATAAAATTAGGTTACTTTTAGAGGAGAAAATGTTAGAGACTTTTATGGTGCCCACTGATAGCAACAGAAAAATATGGGGGCAGGGAAGAATACACAGTGGGTGATGGACTTTTCAGGAGTTGGAGCGAGATTCATCCCATGATGCATTTCTGAAAAAGGAAAAATAATGGGATTGTAGTGGGAGGTGGTATGTGAAGAAACTCTTGTCTCACCCTTGCTCTCTTTCTCTGGTGTTTTTTGCAACAAACTGTTCATTGACAGGTGTTATGTGTTGATGC
Organism: Iguana delicatissima; assembly: GCA_948472985.1. Lineage (NCBI taxonomy): Eukaryota > Metazoa > Chordata > Lepidosauria > Squamata > Iguanidae > Iguana > Iguana delicatissima. Next base: position 628,711 of record CAOKZL010000382.1, on the reverse strand, counting down.
AGCAACAAGCAAACAAACAGGCAAACAGTGTTAATTATGAACAACCTCGGTCTAGCAACACAAGTTCTTCAGAGTTGTTTACTTTTCTGCTAGCCAGAAACTTCTCCACAATCTTTCTTTCCTAGCTTCAAATTTCTATGGTCTTTTCGTATTATACAGTCTGCCAATGCGGCATCCTGTGGGATCCTGGGCTTTATAGTTTAGTCTTGGGCACCAGAGAAGCTCTCTGGCTGATCGTTCTAAAGGCCCCTCCCTAAGTTGCTAATCCAGTATCCAGTTTCCATTGGATGTTGCAGTGGCAGTTAAAGTGCAAGAATGTTTTCCTTGTCTATTTTCTTTTTCTTCTTTTATCCACATAGCATCTCACTGTAGCCATCTAAATGAACACAGTTCTCAGGGGCTTCTGTTAAAAGACTCCAGCTGAGTCACTGAAAACCTGAATACAAACTGTTAGCCTATGTTCATTTTGTCATGTGCTTTCAAGTCATTTTCAACTCATGGCATCCAAAAGGTGAGTTTTCTGGGGTTTGAGAGAGGGGGCTTTGAAAATCTCCTACAGCCATTTCTTTCTTTGTATCTGAAGACCTGAAGAGCCACTGCCAGCCTGTGTAGACTGTATGAGCTAGATAGACGAACGGGCATAGTGTCTATCCTCTAAAAGGTGACTCCTTGTCCAGAAGCTATTAAGGAAGGTACATGATTTTTGTTTGTTGATATCATTAGATAGTGAGACAAGTTACATTGGGCAATGTGTGTGCTAAAACTGGCATTCTTAAGGAGGATAGCTAAGCTTTTAGCAATGAATTTGATAAAGAGCTTTGCAGTGATTGCCAAATGGGTAGCTGGAAAGAAGAAAGTATACATCTTATTGGATTGTTTATTACGGGGTGACACAAGCTGCATTTCCAAGGACTGAATGCTCCCCACAGGTCTTTAAGGACACCCCTCCTGGGTACCCTAACCTCTTGACTGCCTTCCCCTCACCATGCACCTATTTCTCCTTCTCCACAACACACACACTTATTAACTTTTGTACAGGTCATTCTTCTCTTGATGCTGCAAGCAGCAGGAAAGTGCTATCTGTCTCAGGATTGGAAGGAGAAAGAGAAGAGAGAAGGTCTTCCATTCTTTCAAAGTAAGAATAGAAGATTTCTGATTATATGAGACAGGTGCAAAACCTATTACAACATCACATGTAGTCAATATGGCCCAAAGTCTTATATGTCCCAATTTCACAGTATGAGCCAGGTTTCACATGGTACTAATTGTTATTAATATTTCTCTTGTAAAATTGGGTTGGATACACTGGTGTAGATTAGCTGTGTTTGGATCTTTCTCATCACTTAAGGCCTATTTTGTGGGAACTTCAATTGCCAGGTAACTTGGAATGTAACTTCTCATTAATCCCTGTTTTGTTTCTTTCCTTCCTTCCCTTCTCCCACTGTGTCTGTCTTTCCCTTCCTCCTACACTAAAAGTGGCTGTTCTGCTGTCTCCAAGTTCCTCCTGCTGTTCTGCAATAGGCCCGTTCCTGTCTAACCCTGAACGTATTCTGTAAGTCTTCCATTTTATTATTGTAGTATTACATGTTTCTTTGTACGTATGTGTGCGTATGTATGTATTATTCATTCTAATTTGCTTCCTCAACTTTCGTCTTGTTTCATGGCTCACAGTTGATTCTGGGTTTGAGATGGGCTCAGAGAAAGTGTCTCATAGCTCTCCTCCATCGGGACCCCTAAACATTGCCTTGATGGCTTCACCAGGAAGCTGCTGGGGGGTGTTGGGATGGGGACACTGTAGCACTGCAGTGCACCAAATAGCCTCCATCTGAAAAGAAAACATTGGGCAATAACATGCTGCCATCTCAGTTCTCCAGAATATCTCTTGGCTCTACTTTGAGGTCAAGAGACAATTTGTAAAAATGCTAGAATGAGGAAATGAAGGCAATGATGGATTCAGCCACTTTTCACGCTTCTCTTCAATATGCCTGTCCCTGAAGAATTTTTGAAGTTTTTTTTTTAAAAAAAACACTAAAAACACCCGAGGAAGGCAGCAATCCCTCAAGGGCCCTGATGTTTGCCATAAAATTCCAGATGCTGATGAGAGGCATACTATGGTTCATATCTGGCTAAGTGTATAAGGGGGGCCTATCAAGAGTACAGGGTAGAGATATTTACAGAAGATCATAAAATATTTGTTTCCTCACAACTAAAAGAGCAGGTGATGCTTCCCAGATTGAATGTTCTGAGCTGAGTATGATTAATAAGTGATCAGGAATAAATATTACCATGCACTGTGTTTTCAATGAATATGTAAGGGAAAGTAGTAAAGGAATCAACTACAAAGCAGAATAAATGGTAGATCAAACTATTAGCACATGGCAGGTTACCACACTTCTATTAGCACTTTTGTTGGCCACTCTAAGAGAACAGCCCTAGTACTTGTGCACAACCTTCTTTTAACCTAGAATTTTGCTGCCACTCTTACACTTCTATAAGAGTATTGATGCCTTATATGCATAAAACAGTGTTCATAGTTCTGGTTGCTGGAAGAACAGTTCAAAATACATGGGGTAAAGGCATTCTGAATACTTGACTACTACTACCATGAGCATATCTCCTTTTGTTAAGGCAAAATTCCTAAACATTATTTGAAAACAAGCATATTACGGGGATAAATTAAAGTGGGTCTAAAGCCCTACTGAAATAGACCCACTGAATTAATGGAGCTTAACATTTTCATTGACATACCCAGATTATTGCCATGTTCCGATCCACTGAATGGATCTTCTTTCATTGGAACTAACTAGACCATTGTCTTCTGTGCATAAAAATATTTCTCCTAGATGAGGTTTCAAGGAGTTTGCTTTAGACTTGATCTGAACCCATTAAAACTCTGATATGTCATCACTACCTACATTCTCAAATCTTGTTTTTAAGAATGAGAACAAACTTAGAAGTATTGTAAATGTAGGTACTTAATGCTCTGAGCTGAGATCAGTAGAATTCAAGACACTCAAGAAAGCAGGAAGTCTACCTCTGGTCTTACACATAAGACATTTTGAGCATGGATAACATTATCTGTAGTGTCAGATTATTAATTACTCTTTTTGTAATGTGAACACATGCTAAGGCCTTGCCCCAGAAAGATCCAGCATTGTGTTGAAAGCTATTTTTATATAGTCTTAATATTTGGGAAAATCTTTATGGCACTTTCAGAGTGACAGAATCCTATAAATAAAAAAGATGCCTAGAAAAGGGGAGCCAGCTCATTAAGAAGGATGATGAAGAGCAGTTAATTAAATGACATTCTCAACAGCATTTCCTATTATGGAGTTAGTTTTCTGCACATACTACTTTGGCTGTCTCCAGTTTTCTTAGAACAACATTCTCTCAAGCTGGAAGAATTTGACATTTTGGCAGCCCTAATGAAGAAGTCCTGGAATGAACAGCACATGTGACTGTCAAAAATGATTCATGGGGACAAGATACTTCTGAGTAAGAAGAGAATCCAAGGTTGTTATTATTCAAACCAAGCTGTCACTATGGGCTAAATTCCAGTCTTAGTCCTATGTAAAACAGGCCCATTGAAATGGACTTACGTTAACTGTGACTAACAAGTTATAGTCATTTCAATGAGTGTATTCCAGGGAGCAGTTCAGCACCTTTGGTTCTCAGTGCGAAGGGACACCTTGATTTCATACAGACTGTACAAGCAGCAGGTCTGGGTGTTTCTAGTGGCAAATGATGAAGTTTTAATAGACTTCAGTGTATTTTGAAGGAGTAACAACGCATAAGATAAAACAGGCCATGCAACAACTAATAAGCAGTTAAAGTAAACAGTGGATCTTCTGCCTCACCTGGGCATAGATTGTTATGCTGCCATCTATGCTCTTCACTTAAAACTGCATTAGTTTTCCCTTCCCAGCTTTGCCAGCAGCTGCCCAAGTTGTCTGTTACTTATACATTGGCTGGTTTCTTCCTAGGTAGAATTTCTAATCATGCTCTTGCCAGTTTTTTTCAGAAGAAGAAAATGCCTTCCTTTCTAGTCTTCTCTGCTGTCTTGAATTATGGCTTGGAAGGGGCTGGTTTCACATTTATCTTTTCACCTCATCCATCCCTCTTTGTTTACGTCATTTGACCTAGTCTGATTTTGATCTCTTGGGTTTACTACCTATTTGCTCTTCGTGTGGTATGATCGGTAAAGTTAAAGTTTGTTTTCCTTCAGTGAAGACTACTGTTTGATTTTCTGCATATTGTTGGACTACAAACCCCCTCACCACTGGCTGTGGTTGCCAAGTCAGTGAGAACTGCTGACCAGCAACACTTGGGGGTTGATACAGTTCCCCACTCCTGGTTCACATGGAAATGTATATTGAACATGACCTTGGCTGACTGGAGAGGCATGTAACCTAAAATCTTTTGAAGCCAGAAGAGTGGCTAGAAAATTTGTATTGGTTTGTTGGAAGTAAAATATATCTAATTTCACGTATATTCTCTTCATATTTTGAAAGTTCGTATTTTCAAAACATTAAGCTAAAAGAATCGAGGGCCTCATACAGTCATTGAGCAATCCATGTGGAAATAAATTATGAGGAAATGCAAAATCAATCCAGTTGTGTTGGAAAGACTGAATGATAGCAGAAGTGGAGAGGTATCAGGTTTCCTGCTTCTCATTGTTTGTGGAGATATTTGGTGACTTTTGGCATGTTCCAATTAGTGTATGCTAACTATGAATTGCATGTAGTTTTGAGCTCCAAGTATAGCAAAAGAAAAAGCAACCCTTGAAGTAGTACCATACTATATGAAGAATATTCTTAAACATCCTCATTTTGACACTGTTTTAATTTTTTTTCCTTTTCCTTGATTTCCTTTTTAGTATTCCGCTATAAGTGATGATAACCTTCTTTCCCTTGGATCCCAAATTATGTAGAATTGAATAGAACTGAGGAGTTTGAAGTCACAAGAGAGGTTCTCAGTTATCTTCTAGGAACACAATTGGTATGACCTTATGTCTCTTCACAGAGCTTGGAAAAGTTATTGATCTGGATTGTAACTCCCAAAATCTCCCCTCCAGCATAGTGGTTCTGAGACCTGTAGTTCCAAAAAAAATTTTTTTTTTGAATGTGCTGTTCGAGTGAGTAGCCACTGTGGAGTTTTTTTGCCACAAATTATGAGGTATGAAATCACATTTGGCTGTACCAGTGACAAAGCTATAAGCCCCAAATTGGCATAGAAGTAGCCAGCAGAAAATGATAAATAGTAGTCAGTGGATGTTTTGGAGGTAATAACCAAAATTAATTCCTCTCTCAGAAAGCATTTATTTATATCAGTGGAAGCATTCGGCCTTGTAGCTGCTGAAAAAAATTATCGGTGGTGGTGGTGTGCTAAGCTCTTTATTGTTTTCCTGTTCAAACATCTTCATGGGATGGTAGTGTTTAGTCACGAACATATTCTGCAATTCTTGCAAAAAACAAGGCAAACCAATTTTGTCAGTCTTCAAAGTCAGAGCTTTGATTAGGCTCCAACATCGAAAGACATTCAGGTTGCTAAAGCTGAGTGATTTTTAGCACTGAGTGATTCATCTTAGAATGGAATTAGATGTAGTGAGGTACCATTTATGATGACATGATTAACTCTGACAGGCTTGAAAGGTAACATGGGGGAAAGTTGTGGACTCTAAAATGTTGCAGCATTTTACAAAGGTAAACCAGGTACAGATTGTAATGACTAAGAAAACATGTTTGATTTTGATTTTGCCATATATACTAAACAAGTCATGAAGCCTATTCACTACTGATAAGATAAATCAAATTCTTCAGAGAACACTTACCTTGTGCTCAGAGAACACTACCATTTTTTTTATTTTGCTTTTGTTTTTTTGGCAAGCACATCTGTTTGTTTTTTCTCTTTTATTTTCGGCCATGTCAATTTTGTTTTAAGCTCTCCTTCTCAGAACTGCCTCTGTGGAATAGGAAAAGCAGAGAATTGCATTTGGGTGTTGATTTATAAATCTGCATAGATAAAATGTCACTGTGTGTGTTTGATAGTATAAATGTATGTCTAAATGTGATGATGTTGACTTTCATCTTAGGCAAATTCATAGCTTATGGAAAAGACAGGATAGAGAGCCAGACAATATGCTGCAGAATTTCGCATTCCAAATGTACCCACTAATCCACTGCTAAATTTCCAATAGGTACACAATTTTCAGTGCAAGTGTTCAGTTTGGATTGTAACCAAAAGCAGTCTCCTAAGAGTGGAATGGCTTTAATCCGTGGGACACATCCAGTCTTCCAGTGCCTGATGCAGGCCTTCAACTCTTTTTGCGAGGGGTGAGGAAATCTTTTAGGATTTGAAGGGGATTCAAGGAGGCAAGGAGAGGATCAGAAAGTTTCATTTCATGAGCAACTGAGCAACTGGAATTTTTAAGTAAATGCAATGTAAAGTCGGAAAGTAAAGTAAAAAAAACCAGTGGTTTCAGCGCATATTGATATCAACCGTACAGTGGAAAAGGATTGAAAACATACAGGATTGAAAACATACATGTATCCTCTTTCTGTTATCTCCAACTGTGTTAATTGCTTCTATGTGCTAATCTTACCTAACCTAATACATTAACTGTTTTTTCCTATTGGCTGTGGCAATTGAGAATACTGCCAGTTCTGTCTCTTCTTGGATTGTGTCTCCTCTGGCTTCTTCAGGAGGCAAAAGATTGGAATAATGGGTGAAAACCCATCTCAAAGAAAGCACTTCACATCCAGAAAGCTGCAGAACCATTCAGTGAATTGTTACCTTACTTGGCCACAGTGTTTAAATGAGTGGCTCCATCCATTCCAGGTTCCAGGTACAGATATAGCTCAGTTAACAAAGAATATATGTTCCTAGACCTTACTTCTTTAACAGAAACTTTATACCAACAGCAGGAATAACATGGAAAGAGCAGGGATGGGTTCCTATGCCACCAAAAAAGGCAGCAGCTCAACATGTTTCAGCAGACTTTTATAATTTCTCTTAAGGGATAGATCTATTTTATGGGAATTGTATTCTTGCCCATTTAACTAATATCAATTAATTTCTCTACTTTGTTATTTATGAGAAAAATATCAAAAATGAGTAAATCGAGGCTGCCATTGGGTGATAGTGGATTTGGTGTTTGGTTGCTCACTGCTCAGCCAGAAACTCAGAAGGGAGCATTGGTTCAGTTCACTGCACTTGCACTATTTTGCCAAGTTTTAAAAGGATTCTTTGCTTATTGAAATATGTATATCTCACTATACCATGACATCATATATAAGCAAAATCAATTTGAACGGTTTAAAACAATTCAGAATTTTAAGCAATAAAACTAGTTTAAACAGATTAGAAAACTTGAATGACATATTAGTTAACAGTATTACACAAATATCCAAGTGTAGGCTTTGAAAATGATATACAATTCTTCTCTCATAGAAATTCATCACATTTCATGCTTTGGTGTTTTTAGAAAGTGGTGAAGGCAAGAATGAGGAAAAAGACTGATGGCCATCATGGACATAAGAAAGCATCATAATAGTGTTAACAGGACTGGAGAGTTTTCCAAGTGAAGCCTTATCCCCAGACTTTTTGAGAATTATGCTGTGGCTGATTTAAGTTTAATATAAATATAAAATGCTGCCATTAGCACCACCATCCACCTTTCTGTCTGTCCCACTAAATCCACAGGGAGATATGATGGGAACACAAAACAGGGCCTTCTTGGTGTCTGTTCTGGAGCTCCCTTTCTAGAGAAGTTAGATTGATGCCCTCCTTGCTGTCCCTCTGTAGGCCAGTGGACCTTTTTGACAGGCCACTGAATGCTGATTGCTCAGAGGAATGTGCTTCCTCTGTTTGTCTTTGTTGTTTTTCTTTCTAATGACCATGCTTTTAACTCCATTTAATTTTACTGGTAGTTTAATTACGTTTTTAATTTTTGTATGAAGTGATCTTTTTCAGTTGTGTATTAATTTTTGTAAGCCCCCTTGACTCTTGAACTGGGAAAAGGGCAAAATATAAATGTAAATAATAAAACACAAGGACTAGAGTTACTTCATGGTGAGAGATATTTTGAAGTTTCTGTGCTATGAAGTCAGATTGCTTATTTCACCATGCATAATTTCCCTCTCATAGTAGCAGGTGTTGTTGTTGTTTTTTTCATTAAGACGTTTTCTAAATACCTTAAAAGCTATAATTATTTTAAGGAAAAAACGGATACAGTAAGAAAAAAAAGCTAGATGAAGCACTTGAAAATAAGGAAAAATATGTGAAAATAGAAAAATGACTTCTGCTTTTCTTCTCGGTGGTTATAGACATAGGTATTATAGTCTTGCCTTCCACTTTTAAAAATTGCCTATTACACTTCTTCTGAGAAACCAATCCTACTAATTCCCCATACCCAGTAGTATCACCTCATTTTCCTTTATTTGCAAAAAGGCAATCAGGGGTTAGCTGTCATTTTTTAAAAAGTCACTAATGAGTTTTCTCTAATCAAAGCAGATAAGTTATCCATTTCTGCCAAGTCATTCAGTTTTAACAGACAGCCTTCTTATCAGTAATGTTGAATGTTTCCGCATTTATGCATATAACAATCTTGCTGCTGTTATCATGTATTGTACTAATCTTCTATATTTCCTTTCCAATTCTTCTTCTATAAATTTCAAAAGGAAAACTTCTGGTTCTAATTGAATATTCACCTTTAAAATATTTTGAATATAATTATGCACTTGAACCCAGAACTTTTGCACTTTTCCACATGTCCACCACATATGATAAAATATCCCTTCATGTTGTTCACACTTCTAACATTCATTTGAAATATCTTTGTACATTCTAGCTAACTTCTCTGGGGTCACATACCAATGATATATCATTTTATCTAAAAAATCTCTCTAGGGTTATAGCATAGTGTAAATTTCAACCCTTTTGACCACATCTTTCCCAATGTTCCATTTGTATGTTGTATCCCAAATTCTGAACTCACTTTATCATGCAGTCTTTTACTAGTTCTTCTTCTTTATCAAATTCTTAACAGAAGTTTATATGCTAGTAATGATAAATCTTCCATGTTAATCCATCCTTGACAAATCCAGGAATAAAGCTTAGATTTTCTATCACAGAGAGATGCTTCCAGAGAGCTGTTCACTAATGTTCAGTGAAAAGCCAAGAGGAATTTATACTCCTCTGCACTGTGTGCATGAGTAAACTAAATACCTGATTATCATACTATGTGTTCCTGACTGAGGATTAATGTCTGCTGGAGTTGGGGCTTCTCTGCTTGTTTTAATTTTACTTGTAAGCCACCCTGAGATCTTTTTGATATAGGAAGGCATAGAAATATTTTAATAAATAAAATTCAAAAGTAACAGTATACACAGTATGCAACAATACAGGTAAGCCTTGTATAAGTAAACAGAAACATCTGGAATCTTCTAGAAACCACCTGAAAGCTTCTTTCAAAATGCATTTAGGGATGACTTTTTCTTTTGCCTGCCTTCACGTTTCTCATGACTTCCATTTTGGTAGTAAAGCTTAAGCTGTTGTTTGTTGTCTGCCCTCATGTCATTTATGACTTATGGGAAGCCAAGGGTGAACCTGTCACTGAGTTTTCTTGGCCAAATTTGTACAGGGCGGGTTTATCTTTGCCTTCCTCTGAAGCAAAGAGAATATGACTTTCCCAAGGTCACCCAGTGGATTTCCATGGCAGAGTAGGGATTTAAACCCCGGTCTCCAGAGTCATAGTCCAATGCTCAAACCACAATACCACACTGGCTTTTGTCAAACTAATAGATCCATACTTTTTAACATGGTAGAGTAGCTGGTGAAAGTAGCTCATGTGCCCTTCCCTTTTTTCTCTTTTGCCGGTCCAGCATGCTCTGCAAAGGATTCTTAAGCTACCTGCTGTTTACCTTTCCTATTGTAGACTGGTACACACAGGTACAGTAATGCCAGCTAAAGGGGAATCTCATTCTTTCCCAGCTCAGGCTCGATTGTACTTTTTTACTGCAGACATGCTATTACAGCCGAACACTGAAAGTCTGAGTTTCGCCAATCCTCCTTCAGCATTCTCCCAATGTCATTGCTGCTATTTTACAAAAAAAGAAGAAGGAGCAAAGAGCATTTCTTGCTAGACTGAGGAGGAGGAGGAAAGGGGGCACTGGGCAGGTATAAAAAGACTTTGTAAAAAGGAGCTTCTTTGTCTGACGACTGAGGTATGCCTGTACTCCTTGATGGTTCTATTAGCAAACTGGCTTCAAAACTGCATTTAGCACTGAATTTACTTTGACAGCCCTGGTTGATCATATGTATGTTTAGGGGAGCAGAGTGACCATTGGAGTTAAGGATTTTGACATGAATTATCATAGATTTTTCTGGGTCATATACAGAATTTTCAGGGATTTCTGGAAATGCACAACTTCAGTGATTGAAATCTGCCTGGCAGGGCATTTTAAAAAAATTATAATGGATGATAATGATTCTTCTCGATAGGTTTTGATGTGTTTCCACTCAATGTGACCAGTGACTGAAGACATCACATATTAGAGGGAGGTACTGTCATCAGTAATCTAACATCCAATTTCATTTGACATCCTCGGGTGAAGGACTGCTAGCATCCTGATCCAGTGCCCAGATTAAGCTGTGGCTTGAATAAGAGTTAGCAAGCTAAATAATGCAAAAGCTTTGATACTCGATGGTTCTTGAAATCTAAGGAAGATGGAATATGCTGTCTTAGATGGGAATTACATTCTCCCTAAGGATGCAGAGAGATATTACAGAATCTTGGAGTCTAACTAAGAGAAAGAAGTTCATAGCATAAGCTTTCATAGATTTAAGTCTATCTTAACTGATGAAGTAGACTTAAGTCTCCAGAGCGATGCTACAAATTTTTTCTTTAAGTTAGTTTCAAAGGTGCTGCAAGATCCCTGTGCATATTGATCCAGACTAACATGACTGTGTCTTTGAATTCTTCCTAAGGGATTAAGGAAGCAGCCTGTATATGCTTTAGGATCTCACTTTACTCCCGAATGTGCACCTGCTGGCTATCATAACCCTTCCTCATTATAATTCTCCATGGTATAATAATCTCTTAGTTTACCTAATGCGGTGTGCTCTCCTTGGAACCACTCTTGATGTCTGGGGAAGCCAGAACTTTGCAGATGTACTCTCCTGCTGTTGAGCAGGTGTTCTCTCCTGCTCTTTGGAGCACTGGCTTTTGCTGAATATTAGGTCTACTTGTCCAAAAGTCAATGCCAGAATATAAGACACAACATTTATGATTGTCTAGACATTTTTAAAAAGTTGTCTCATCTCCCAAACTGCCAGTCTTAGGAGGACATGCTGGGGTGTTTAGTGATTGGCTTGTCCTCCTGAAACCCCTTTCTGTTACTGTCATACCTTGCACAGAGGAAGGAAGCAGCTGGGGAAGAGAACACATCATTTCAGGCTGACCAGTCTAACCAATTTGTTCAGGCTTCCTTCCTTCGTTTGACTATATTTTACGGTACATGGCTGGAAGTACTACTGCCATTTGTTAGAGTTCACCTTCCTCAATCACAAAACAGCCAGTCTTACTAATTTTCATGGTGTCAGTCTTAAATCAAACCATTTAACATAGCCCAAACCATGACAGTTTCCAATGTACAGAATTATTAGCATTGGTATCTAGGCTCTTGAAATATATTAGAGTCCATTTTATCCACTTCTCTTGAAAGAGGGGTCATGTGGCCCTCGAGATACTACTGAGCTGCAGATCTTGTGAGCTATGAACATTCAGTATGCTGATTATGGGAGAATCACATGTTCCTCATTTCTGCAATACGCCATGCTGACTCTGTACATACCAGCTCTAAAAGATGTCATTGCACTGTTATTTCCATGTCATTATGACTACTATGAAGTATGTAATGAAATGGATAGGGGAATCTCATTTTGAGGTATCCTCTTTACTCTGAAAGAATTTTTACTGCAGATTTTACTTAGCATGAAAGGGATCCAAAACAGTATTTTGGCAGCATATCAGAACAGTGAATAACACAGTGTGCTGTCACCAAAAGTTACACTAGTTCACTGTAGCAGTGTTTGAGGATTCATTGTCTGGCTCTACTCTCCCATCTCCTGTGACAAACTAGGCTGTGAATAAGTAAAAATGAATTCCTGATGATTTCCTAAGGTGATGCTGCAATGGTGGCCATAGGGCCTGATTTTGTGAATCCCTGCCTAATGTGCAATGCTGAACAAACATTCTCATTCTCATGAAAGGGCTATATTTTACAGCACACTGGAGCGAACAAAATGATAAAGAAGTTGTGCATCCTGTGAACAATATAGCAGACAAGTGAAGTGCTCTTCTTTGATTAGAAACCATGTGAAAAGAGAAGAGGAATTTGTTCTATGCCTGCGAAGCTCAAAGTGACTAAATGTCCCGTACAGTGCATGGGAAATTACTGATACGACTCTTGCCATGTGACAAACTGCAATGGAAATTTCTCAAGAAGTTCAAGATAGAAATATATAAGCTCAGCATTCTCAAACAATTGGAAGCTTCCAAGATTTCTCCTGTCCAAGCAGCATTGTCTGTGCTTGTGGGGTTTGTTTTCTTTTGTTTTGTTTTTGGGTTTCTGTTCCAATTCCTGGAGTTCTCTATTATACCAGTAACTACAGGTTTAGTATGATAGCATGGCAGACTAAAGGACTGTCCATCTGCTGAGCTCTGTCTTCCTGGTGAATGGTGGTGCAGATGGCAGCGCCATTTTCAGAGCTATAAAGAGTATCATTGTCATAGCTCTTTGAATGGTACTGCCATATGTACCAGAAAAGCAGCATTTTAGATTTATAAGGGGTTTGTGTCAGCTGGATTGCCATCCTGAATTATGTGAAATTCTGAAGTAAGACTGAATGCTGTGCTAAGTTTGGAGAATGAGCTCCAGGAATGTTGTTTCCTGTTCTGGGCGGGGGGGGGGAGATCCAAATCTTTTTATCTATGAAAGGAACAGCAGAGTTTCAAGGGGGGGGGAATGGTTGATACCCTATTTACCTGGAGATTGGTTTCTTAAACAAATAATGTATTTCTGTGGAATGGTGTCTGTGGTAAAGTATATTTCATTTTGTGTGTCTGTGCATGTGGGTGTGGATGTTAGAGGGATTCTTTTTTAAAATACTTTTCTAAAAAAGCTATAGAGCTGATGGTTCATCAGGTCCCTTCCAGCTCTATGATTCTATGGTTCTATCTACTTTCAGTACGACTTGATATACTTTCCTTTGCAATGTGCATACATTAGTAAATAAAGGATATCCATAGTCTGTGATGCAAAGAGAAAAATAGGATGACCTGGTAACATAGTAATGAAAGAAAGAATTTCATGGAGCATGTTTAAAACAAACAAACAGACAAACAAACAAACAAACAAATGCCACCTTTTAATGGGCAGAACTATGAAAATAGAAGTTATATTGACAAAGAATATTTTTAGCCAGTAGTGGAAAATTATCAGAGATTCCAGAGAAATATGCTTTAGCACTGTCATGAAGTGGAACACACTTGGAAATACCACTGTCTGGTTCCTTAAATGTAGTTTAAGGTGATCTTGAGAAGATTTTGATAGATCCATAAAGATAAACAAAGGCTTAGAAAATAATTTGCATGGATATGGAGAAGTAGGTGGAGCTTTCTAAGTGACCCTCCAGATGTTTTTTTGGTTATATCTACAGTCATCTCTTAGGACTGGTTATTCTGGCTAGGGTTGATGGGAGCTGAAGCCAACATCTGGACATGGACTCACTCTCCATACATTCTGTATAATAAGTTGGGAAGCCATTTTTTTTATTGTTTACAATATATAATTTACTGTAATATACTACAATATACAACATATAATATAATAATTAATAACAATTAATAACAATATGATATAATAATACTTTGGGATTTATAATTTTAAAATTTATAAATTATAATTTATAATAATAAAATGGGAGCCATTTTAAAGTGATGCTTCAGAATTATGTGGGGGCTTCATTTACCAAGTCTACGAGATCCATTCTTGTGTGCTGTTCTAAACTTCCCAGGGAATGAATTCTGCCAAGATCAAGTGAGGTCAAATCATAAAACAGAAAATTACCAATTAATTTGAATAAGATGCATATCCTTTCTATCTTCAGAAATGTCAGTAAGATTCTGTAATACACATTCTGAACATTTTCAACACTACTCGGTTTTTAAGTCCTGCCTCTAATAATCACTTAGGATAAAAAAAACAACAAAACTACACTGTGTAAGATCTAAACCCCATGTGTTTTATAAAAGGTTTTATAAAAGTTTTTTTTTATTCTGTGAGCAGTCCATTTGTGCATGGGATTTGGTAAGCAATAAAAGGTCAATATAATAAATATAGCCAATGTTTCTAAATATTAATGCTGCAAAAATAGACTTGCATGAGTGGGAAATACCTGGTGAAAACTGAGAAACCTCAGTTTCTAAATTACTATTTTGCCATTTGCAGATGTTGTCCTTGTTCTCAGAAATCTTGCAAGAGCCACTATCTAGAAAGCATTTTCCATGAAAAAGATATCATAGTGACTTTTGCATTGAACTAATTGCACAGAAATTTATTGTAAGCTTGGTTCCCTGCCCCATCCTTTATATGCACATTTTATATTCTGGAACATTGAAAATAGTCTGATTTGGGAAACCTAAGTGCCATGCCTAAAGATAGCACAGTGTGTTACTACAATTAAATGAAGAAATAATGAGATCAAGAGATTGCCTGAAGCACTTAATTGGAACTAATTAGGCAAAGTGATTTACAACAGAGAATGGAAGTGAGCAAAGCAGAAGGCTCTTATTGGCTCAGAGATGCAGCTGTGACAAACTAATTCATAAAAATGCATATCTGGAACAGGCTGTTCAGTAACAACGCTCTCTTCCTCCCTTTCTACCCATGGGGGAAGGATACATTCAAAGAATAAATTCTTCTGAAAATAAAATTTGTTAGGTAGACTTCCTGGAATCTGGAATAGAAGCTATCAACTTTCTCAGTGTGAAAGTTGCTAATGAACTGGTGGATATAAGAAAAAAATAAAAATAAACTGATCTTGGAAAGAACAAAGTTAAAAGAGGAATCTGGAGTTGTATTTTAACACCGAGGAGCCAAGAATGCAACAAAACCCATAGTGAAAGGAGCATTGTATATGTGTGGGCATACTCAACATGATTTAAGTAAAATGTAGAAGCATTAATGCCAGCTAAAATACATGATACTTGATAACCATTTAGTTTTAGGGGAAAAAAATAAAAAATGTTTCCCAAGAAAAATTACATTTCATTCCCTTATCTAATGAGTTTTGAGGTCTCTCAGGGATGGCAGCAGCATACAAATTTGGAGATAATCAGTGGGTAGGAAACCTTTATACCTCCACATAGTGCTGAGCTGTTACTTCACTCAGGCTTCCCTGTTGTCCAAACTGACCAGGGCTGAGAAGAACTAGTGCTCAGCAACACTTGAGCAGCCACAGATACTGTAGCTCTGAGGTGACCTCAAAGGAGGCGCGTGCCCGCACAGAGTGAGGTCAAAACCACCTCTGCTCCCCTCCATCTGTGTATGTCTTTCTTGCTGTGATTACCACTCCTCTCTTTTCTCTCTCAAGAGTCATCTGTGGGATGATGTTAAGCTAGAAGGAGACTGTGTGATGGAAGGGGGACAATATGAACTCCCTCACTCCTTGTTATGTGCTAAAGTAGGCCTTGTTTTGACCACAGTACTCTATGTATTTCCTCTCTACTGATCACTATGGGAAGATTTTTTTTTCAATCTCAGTGGACCCACCACTATGGACAGTAAGTGCTGTCTACCACCCTCCCCTGCTCTTTCTGCTGCTGATCCAAGTTGTACAGGAGAGATCTCTCAGGACTGGACCATCTTATTTAGAGCTTTGGACCAACAGAATTCCTGTGCAACTTCAAACAGCTGTTGGACAACAGGTAAAATCAGGGATGGATTTGCCACCCCTGCACTAACAGTGGCCAATTACTCCTGCTCAGTGGATTGTTATTGGTTGTCTGACTAACGTGGATGAGTTTTGTTTGTTTGTTTGTTTGATCAGTGCTCCTGCATGCTGTTTTAGAGATAGGGATTGTGTAAATTTCTCCTTGTATGGCATATTCAATATTCCAGAGTATATGTTTTAGAAAAGCAATAGATATATTCATTTGTATATTAAAATCCTAGGAGTTTCAGAGCACAGTTCTGCTGTCTTCTCAGTTTCCTCTCGAGGGTCTTCTGCAGTCCACTGAAAGTACTTGTCAACTGCTGTTTAATGCCTTTTCTCCTGCATGAAAGCTAATTTTGCCTGGGAAATTGTCCTAATGTACATGCCAGCTCAATGTCCTTTGTGGTTTCATTTAATTATGAGCTACACAGAAAATGTTTTGGTGACAGTAAATGGTGTACAGAGTACCTAAGTAGCATTTATTCTAAAAGCCACAGCTACTGGAGCTTGTAGAGCATTTAGCTCATAAAAAAGGACTTAACAGTAGGCAGTTTGAAGTATAACACTTTGAAAATGTTGTCACACCATCTAAAAAGAAACATGCACAGCCACTTAACTGTGGAACATCATATCAGGCTGTGATACAAAAGGTCCCCTGTGCATTTTACTCTGCCCGGTGGTAGCCCAGCTCAAATTGGAGGAAATATGTTGGAATTTTACTATAGATTTCATGTATAGATCTCACTATAGCAGTAGTTCTCAACCTGTGGGTCCCCAGATGTTCATGGACTTCAGCTCCCAGAAGCCCTGAGCATTGACCATAGTGGCTGGGGCTTCTGGGAGCTGAAGTCCACGAACATCTGGGGACCTACAGGTTGAGAACCACTGCACTATAGACATTTAGCTACACTTTTGTTCATTCTAACGTTCTGACACGAAACACGCTGACAGAGTTTAGGCTTCTCTCATACAATGACTAATTGTCCATGTAGACCAGACTATCTATCTATCTATCTATCTATCTATCTATCTATCTATCTATCTATCTATCTATCTATCTATCTATCATATATTTATGGTACATATGAATCTATCTTACACTACAGGAGTGGGCAACCTAGGAGGATCTGAAAGCCAGTTTCACCTACCACTGCACCAGAAATGAGGTGAAAGCCTACTTCTGCTTTGCAGAAAAATAGATGTTAGTACTAAAAAAGTTGCAAGATCCTCCATTGTCATCAAGTCCATTGTCATAGTTATAACTGACAATGTCCCCCCAAACCAACCTCTTCAGAAGCACTGGAGATTTGGAAAGTGGAAAATGATGTCCATAGTAAAGTGACAGTTGCAAATAGCCTTGAGAACAGGCAGCCAAAGAGACCCCTTGTGGTCCTGCCACAGCTGCTTGTCCCAAGGCCGGCAAGAGTGCCCTGATATATATTGGGCTCTGCTAATGCATATTAGCACTCTCTAGCTCATGTCCCAATATGCATCAGTTCCATTCATCATTGGTCACTGTGCGGGCTCTCCTACGTATTAATGTCATGAATACGGATGTTGTAAAACTCAGTTCTATTTCTTGCAAACTTAAGTCTGCTTACAAAGATGCAGGTCCCCAAGTGAATTCCAGCCATTATTTATATCCTTACTTTCTATTTCCCTGTATTTAACAATGTGAGCAACAAATGACTTCCTTCTTTCTGCAAAATCTTGTTAGGAGCTCTGATGTGTCACACGTATATGTAGATTTGTAATCAAATATACAGGTGCCATTTTGCATCTGGCTGTTGCCCCCAAGTCATTCTGTTCTACTCTCATTCTAGTACATCAAGCAGGGGGAACATCTAGAGGGCTAGGGGCTGCCAACATTCCTACCAATCCTGAGAGAGCTACATCTTTCTCCCACTGTGCAGTGATGCTCTCTCATCAAAAGATCCCTTAAGCTGTCAAGGTGTAGAGTTGCTTTGCTTCCTCCAGCTGTTTTAGATCCAAGAGGGAGGGCCCTTTTGCAAAACCAAAAATAATTGGAAGTCACTTCCAGTGTTTTTGGAGGAGAAACAGTGACCTAAAATAGACCAAAAGAACCTAAAGCATAATGGAATTGTCTTCAGCACTCCTTAGAGGCTTCAGAGAGCATCATTTAGCCAGCAAGGGGGTGGGAGTTAAACATAAACTTTTGAGGCAGGTGGAAAACCCCTTAGGATCACAAAATAGCCTTAGACTGCATGTGACCCTTGGACCCTCCTTTGCCCAAACTCGTACGGAGACTTTGGAGTTTTAGCAGAAAAAGATGAAAAGTCTCTGCCAACTTCCATTCTACAGTTTGGCACATCAATTATAATCTATATCTCTGTATGTTTGATAAGTGGCTATTTTGCACATCAGTTATAATCTATATCTCTGTATGTTTGATAAGTGGTTATTTTTCATGACAAAGATTCTTATTGGTGTTAAGTAATTGATGTAGGTTAATATAAACTGTTAAAATGTGTTTGCACACTGGAGTTACTGACAAGGAATGAGCTTTCTACATCGTGTCATTTATTGCTGTCCATGTTAGCTGTGCCTCTCAGTGAACTTCATGTAAAATAAACTACTTCTTCTATTTTGGACTCTTCCTCTCTTTGATGAGTATGATTGAAGAACCGAGACTGAAGCCAGAAAATGAGTAATAATTCAAAAAATGCTGCTTTTAGCCCAAACATTCTAATATGCAATACAAGCAATTGATGCCCAGTTCTCCCTACAGAATACACCTGCTGGGTCCAATGCTGGTATGCAGAATTGCTGAATGTAATATATCCTTTGAAAACTAATAAGTGAACATCCACCCCATCAGGCTGCTTTACACATCATTATAATATGCTCTTTTACTATATACATAATTAAATTATTATTTTTTTGCATTAATAGTATGAAAGACTGGATTTATGAAGTCAGTTGTCAAATAAAGATTGATCTTGCGGGGCTTTCAGTAGGTGTTAGGCAATCTCAGTTTCCACGGATTAAGAGTGGCATAATTCTCTTTCTCCTGAAAATAGAATATGAAGAACCTGCTTCCAAGAATGTGATATCTTACATATTTTATAATTACATTATAAGCAAAGCTGTGTTAATGCCATAGAATTCTGTACCAAGAAACATTGCAAATATTGCGTTATTATCTTTATTTTCACTTATGTGCATCTTAGTTTATAAGTAAGAGTACATCTCTTTGCAAGGACATTGTTCCAATAGTGAAAATTCTTGTGTTATTTTTCCTTTTTAGTCAGTTTGTGCCTCATGTTTCTCAGAACAGCATCCATGGATATATCTCATTTTGTCCTAATAGTGATCTAGTAAAGGCAATAAGGCTAAAGAATATGACTGGTCTGTAGGACTTCATGAATTCAAATTCAGATATCCATTTCCTCTATCTTGTCATTTCAAGAGCTTCAGATGTCTTAGTTCGTTTCAGTAAGGCACAAGGCAGTTTGAATAACCTGAGAATAGAAATGAAAGTTCTTTAGTCTCTACTGGTGACTTGGAAGTCACTGGACTTTTTTCCATTAAATATTACCTTCTTTCTCTTTCTCTGTCTTTCTTTTCTCTCAATAAATGCATGGATTTTTGTTTGTTTGTTTGTTTGTTTGTTTAGAAATAGATGACAATCCATTTAAAAAGTCTTAGCAATCTTATCCTGTGAACCAGTAGCACTTTGAGAATTGTACAATGGTGTGGTGTGGTCAAACCCAAATGCATACATAAGTGCTAGAACCTGAATCATCTAAATCTCTAAAGCACTGTGCTGTGCTAGTGGCACGAACCCTACTCAGGCATGAACCATGTTGGCATTGAATCCATAGAGCTGTTGTGAGTAGCTTGTGATTCTTTACATCAAGACTCCCGTGCTTATAGAATGAATTTAGGCTGTTAATCAATGACCAGAGTTTTGTGGACCCATATCATTTCTCATACTTGGATTAGTGTTATCTGCAGCAGCATGGCCACTGCAGTCTGTAACAAAAGCCTATAAAAGTTCAGTGGAAAATGACTTTCAAAAAGTTGAACCAGAATCTTGTTGGGGACTTTTTCAGCCAGTGTAGTGTAGTGGTTAGAGCACTGGATTACAACTCTGCAACTCAACTACAAATCCCTGCTCAGCCATGGAAACCCAGTGGGTGACCTTGGGCAAGCCACATTCTCTCAGCCTCTGACGAAGGCAAAGGCAAACCGTCTCTGAACAAATCTTACCAAGAAAAAAAAGTTGCAGGTTCATCTTAGGGTTGCCATAAGTCAGAAACAATTTGAAGGCACACAGCAACTAAGTGGACCTACTTCTGCAGGAATTAGAGTTGAGCAGTTCTGTAATATCTGTAACCAATAAAGGGCTGCTGTTATATTACTATGTAGGGAAGCCAGCAAAGGAACCAATTCACGGCAGGACTGATGCAAGTTCATCCTATTGTGCTTTGGGACAGTGGCCAGGGAGCACTGATGCAGACATCAGGACACTCTTACTCATGTCTCATTATGCATATTTGCAATTTGCTAACAAGGTTTCTTAACACCTTTGCTATGTAGCTAAATAAACATAAAACTGAATAACATACATCATTCTAGAGGATTCTGGCCCTGATGTTTTATGGAATCATATCACTTCTGGCTGCTTTTAGTGCTGTATTGACACAGAGGTTTCTTTTGTGTCTTCTTTTGCTGTCCATATATTGCTGTTCCATAATGGCCATTTCCACACGGGCTTAAAGAAACGGTGCAGAGTGTCCTTCAGGGAGTACGTCTACACCTGGGAGCAGACTGGGCTGGACCTACTTAGTGTAGTTCCACACCTCAGCCTGCTCCAGAATGACCCAAAGTGGTCATCCAGCGTGCTTTTGAAAGCGTTTGAAACAGGTCTTTCAAAAGTATGGAGCGCGCCACTCTGTGCCCGCACTCCGGTGCAGATTTGCAGGCTCGCACCAGTGCGAGCCTGCAATCTGCTGGGGGCGGGCTTTAAACTGGCGAGTTTCAGTGGTTGGTGGAGAGTCTGGGCCAACTGGAAGCCACCATTGTCCCTGGAGCAGTGCAGAGTGGCAGCCACACACTGCTCCAGACCAGCCTGGACCCAAGCATGGAGCCAAGAAGTCCGGTAAGTACCGGCACGGGGCGATTCCCTTGCCCCGTGCGGAAATGGCCAGTGTTTTACTAGAATTAAGTTAGAGTTTCTGTAACACAGTATTTATAGCAGTTACTGGGGAAATTTATGAATTGTTTGCACTGAGACATTTTGAGTGTAGTAATCTGATGAATTAAACAAATTACACATATCCTGAGAAGCGTAGAGCATAGTTCACACTATTTGTAAACCTGTCTACTGAAGCAATGTTTACTGGTTACTGTGAGATTGTGATCTCCTTGTGACATGTCAAACAGCTTCATTTGTGTCACCTCCGTTGCTATTGGTGTTAACTGTGTAAATGATCTGTTAAATTGATTCATGTCTTAGGTTTCATTATCACAGATTCATAATTTTTTATCTGCTTGTTATGACTATAGGTCATATACAATAAGTATTTGATTGCCTATCTGACTTTAATGTTGTGCTTGAAACTTCCTTTGGTGCCACACAACTAGAGTGGCTCAGGCCATGAAAAAAAATCTTGCTTAATATTATGGCTGCTCAGTTCAGTGATGCAAAAGAGATTTTATGATGGCATAAAGTCACTACATTGTGTTACAGAGTTAAGTGGTATCACTCAGTGAGGAACCCTCAGGGACACATACAGTACAAGCAGCATGTGTGCAACTGTAAAGCATTTGGCAACTGAGCAGTAAAGCAGCCCCAGTGATAATAAAGTTTAAATTGTCATGTAAATACTAGAATGTTGAAGTTTAATCCTACCAGAAATCTAATGAACAAACGAATAATAGCTTCCCAGTAGACTTTGCAAATCCAAATGATTTATAGTTTTTCAAGATGGCTGGGATAGAGTTATAGTTGTTGGTGTAAATTCTAGAATGTTGGAGTTTAATACTACCAGACAATCAAATGAATAAGCTAATAATAGCTCCCCAGTAGACTTTTCAAACCCAAATGATTTGTAATTTTTCAAGATGGCTGATCTTGTGGTAGAGTCATAGTTCTTGGTACAAATCCTGGAATGTTGGAATTCAATCTTACTAGAGATAAAATGAACAAGCTAATAATAACTACCCAACAGACTTTACAAACCTAAATGATTTGCAGTTTTTCAAGATGGCTGATGTGAAAACAGATTCATAGTTTTCTTCCTCATAAGGCAATCAGAATAAGACTCCTTCATTGAAAACAATGGTAATTTATGAACCAACATTAAGGCTGAGTCTATCATCTCACATTGATTCAGAAAGGTTCCCCTGGGACCCATCAAACATCACAAGAACATTATGCATTCATGTCACCAAACTGTATGCAGGTACTAGCACTGGCAGATAACAGCAATGATTTTGAAGTTCATGGACATGACACATTTTGCATTTCTCTACAAGGTGTTAATGAGGATTACAACAGTATTGGTACGTAAGTGTATATGCAGATTTGTTCACATTACCCACCTTGCTTGGACAAGGAAAGCAATGGAATGCATGTTGCTATCTTTTTTAAAACTCCAGAAATGGAAAAGCAGTGTTGTTATTTCTAAATAGACATTCAAGATTTTGCTGTATTTTCTTCTTTACTAAGAATCAGATTCCAGTAACAGCTGTACTAGCTCACCGTTGTTTGTTAATGCTTCAGCAGAAAGTCGAGGCCTATTATTCCTTTATATATTTATTGCATTGACTTTTCCTTTGAGAAGCTCTGATTTCTTCACCTTCCAGCTTGTCTGGCCTAAATGTAATACCATAATGAACTCTGGTACTATTCAGCGACTGTGTGATTCAGTTGCAGTATATGTTTGTTAAATACTTAACCTGGTAGGCTTATACCAGCTTGCTTTCATGAGCTAGCATTTCTTTCAGATGGTATGTGAATTTTGGATGAACATTTACACAAGCACATATACACAAACTCTCACAAATGCAAGAGATATGCACCTGGATGACAGTTAGCAATCCCATGTTCTCCCTTATATACTCCCTTCCACAGCAAAAGAAAGTTGCATTTATTACTTTTATTCTATTTCTGGAAAAAATATGCTGGATCTTTTGACCCTTACCACAGTGTTTGTTGGAAACACTATGGTGTAAAGAGACCTAGACAGATGAAGAAAATTAAATTTCTTGGTCAGGTGGCAAAAGAAGCAGATAGTTAATCCATGTAAACCAGTGGTTCTCAACCTGTGGGTCCCCAGATGTTTTTGGACTTCAGCTCCCAGAAGCCCTGAGCATTGACCATAGTGGCTGGGGCTTCTGGGAGCTGAAGTCTACAAACATCTGGGGACCCACAGGTTGAGAACCACTGAATAAACTATAATTATAAACTACAGTATGCACATTCCTTGAAAAATGGTTCTGGGGCCAGCTTATGTTGAAGAACTTCTGGCTATTTTTTTTTTTTAACAGAGAGAGGATAACTGTTAGCCTCTCCCCATTTGAAAAAAATAAAGAGCAGGAACACACATTACACCCAATAGATATTTACTGTTGAAAAGTTCTCACAGCCCCTGTGAAGCTCTTACAGCTTCTCCATTAACATGTAGGAAGTGACATCTCAGTGTTATGACATCATCACATAAGGCATTTCCCCATTGAGCAATACATATTGTGAGGTTAAACACATACAATATAATATGCATCCTTTGTTTCTTTGGCCTGTACCATGAACATTGTGGAGTTTTTGAACAGCAGCTCCAAACAGGACTCAATCTGCTTGTTTCCTGGTTCCTCTGTAGGTCCTCCAGTCTACATCCTACACCCTGTCCACAGAACCATGAGAGGAGTGATGATGCCATCAGAGCTATCTTCCTGGACCTTCTATGGTCCTCTGAAGGTCTGGGAGGATGACACTTGGCCTTTCCACACTACACTGTTATAGTGCTATAATTCCACTTTCACCATCCTGTGGAATTTTGGGGTTTGTAGTTTACTGAGGCCAAAGAGCTCTCTGGCTGAGAATTCTAAAGGCCCCTCCCTAAACCCCAAACCTCAGGATTCCATAGGATGTTGAAAGTGGAATAATAGCACTATAACTGTGTAGTGCCCACTGTCTTTCTGCTACGATTTCCTTGAACACAGCTAGCTCCTCCTGGCATCATATTCTGATGAGTAAATGGACATGGATGGTGCCCCAAGAGCAGATATAAACTCTGAGTTGACAGATGGGGAAGAAGTAGAGATACCTGTGGCAGAAGTTTACACTTTGTCAGTGTGATCCAGGATCTCAGTGAACGTGTTTCTTTGCTTTTGCTGGAGGACTACTAGTCACAGTTTAGAAACCTGGGACAAGTCTTCTCCAGGTTCCTGACTGTGCTTGTGATTTGATCTGATACTCCCCTGTGCCTCTTGCCTGAGCCATCACTTCTCTGTGATGGTAAAATTTGTCATGAATTAGGATACCCTGTCATCTTAATTAACATAGTAAATTAATATGGCCTGGGTTTTAAAAATGCAAATGGAACTAAACGTATTGTCAGCATTAGAAAGTTGTTTGCTTTTATTTTTTCATACTTCAAAGCAAGTAATGAATGTAGAATTTAAAGTTTTTGTTCACACTTGGGATATTTATTAAGTTGTCATCATTGCTTAACAGATGACTAGATGTGAAACCCAAAGGACTCTTTATGTAACAGAACTCGGCCCAGGAAATAAATTATATTACCTTCATGGTATATTCCAATACAATTAAAATTCTTTGTTTCTAGAAGAGAATATTTCTTGTTCAAGCAGCCCTTGGTTTGATGATATCATATGTACTCAATTTTCCATTGGAGTTTTTGCTATATCCATGAAGTACTGGGGACTAGAGCTGGAATTGGATTCTCATGCCTGTGGAATAGCTTCAGAACTAAAGGAAAATACAAAAAATATCAAAACTCGGAATGCTGCCATGATGAACAGAAGCCCAAAATTGATTTAAAGGTCATATCTGTTCCAGCTCATGCTGAGTTCTGACATATTCCAATAAATCTTGTCTTAAATCTTTTAAAAGATCAGCTCAGAATAGTTTTTGCAAAGCATTTAAATAAATGTAGAATACAATGAAGGATGCCAGGGACAGAATTGTTCATTAGTGGTGAGGATGGGAAAATTGTCCAAATAAAATCTTTACATATTTGAGAAAGCTATGTTTGCTTAGGCTACACTCCTGTGGTTTCCAAAGGATTATAAACAGAAGCCAAGAGGAAAGCAGAAGGTCTCACACCTGTTATGGATTACAGTCTGCTTCCCTGCTCCCCCTCCCAAAAACACCAAGGTTCAATGTGGTACAGGACACACCTGTTAGCAACACACTTCAGGTGGTGCAAATGGTACTCCGCACACTTAACTGCCCCCTGTGTTGCAGTTATATGGGGGCTATATCCACTTTGGCCCTGCTCACCTCCCCAAAGAGGCACCATACAGGGATTCATCCAAATAGTGAAGCATTCCAGTGTGCTTAAAAAGCAGACAGAAAAGCAAACATGTGGTAAATGATTAGGTCCTGTACTTTCTGAGTTTTCCCAACCCGCTGTCCTCTGTGTGTGTGACTTAAAGGCACTTGGAATGTAGAGATCTCATGACAGTTCACTGTGCAGTAAAAATAAAATCCATTAAGTCTAAGACTGTTTCCCCTTCTTCTGGGTAGAGAAGCTACCTGCCTTTGGGGAAGGTGGAGAAAGTCTGGAACTCTATCTCCAGTTATCCATAAAGCCAAAAATCAGAAAACAAAACTTCCAAAATGATAATACTTGTGAATGTAAAACATATTTGTGATTTGTAGGTTTCTAGGTGGTAGCCCATTGAGAGCCTGTTCTACCAAAAAGGAACTGGCAGCAACTTCTTATGCTTCTTTTTTTCTTTTTTTACATTAATATCTTTTCCTTCAGAATTCCATTCAGAATTGTGGGATCATTGAAACAACATAAAACACCAATCCTATAACAATAATAGATAAAAAGTAATTCAAAAATACTAACCCGTATTATAATGATAACAAATAATAATGACAGTGTTATACAGCATTCTCACAAAACACTCAATTGATGGCAGGAGAGGAGGGCACCTGGACACTGTTCTCCAGTGATTCAGCTATAGCTCTAGGCTCCTGGGTCCTTCTGCAAATAACAGAAGTTGTTGGGTCTTTCGGGTAAATCTGGACTATGAGTCTTAGGCACAGTTCTTCATTCCATTCCATTAATCTGTGGCCCCTCCCATCTTCCCCCTTTGCATTATACCACACAGAGAGGCCAACCTGGTTTGATATCTTTCCCCCATCCCTAACTTTCCAGAAAATATTTGGCTTAAACAGTGACACATATTTCCAAGACAGATATCACACCCTGAAGAGGACAGGTGGACTCTTTCTCCTCAAAAAATATCATGAAATAAATAAAAATCCACCCTGTTAACAAGTACAAAAGCCCATCAGCCATGACAGATTCCTAATGTCTATGAACTGCATTAGCCATCAAAACTCTGTGGAATATCATCTGAACCCACACTAACAAACCCCCAGGAAATAGACTCTGGTTATTTTGAAAGTTCTCTGTTATTACCATGACAAATTCCCAACCTGGTATTTTTCCTTGATCATTCTCTTCCTGATGGAAATGTGGGTAAATATTTTGATCTGAAAGGACAGTATATTTCAACATGTGACATTTCAAGCAGCCAAGGTGTGAACATTCCCCATTACTTTCCTCATCATCCAAACCATTTGATGATAGCAAACTGAAGCAGACTTAAATCCTTCCCATGAGCAGAAGTGAAGATATATTTCTTTTTTCCCCTCCCCAAATGATTCTGTGGCTGCATATCCATGTGAGGCATCTCTGAAAGAACAAAAATGCAATTACCAATGATGTGTGTATGTGCCCATGTGTATGACCTACGAGGAGTAGGTAGGAGTCACATCTTATTTGTATCGGTGGGCCTACTTGTAAGCGCTTGACTTCAATCAGACAGTAGCCTTAATACCAGTGGGAATCATGTCTGAGTATATCATTGCCATGCCTGGGAGAATGTTGTGCAGATCCTTCAGTGGGATTGCCAGCTCTCACTGATGACCATGTCAGCATCTTAGGGAATGGATACTGGGTAGCCTGCTGCCCATGTATGACCAGAGGTGTACCTGCAGTGTTTGGGAATAGCCACAGGCTTTATATGATCCCAGGCACTGCAGGCTGAAGGATTATTGCTTCACCCCTACCTCTTTGATTGTTTTTGGAAACCCTGATTTGAATTACAGTGCTGTCCCCTACCCATTCTATGTCAGAGACTTCCAAAACCAGATGAGAGACTTCACATCCTGGTTTTGGTCCTCATTTGCTTATCCTTAGAGTCCAAAGGTAGCCCTGGTATTTCTTGATGGCCTCCTGTTCAATGCAAACAGATCTGATGCTGCTTAGCTTCCCAGATCAGTTGAGACTGGGTGCATTGAGGGTCAGTAAGTTATACAGCAATGTTGGTGGCAAAGGGTAAAATGGCTGCAGGGAATGTGATGATGATTAAAATGAAAGACAGAAGCAGGAGCTGTCTCTTTCAAAAAAGAGAAACCTGCACTACCAGCTCCACAGCTGCTTTGGCAACAGAAACAGCTGTGTCCCTCTCCAAAAGGGCCTTGTGCATAACTCACTTTTATTCCAGTTGCAGATTTCCTTGTATTCCAAGGCAGTACTGATACTTCACATTCTTAGAAAGCCATTTAGATGCTTACAGATTAGCAAAGCATATGATTCATTCTGTAGCTATTCTTCTCCACATATTTATACCACAATGTCTGACATGAAATAAATGTTTAATATATATTTCATGTGAAATTATGTCAAATGTATATCTGCTCTGTTACTAAAATAAAGGCACAGAGAATTAGCCTTTTATCCCTCTCACAGACAGGCACTTTTGATGTGTGTGCACAACTGATTCTGACTGAAACCATGGCAACTGGGCCTTCAAAAGATTAGCTGGGTTATCAGACTACTCACAATGTCTTCAGTGGAAAGGAGAGTATTGCTCAATTTGAAATATATATACTTAGTGACGACAGATCTTCTATTGAAAGTGAAACCTATTTAAAACCCTTGTCAAAATAATAATAGAAAACAGTAAATAAATATATCAATATAGGCATTATTGGAATGCTAACTTGACTCATTGGGAATGGGTAGTCCTTTGATCTGTGATGTTCAATACCTTCAAGTTGTTTCTGACTTATGCTCACTAGGGAGTTCTGGGGGCAGCTGCTGTTTACCTTGCCTGTTGTAGGCAGAAACACACAGCTGCAGTAGGATGAGGGAGAACAGAATCCCTGTCAGGACCCTGGAACTCCAGGAAGCAAGCTCTGAGTCTGAGCCAGAGGCCCTGGAGCCTGCTGCACCAGCACAGCCCACCCCAGGGGCTGCCCTAGGCACAGAGCCCTTGGCCCCAGTAGTCCCAGCAGCAGAGCCAGGGGCTGCCTCAGACCCAGCCAAGCCAGAAGAGTCGGATAGTGAGATTCAAGAGCAGGTGCCTACTTACCAACAGCATCGGGAGCAAAAGAGTGCTCTCAGGAGGTCAGAACGTTTAAATAGAAAACGCCAGGCAATCAGGGTCCAGCTGCGATAACACCTGGAGGAGTGATCTGCCTATAAAAACAATCACTCAGCCTTGGGGTCTTTGTCGGCTCACAACCGTCCATTTGGGGGGGGGGTGATTGTTGTGTATCCTGGACCCCAGCCTTGCCTCCTGGAACGCTGCCCGACCTGCTAGAACATCGCCACCTTTTGATCTCGGACCGATTCTGGTAACTTCTCTGTTTGAACAGACTTTGACTGTGTGCTTGCTTGGCTGTGACAGAACAGCCAGGGAGTCTCCCTGCTGCCGGTATTCACTGCTATTTTTTCTGTTCTGTTCTGCTGAAGTAAAGCCCTTTAATTTATTCCCTGCCTTATCTGCAAGAGACCTGTAGCCGGCTCCCTTGGCTGCTCGCCAGGCCTTGGAGTTGACAATTCTATTCTTTCTGGCGCAAGCTTTATTGCACTATTTAGTGCAGACACAGTGCTGCAACCCAGTACCAAAAGTCTGTGTTTCTCCAGCCCTCCACCAAAAACCTTCCAGGTAGGTGGAGGAGGAGGAAGAAGAGGGGACACTGGGCAGGGACAAAAATACTTTGTAAAAAGAAGTTTCTTTATCAGAGGGTTTAGTGGAGGTATGTTGTGGTGGTTGTGTGCCTTCAAGTAATTTCCAACTTATGACAACCCTAAGTTGAACTATCATGAGATTTTTCTGGGGCTTAGAGTGTTGATACATCCAAGGTCACTCTGGATTTCCATGGCTGAGTGGGTAATCAGACCCTTGTCTCCAGGGTCATAATCCAACACTCAAACTACTATACCACACTGGCTCTCCCTACAGCACTGAATTAACTAAGGCCATTTCCACACTGCACTGTTATAGTGCTATTATTCCACTTTCAGCATCCTATGGAATCCTGCAGTTTGCAGTTTAGGGAGGGGCATTTAGAATCCTCAGTCAGAGAGCTCTTTGGCCTCAGTGAACTACAAACCCCAGAATTCCACAGGAAGTTGAAAGTGGAATAATGGCACTATCACAATGTAGTGCGGAAATGGCCTAACTGTCATCTCATTTAAAGGTTTGAAAAACACAGTCTCAGCATTAACTACAGGAGAAATTAGCTACAGTTGTTGAAACAGCATTTCATATTTAAAATTTTTAGATCACTTGAGCTTTTGGTCTTCTGTTTTGACAACCAGAAAACTCGGAAAACAACTTTGACTGCCTATGAGGTAGAAGAGCCAGTATCATGTGAACAGTCATAGGATTGTATATTACTTGTCAGGAACAGAATTCACACACACAAATAGTGCAGTGCAGATACACTATTTATTTGGGGTGTGATACATCGTACGGGACTTCAGTGAGAGAACTAAAGGCAATTAGCAATTTCAAAAGCACAAAATACCAAGACATTTCCCTCCCGCTCATAAGAGACTTTGAAGCCATGAAAGCTTGGTAGCACTTATCAGTACATTCCTAGCTTTTGTTGATCTAACAGTCTCTGGTTCCCATACCTTTGTTACAAGCAGGCAGCTAACTTAAAACCTACTACATATCCCATTACTATAATATGGGGGGCATCCCGACATCCTGCCCGCCCCCAAAAAAAAACTAAGCGTTAAATTTGGAAATGCAGTGCAGTAAAGAGAAGAAGGTTAGTATTGAATAGAAAAAAGAAGATATAGTAACAGGAAAATGATATTGCCAGGATGAGTAGTTATGTGGGGAAGGAAGGTGAATAGTGTTGGTCACGGAGGTGTTGGATTCTAGAATCATTCGTTGAAGTAGTCTTCAAAGTGGCTGGCTTACTCATAAGTTTATAAACTGCAGGCAAGGAAAGTTCAAAACTGACATTGTTAATGGCCCGTTTGACGGGGAAAGGACCAATGTATTTAGGGGAGAGTTTTTTGGAGGGTGCACCTAGGTTGGATGTTTAGTGGAGAGGTAGACTAGATCCCCAGGTATGTAAGCCAGGTTGGATTGCCTTTTCCTATCGGCAAAGTGTTTGTGGGACGCATTAGAGGATTTAAGGGCAGAATGGACTGCTTTCCAGTTTTCTGTTACTTTGTGAGTCCTGGTGTCAACAGAAGGAGGATTGTTTTGTGTGGCCATGTCGGCAAGCCCGGAAAAAGCGGTGTTATGCCATAGACTACTTCAAATGGAGATTTGTTAGGTGAAGAGTGGGGTGCAGAATTGTAGACAAATTCAGTGAATAGTAGGAGGGTAACCCAGTTGTTCTGGTTGGAGTTGACAAAACAATAGAGATACTTCTCCAGGGTTTGATTGACACATTTGGTCTATCTGTCTGTTTGCAGATGATGGCTGTTGCTGAGTTTTTGGGTAATACTCATGGTTTTGAGCAGTGCAGTCCAAAATTTGGATGTGAAGATAGGTCCCTGTCAGAGATGATGGTGGAGGGTAGACTGTGTAGTTTCCAGATGTTGGTGATGAAAAGGTCTGCAAGTTTTTCAGCTGTAGGGACTTTTTTTAAGGGGGAATGAAGTGAGATTGCTTGGAGAAGTGGTCCATTACAACCCAGATGACAGGGTTTGCCTCAGGAGTTGAGGAGTCCCATGATAAAGTCCCAAGAAATAACATCCCAAGGGGATGAGGGTACAGGAAGTAGATGCAATAGTCTGTGTGGTTTAGAGGTAGGAGTTTTGAGATGTTGCAGACAGGACAGTTTTTAATGTAGCCTTGAACGCATTTGGTGAGTCCTGGCCAATGGAAAAGTTTTCTGATTGCATGGAGTGTTTTAAGAAACCCGAAATGGCCAGCAGGTCTGGAGTCATGATATCTTTTTAAAATTTTATTTTTGCAACTGAAGGTATAAAAAAGTTTAATAATGAAGGTTTAATGTTAGCCCAAACAATTAGCTTGGGTTGGTTTGTAGCCAGGTTTTCAGATGTGTAAGCAGAGTTGTAGAGTTGTAATACCCTTGTAATGCAAGGGTGTCGGGGATGAAAAGTGTTCTTTCTTTGGGTGCTGAATCATGGTTAGGAAAGTCGTGACAAGGCAGTCTGGATAGAGGGCTGCCAAAGTTTGGTTTTCCTGATTTGAAAGCAATTTTGAATCTAAAGCATTGGAAAAAATCAGCCCATCGTGCTTGTTTAGGGGTTAATTTTCTGGTGGTTTGTAGAATTTCTAGGTTCGATGATCATCTATACTTGAAAGGGTAGTTTTGTGCCTTCAGGAAATGTCTCCAAGTGGTGAGGGAAAAGTGGATGGCCATGGCTTCTTTTTCCCATATCGGCCAGTTATGTTGGGTTGGAGAACTTTTTGGAGATGAAGGCACATAGTTTCAGATGTCTTTTGTTGTCGTATTGGAGAAGTACTGCTCCCATTGCAAAATCAGAGGCATCGGTTTGTATTATGAATTCTTTTTCAGTGTCCAGGAACAGTAGAAGGGTTCTGAGGTGAATTTGCGCTTAAGTGCGTCAAATGCGGTTTGGCATTTATCTGTCCAAGTAATCCGTTTGGATGGTTTTCCGTTGGTATTGGGAGCCTTCTTAAAAGATCAGTTAGTGGGAGTGCAATCATGGTGAAACCATCAATGAAATTGCAGTAGAAGTTGGCAAAGCCAAGGAATTGTTGTAGTTGTTTCTGGTTCTAGGGGCTGGCCAGTTCAAAATAGTATCAGTTTTGGAGGGATCCATATTAGGGTATTGTTGCAAACTCAGTACCCTAGATAGTCAAAAGTTTGGGTGTGAAATTCACATTTAGAGAGTTTCACCACAAGTTTCGTTATCTATAAGTCTCTGTAAAACATTTTGGACAAGTTTGGTGTGATCTTGTAGCGTTTCTGAGTAGACTAAAATGTCATCTAGATAAACTACAATGCCATTGTAGAGGAATTCCTGCAAAACTGAGTTGAGGAACATTTGGAAAGCTGCGGGTCCAGTTTGTAATCCAAAGGGAAGCACTGTCCATTGGTAATTTCCCAGTGATGTCGAAAAGGTAGTTAGCCATTCACTGTCTGGGTCCATTCTTATTTGATGGAAAGCCTCTGAGGTCGAGTTCAGTAAAAAATTTACCCTTAATCAATTGAGCCATAATATCCGCAGTCAAGGGAATCGGGCATGCATTAGGTAATACAGCCTGATTAATTAAGTTGCAATTCACAATGAGTCTTGGATCTCCTCCGTCTTTTTTTTTGCGGAAAAATACCGGGCTGGCTGTGGGGGCGGAGGAAGGCTTGATAATCCGCGTTGCAAATTTTTGTTTAGGATCTTTTTCAGATCCTCTAGCTCTTGTTTTTCATAAGGTAGATTTTGGGCTTGGGAATCTTCGTGCCATCTACCAGTCTTAGTTTGCAATCAAAGTCCCTATGTGGGGGTAGTTTATCTGCTTCACAGTCTTCAAATGCTTTCTGCAGGCCCTAGTATTCATGCGGGATCTTCTGCAGGTCTTTGGGGCCTAGTTTAAGTGCTGTGTTGGGTGCTGGCAGGTCTGGCACTGGGTAGTCTTTTGTAGTATGCTTAAGTCATCCTCAGGTCTAGTCAAATTGGGGATTATACCTCTTTAGCCAATTGTACCTGAGAACTACTTTGGGAAAAATTTTGTTGGGTACTAGGAATTTCAAGTGCCCTTGTTTATCCCCTACCCCTGAACAGGTATGGGTTGGTCCTTTCCCTTATGGGGCTCCCGGCCATGGGCAAGCCGTCCATTTGAGATAAACTGATGGCTTTCTTAAGGGGTTCAAAGCTTACTGAAAGTTCATTGGCCACCATGGGATTCAGTAAGCTAGTGGTACAGCCTGAATCAACCAGGGCCTGGTATATTCTTAACTTTCCATCTGTTCCTTGTAAAATTACTGTAACATATACATGACCGGTTTTAGCAGTACTTACATTCACAGATTGGTCTGTGTCCCACTCATCAGTGTCTGATCTGGAGGTAGCCAAGGGACTGTCCTCGCCATCGCAAGCTTGAGTGGAGGTTCTCCCAGCGGGGCGTTTGGTCAGCAGTTTTGGAGTGTCGGCTTTTTGGGGAGCAGGCTTGGTGGAAGAGGTTGAGCTTTCTTCTGCAGCTTTCTTTTGGCTTTGGCAATCGCTGGCGATGTGGCCCCTTTTTCCACACAAGAAACAGGTTCCTTCATACAATTGTTTCTTCTTTCTTTGCTGCTCAGGAAAGTGGACTTTCTGGGTCCTGGAGTTTGGTCTGATTTCTTGGGCTTGTCTTTGTCTGGAGAGTTGGACACTTTCCACCATCTTTCTACTTGCCCGGCCAGCTTCATCCATCCCAACAGACTAGCTGAGTCTCCTTGCGAAAAGGGAGTGGTCCAGAATAGTGGAGTTCAGCCCATCTGGGAAAAATTGCTTGAGTATGTGATTCCTCCTTTCTGGGACCTTGGGGAGCAAGCTTTCTGAATTCACAGGCGTATTCCCCAAGGTTCCTTTCCCTTGGTGCAGTTTTCTGAGCTGGTGTCTGGCTTGTTCTTGCATGAAAGGGTCTTCAAACCTCTCTCTGAGACGGTGCATGAACAGCTGGAGATCAGCTGTTTCCTCAGCTCAAGAGTCAAACAGACTGGTGACCCACTCCGCTGCTTCACCTTGGAGGTTTGGCTCAGGTATCTTACTCTGGCGACATCGTCGTTGAAGCTGCTTCTGTAGTCAGCCATGTAGTTGGAAGCCATGTTGAGGAAGTAAGTCAGGGTTGCCTCATCTCCATCATATGTAATCTTCATCTCTCTAAAGGGACTGGGTCCCGCTTGAGGAGCCTGTATTCCAGGGGGTGCTGGAGCTGCAGCTGCGGGAATTGCTCTTGGAGCCTGTATTCTAGAAGGTGCCAGGGCTGTGGCTCCAGGAACTGCTGCTGCGGGCATTTGCTGTAGGGCACACCCTGTTGTGGCCGAAAAAGAGACGAAGACCAGGTTTCCAGGGAAAAATCAAAAAAGCCTTTTATTTACCAATCACTTGCGCAAGGATGACAGCTATTTCCAGGACTGTCGCACCGATTGATTAAAACACCTAGACTTTATACCTTTGGTCAACAACGTCAGCAATCAATCACATCTAGAGCTTAGCCCAACCCAGAACAGGAGAACGAAGACTTCAGTTACTAATTGACACAAAATGATGCATATGGCCAAAATGAGGTAGCCAGGGAGTATGCTTGACTCCCTTTTAGTTCTCAAACGCCTGAGTGAGTGTTGCAAGGCCATTCCTAAAATTGAGATAAGACGAAGACATCTGCTGTTTCACTCAGAAACTCAATTCAATTCGCTTATTTTCCTATTCAAGTAGCAATTCCCTGGATTTAACCTCTTCAACCCGAGCTGGGGCATCAGGATTTTCCAGTCGGCTAGCTGGGCTCTCAGTCTGGATATCTCTTCTTGTTGTCTTTCTACTTCTTCTTCTGTGGCTAGAAGCTGCCCCATCAGGTTTGTCTCTCTGATAGAAGTATCCCATCTTGTAGCTTGGCAGTGTTGCCTTTGAACCATGTCAGGTCACTCTCCCCAAGCCCAAGTTTGGCCTGTTATTGGGGTGGTTAAAGGGAGCAAGGGTCTCACTTTGGCTCATGCATCTGGGGCCTGGCTAGGGTCTTGTTCGTTGGATTCGGCTTGTTTACCACCTGAGTTTTCGGTGGTTCTGCCGACCACCCCCTCTTCCAGGGGTGGTTCTTCAGTTCTTTGGTACATGTTGTAGAATTTGAACTTTGAGTCCTCTCACTCTGTCAGGAACAGAATTCACACACACAAATAGTACAGTGCAGATACACTATTTATTTGGGGTGTGATACATCGTACAGGACTTCAGTGAGAGGACTAAAGGCAATTAGCAATTTCAAAAGCATAAAATACCAAGACATTTCCCTCCCGCTCACAAGAGACTTTGAAGCCGTGAAAGCTTGGCAGCACTTATCAGTACATTCCTAGCTTTTGTTGATCTAACAGTCTCTGGTTCCCATACCTTTGTTACAAGCAGGCAGCTAACTTAAAACCTACTACATATCCCATTATTATAATATGGAGGGCATCCTGACACTACTGATGACCTTTTCCCTGGAGAACACTTAATAGGGTGCACATAGGGAGTCTGCTGTCTACTATCTGTAGTTTCTGGCTACATGGTGATTTTTTAAATGAAAATTGTCACACTTAATTGCAATTTAACCATGCCAGACGTGTAGAGGGAAGCCCAACAGATGCTGTAGAAGCAAGCAAAGCAAAGACTTACTATGTTTTCCCCAGAAAATAGATTCATACTTTCCCCCTACCTCCCAGTTCTGGCTGGTAAAGCTACCAGTAAATCACAGTCTTTCCTTTCTTCCTGCTCATTGCAAATATAAGGGGAGCAAGCTGTTAAAATTCAAGTTAAAAGAACAGGCCACTCCTCCCTCACCCACGCTCCTTCTGCCAGAACCCATTGAAATGCCCAACCTGCAAAAGTACCCATTTTGGCAAAGCTTTTGTGTTATTTGAAATATCTAGTCCTGCCCTAAGACTCCAAATGTTGAGATGGGTGTGATTGTGGAGTTCACAATGGCATCTAAGATCTATTGTTTCTTTTCTTCTGTGGTGTTCAGTACCTTTATTCATTAGCCCCATTCTTCCACACACAGCTAGGGGAGATCTAAACTGTTAATAGATTTTGAGAAAGTATGTGCAAATACTCTTTGCAGCCAAAATATCAATTTGCTTACTAACGATCTCTGAAAGATACATCATTCGAAGGCTCTGAAGCCTAGATTCTATTTGATAACCAGTGGTTTCTGTTGCTGTATCAGATAAAGACTTTCTTGAGCCCCATTGGATCAAGAGGATGGAAGAACAGCTGTGAGTCGCTTGAAAATGTGAGGAAATATGATGACCCAATACCAGTTAACTTTTTCACAAGACGTTGAACCAGTAGACAGTAGTGATCACTGGAAAGTATCAGCCATCAAATTTAGTAGAAGTGGGCTTATGCAGCAATATCGGGCCACATGCTCACAGAATTTGGTCTCTGTCATCTTGATGGGAATGAAAGAAGCACAATAAAATAACAGGTAACAGAAATGCAGTCATCAGGGTTGGTCGTGTTGCTGTTCTCCAGAAGGAGTTTTCTGCAATGATTCATACTCAATAGGAGACAGTGGGCTTTATCAAAGAAATTCTCATAAAAAACACTACATTTGTAACACTACATTTGAAGCAGATTTTAGCCTGCACAATGGCTGAATCTGGAACAGTATATGTGGAAGAGACAAATGTGTTCTGATGCTTATTGTGCTTTGTAATGCTGTTGCAATTTGGAGCTATGGGAGGAGTGTCTCATTTCAAAAATATAGCAACTTGAAAAAAAACACACTCTTTCTGTTGTTAACTGCTGAAATGTCTCAACACTATAGAGCAACAGCCATAATTTCAGAGCCATTTATACTTCTGAGATAAAATAATTCTAAGTAAACTGCTAAATAATCTCTGTGATCTACTGAAGAGGGACTACATTAGGTGATGAGAAAACTAAAACCTGTAAAAGGCTGTGCAAAATAGCCTTCTTTTGTAACCTCGCCATTCTGACCACATTAGGTTTACTTTTGTTTAAATAATTTCCTGAAACCATAATGACCGTGAAGACAGAACCAAACCACCTGCTTTTGGTTCATCTTGTGCCTTGGTCGTGGAAGTATCAATCTTCTATATAACGAAACGTAGCCAGTATGATCCAAGAGACCTGCATGTTATTTTCGTCTGCACAACACTGATAAACATGAGATGTTTATAACTTGTAAAAGTGGTATTATTGTTGTTTGATCACCAAGGAAGCTCACGTTATTCTGCTAAAAACAAACATTCTTACAAGTGTTTGATATCACACACAAAGACCTATCTTTTCCATCTTCGTACTGATGTCCCAGTTGGAGTAATGATGAGGGAATGTTCTGAGAAGTCCAGCTCAGATTCACAGTACAAGATATAATCCGGGCTCAAATGTCACAGGGCCCAGTTGCTAAGCCATAGTTATGGTAATGGAAATTGTGCCATGGGTTTGCACACTCTTCATCTATGGTCCCTCTTTCCTTTCTCCTGAAAATCATATGAATCCCCCTCCTTTTCTATTTTTCAATAACTATAGTGCACTATGATGTCCAAATCTTAGTTTCAGTCTTTTATTTCAGTGTAAATTGTGGGTCTGCAAGTTCCGATGTCAAGAAAACCTTGTTTTTCACTAACAAGAAAGGAAATCCAAGTAGATAGAGAAATGTGCAAACCCATTAGTCACTCTTAGTAACTGACAGTTTGCAGTTGGGCCATATGAGGAAAAGTTAACAGGACTGGATGGAGAGCATGTTTTTCATAAAGACTAGAAGATGGTAAAAGAGTACCTGAACTGTACAAATTATGTGGACAAGGTTCAGTGGGAGGAAACCATTCATGATTTAATGTCCCTTTATGCATTATATATAGATAGAGAGACTCATCCTTATCACATGATGCTGTTATAACACTATGATTCCACTTTAACTGCCATGGCAACATCCTATAGAATCCTGAGATTTGCAGTATAAGGGAGAGGTATTCTCAGCCAGAGAGCTCTTTGGCTTCAGTAAACTAGAAGCCCCAGAATTCCACAAAATGTTGCCATGACAATTAAAGTAGGATATAACACTGTCATAGTGTATAGTAATCTAGATATTAAAGAAAAGGGTTCTAAATTAATGGTGTCTCTGTCATTCTAGTTAGCTATTTAGGGAGGCTTTTATAATGAGGGACCATTATATGATATAAACCCTCACCTGAAATCTGAAGAAATGGGACAAAACACAGATTTACTTATCTCTTTGCTGTTTGCAGGAACTGGAGTAGGGAAGATACTTGAGAAGGGTTAAGCAAGCACCAATTGTTAATAAATGCAAATGTTGCTAGAATCATTCCAAATTAGTGCAGTGCTGACTTTTTAAATGAATAATTTGATTTCTTTTAATTAGATGGTTGACATTTTAGGGAACCAAAAGAGGCCTACAGAAAACTTTACCTTCTACTTTTCCATCTTGTCAGCTTTCAGTATTTCTTTAACATATGGCTCTCTCACTACAACTTCTTTAAAAAAAATTGGAAACACCTTCTCTTCAAATGCTCCCAACCAATGAATGATCTGAGATACGGTCATTATCACTGTGTTGCATACCAATTGGTTACATGAAAGGATCACTAGGAACAAATGAAGCCCCCATTTGTGGTGTAATTTGGGAAAACTATTTGTAGACCCCTGCTATACTCTGTATATTCAAACATCTGTAACTATTCACAAGATTCTCTAACTCGAGGTTCTTTTAAAAAGAGATAGACCTGTGATGAAATGCATATATTTTGACATCCTCTGCTGTTGTCATCACAAAGTAAACCTTTATTAATGGTATTTGTTCCTCTTCCTTTTTTCCACTGAAGGTTAGTTCCAGTAAACCTTCAACAGAAAAAAAGAGGAGAAATAAATAAAAATTTTAAAGGCTTGCTTAGTCACGGAAAGAGCAGCGGATGTGAAAGTATACTTTTTCTTTTCATAATGAGTGTGTCCATGTCTCTGTTGAAGACCTTCTGGGTCAAGAATCTTGAAACTGATGGCAAAAACAACTCTTGAGAGAAATCCTCTGTCCTGGAGTTTTGAAATTTGTTTAAATTATTCTAATGTTAGTACATGCTCAGTTTCAGCTGTGAGTGATTCTCTAAATAATTGCTCTCATGAATGAATCTGCAAATCAAAAAGCAAAATATATGTTTGCCAGATAATAAAGCATGAAATTATTATTTGCATATAAATACCAAAATGCTTCAGTATCATGGTATCATTGATTTCTCATTCAGAGAACTGAGAATAATGTAGAACCCATTAGCACAGTGGTTCTCAACCTGTGGGTCCCCAGATGTTCATGGACTTCAGCTCCCAGAAGCCCCAGCCACTATGGTCAATGCTCAGGGCTTCTGGGAGCTGAAGTCCACAAACATCTGGGGACCCACAGGTTGAGAACCACTGCATTAGCAAATGTGACCTTGGGAAAGCGGGACTGAAAAAGACTCTGCCTTACAGATACATTGTTTGACATTCATTTCCTAAACTAACTATTGGACAACATAATATCTGACAAGTAAAATGTTGCCTTTTTAGCGGAAGCAGATGCAAACTTGCACATTTGAACTCCGTAAAGGGGTTCTTCTATGGCAAAGGGAGTTGGATTTAGAGTTTCCATCATTCCTCTGTTTGGAAACTGACATTAAATGGTAATATCATGTAGTTGCCGTGCTCACCTTCACTATCCTACCAATACTTACTATGATTAAAACAAAACAAAACAGAAACCCAGCTTCCAGCTAGACAGTAAACAAATAGTTTTTGGCCTAAGTCTGATTGCCAGTCTCACTAGAACAGACCCACTGAGTCAACTG
The DNA here is from genome assembly GCA_948472985.1 of Iguana delicatissima. Classification (NCBI taxonomy): domain Eukaryota; kingdom Metazoa; phylum Chordata; class Lepidosauria; order Squamata; family Iguanidae; genus Iguana; species Iguana delicatissima. The sequence goes on along the minus strand of CAOKZL010000382.1, from coordinate 588,702 downwards.
CTGAATGATAGATAAACAATAAGTTCCATTGATTCAAGGATCTACTCTAACATGGACTAGCAATTTGGGCTGAAATTTTGTTGCAGAGCTACAGACATATAACCTGGAGCTTTGCATTTGTAACTATATGGTATTCATGATCCCTACATAGCCCCTAGTTTAGGGGACATGTAGGGACTGTGAAAGTCCCCCAATTCCCACCTGCCAGGAAGCAGCTGCTGCGATCAATGAGGGTCCATTCTTGTTACTACGGAAGCAACTGACTGACATCCCTCCTCTCTGACATGGGGAGGGATTGGGACAGGTACCTTTGCTACTGCCTGTTGCAATGGAGATCGCACACAGCAAGGGAGTGGAAACAACAGTCAGCTGCTTCCTGAGCAACAGGGGAACAGACCTCCACTGATCACAGCAGTTGCTTCCTGGTAAGTGGGGATTGGGGATGGGGGGTTGGACTGGAGTTCATGGTGTAGCTCTGTAACTATGGTACTTACAGATTCGTAACTGCCCAAAAGATTCTGGACTGGATTTCAATCAATCTTAAAGCCTCGTCTGACCAATCATCCTAAATCACCAAAAATTCATTTCAACAAATATATGGATATTTTAGGTTTCACTAAAGTTTATATAAATGTTCACTGAAATGTGTTTGCTTGATCCTAGTAAGGTCTGTTTTATTTTAGTTATCCTACAAAACTGCATGAAAATGGAAGACTCAGTACATACCTAGTTGGTTAGACAACAGATTCTGAAAGTACTGGAGCAAGTTGTCTGAAATTATGTTCTTGATTTTTTTTCCTTTGAAGTCCACCAGATTTCATAGATGCCTCACTTTAAAAACATATGTTTTTGGGGAAAAAAACTTTGAGAATTAATTCATTAAGAAATGTCAATGCAGTTATCTACTTTGCTTCTTGAAGCTGTCAACCTAGAAGATTGCATATGTCATAATTTTCAATTTAATTTTTCACATGAGACAATTAGAAGTCCATGGGTTGTTCTTACAGTTGGCAACAGTTTCCTTCCTTCTTTCCTTTGAAAAATAATGTGTGTATTTATTGTACATAAAGAACTGTGTGCACGAATTATATAGTGTATATTCCACAGAAAATCGTTTTTGTGTAAGAACGATTGTATTGCATGATGTTGGTTCTAATAGAAGATGGAAGTTCCCATACTGACATGAAGATCCCAGGGGCTTGTGCATCTGTGAAAACCTTGAAAAAATATTGATGGTGAGGTTTCATAGCATGATCATTTTCTTATGTTGATCAAGTCTCATGTTGCCAACTCTGAATGGCATACCTTTCTGGGCTGCTTCTGTATATAAACTGCTTCCCTTATCTGCTTCATCCAAAGCCATTGTGAGTGTGTCAGTACTATTAGAAGGTGAGCATGCCTGTCACTTGTTGTGTCACAACTGTTATAAGGAAGAAAGCCCAAACCAAAGGAGTTTCTGTTCCTTTCCTAGTCCCGGTTCCTTTGTTTAAAATTCCAATGTGATATAAATGCACCTTTTCTTCAATCATTGTGATTTATCTTATCTCCAGCTCCAGCATTACACAAGAAGCTATGTCTAAACACAGAACCATAAACTACTAACATAAACTACTGGCCATAAAAAAAATGGAGACCGTTCTAGAAAGAGCTTGCTTCCCACCTGTGCCCTAAAATGAGAAGAAAGCTGAACAGGTGCTTCATGGCCTGTAATAACTAACAGACAGTCATGTTAATCTTTCTGTTTTGTGTTTTTATGATGCAGTTGTGAATTATGTTGTTTGCATTTGTAATTATACAGCTGAACAGATGGTGGAAGATTTATTTCAAGGCAAGGCATCTACTAAAATAGCCTAATCTAGGCTCCCAAGCAGTTGTTAACTGTAACCCTGATTCATTTGGAAAAGGGAAGCATTATACTTTCTGTTTCTCATGAAACCAATTAGAAAGGAAGAGGGCAGAGGGAGACAGGTATTGTGCAAAACAATTAACCATGGTGGATGTTGTTTAAAACCGCAATGGACAGGTGCAACAGATTTTCTACATTTGTTATCTAAAATCAGGAACAAAGAAGGCCGCATAGGCAGTGTAGTCTTAGAATCCAAAAATAAAAAGGTATTTTAATCCTTCACCCTTTATCCTATGAGATTCTGAGAGTGGCTTACAGTGAAAATAACTAGCAGTAAAACATTTAAAATAATTTTGAGGCAAGATGACAAAACTCTTCATAAGCAACACAGCCCAAGCAATAAGCAATTTCAATTAAACCAAGAAGCATCAAGATCAGCAAACGATTCATTTCATAAAAGACATTCCTTAAGAAGGTCATTTAGACCTTTCAGTCAAAGATTTCCAGTGATGTGGCCAACTGAAGTTGAAATTCTGGATCAAGCATACAGAATGCTCTGTGAACATATGTGCCTTCATGTCACCTGTCGACTTGGGGCAACTGCATAAATTTCATTTGGTTTCCTTGGGTAAGGAATTCTCAGGGGTTGTTTACAATTGCCTTCCTCTGAAATATAGCCTACAGTGCCTAGAGCTGGAGATGAGACCAGCAGCATCTTCCCCCTTGTGTCTAATCTTAAAGAGACATATATGCGTGTGTCGCCAACAGTATGCTGACCTGACTTTCCCTGGCAAAGAGGCCCATAATCTTTAAATTGTGTTTTTAAACTGTTTTATTGCTATGTGTATACACAGCCCTGGGATCATGGTTGTTAAAGTGAGAGTGTCTTATTTTAATTGTTTAGTGGCAAAGGGCTTATACCTTGCAGCCCTGGTTACAGCATGATCGAAGACACCAAAGACAAATTTCTTCTATAGCAGAAGGCAAGCACTTGTCTCCCCACTCTCCCCTTCTGTAAAAAACACAAAGCAAGTCAGTAACCTTGTGGATTTTCTTTATCTGAAGTTTCACAGTTTCTGAATTCCCTTCTCCTCAGGTGTTCTCTAATCATTCTGTACTCATCCGTATTATTTGCATATATGTAATATATATATATATATATATATATATATATATATATATATATTGTGCTTGGTTTGTAAACCTTCTGTAAATATTTAGGCTTCTTTATTTAAGTAGTTAATTGTATGGTTATCTCAAATAAGGTAGTTGGGTTTTGAGTTGATTCAGATGTAACTGAAACTAAACCTGGCCCCTGATTTTTGATGTGTTGTGTTTGCTTTTTGTTTTCATTGATGACAGTGGCTCTTTGATGACACACATGCAAACTTAAAGCCATGTGCTCCACATGGAAAAACCCAAAGAGTATGCACAGCTTCCAATTGGTTTTTGAGGCAACAGGCAAAAGTATACTTACTTTTCAGTTTTAAGCTACCAGTATTTTCTTCCACACCTAATCAAAGACTTCTTAGCGTCTTTAATCACTAAAAACCAATAACTATTGCAGTAAAAATTTAAATATAGAAACATAAATATGTAAATATATACACACATCTTTTGACATACTTTGTCTTAGAAATTCCTTATCATATCTATGTAAGGTAGGGATGGACAACTAAAGAGGGAGGGGGGCCACCCTGCCAGCAGGATGCACCAGCATACATGATTCAAAAAGAAATGACATTGTGTCACTTCTAGTGTATTTTATGTCAAAGTTTTAGGATCATTTTGCATTTTTAAAAGGTTTGAGTATATGCAGGAGCTTGGGATTTGTGAAAGCGAAACTACTGTGTTGTACAGATGGTTTGACCTATACTGAGCAGGTTTGGGCCTAAAAAAATTGCCCAATTTTAGGATCTGGGGCATTGGGGAGCTACAGGGGCTACACTTCACAATCCAGAGGAAGCCTTCAGGTGTCACACTTTGAGTACTTCTGCTGTGGGGTTAGATCAATATCATTGTCTTCTCATTGTACACCAAGAGTTGGGAACTTCCACGAGATGAAATCAACAATTTATTGGTGGATACCTTCCAGTGGTGAGTAGTATGGAAGGCAAAAGTACCTTATGCTCCCTCAAAAAAAAAAGCCTTTTTTCCCTCTTTTAACCCTTCAGTAGAATCTGTGACTGTGCAAATGTGAGAGTACCTTGGCTCAGAGTATGTTCTGTATCTTTCAGATCAAAGAAGCCATAGGCTGATTACTAATTCTGAAAACTGTCCTTCTGCCATGGAATCCCTTTTTTAGTTTGTGAAGCAGCAAGTAATAAAGCCCTTGCTAGTGATGTGCAGTGTTTTAGTTGTGTCTTTATGTGTTGCTCCTTTATTTCTTTTCATAATTCAGTCTAAAATGTATAAAGTGAAGATTGATTTCATGCAAAAACAGTATCAAAGGTGCATACTGCTGGAACAACTAAGCATGTTTCCAAATTTAATGCCACTAATACATTACTTCTTTCCTTCTGTCAATGGTTTTTGTTACTTCACATTGTCAATGAAAAGTTTTTACTAGCCCATTTCTTACTGTATTTTTATGAATATCCATTGTATTTATAAATGTCCTGGAGTCATAAGAAAAAGTGAGAAGAGTACTTGAAATAATTCTAGTTTAGGCTGCATATGCATTTGGTTACATTTGCATTCATCCTGTCCCCATCTCTGCCCTCTGTTTCTCACTATTAGTTTGCCAGCCTTGTCACCTCAATCAACATTTTCTTGAGATGCTCCTGTTCTATGTGCTTTACAGAACCATGACATGGTACCCCTATGAGTAAGAAGGGGGTATCTAATGTAAGAAAGGCTGAATTGGTGGTGTTATGTCCATGCAAGTCGGATAGAAAAAGCAGGGCCACACATGTTGGTCTCACTACAACTCTGGCACCCCCTGCTGGCTCTGCCCTCATGCTGTCCAAATGCTGAGGCTTTATTATTTAAGGGGAACCCTGCTGGATTTGCCCTTTTCTCACGTGGGGGGGCCGAAACGGGGCAGCGCACGCAGGGGTGGAGCTCACCTGCTTGCGTTTTGCTCCATCCCTGTGGGGAACGCAGTTCCGCCGCTTCACACGCCGCCAAATTTCGGTGGCGTTCGGCGGTGTTCGACGACGCCCAAAATGGCGGCCAGCGGCTTCCGGCAGTGCTCCACCAATCAGGGCAGCGCGCCAGCCGGAAGCCCGCCCCCGGGCAGATCTGCAGAGACACACTACTGCGTCTCTGCAGATTCTCACCAGGAGCTGCCATGGATTAGTGTGGGCGAGTTTGATAAAAACCACCTGGGAAGGTGGTTTTTAAAAAACTCGCAGCGCCACCCCTGCGGCTGGGCTAGAGCGGTTGGAGGTGTGGCTCCTCACCATTTGCAACCGCGCTAGCTCATCTCGCGATGTGAATGACCTCCGTCTCTGGTCGTCGCACCGCGGGGTTTTACCCCCCTGTGAAAATGGGAAATGTGCAGAGAGAGCCTCCATGTATCAACTCCACAACACATGCATACTTTCCAAGAGTCTCAGTTTGTCAGGGACGGGCTTGATTAATCCTCTGTTGTCCTACTTTTTCATTTGCTTTTAAAATGTTCCAGATTCATTTTCTTCTTCTACCTACTTTCCTCCTTTATCTGTAGCTTCTCTCAGTTGCTGCAAAATGAGTTCAGTGTTGAAAACTAGTTTGCACTCAACTCATCAGTGGGGAGAAGAGGAGGTGGAATTTTTCTCTTCTCTGTAGGCTCTGAAAAAGCAAACTGCCACAGCCTTTCCTTAATATTTTAATAGATAAAAAGAGAAAGATATTAATGTGTTCTTTCTCATTAGTATCTTTAGCCATCTTGACCATGCTGTGATGTTTCTTGGCCACACATGTCCTAGTTTACCCCTGTGAAATGTTGGAGGATATGCTCATGTATGTGAAGGAGCAAGGAACAGGAGAGGGAGTTTAAGCAGGGACCTTTTCTCTTAGTATAATTATGATTTTTTTTTGTAAAGAAAGTTACTGTTTTGCTGTATATTTTCAAACAAAACCTACTGTCTTTCTAACATCTGCTAGAAACAACTCAAGCCCAGAACTGAATGACTTTACCAATAACTCATGAGTAATTTCAACTATTTTTTCCATCAGAGTTTACATTGTTGGTTTGTATTAAATAATGATGTCATCAAGGGTGTTGAGACCTTTTAATTTCAATTTTAACTTGCAACTGTTTAGCAAGTAAGCGCACAGAGGACTGAGGACACCCTGCCTAACATTTCATAAAAGACTTTCCAAGGTATTCCATCCATTCTAATGTGGCTTTCTCCTCACCTTTTCTCTAGGTACACAGTCTTGTACAATGGGCATCAACAGGAACATGACAAGTTTCCAATCCACAATGACCCAGAATCCCTAGAGTCCTGCTTCTGACCAAGATCCCAGGATATGATCTAGCATGCAGGCAAACCTACAGATAGTTGTGCACTAAGGATGTCATGCCAGATCACAGTTGCTGATACTGCATCCTGCTGTACTGGATTGATTTGGTGCCTGGGCCAGCAACATGTATATGTCTACTGACAGAGACAAATGGGCCAGGGTGGCATAGCGGAAAAGACAAGTGATCTTGATGTTGCTGCAGAGCAATGTGTGGCAAATCCTAGTGCTTTGTATAGGATGAACAAACAACAAGATGTTTGGTTATTCTTGTGATTGCTCCAGTTAATGTGTTTGTACACACACACCTTTTTGTTGTGTGGTGACCATGTGAGTTTTTTCCCAGATGCTGAAATTTGACTTGAAGTGCTAATATCAAGCCAGAGGTTTGCTTTACCAAAAATGGAAACAGACTTATATTTCTCAGCTGCTTTTTAATAATGCACACTTGCTGATGATGTAGTTCCTATCTTCTGTACAACAACATTCTGTAGATTATTTCTTCCACTCCCCCCCCCCAATATCGCTCTTTGCCCACTTAAGGAAAGCTGAAAAGCCCTAACAAGGGGCTTCCTAACATGGAAGCATAGGCTATGCAGCCCTGCAACTCTATCCAAACTGATCTCTTACAAGCAGAGCGGTCATTGGAGATCATCCAGTTTCTACCTGTAAGCTGTTGCCTTCACCCTCCTCCCATATCTTAAATAGATTTCTCATGAGATGCAAATGGAGCAATGTTGCTTTGAAGGAAAAGTTGGTCCAGAGACGGAACCACTCAGAAAATAAGAGCTATCCTGTAATAGCTCAGTAAGTGCCATCTTGATACGTCTATACCTGTTTACATTTGAACATCCTTTTTCACCTGAGGGAACAATCTGAAAAGCAGCCCTTCTTTGCATTTAGAGTATTTAATTGCTCTCCATCCCTTTTAGCACAAGTCGGGCAGTGGCTAAGGGACACAATGCCTACTTGAGTGTTCTTCAAGTTTGCCAGGATTTGCTGGTGATTTCTCCAGTGTGGTAAAAGGATCAGAGCCCTCAGTGCAGAAGGAAGCAAGCTACCAGCCAAAGTTGATCCAGTGATCCAAGCAGCCTAAACTGAGATAGAGAACTGGCATCTAAAGCTGCTGCTGCTGGTGGAGGTGACAGCAGGGCCAGCCAAGGATTTGCTAGCATGAAAAAAGAATAGGAGGAAGAAGTTTGACACGGCAGATGTTTCTCAGAAGGAAAACACACTGCTGAGACTGAAGAACATCTCTCAGTGTTGTAGAGCCAGGCAGAACTACCTTTGTTCCCTGAAGGCACCAGTTTAGGTACTTAGTCAGCATGTGCAGTAGCCTGTAAATTAGGGTGGGAACTGTGTTGTCAGACTGCGTCTTCCAGCATTCCTCCTCCGTGCTGTGCTGGCTAGGGCTGATGAGTGTTGCAGTCTAACAGCATCTTGAGGATGGCCCAGTTCCTGTCCCATTTTCAATGGTGTCTCTGCAGCACTTCTGGAAAGCTTTTCAAGCCACTGTCCAATAAACATAGCTGCCCTGGCGCAGCCCAAGAGGTCAGATGCTGGGTCTTGCAGCTGGGAAATATGCTTGCTGCAACCCCTAGTAACTTGGGAAGCTTCTTGCCAGCCTCTCTAGATATTTATTTTGTATAATTGTTCCTTTAAGAGGATGCCAGTGTCAGCCATTCCTACCAACTATGTTCTGCATGCAGATGTTACAGCCATCCCTTTTAGCAGGAATCTCCACCCCACCCCTCTTTCTTGCATGTTATGTCAACAGGCATGGCTATAGATCCAGGGATGCCCTGAGCCTGGTTTTCATGCCGCTGGAAATGTACCAGTCCAGACATGGACCTGTACTTTCCTTGGCTCACCCAAAGATCTCACCCAAAGATGGCAACCGTGCTCTGAAATACATTTGCTTTGTTTCACTGTATAATTATGTACATTTTTAATGTATTGGAGAAAGTCTAACTTAATTTATTATTGTTTGTAAGGGGATTATTAGTTTCCCATTAAAGGCTTCTGAGTATAGGAGCTAAAACAGCACCGTTTGTTTTTGTTTTCATTTTACTTCATTATCGTTCTGTTGTCATGTGACAGCAATTTATTGTATAAAGAGGAATTAAAAAGACAGCTCAAATGCAATTTCATGGCCAGCTGGTAAGCTACAATCTAAGGATGCAGGTTTGGAGGGCAATTCCATGGCCTTTGTGTGCTAGAGCTGCTCTTCTGACTCTTGGTGCAGATTTAGGGGATTTAAAAATCATTCTTTAGGGCACTATAGTGTTGGAGCTTGGGGTGGGGCCACATTATGGTTTTCATAGGCCCTAGGCACTCTTGTGTTTGACTCCCTGCCTCAATTTAATGTACTACTAGGGATGTTTTCATGGCTCTGAAATTTTCCTAGGCCCTAGGCACTGTAACTAACATGTCTAATGGATAAGGTGGTCTTGCCCAGGAACACTACAAGTATTCCACCCTGTTCTGTGCAGTTGATACAACTGCCTTTCCAGATCCATGCAGCCCAGTCCTGCTAAAACTGAAAAAGAAAAGAAAAAACCCTCCTGGTTTTCATTGGGGCCTATATACCCACACAGCCAGACTTGAAACATGGAGCCTTTGCAGCATTCTGATGGCGTTGATTGGCTGGCTCATCCAGCTTTCACTTCACATAGAAGATTTACAAGCACTAGATCAAATATCTCCATTGGCTTTTAAAGGCAGGAGAGTGAGATGGGCTAGCTGTGTGGCCTTGCAATGCCAGTGACTGCCTCACACCTTCTCAAACTGCCTTCCTTGCCTTCCAGTCTGCAGCCAACCAGTCAACTGCAAGCAAGCAAGTAGCACGCAAACCTGGAAAGAACCAGTGACTTCTTGGTTGCTGTACTTTCCTTTTATCATGGCAATTGTTAAGGGGGAGCAGTCTGCATATTAATTAAACAAGCTGCTGCCACAGTGGTACCTGCGCATCACAAATCTTTTGAAATTGCACCTCCATGAATCTTCTTAATTTTTTCTCCTTCTTCCCCATTCCAGTCACCAGACTTAGTTCTGCTGACTAACATGTATATTGTGACACTCAAGAGATTCCTTTTACCAGAATATAAAATCCTGCCCACTGTTTGAAATTGTTTTATTTTGCTTCCTCTTTAGACCAGAAGTGGGAAATCTTAGGCTCCAAACTGGCCTCTCTTGGGGTCTCTTTTTGGCAGTCTGGGATTCTCCTAGTGGCCACACTGTCATCATCATTTGATGTATTCACAGCTTTGGTACAGTTTTCTGGCCCCCATTCTGAAAGACTGCAGTGTCTCTCTGACAGTAAGAGTTTCGAGCTATAAATTGGTATTTTTTATCCTCTCTCTTTTGTCTTTGGTTTTCACCTCCCTTCCCTGGCATTTTCCCCTCTCCTGTCCCTTAGGACTTATCTCAGACTGAATGTGGCCTTGGGCCCACTCTTGTCTCAGATGTTCTCCAAGCCACGTGGGAAGCACTTCTCCACAGGCAGGCCACACGTTGCTTGAAGGCTGTTTCAAGGGCTCCATGTGATAGTGGTGAAGGGGCTCTTCCTCTTGGAGTCAGTAATATGCCAGAAGGAATTTGGCTTCTAAGAGAAACTCTTCCAGCCCAGGCCTGTCCAAAGATACAGCAGCTCTTTGCAGCTGGAAGAATGTCTACTTGAGTATCTAATCAGATGCAGGCACCTTTTAGAATTTCTCCATGTGTTTGCTTTTGAATTCATGTATATACACGGTGTTCCTTAATCTGAAAACCAGATTTAATTTTTAAAAATCAGATGCAGGATTTGTGATCCTTGATCACTCCTATGTAAGCTTAGTTGCTTTCAGTGATTATTGTGAGCAAGTGCAGATGCTATTATCTGACATATTTGAAGGACATGATTTCATGTTGAATAAATCAGTGTTTTCTTGATGGTGTGTTGGTCATTCTTAAAAATCCTTCCCAAATGGGGTGCCACTACAAGGTAACCCATTTCTTCTTGTGACCCACAGTGGGCATATATACTGAGGAGCACTGAGTCCTATGAAAAGCAACAGACTTGTCCTCCATTCCAATTAACTTAAAGCCTTCTATTGAGTTCAGTGGGATTTTGTCACAAGTTTTGCTAGATTATTGCACTACATCTCTTCTCAAATGGGTTCAGAAACACATTTAGATCTCTTCATTTCATGGAAATAAAGGAAGCATGTCACCTGTTAAGATACCATAAAGAAGCACTGACCTCCTTCAGGCTCAGAAGTTGTTTGCATTTTAAAAGGGCAACCCAGGAAATCTAATAAACACTTTTCATTCTGAAAATCGGAAACTGTGAAGAAGAACTCATGGGAAGAGGTTATACACTTCAATTAGAAATTGACGAAGCCTGTCTAAAAGATGCAAGGCTTTGATGTAGATGAAGTATGCCTCCTAAGTGCCAGTACTGAGGGCAGGCAGAAACAAGGTGGCTCAATTTGTAGGAATATTTGGTATCTAGATCAAGAAGACTGTAACAGAGCCAGTACAATACAAACTCCTACTAGAAACAGGAGAAATGACTCTGGATGCTCTTGTAGGGAACGAAGGAAGGAAGGAAGGAAGGAAGGAAGGAAGGAAGGAAGGAAGGAAGGGAAGGAAGGGAAAAAGAAAGGCAGATCGACTGACCATCTTAGGATAGGAAAGGAGAAAGACAAAGGAAGTTGACCTAAACTTTGTTAGAAAAGCCCCTAAAGACTGGTTTTCATGTGTGGATATAAGTCTTTATGAGGCTGGAGCCTCATGGTTGCTCCCTTCCCATATATAAGGAGACAAAAGACTAACCAACTTCATGAGAGAAGAGGGAAGTGACCACTGCAGGCAGAAAAGAAGCAAAAAAACTTGACCAAAAAGCATAGACCATAGAAAGAAACAGAAAAGTGAAATAAAAGAGAGGCATGTTCTCTAGAGTCCCTTCTCTCACTAATTACTTCACAAGAGTTGATGCCTCTTTGCTTCCGACTTATTTGAGAGTGACTGTGGCAGACCCCAAGCACAAGGAGGTCAATCTAATCTAATAAACAATCTAATAAAAGAGATGCAATGAAGAAAAACCACCTAAAGCTAGAGGGAAGGAATAGACATGTGAGCTGCCTGCCTGGAAGTGGACAGACATGGAAAAACTGGAAGTCTGTGAGTCAATAAGCAAGAGGGAGATTGATTGTCAAATCTATCCTGGCTTTTTACCTCTGCAGTGGTGTCAAACTCAGTTTCATCTTGGGCCACAGCATTATGGTTGCCCTCAAAGGGACGGTTGTATCTGTAAGACTATATAAATGTGGCTGCTCTTTTATCATATTAAATAATTGCCTCTGCATTTGATTATAACTGGTTTTAGTAATAACTAGCTCTGAAACTAGAAGTCTAAGAAAAATAATGGCAAGCAGATATTCAAGTGTACAACTATTGTACAATTTATTGAAAAATGAGTTTTGAAAACAGAAAGTTTTTTTTAATCAGACAAATATTACCACGCACTGTTTATTACATTAATTTTGTTTAACTTTTTGGTCCCAGTTGAGACAGGCAGAACAAATAATTGTGCCCTGATCTAAGGTGCAATCTGTGGCATATGAAGTTAGTAAGGCGATGTTGCCTGGCCCTTTACATTCTTGGACATTTTGGGGCTATTCGATTGTAATTTATGGTCCCTATACCTCTGTAAAGTGACATAGAATTGGTCAGTATATCCAAAGTGCACCACTTTCTGCTCCCTAGACCCTCTCTATGCCTCTTTCTGCTCCCCTACTCCCCTGTGGCTCTTTCTGCTCCCCTGCCCCCTCTGTACCTGGTGAGCCCGATCTCCACATTGTGGACCCCCAGCTGCTGGTATTCTGAAGAGGTACCCAGCAGCCAGCACTCATGATCTACTTCTACTTCTGACTGCTCCTCTGTCTAACTCTCGTGAGCCGCATGGAGCATTGCCATGGTTAACTGCTTCAATGCTCTGAGGGCAAGACTTGGACAGAGGAGCACTCAGAAGTAGAAGTAGATCACGAGTGCTGGCTGCTGGGCCTCTCTTCAGAATATCAGCAGCCAGGGGCCCGCAAAGTGGAGATTGGGCTCACCAGGCGGGGGGGGGGGGTGCCACAGCTACAGGAGAGGTGCGAAGGCCACATGAAATGACCTGGTGGGCTGGATTTGGCCCATGGGCCTTGTGCTTGACACATGTGCCTTTGCTCTCATTACAATGTGAAAAATTCAAGTTTAGTGAAATCTACTTCTATGCTAGTTTTAGAAGTACAGAAACACATTCAGGATTTGGAGTTAAAGCCCCCAGGGGACATTGGTAGTCACTTATTAGCTAACAATTTTTTAAGTGTCCCTTCCATAAATTTCATTGATTTCAGGGGGTTTACTGTAGTTGGGATTAACTTTGCGCTTAGTCCAATCACCTTGTCAAATATTACATCATGTGAATCACACCAGTGGAGGCAAATAGCAGAACTTACTTCTGTGTTGGTCATGCTTGTCCCTCATATATAAAAGATACATTTTGTATCCTCCATAAACTAAAACCAGCATTAAATTACCATAGAGATCCCTATAGTATTTTCCTCACAATTCCTTAAAAACCCATATGGTGCTCATCCTAAAAACAAACACTACAATAAGTGTGGTGGTTGAGACCAAATTAAGAAGGCCTTTCTGTCATCTGCATGAATGGAGGATCTACATGAGACAGTATCTACCTGTGGTACATGCTGTTCTTGAAGCTGTCTGTGCAGCTGGAGCTTTCTAATATGCAAAGAAACCTTCAGCTTAAGCAATGCCAACTTGTCAAGATTTCTGACAAGACTGACCTGTCCCAAGATTTCACCAATCTGAAATGTGGAGAGCCAGCATGGTGTACTGGTTTGAGGATTGGACTATGACTCTAGAAATCAGGGTTCAAACCCCAGCTCAGCCACAGAAACCCACTGGGTCACCTTGGGTAAGTCACATTCTCTCGGCCATCAGGAGAAGGCAAAAGCAGCCCCCCGAACAAATCTTGCCAAGAAACCCCCATGCTAAGTTCACCTTAGGCTTGCCATAAGTTGGAAACAACTTGAAGGCACACAACAACAAACATTTGACTAAATCTGTGTATTTCAACCGCATCTCATTTTTAAGGTAAGGTAAGGTAATTCCTGAGGTATTTCTAACAAGTATTACCTATGAGAAAATAAAATCCAGGGCAATGCTAGGTAATATACTAGTATTTTATATGCAGATATATTTGAGACACCATGATTTCCTAGCCACCTGTGTATTCGGAAAAAAAAAAGTTAACATTGGAAGAAAAATCCCATCTTAGCATGATGGAATGACCACACCAATCCTAGCTAATTTGATTTAAAACCCAAAATGCAGACAGAAGTGATGAATTCAGAGAGGCACCATTTTTCAAGTGGTTCTAGCTGAACTATAAAGCAAACATATATTGAAAAGAGATTGTTGTTGTTCTATGCCTTCAGGTCATTTCTGACTTATGGTGACCCTATCATGGGGTGTTCTCAACAAGATTTGTTCAGAAGGGGTTTGCCTTTGCCTTCCTCAAAGGCTGGAACAGTATGACTCACCCAAAGTCACCCGCGGGTTTCCATGGTTGAGCAGGGATAGGATTTGAAAACTGGTTTCCAGAGTCCTAGTCCAATGCTCAGACCACTACACCATGCCAGCTCTGTAATGAAAAGAGATACTAAGCCCTGTGAGGATTACACCAATTTCAAAAATCTCTGTTTCCACTAGTGCATAGTTTAATAGAGTTCATCCAAATGGACTGGTGTATACGAGCTTAGTATCTCACTGAAAAGAGGCGCTAAGCTCATATATGCCAAGTCACTTGGATGAACTACATTAAACTATTTGCAAGCGGAAACAGAGATTTTCCCCCCACATGGATTTTAGCAGTTAACTGCTAATCAAAACACACTATCATAGCAAAGAAGTCTAACATCTGTCTATATTTTCGATCATCCAGTCCTTTAAACTGTTGGCTTCTCTCCCTTGCCATCTGATTTAATATTAAAAGACATTTTCTCCTTAGTTAGCTAATTGATTTTATTTTGCAATATCTTCTCTGTCCTGCAAATTAATAAGGATTCACTTTTTTGCACACTTATGCTTTTGACTTATAATCTCATTTTTTTCACACCAATTAGCCAGTCCTAACATATAACTGGAATTTAATGCTCATGTTGTTTATGCAGATGCTGAAAGAAAACGCTACAGTCTTGTACAGTATAGCTTCTATTGCTGAGTCAGATTATTTAAAGCACTACTGCTTTACTTTACCTAAGAAGGCCAATTATGTACATCCCTGTCGATGACTACTGATTATTTACACTGCATTTTTCCTGCAGGCCAGATGATCAGTAGTAATGCTGATCAGCTTTAGTACAGAATGGGGATATAAATCTTGTGACTATTTCATTTTTCGCACCCAGGCACAAATAATTACAGCAGTTGTATTCCCACTAGTGGAGAAAATGAACATTCCTCTGCAGTATTCACTACATATTGGAATGTCCTGATGTGTTGTGGAGGAATTATTCTGTGAAGAAAAATACATACTTTTTTGTGAAAATAAATAAATAAACAAACAAACAAACAAACAAACAAACAAATAAATAAATGTTTTCTGTGTAGAAAACAGATTTCTGCTCAAAAACCTCTCTTGACCAGAAGAATAATCCTACATCAGGATATTTGAATACAGGAAGAACACTGTGTAAGAGTCTCACTATTCTTTTATTCTTCCGGAATGGGGTTCCCAACAGTTGAGAACCTTATTTTTTGACTCGGTAATGAATAATGATGAACGTTCTTTCCATCACTAGGACAGGACTTCACAAACTTGATCAGGAGAACTTTAAACTGAATTATGGTGGTGGGAATGGAGACAGTATTTTTCAGGGGAGGAGTTATCTCCAGCATGGAGATAATAGCCCAAATGTTATAGGCAAAACTGGGAGAATAGTATAAGTACCCAACAGTGAGAGGGAAAAAGGCCTTAAATAAGCAGCTAGAGGGAATGACCCATGGTCTTAGCTGCCTCTACACTAATGAACAAAGCATGAAAAATAAACAAGATAAATTTGAACTCTTAACACAACAAAGCAAATACAATAGGCATCACTGAAACTTGGTGGGATGAGTCTTGTGATTGGAATGTAGCAAGAGAGGGCTTTAATTACTGGCTTGGTAGACAAAGGGAATACTGTGATTGCAGCATATCTTGATTTCAGTAAAGCTTCTGATAAGGTCCCCCATGATATTCTTGCAAACAAACTACTAAAATATGGGCTAGGTGGTGCTGCTGTCAGGTGGATTTACAATTGGTTGACCAACCAAACCCAAACAGTGCTCACCAATGGCTCTTCTTAGAAAGAAGTGACTAGTGGTGTGCCACATGGTTCTGCCCTGGACCCAGTGATATTCAACATCTTTATAAATGATTTGGATGGTGGAAGAGAGGGCATGTTTTATCAAATCTGCAGATAATGCCAAATTGGGAAGGACAGCTAATATTCCATTACAAGATCAGAGTTCAAAATGACCTTCACAGAGTAGAGGGCCAGGCTAAAACTAACAAAGTGAATTTCAACAGGGTAAAATGTATGGTACTACACTTAGGCAGCAAAAAATGAAATGCAGAGATATAGGATGAGTGGCACCTGGACTGACCACAGTAAATGTGAAAGGAGTCTGAGTAGACTTAGAAGCGGATCATGAATCAACAGTGCGGTGCGGCAGTTAAAAAAGCCAAGGTGATTCTAAGCTGCATTGTGTCGGAGTTAAGCGAAGTGATAATATCACTCTATTCTGCTTTGGCCAGACCTCACCTTGAATACTGTGTCCCGTTCTGGGCACGACAATTTGGGAAGGATATTAACAAGCAAGACCATGTTCAGAAGAGGGTGACAAAAATGGTAAGAGGCTTGGAAACCATGCCTTATGAGGAGCAGCTTACAGAGCTGGGTTACTTTAGTCCAGAGAAGAGGAAATTAAGATGTGACATGATTTAAATATTTGAAGGGATGTCATATGGAAGATGTGGAAAATTTATTTTCTGCTGCACCATACACTAGGACACAGAGAGTGGATTTAAAATACAAAAAAGGAGATTCCATCTAAACATAAGGAAGAACTTCCTCACAGTTAGAGAAGTTTGACAGTGTAATATGCTTTTGCAAGAATGTGGTGGAGTCTCTTCTTTGGAAGTTTTTAGACAGAGACTGGCTGGCCATTTAGGAGTGCTTTAATTGGGTATTCATGTGTGGCAAGGGGCTGGACTCAATGGCCTTTGTGGTCTCTTCCAACTCTGTGGTTCTATGATTCAAGACCTGATTTTATCCTCTCGGACTGTAGAGAACAGGCCTTCCCTTCTTCTCTCTGTGACTGCCCTTGAGCTATTTAAAGAGTGTGATCATATCAACCTTCAGTCTTCTCTTCACCAAACTAAACATATTCTCCTCCTTGTATGTTTTGTTCTTCATACCACCTATCATTCTTTTTGTCCTTCTCTGAACCTGTTGCAACTTGTCTTTATCCTCCTTAAAATGAGGTGTCCAGAACTGAATGCAGTAGTTCAAATGTGGCCTGATCAGTGTAGAATACAGTAGGGCTTTGATTGTATATTCCTGCATTGCTGAAAATTGGACTGGATGGCCCTTGTGGTCTCTTCCAACTCTATGATTCTATGCTACTGTCAGAGAACAGTGGATACTAATAATAATGTGTAAATGATTCCTGTTGAAGTAACCTGTGGTATCTGCTATGTAAAGCACTGTACTGTTTATCAAAAAGTCAAAATAAGCAATAATTATGAGTGTTTTCCTCCAGACTTGAAACAAAATTAAACTGATTGAAATGCAAATATGTTGGTGTAGGTTACCAGTGGATTACAGGATTTGTTTTATGAGCTGACTGAAGCTTTTTTTAAAAAAATGCTGTGTACATGATCCATAAAACAAGACTATCAAGATGGACAAGATGCACCATTTAACATATTTACAGCTGACCTTGAACATCACCTAGCATGTTTTGAATGTACTTAAAATACAGAGAGCAAAATCCAAAGATGGCTAGTGTGAACAAAGTGTTTGCATAGCATGATCACTCAGGAATGCTAGGAAATGGCTTAGTCTGTCAACTTGGCTTAACATTTTGATGGGGCTTCAGTCCACCCATCATTCCCTTTCATGAACTGATGGTTTCCAGGTAAAGTTTAGAAAAATTACATGTTCTCTTAAACACCTCTGACTCTAGTTTAGTTTCAGTTTAGTTTCTGAGCTATAAACCAGAACAATGATAGGAAGAGTGAGAGAGCAGAAGACCTGATGGTGTCCTTGCAGCTTTGCTCAGTTTACTTTGCAGACAAAAACGAGGAATTTGGGGAGAAGGGAGCATGTGTTGCTCTGGAAGACACCAGGGACAGAAAACATGAGTTTGGATCCAGGATCCACCTTTCATGAATGGAAGGCAGAGGCATCTCACATAAGGCACGTTTGCCCATTTTGTGAGGGGAGGGAGGGAGGAATCCTCTTCACACTCTAGATCATCCTATGTATGTATGGATCCTATGTATGTATGTATATGCATACACACACACACACACACACACACACACACACACACACACACACACAATATTTAATAGGAATATCTATCTATCTATCTATCTATCTATCTATCTATCTATCTATCTATCTATCTATCTATCTATCTATCTATCTATTCCTATGCATTATAAAGACCCCCAACCCTCGCTTTAGCTTTTTGGAGGGCTAGAAGGCCTGCTGTGGGGAGGAGGGGATAGGGGATTCTGCTTGCAGCAACCCAATTATATACACTACTCTGATTCTTGTCCCACAGAACTCTCATGTGTTTTTCAGCAGGATAAGCCATTGTGTGAGTGGTTAGAGGCCAGTTTCCCCATGGTTTCTTGCGTTCTGCATTTGTTTCCACAGCAAGCCCCTCTACCCGTTTTCCTTTGCAGACCTTCTCAAAATGGTGACATGGTAAAGGCACCTGACTTCCTGTTACCATTTGAGAGCAACTGAGAATAGAAGAATACGGAGGTATGTAGAGATATTATGGGTTCTGGGGAGCTTGTGGAAATATTTTTGCATGTTGCCATGCATTTGGGAAGCTTTCTGAAAGATTTTAGGGCAAAAATGGCCTGAAAATTATAGCAAGTTTTAGGAACCACAAAAATGGAGTCCAAGGTCCACACACAGCCCTAGAACTGCACTTTGCCCCCCCCCAGTTTACAGGTACATCCACAAGAGGGTGGGGGATGATCTGATCTCAGCCAGTGCACCCGGGGTCTCTGAACAGAACCAGCTGAAAGGAAGCTGGACTTTCTCCTCCTCCTCCTCTGTACAGAGAAAGTGGGATTAAGCCACCCATGTCTCCCAGACTCCAGTACTTCACAAATGAAAACTCGGACATTTGTGACTGAGCCACATCAGAGTATGGTCAAAAAGGTGTGGCCAGGAAACAAGAGGGCACAAGCTGTTAATGAGGAAGTGTGTACAAAACTACTGTGTTAAGCAAAGAAACGCTGGAATTTTTGTACTAATTTGGGGAAGGACAAGATCTACCTTCTCTTCTCCCGCCAGCTGAGTTAATTGAGTGCAAACCACTTCTGTACTTTGAATTCAGTTTACATCTATTGAAATAAGGTGAGGATGAATGGAGAAAGTGGGAGGTGGAGAGAGAAACCAGGACATTTTAAAAAGCAGCTGAGGAAGTGGGATAGCAGATTAATTGGGACAATTGTGGCATATGACATCTAGAACTTGCAAGGGTTCCTGGGAACAGTGATGACCCAGGCCCATTCTTCCACTGAAGAAGACAAGCAAGGCAGAGCACATCTTTTGGTTAACTCTGATCACTGATTGGAGAGGACACAAGGACCACCACATCTTGTTTTTTTCAGTGGAGTGAGGAGCAGGTGGGTGTATAGGAATTCTAAAGTGGGGGGGGGCTTTGGAGTGTCCCCTCTCTTCCTTCCCCAGATAAGATTCTGGTCATTGGCAATCCAGATAGGGACTCACAGGGTGCAGATTCCCCTTCCTTACCGTAAAGATTACAGAAGGTAATCCTTATCAGCCTAGAGATGCTCAACCATAGCAGTGCTCTTCCTTTGGCTCCATTGCAGGGAAAAGCTGCATCTGCCCCATCCCCTTCAGCAATTCAGTGTCCATAAACTATTAGCGTTTGAAAGCTAAAAAAAAATATTGTAAAAATGTGTAAACAGTCAAACAAAATTACCGGTAATGTCAAGAAGTTTCTCACTAGTTGCCTCTCAGCACATCTGCCTCCTAAGCAAAGTAATAGGCAATTTTTAAGAGGGAGGGAAAGAGAATGTTAGCAAGGAGCGTTCACCAACAAAGATGCTTGCAGAAGATCACATGGAGCGTATTTGCTTTTGACAGCTCTTGTGCTATGTTTCTGTCTTTCTTCAAGATCAGAATACAGCTTCTTTTCAGGATTTTGCTGTTGAGCAATAATCTTAGGATTGTATCTTCTGCACCAGGTGCACCAGGTGAAATGAAAAGTATGGCCTGTGATGCACAGCCAAGATGTTTATCCTTCACTGATAAAGGAAAGTAGCTCCATAGGGGGATCTGGCTACCCTCGTGTGCTGTTCAACAGTCATCACTTTGGTCAGTTCCCACTAGCACGGCCCTTATCTAAAATCACTTTCAGGCTACTATTTAAGCTAAAAGCAGCACCCAGTTCCCAAGTCAAAAACAGCACAGTGTTCTATTTCATTCTTTTTTCACAGGCACATGTGAACAGATCTTTTGGCATGTCCAAAATACAACATTATGCAACACTGAAGGAAGGAAAAACTCAGGAAGGAAGCTACTCTCCTAATGTTTTTGACACTAACATTGTTATCTGTTCCTTTCAGTTATCATTTACTCTCAGTGAAAAAATACAAGCAAGGTGACAGAAGTCAAATAGTTGCTGCTGGTTTTTCTAAATATCACTTCAGAATAGAGTTCTACACAACAGAAATAAAGTCCTAGCTCCGTGCAGATTCCTCCACACCCACTTTATTTGACCTAGGGGGACATGGGATGCATACCAAGAGGATTTCTATAGAACACAGCAGTGGACAGTTTACCGTGAACCACAGAAGCTCCACCTACTTTCCCCCACAGCCCAACCAATTAGCTGGGTTTTAGGATACAGATGACAATTCCAGTACTGGAACACAGTCCCTGTATAGCTTGAGGAGGGAGGGTTTACCGATCCCAACATTGGCATTCTCATAGCAGGTTTAACACACCAATTGGGCCTCTAAGGGAAGGGTATGCCACAAGTGGGATGCCACAGCAGAGAAGGCCCTTTCCCACCTCCTCCACTGTGGGATACAGAGGAGGGACCCTCCAGCAGGCCTCAAACCTCAGGCAGGTATACATAGGGGAAACTACTCCTTTGTGCATTCAGGTCTCAAGCCATTTATGGGTTTGAGTGTTACCACCAACACCTTGAATGTAGACTTAAAGCTTATTGGTGGCTAGTGCAACTGGTTTAAAACTGGTGGTATACATTTTCTAGGTGATGTTTGAAGATATAAATCAATGGCCTCTTCATTTCAACATCATGATTTCTACCACTATGTTGCATGAATATAGGCCAATGGCAGGCAAAGTGCAGGCCACAAAATGCTGTTAGACTTCAACTCCAAGTATACTCCACCAGGTATACTGGCTAGGGCTGATGTAAATTTCAGTTGCAAGATAAAACACTCCTAGATTTGTGTTCCTCTCATATACATTGATTGCAAATACAGTCAGCCCTGCATGTTTGCAGCTTTCACTTTCATGGATTTGATTATTTGCAAATTTCTCCAACTGTTCCTCCCCTCAGGTGTTTCTTTTCTGAGGGTACCTTCCCGCTTGGCAGCTCTAATCAAAACCCACCTCTGGTCCTCCTCTTCCTTGACCACCAGCTGCTGCCTGCCCAGCTGAAGACAACTCAGAGCCTGAATTAACAGCACCACAAACTCTCTCCTGCTACCTCCTCAAATCCTAGGAAGGAGAAGAGACAAAGAAAGTGTAGGGCCCCTATGCTCACCCATTCCCTTTCCCTCTCTTTTCTCTGAACTGGTTTGGACCCTGGTGTCCTTTCTCCCCAGCATGACTTGGCCCCATTCCTACAGATGCACACATTTTTATATTTGTGATTTTTCTGCTTTTACAAGGGTCCTGTGCCCTTAACCCTAGCAAATGTGGAAAGCCAACTATATATGCAAGGACCTATGGTAACACAGGTTGGAGGACAGGCAAGCTGCTAGATAGCTTTTCAGCTTTGTTTCCATCGCTAGGTGATTGGGGATTTATGCCAGAATGATATTCTTCACAGCCGGTGCATTCCCCAATTAAAATCATTATTTTCCTGTATATCAGGAGTGTGATCCCCATCGAGCACTTAATAACTCAGTTCTTATACTTTCCTAGGTTTCCTTCCCTCCTCCCAACACTTCTGCATTTGACTTAGCTTGTTTACTAATACAATACATTATCTACATCACCACACCATAAACCTCTGTCTCTTCACAGCCTCAATTGTTGCTTTTTGAAGAATGGGAAGGGAGGGGTAAGACAGTAGTTTCTGCCTTCTATTAATATCTTGCCCACTTTTTCCAGCTCTAGAAAGCCTTGTTCTGGAAGATTATATGGTGACAATATTGTCCTTTACCTGTTTGTTGATATAATTATAGGGCAACGTGATGGTTTATTTCAGAAAGTACACATTGGACATGAGATCATATATTAAATGGGTCATAATTACATTTACCTCCCCTCCCTCTCTCTCTTGTCCATAACATGTCAACTCCTTCTGGACTTCTGTTGCCATAAACCATGAAAACCTTTGCTTACCTGTTTCTTTCAGTCTCACTCAGCTACTGTGAGCAATAGTTCAGAGCAAGAGTGTCTGCCATCAACAATCATCATGCAAATCTTATGTTAGAAGCAGTAGAGAGAGGCCAGTCGGCTGGTGATACCACAGCCTCTGTCAGCCTACCTTCTTTTTTACTCACTATAGTTTCTTGAGGTAAAGGATCTTCTGAGGGGAGTATTTCCTCTCTGAAGGATACTATGGTCCCAAACACAGCATGCTGCCTTATCATACTGTTCAGCTTTCTGGTCATACATTCTCTGCTCATGCTAATGAAGCGATACAGAAGCCAGACACATGAAAATTATATAGGTAGTATTAATGTAACAGGTTTAATGGGGAGGGGGGCAAAAGTATGTGGCTCAGGAAGCATAAAACAAAATACCAAAATATTTGAAAAGGTACTTCTTGCAACCCAAGCTTTAAACTGCACAGTGTGAAAACTCAATACTGTTATTTGTTGTTGTGTGCCATCAAGCTGTTTCCAACTAATGGCAACCCTAAGGTGACCCTCTCATGGGGGTTTCCGGGCACAATGTGTTTGGGGCGTATGTGTTGTTGCCTTTCTCTGAGGCTGAAAGTGCATGACTTGCCCAAGGTCATCAAATAGGTTTCCATGGCTGAGTGGGGATTGGACTCCTTGAGTCCTAGTCCAATATTCAAGTCACACTATGCTGGCTCTCAAAACTCAGCATGCACCCTCTCTAATCCTAAACCATCAGCAAAAACCTCCTATGTGATTAAACAATCAAAACTAAAATCGAATTGAATTATTTAGCATTGTCTATTTGTGCTACATGAATGACTGGCAGTAATATGTTTTCTTACTGAATTCACAACAGTCACTTCCAATGGTGGAAACAACAATTAAATGCAGAGTGTGGTGTCTTAACAATAAACTTTTAGACATGCCAAAAACTCTATTAAAAACCTACTAATGAGCATTTTGTAGCATCTAATCAGCACCAGTTGTATCTGAAGTAACATAGCAGCAATTCATACACACACAGACACACACACGCACACACAGGGAGACAACGGAAGGTATGTTTGATAAGCACTGTGACAAAAATGTATTTTTATATTACAATTCTAAACAAAAGTGACCCTGTAGCTAATTTTAGCAGTTCATTGTTTTTCTTCAGTTTTACATATATTTAACAAAATTGTACAGGTGATTTCATTTACAGACTACAAAAGTTTGTAAAACAACTACACCTAGTGGAGGAACAGGGTAGTGCCCTAACAGTTGAAGTATTGTTAGTTGGTTCACTATTTATTTTAGGGATATAATAAGCTTCAAAGGAAGGCAAAAGCAAACCTCCTCTGAACAAATCTTGCCAAAAAAAAACACTCTGTGATAGGTTTTGCTTTGGGGTTGCTGTCAGTCAAAAACAACTTGAAGGCACGTGACAACAGTAAGCATTTCACTAGGAATTCTTGATCTTGACAAGAAAACCCCATGATAGGTTTCACCATAAGGTCATCACAAGTCAAACAACCTGACGACACACAATACACAATTAAAAAAGCAATAGGCCTCTACTAATAAGGGTATGTGCAAGAAAGAAGTCTAGGATTAACTTTTAGGCACACTGGAAATGCCAGAATGTTTTGTAAACATTACTGCTGTGGCTAGAAAGAAGAGAGTTTTGTCTTTCCTCTCGCCATATTTAGCATGAGTTTTGAACAAAAAGGACTTCAAATGGTGAAGACTGCATGCCCTGCCTATTTGGAAGTGAATGCCCTTGGCAATTTGAAACATATCAGATTATACAAGCAAAAGCTTCAGAGCTATTCAAATGATTATCATCAGTGCTTACACGACATCTTCATCCACCAGAACCCATACTCTAAAGCTAATTCCCTGCACCTTCATTGTCCAAGTGGCATGTTCCTTTCCTGAGACAATTTTATCAAACCATTATAAAATGAAGATTAACATGATTGTTAAAGGATTTTTTTTTAAAAAAAACTCCACACATCTGGCATGATGGTGTCAAAGAGAACAAAACACTTTAGTATCATTCCCACAGCTGAATGCAACTTCTTATTGAAACAGATCATTTTTCTGCTTTTGACCTGAGCCGTAGGTTTCTCACCAGGAATCTGTATCTTGTTCAAAGTAGGCCAGATCCAGAATTGGCATAGTAAAGGGCAGCTATATCACATCTACTAAATTTTGGTCTGGATAACCACATCTCTTGATTAGCGCCTGTCCCTCTGCATGCAATCTGCTCAACACCCATTTAGTGTAGAGAACCAACATGTGTTACATAGCCCTAAACTGTATGGAACAGTTTACTCGCTTTAAGAAAAAAATGCAACTAACTTGTAGTACTGGTTGTATTTATATATGTACTTTATAAAAATGACATCATAGGGATGATAGTGATTATCTGGACTCATTTCAACTTGCTTGTACCATGGATATGGGTCTGGAATTGCTTTGGTTGCTTGGTGGATGACCTATATCAGAACAGGATGGGAGCAACTGCAACCATATTGGTTTGCTCGTACCTCTTGATAGGCTTGGATGCCAATGACTATGTCACTCTTGTGGGTTACTTTGTATGTTCACAGCCTAACTTGGAATATCTTGACACAAGTTAGGATGCTTTAAGAGATCTTGACAGAAATTTAGTTCTAGCCCACTACCAATCATCGGAACTTTTATTTGAACTTTGATTATCTTATCTTTCCCATGTCTGTATGTGACTCAGAGTAACTGACAATCTTGTTTATTCAAGTCTAATTAGGCAAGCATTTATGCCATCTCAAGGCTAGCAAGACAAAAGTAGTGTGGGGTACTGTAATCTCCGCCTACAGGGTTTATGGTATACTGAGGTTTCTATTTACGGAAGAGCACATCAAAAGTGGGGTCAAAACACAAGCGCTATCTCTTTTTGGCTTGTCAGCAAGAAAAACCTAGCAGAAATATTTACAGAAAAAAAAAATTGACAGTCATTAACAAAATGACTCAAAATTTGAACTGAATTGTTACTCAGTATGTTAAGTTACCATAGGGCTCAAATGAAAGAAGTATCTGAACAGAACAGAACTGTGATTTTAAGTTAGAAACTTCATTATTTTACAGGGTTTATTATTTTTATTCCATGCGATTTATATGTCCTCCTCAGAAGATCCTGTTAACAGCTATCTTGCTTTAGTACTTCCAAGGAAAGGACTCTGTGGAAATGTGCTCTGTGTAGACCAGCCATTTATAGACAAAACAACTATTAAGGAACTACGGCAGAAGTAACATGAGCAGCCACACAAAGAAAAAGCAGATCTACATTTACTGGGTCTTTTATAATACATTTGCATCCTTTTAGAAATCAATATACTACCAAAGGAGGAAATGAAACAGAAAATATATTTTAATTTATTGCTTTTTTATTATTAATCTCGCTCACTCTGGGCCACAAGCTGTTTAATTTGATAGATTCTGACATGAAAGGTTGGTTTTACTTTGCACTATTTTTTTAAAAAAAAACTACCAACTTGACAATTTTAATAGATCATGTGCATGGCTGCTCTTCCCACTTCTGTCATTCTTCACTGGTTTAGCGCCTTTAATTTATTTTCCCTTGAAAAATGCACAAGACTCAAAGACTGTTCAACAGATTTACTCAAAATGTACTCTTAGATGCCCAAGAGGGAAAAAAGGCACAGATTAAAAGACTCTTGTGGATCCTGAACACAGCATGTGGGGGCTTTGCTTGTGACAAAACAACAAAAATACTGCTATGAATCATATTAGCTAAGAAATTCAAACCTTTTCTTTCTTCCCATAATTGCCTTCATTAAAATGGAACTTAAATTAAATTTCATAATATAGACAAATAAAGTCAACTTTAAGAAGTTTTTTCCCCTCTGTGTAGAATCTTCTACATACAATGCAATGTCTCATTTTACATTAACTACAAACTATTCCAGTAGCACTGGGGCAACTGTGAGCCACACAAGTTCCAAGACCTCTCAGTGTACCCAAGCACTCAGTGCTTTTTCCCACTGTTAATGCCAGTCAAAGGATAGGAAGGACTGAAAGCCAGCAGCCTGATCCATTCAGATGTAATCATCCTCGACTGGTTCCCCATTGACATCACAGTAATGGATGAAGATTGCTACCACTCGCTGGAATACACCTTTCTTCATCTGACGGAGCTCAGAGATCTCCTCGCCTATTGTTTCCATGCAGATGTCTGCTGACAGCTGTCCTTTTCTTCTGGGAGCATAAATAGTAGCTGAAATATACAGAGAGAAAAAGAGAAGAGTAATAAAAGGAATTCTGCCTGGAATTTAAAAAATTATTTTAGCCATAGGGCATCAATCATTTGAACCTTCAGTGTAAAAAATCCAGAGCAATTAACAGACCAGGACTATACTATTGCAGAACAGTCTAACTGTCCACAGTATTGCTTTAGAAATGTTTGTCACTAGATTTAAAGCATAGCTCACTATGGCCAGTTCTACTTTCCCTTGGGAGTGGGTGCTGCTTGTATGTCAGCTGAAACTAGGATTGTAAAGTATCCCTTATTTAAGGGGATGTCCCTTATTTGAGGATTGGAAAGGCTGTCCTTTATAAGATGTCCCTTATTATAAAGGGTGTCCTATATGTGAGAGTTGGAAAGCTCTTCCTTACACTGAACAAGATGCCAAACATCACTGTTGTCATTATCATCACCAGCATCACCATCACCTTCATCCCATATTTTGGAGTGTGGGCCCTTCATAAAGGTAGAAATATGTGCATCATGCAATTTATCAATTCGGACAGAATGTTAATTTTACAGAAAAAACACTCGGCTAAGTTAACTTAAATCATTACTGTTATTTGGTATTTATAAAGAACACAACTTGCTAATAGCTACTTCCTGACTGTCAACCCTGAACGTCATGAATTTCAGCTATCCTTTACTACTGTTTTGAAAAGGTGGCAACACGAACTGAAGGTCGTGAAAGCTACACAAATAACTGAGTGACCAGGAAATGACCTTTCTATTGCTGAAAAATTATACTCTGTGGCTCAGTGTGAAGAGCAATTCTAGAGCACAGGCAGAACGAGAGAATGCCCTCACCTCTGCCCTCAAAGAAGAACCCATTCAGCCACTGGAACACAAAGCAAGGCCTTGCTTTCAGACATTAATGAACAAGGATGGAAGGCATTCCCTCAGATCCCTTGGATTTTTTTTTTTTTAAAGTGAAGTGATACTGCCTTTTATATACTGTGCTTCAAGTACTTTCAAACAGAAAGGCAATCCAAGTAGTACGTGTGGATTAAGGCATTTACATTCACTTACTTTTCTCATCATCCTCAAAATCATATCTGGCATAGCCATTAGGCTCAGCTGTCCTCAGTGATCTTAACCAAGGGAAATCAGTAATCATGGAGTAGGGAGCCCCATCCACAACACCTAAAACAAAGACAATTTGGGAGAAAATAAAGGAATGACTGTGCTTGGTTTTAGCGGTAATCCCCTCTTTTCACTTAAAGGCCAATCCAGGAAAGAAAGCTCTGCACATGCAACCAGCATGAAATACGTATACAGAGGCCAAGAGATGGAGGCTGCACATACCAGCCCTGCCTCCTTTGCATAAGGAAAGCTTCTTTTGAAAAGTACACCATTCAACACACCCACAAATTTTCATTTGCTTTATTACAAACAATTTCTAGATTATCTCCGCATCTAGACCAGTGGTGCCCAAACCTGGGCCCCCAGATGGTGTTGATCTGTTACTTGCATTGCTCATGCTAGCTAGTCCTTCTAGGACCTGAATTCCAGCAATACCTGGATGCTCAGATTTGGGACATGGTCTAGACATTCCTTCTGACAGACCTTCCCATGCTCTCATCTTAGTAAGGCCCAGTTTCTGACTCTAAGGCCAGAAAATAACTTTTCATGGTTTTGTTAACATACAAGAGCTAACTCTGAAAACAAATACATACATAGCTTGTCTGAGGTCTTTCCATTGCTTACCTTCTAGAGTGTAAATGTCTCTTCCCCAAGGGTATTTGGGGTATTTTTTCAAATCATCTTCTGTTCGTGTTGCTTCAGGGAAGAATTCATATTTAATAAGCTCTCTGAAGGACAGTGAGAAAGAAAAAATATGAATATCAATAGAATATATATGGAAATCAAGCAAAAAAGCTGAGTACAGGCTATAAGCGACTAAGGACAATAGTCCCTGGATGTGGCTCTAATCTCCTTCAACTTGTCCAGAAGAAAGGCCCTCTCCTAGCTGAGAGGATGACACAAAAGAGAACTTATCCTGAATCATTGACATTTACACACAAACACGATTTCAGAAAAGATGAAAACAGTGCATTTCTGATACACTGAACTCTTAATTACACCATGAACCTCCCACCTCCAAATGTACCTCCAAAGAACAGCAGGCCCAGGGAAGCAAAGCCAGGTAGCTGGCCTGGCTCAAATATCAGAACCCTAATTCTAAAGCTGGAAATCATTCCTATGAAGTTTAATAAAAATACTGCTATGCTTAGAATCATAAGTGTTTTCTGATCTGCAAATCTGTTTACCTTTCTATCTGTCAAAGACATATGGGGGGACAAGGTGATGGAAGGGAGACAGGGAAGGCTATGAGACTTACTGATTAATGTTTGCTATTGTATCCATCCAGCTGCGAATGCGCACCTTGTTGCGGACATTTGGAGGATTACTAAACTCATGAATGACACAGATGTGGTATGGGTAAGGACCACTAAATATCTTTTGTTCAAGAGTCAGTGTGTCAACCTGTAGAAAAACGCACAGAATTATTTAGAATCTGCAGGACAGAGCAAAATACACATACAAAATCTGCAGGCTCTGATCACCCACACTGGTTTGCTGACAAAATGTGCCATACTTCTCTTTAAAGAGAGTACTAAGGATCAAAAGACCATGAACACCTTGGAAATTTTAAGAGGCAAATGTATAATGAAGAAATTTAGTATAGGTATACCTCAATTAGGAGAGTGGTGTAGTAGTTTGAGCTTCGGATTATGACCCCGGAGACCAGGATTCAATTCCCTCCTTAGCCATGGAAACCCACAGGGTGACCTTGGGCACATCATGCACTCTCAGTCCCAGAAACCCCAGGGCTAGGTTCACCTTTGGGTCACCATAAGTCAGAAATGACTTGAAGGCACACAACAACAAACCTCAATTAACAAAGCCTCTGACAAAGAAACTTCTTTTTACAAAGTCTTTTTGTCCCTGCTCTTCCTCCTCCTCTTTTGTCTACCTGGAAGTTTTTCTCTTTTTTAGCAACACTGGGATCGTGAGGATGGTGGAGGGCTGGAGAAACATAGACTTTTGGTACTGGGTTGCAGCACTGTGTCTGCACTAAACAGTGCAATAATGCTTGAGCAGGAAAGAATGGGATTCTATTCACTCTGATCCTACTGTAGCTCTGCGTTCCTGCCTACAACAGGCAAGGTAAACAGCAGCTGCCTTGAAAATTCATTATAGAGCATGTGAAACCAGTGAACAGAGAAAAAAAGGGAAAGTGGGTAAGCCTGCCCCATCAGCTGAATAGTATTTTTCTTTTTTCTTTTTCTTTTTTTAAAAAAAGCATAGATCTGGTAATCAAAATGAGAATTTGAAGCTACTGAAAGAAAGAAAAATCATGCCTGGATGCATTTTGGAAGAAACTTTCAAGTGGTCTCAGGAAAGTCCAAAATATTTTGGTTATTTATACAAGGCTTACCTGACCTGACTGTTTCATCTCCCATTTGCATATTGCTCGTTTTGAATAAAAAGTTGGTGAAACATGTGGAACTACTTTTTTTGTGGTGTTGGAACCAATCCCTATTCTTTTCATGTTATTTTTGCCTCTCATATATCCATGACACATCTACTTGTCCGAGGTATACTTATACAAGTTTCCCAGCAAAGCTTTGCCAACACTTTCTAAGCAGTGCTAACATACACTCATTTTTCAAAAGCACAGTAATCACCTATTCAGTGAATGCACCAAACACTCACCATCCTTACTGTATTGAGAGACAGTCAGTTCTAGTTTACTGCTTACTTTGCTATTTGCTTTAATACTGTCATTATTGCCATTTTCCTCTGGCCAATTTAGCTCTCAAAATCTTACAAGTCTTTAAACTGTTTCAGGGTGGCTATTCTTTTGTGTGAGCTGTAATATAGCCATCCAGCAACATCAGAAGTGATTAGCTTGCATATTTGGATGTTTACAACAAACAACAAAGAAGCCCTGCTCAGAGAAACAAGCATCCAAAAACAACTTCACGTTATACCCAATCCAGCATTATATGAACAACAAAAACAAAAATTAGTTGCCTAAGGAACAGAAACAGAATGTTACCTTAGGTGCTTTAACCTGAAAAACATGCAGCATCCAACATGCTGCATGAGCACAGGGAAAAGCACGAACACAAAGACACACAGTAGCTTTTAAAATCATCCTTAATTCATATCTGGAATTTCCATGTACAATATATAATATATGATAGAATACACAAGTTGACCAGGAATGTCATTTTGATAAAAGCCATCTGGATACCTGCTGCATGGGACGAAGATAAATTATCCGGTTTCTTTCTGGTGGCATCCTCAGTATTTGATCTAAGACCTGATCCATATTGAACTTCTTGCACTGGGCATAGTCAAACCGATTGACAATGGGTGCATTCTCTACTTTTAAGTGCTTAAGTACACGGCATCTGGTGGCTACAAATTACAAGACGCAAAAATGATTAGTTAACAAGATATAAAGTTCACCTGTCATGCAGATTTAAGTTCAGCCATACATATGACTACAACCAGATAGCCCACTGCAGAATAAATCCTACACTGCAATGCTATACGGGCTGTACAATCAGATGGCCAATGCAGCTCAGCATTTATGAAACTCTTCAGCAGCAAGATCTACCTGCTTAATTTGCATTTCTCTGCCTTTACTGGGCAAGACTGAAACTTAAAAGCAAGCTTTTAAAAACTGAAAATTTTATCTTTGTGATGTTACTCACTGCTGCTGTCTTATCTCACCACTTTATCCCACCACTTCTTTGCTCTACCTGGCTTAGCTGTATCTACATTCTGCACACTTTTGATGGCCTAGCCACAGCAGAAGGAACATTCTCAGTGAGTGCACTTGACAATTAACAACAGAATCAGAGATGTAGCAAGGTAATATTCAGTGGTTAGGGGCAGAAGGATATGGAAATCAGTCACTACAGAGTAGATTTCTGTGGAAAATGTTTTCATAAGGTAATGACAACCACCACCACCACTTTAATGCATTTTAATTAGAATATTGTGAAGATCGCGAAAAGCAAATCTATTTCAAATACATTATTTTCTACATGTAAAATAGTTGCATAAACTAAACGATGGTTACTAGGAAGTAAATGTGTATTATTGCCTGGACAGATTGGAGAGCTGGGCCAAAGCTAACAAAATGAAATTCGACAGAGAGAAATGTAAGGTCCTGCACTTAAGCAGAAAAAATGGAATGTACAAATATAGGATGGGGGATGCGTGGCTGAAAAGCAGTACGTCTGAAAGGGATCTAGAAGTCTTGGTAGATCACAAGCTGAACATGAGTCAGCAGTGTGATGCAGCAGCCACAAAAGCCAACGCGATTCTTGGTTACATCAATAGGAGTATGGTGTCAAGATCGAGGGAGGTAATGGTACCACTCTATTCTGCATTGGTTAGGCCTCATTTGGAATACTGTGGCCAGTTCTGGGCACCTCGATTCAAGAAGGATATTGACAAGCTGGAACATGTCCAGAGAAGGGCGACCAAAATGGTGAAGGGTCTGGAAGTCATGCCCTATGAAGAACACCTTAGGGAGGTGGGTATGTTTAGTCTGCAGAAGAGAAGGTTAAGAGGGGACATGATAGCCATGTTTAAATATTTGAAGGGATGTCATGCTGAGGAGGGAGCAGGCTTGTTCTCTGCTGCTCCACAGACTAGGACAAGGAGCAATGGATTCAAGCTGCAGGAAAGGAGATTCCACTTGGACCTCAGGAAGAACTTCCTGACAGTCAGAGCTGTCCGGCAGTGGAATATGCTGCCTCGGAGTGTGGTAAAGTCTCCTTCTTTGGAGGTTTTTAAGCAGAGACTGGATGGCCATCTGTTGGGAATACTTTGATGGGTGTTCCGGCATAGCAGGGGGTTGGATTTAATGGCCCCTGGGGTCTCTTCCAACTCTATGATTCTATGATTATGCCAGTCAGCCTACTATAAGGATCTGAACTTTGAGTGAAGTCTAATGAGCCATAATTTCTCTGCAAACATGCAGAGACACTGCTCATTTGAATTTCCTTCACAAGTTGCTTTCCTCTGATGAAGCACTGAACACCTATATGGTGTTAATACATGGATCAAACGTGAGAAGGGATTTTCACACACAGCTGTAGATGCATTTCAGATGGATCCTGAAGGGTGCAAACTGTACATGCACTGAATGACTTCTTTGTACATGTACAATGTTTCAACAAGTTCATGAAGTGTTAGTGCTTCATGGTGGGTTGCCTGATACTACCATGTCCTTTTGTTTAAATGCCTAAACTGTTTTTTTAAGTGCTCAACTGCAACGCCAGAGATTTGGGGGATTTCAGAATAAGAAAATAAATTCTTACTCAAGGGAGCAATACCCTCAGTGCCCTCCCCTCCCCCATTGCTACACCACTATAAACAAACTTCTTTTAGGTTGACATCCTAAGAACCATAACTCTAGGTATTTCCTGTTCCTTCTATACAAATGTATACATCATGTAGAAATGGAGATAAAACACAAAAATAGCATTTATTACTGTAATTTTCATTTCCTCCAACTGATTATGTTCAGACAAATAAACAAGAGACCCACAATGCAGTTCGTTAAAATGAGGGATGTGCTCTATCTGTTGAAAAGACAACTTAATTCATTTTTCAAGATCTAACAATCAAAACATACACACCGTGAATGAACATCATTTTAGGGCAGTCTTTCAGCACCAGGTCTGTTATGCCACAGTTTGTTAAAGTGATCCCAACAAGGTTTTTTGATTTCAGTGTGAGAACCTGAGGAATTAACATTAAAAATTATAGACTACTACATAAATCACACAAAGGTGTACAAATAATAAACAAGAAACAACTTGCAGATCTGAATTCAGAATGGGTGAAAAGAAGTACTTCTTCTGGCAGTGCATATTTAAACTGTGGAGTTCACTGCCACAAAATGTGGTTATAGCTGCAAACTTGGATGGCTTTGAAAGGGGAATGGCTAATTTGTGCCATATGGAGTCATCAAGAGCTAGTGACCAGATGACGTACAATGAATCTTACTTGCCATTTTACTACCTATTTTCCTACAGTTTGGAGATCTATTTAGTTTTTCCCCCAATCTATTTTTGTTCTATTTCAAATAATTTCACATACCCCTCTGGAGATCTTTTGGGCTATGTTCTTCCCAATCTATGTTCTAAACATGCCAAACAGTTTCATATCTTCAGCAAACTTGGCTGGTGTCCTCTAAATCTAGTTGAACAAGTTAAAAATCACTGGTCTCCATGAATATCCCTGAAGAACCTCAATGTTCATCTCTCTCAGTTCCAAGAGCTATTTTTCTCTATTCTTTGCTTCTTCTTCAAGCAATTTCCAGTATGTATGAGACTGTTAAGTTTGTGTAGGCTTCTCAGATCCTCAGCACAACAGGTTAAATGGATAATCTGACATCTCATTTTCCCAGAACTTTCTCCTCCTCTCTACCTCGTCTTTGCAACAGTCTTATCAGCATGGAAGCCTGCTGGCTGGCTGGTTCTGGCTGCTAGTGAAATGCGCATTCTTACATAAAAAGTTTAGCACTAAATAGATTAGAAGGGGAAAAAAAGGAAAAAGTTGATATTCCTTCAAGACAGATGGCAATTCTTTATGCTGACGAAGTTCTTTTTAAAAATGCAGTCAAATATAAAGAAGAACACCTTTAATAAGGACAGTCTCTGTAGTCTTAAAACACATCTATCTAGACCTCTTTCAGCACAAGGGCTGAATTCAATTTCACAGAAATTTTCAGAAGCGGCATTTCTGTGGTGGAGACGGAAAAAAATCACACCACGTATTATTTTAAGGTTCTCATTGTCAGTAGGTAAGCCTTTCCAAGCTTTTAGAGTGGAGAAAAACATATATATAAAATCTGGGAATACACCTAACAGGGAGAAGAGTGCCGTCCAAGAATGTAAGAAAGAGTGAGACCCTGGAAAGCTGACTTCAGACTCAAGGACTAAGGGTCACAATCCCTGAACTAGATTGTCAGAAAAGTTAAACAGGTTTCAGTGTGGAGTCTTACCTGGACATGGTCATCCTCAATCACAGGGTCACTGGTGCTTGTGGACTTATCTGCTGTTCGTTTCCGCTTTACTGAGTGTCTGGGCTTTGGTTTGGTCACTTCTGGGGAACAACAATAATAATAGTAGTAGTAGTAACAACAACAACAACAACTCATTTGTATACTGCTGTAACACAGCAGCAGTGGCATATGCTAAGTATTTTCTTGGAAAGAACTGGATGGACAAAGACCCTTTACGAAGAGCAATTTCACAATGGTAGGCAACAGCCACTGAAGAGTCAAAGCAACTCACGGCTGAAAATTGGAAAGAATTCAGTATAAGAGAAAACATTTTTGCTTCTGAAAGTAAAATTCCACCGACAGATCCCTTTCATGAGCGCTCTATGATCACAGTTCTAGAAATGCAATATTAAGCATATTTACCTGGAAGCAGATCTCAATGAATTCAGTGAGAAAGATACCCAATTAGACATTTGAAAGTTTTGGGTAGAAAAATGTACATCACACTGTGTGAGCATTTACAGAGTCTGGTAATGTTCTCAAATCATGCTGTGGGCTTAATGTAGTATAGAGCCTAAGGTTAACAACAGAGCACACAGAGCGCAAGAAGCAGAAAGGCTTGATTAAACCTCTAGCTTTTAATGTTATCCAAGGTTCACATTCCTTATGATTATCTTATTCAAGATTGTTATAACTGATTTTAAATTGTCTGTTTTTAATTGACAATTTTCAAAACTTTTGTAATTATTTATTGTTTCAAATTGATTTTATCTTAAACTGAAAGAAGGAATAGATGCTGAAAAGCGCGTACTGTGAATTAGCAAAGAAAAGAGATTGGGCTCCACATACTTATTGATGGTCTAAATTTATTCTTTTAAAAAGCCCAGTGTGTTTTGGCCTGTACATAAATTAACTGACCTTCTTTAGGGGATGCATTAAAAATAAACACAAATACACATATTAATTTAAAATCTTTTACAATGGGAAACACAAAAAAATATCATACTTGTAAATTATAAACTATACAGGCAGATTGCATCCAACGTCCTTGAAACTGGTTATACCATATTCTCTAGGCATTCTCTTATTTCTGTTGATCCGTCGAAACGTACAATAAAAAAAATTGAGATTGTCTTCTTTTATTACTTATCAGGCCAGCTAATGGATAATGTGTACAGTCAGCCCTCCACGTTGGCAAGTTTGACCTTCAAAGATCTGATTATTTGTGGATTATTTGCTGCCCACTCTGCTGCTGCCCTACACCATTCTTAAGAAGGACTTTTATAACATTAGTGTCTACCTTGAGCTGTGTTCAGTTACACTGGACTTAGCTGTCCAATCTCTGGCCAGTGGGAGGAAATCAAACAGGTAGGGTGGCTGGGTGTGTGCACTCCTTTGCGCTTTCACTTGCTTGGGAAGAAGGGTGTTGGGAAGGAGATGGCACAGGGAGCAGGAAGAAGGAAGATTCATATGTGCATTTCCTTGTCACTGACTCAGGTGGATGAGAAGGGGATGGGATGAGGAGCAGGAAGAGGGTGGGTACCACATCCACCTGTATTCCTTCGTCCAGTCACTCACATGGGCAGATGAAACAGAGGAAGCACGAGGAGGTAGGGCAGATGGTGTCTCTGGGATGCATGGAAAGAACAGGATGTAGGAAGAGGAGGAGGAGGAGAGAGCGGAGGCAGGTGGGTGGGATGATGGTGGTGGTGGGAAAAGAGCAAGGACAGTCGAAAGGGGCTGTGGCAGCTGCTATTACAGTGTTACAGTGGTGGCATTCCCTCCACCTGCCCTAAAGACCTGCGTACCACCCATCCTCCCTCCTTCTGTACCCCCATCCCATCTCCTTCTCTGCTTGACAAGAGAGTGTACAAGGGAACATGCCCGTGACTCGGCCCAGCCATCCAATGAGTACAGGTACATTTTTTGTACGTTAAATAAAGTTTGTGGGGAGGCTACTGATGTTTTTCCACTTTCACAGGGTCCTATTACCCTAACCCCTGTAAAAGTGGTGGTCTGACTGTATTTGCAACTCCTGAAGTTTCTGCTTTTGATTTAATTAACGGTATGTATATAATCTGATACGAAACTATATATTCTCCTATGGTCATCTATAAGTATAATATTGTTATTTGATTTTTATTGTAAACCACCCTGAGATCTTTGCGCAAAGAGCAGGATATAAATATTTCAACAAAACAAACAGACAAATGTTAATAACCCATTCACAGCAATCTGTAACAATTTCCCACCAAAAATATGACATAAAAGTCATCACAAGCTGGCAGATCATGAAAATAACAGAATGAATGTTACGTTACCTGTGTGTCACAGAGATCATGAAAAACAGGTTCCATATTATATTTTGAGGTATAAGGTGATTTGCACAAATTGGATTTGGATCGTGTGGTGTGACTAAACCAAATAAACTTTTAATTATAAAGATCTTCAAATGCTTTGGTCATGCACTACAGCTTAGGATGTTGTATCAGAAATCAAGAGGGAGTATGAAAATTTGCCAGTGCCACTTTTGCCATTATTTTGCCATTATTCCATATTTTGGAATTAAAAAGTACAACAATCAACAGTTAATGTTGGGAATGTCGCTTCCCTACCCAAGGATGTAACCACCTTTCCATTTTGTCTTTCCCTCTAAAAACCATGAGTTAATTCTTCAAGGTCAGAATTACTTGTGCTTTTGGTAAACAACTGATGTCCTGGAAACACTGTGGACCGACTGTATCAGGCTCTTAAAACAAATCTAAATGATAAAACAAAATGATGC
Source organism: Iguana delicatissima (assembly GCA_948472985.1). Classification (NCBI taxonomy): domain Eukaryota; kingdom Metazoa; phylum Chordata; class Lepidosauria; order Squamata; family Iguanidae; genus Iguana; species Iguana delicatissima. Next base: position 551,371 of record CAOKZL010000382.1, on the reverse strand, counting down.
CTGCTAAATGGCTGGACAGTGTGAGAGGAATACAGTTGAGCACCCATCTTCTTTAGAAGTGCATCCAATTCATCTACTCCCTGAGCCTTGGATACCTGCCGGGAAGTGACATTTACAAGAGCTCTGCTCACTAAAGCAAACAAGAGAAAGGGGTATACTGTACAAATATCACCTCATTGTCTGCAAACAGAATAGAAGCAAGTATGATTTGATGATAGAAATGTTTGGAGAAAAAGTCACCATACTAGCACTCAAGGGGGGAAAAATTACACCACTTAAAAACCAAAAATTAAAAGCACAGCTCATTCATTCAGAATTTCTAATCTTGATAAAATTGCTATGTATTTCCAACTGGACAATAAGGAATAATGCAAAAATTACTCTTAGACACTCACTGGGCTGAACATTTACACAGTATATCTTAAGTAAGAAAATTAGACCATGCTTTTTCTATGTGAGAAGATCCTGCAGCGACATTCATCTTACCTAGGAAAGATCCACGGCAGCCACTTTGACTATTTTGGGACTTCGGCTTAGAGTCAACCTTTTCAGACCTCTAGAGGCCTTCCTTTAATTCAGGATGTGACTGGACTTTCTGCTCCACTCACCTCCTGTTTTGAGGAAACACATCTGTAGGCCAAGGTTATGTCTCCAAAGGTCTTAAAAAATTGAGCCCAAATCCCTAATGACATGCAAAATGGCCAAATGCAACACCTAAAAGTTTTGAAGAGGCACTACTGGATATTTGAGGGCCAAAATATTTTCCCCTCCATTTTGAATGAGTGTAGGCAGTAGCCATGGGGCATAACTCTCCTTTTTTAAAAAGCTGGAAGAAATTACTCTGAACAACTGAAGTTCTCTCTGATAACTATATTCAAAGAATCTGAATAAACAGAAATTCAAATGGCTTTATGCAACATCCTGTTGGTGGCCACAATAACTTTTGTGCCTTCATCCCCCCACATCACCCCAAAGCTGATTCTGGAAACTCCAAAAACTGGTTTATGGAGGAGGCACGCCGGAATCTACTTCTGTTGTACCCTGTTGATTTACCAGCAGGACATAACCATTACTGCCTGTAGAAAACCCAAGCATCATTCAAAAATCAAGGTATCACTGTCTTCTTTTTAATGTGTTACTAACAAAACTCAAGGAAAATATTCATTGTCCCAGAACTTACAATATAAGAGTGCTCAATGCCATGACCAAAGCAGATGAAACCTCCATATTCATGTATTTAATTTATTACTGTTGAACCAAACAAACAACATTAACTAGGATGCATATATAATTTTTTAAAGTGTCACCTGAAGGTAAGCCTTTCCATATGCACTTATACTGTAGCAGCGCTAACATGAACACATCTGTGATCACAGTACTGCAATTAATAAAAAGGTTGCATATACCATCTGTGCTATTCAATAAATAAACTAAAAGAATTGGAATTTCTTTCTTTCAGCCATTCTGACTAGCTGGGTAAAGTCAACCATGGAATAGCTTACAGCATAACTGAACCCAAGGCATTCTTAGTATCACTGTACACAGATGAGTCCAAGAATTTTCATATACCCCAGGGTAGATATATTTTAGACACCTAAAAGGACAAGACTACAAGGCCCAGCATCTTCCTCCAGCTTTGGGCTGCATCTTTGAGTCATAACATGAGATCAAGGACAAAGAAAATTGTCTCAGTCATCTCCCCTCCAGGAGTGGTGGAAGTGTACTGTCTTTCTCTGCTTCTATGCCTGCTAGCGAGTCTGACGCACTGACCACTTTGGAGGCGCAAAGAAAAACAAAGTTAGCTCCATCACTCTCTCAGTGAAGACAAGGGGCACTGGTAACTTCTCTCGTCTGGCCAATGAGAACTTCAAGCATCTGACATGCCTGCACTGTCCTCCTCCAGCCTAAAACCACAGAATGGAGGCAGGATTGTGTTGGCTCGCAGATCCATACTGACTGGGCTTCAGCAAATACAAGTGATGGGATTCCACCCACACTGCAGCTGGAAAATGGAAAAATTTCATCCTTTCCATTTTGCAGTTCCAGCCCTGGAAGGAAACCTCAGACTTGTTCTATTTGGGAGGGCTAGGTTGACATCTCACCATACTGAGGGGGAGTGAAAGAATTTGCCAAGACCTACACAGAACTTCTCTCTATTTTAAAGAAAAGTCCATCAGAAACATTATTTGGGCAAGAGAACAATTTCATTTTTGTTAAAAAATAGTGTCATCACAAATCTCAGTTGACCTTTGAAAAGCAGGTTTCAACAATCTGCTTTTCCACTTTTATAACAGCTTCCAAACCAGGTTAACAGAGTAACTCAGGGGACAATTTCCCAAAAGGAAACATCAAAAGTCCCCTCAAAGATCAAGAGTCATTTAGCATCCAAGACAGCAATCATTGTTCCATCTCCACTCATGAGCAGCTTCATTAACACAAGAGTCAGGAAAAGAACTATTTTTAAAAAGGCATCTTTTTAGTTTGACAATAGCTTATTCCTTTTGTACTTTCTATGCTGCTTCAGAGAAAGAGTGACATTATTAAAATGTTCCCACTCTCTCCTCCTCCTCCCCCCGACAATACTCTGTTTTAATGCAAGAAAAAGACTACGTCAAGACAGCCATACCTGATTGAGACACCAGAGGTACATGGGAAAGTCTGCTTCTGGCTCTTGTTAGAGGCCTGCGGGGATAATCTTCATTATGTACGATTCCATGCCTCTCTTGCTGTGAACCAGCACTCTGCTCCTCATTAGCAGTCCCACAGACTCTCTCATTAGTCCTCTCATTGCTGGTCTCCCCTGGAGAACCACAGCCTGGTAATGTCCTCAGGGAGAATTCTGCCCGTCCCATATTTGGCCCGTTCATAGGACGAGATCCACTGGTTGATGGGCATTCACCATCAGAGACTCCATTAGTCCTCCCTTGCTGGCTCTGGGGCATATAGGAAGAACATCTGGAGCATAAAGAGTTGTCATCATCATCCTTCTCACTAGCACCTTCATTTCTGCAGAGACATTTCCCAGAATCCTCTGCAGCAGGAGATGGGGCTGCAGTAGAGCCATCATCTGTCCTCACACCATCAGGGTTTTGAGAAGCAGAAGTGCTCAAGGTCCCTGGAGGTCCAGTTCCACTACCACAGCCTGGGTAACAATCTTTGTTTTTGTTTCTTTCTGTTGTCCCATCGCTGGCTGCTTTCATATCTGCTTTTATCTGCTCACTGGTCACTTGACAGCCCTTTTCACAACTGGTCTCCTCAGAAAGAAAGACTTTCACTCGGCTGGCATTGCATCTCTTCCGTAAAGGAGCTTTGCCTTTACCACTCACTGCTACAACAACATTGGACAGAAATGGAGAACACTATGAAGGGATATAAAGACAACAGACAGTTACATCTATCAACACATGGTGGACTGCCTTGTAAGATATCAAAGAAGGCAGCTTTCGTAACATATTCCAAGCAGAAAACCCAGGACAAGATGTTGTGCAGCTATGTGGAGTTAGCTCACTTGCCATAGTCTCAAATCTTTAACCTATATGTTTAAACAAACTGTATCACAGGTAGGCATGCAGCTTAAAGAGCTAAAATTTGATTGATTTTCCCTAGTTGTTCTTCTGCTGGAATTAGGCTGACAACATCTTGCATAAGAACAGAAGTCCTGTCATTTATCTGAGGAGAATTTTAATGCTGTTTGTCCTGGAATAAGTATCAAAATTAAATTTTGATAGATTAATTTCCCTCTGGTGGATTCAGTTCTCAAGTTTACAGTGACACCTTAAATTCTGTATGAGTGATTCTCCAGATGGTGAACTCCAGCTTCTGTTAGCCCCAGTCAACATAGCCAATTGCCAACAACAATGGGAATTATAGTTCAACAACACCTGGAAGGCACTAGGTTTCCCACTGCAGCATTAAGGAATTTCCTTGACTGTTTAAAATGAACTGTGGAGAATCTAAAATCCCTGCAGGAAATTGACCTCTTCTGCCACATGTACTTTGCAGGCAAACTGTATGACAAAGGCACGAAAAGTAAAACTGTAAGCATAACTGGATTTAAATGACCAGGATCCTGTAAGAGAAAATCACACACCTCCTACAGATGATCACTCAAAACCAAACTTTAAAATGACTGCAATTTACAAATCTCAGCAAAGCATGTAACAACAGACCTACAAAGTTAATGACTCAATTCAGACAACCACAAATGTGCCTGCAGAAGCTCCAGAAAGCACAATTTCTCGCAAGATTTCTTCAGAGCAGTTTGTCACTAACTTCCTCTAAGGTAGAGAGTGTGTAACTTGCCTAAGACCATCCAGTGGGCTTTGATGGCCAAGCAGAGATTCAAACCCTCATCCCCCCAGAGTTCTAGTCTTTCTAACTTCTATTTTCTATTTTCTTACAATGCATGTAAAAACCAAAAACCCACACCTGATGGTTCCTGGATTTCCACTGGATCTTTGACTCTCTCTTCTCCATCTGAGTAACTTTGTGCAATACTGTTTGTAATACAGGATCTTGAGGTTGCCATGTTCTCATCTTCATCCTCACTGTCTGAGTCATGGACAGTAATAGGTGCTAGATTTACATTAGGTTGAAGACCACTGGGCCCTGAAAAAAGAATGCAAGTTCCACAACAGATCAGAATACTTTCCAAAGATCGTGATGCTTTCATTCACATGGGCAACCTCTTTATTCTATTGGATTCAACGGATGGGTTCACTCTGGCTGGGTTTTTGCATATGTAATAGGAAGCACAATAACACACCTTGCTTTGTTGTCTCCAAGCTCCTCCCAAGGCTAGGGCACAAAAAGGAACACAAGAAACAAAAGATTGTGTACACTACTGGGTTCTGATCTCAAGTGGTTCTTTGTGTTTTGCTCTCCTCCTCCCCTTACTAGTCTCCTTCTCCCATCAGCTTTTACCATTTGATGTGCCTTATATCTGCAGTCAACGTGTTGACATTAAATATTTCGTTTCACATAAAAGTGTCAGTGAAATAACTCCCAGAAGCACAGATGGTGTTTATAAATGAGAGTAGGGCTCTTACAATTGGTTAACACTAACTGTCTGATTCCTGAATAGAGCACCACATGGCTACAGACATCTCGTGGGTTTAGGTAAGGACTTTAGCATAAGCATGTAAATGAAGATAGAGGACAGGGCCACAAGAGAAAGAGAAGAAACAGCAAGTAACAGGATGAAACAAAGAAGAATGGCATGAATATAATCTAAATAAAAGTGGAAACATTTCACACAACTTGAAATACAATGAAAGGTTCAATTTAGAAGCTTGGCAATTAGAGCAGAGCTTCTTTAGTGTATCCAAGTATGAGCCTAGAAGATCTTGTTCAAATTTTGCCTCAGCATGAACTCACTAGGTGCTCCCACATCTGCACCAACACTGTCCTGCCTTACTAAAGTAGTCTACAATCTGCAAAGTAATGTATATGAAATTATTGAAATGAGAGGATCATAAATGCTAGCTGTCAAATGTTTTAAACTACAAGCACATTGTATGACCTCTGTCATTAATTTCCCAATTCTTAGCTTATATTATTTCTTCTAAAACAAATTCTATGTTGATACATACTTTAGTTAGAAAGAGACCATGTTTATAGTTAGGTAATGAAACAAGAAAAGAAGGAAAGAAGGATCTGACAAGACAATTACCTGCTTGTTCTTCATCAACTTCCATAGGAAGAAGTGCCTGGTTAGTTGCAGAGGCATCATTGTGGCTCTCTGCTATAGCCACTCCATCTTCCTGTGCTGCCTCTTCCATATCGTTCAGTGCTGCAAAGAGAGATAGGAATGATTTCATAAAAATAGGAACACCTCCCTTCCTGAGCAGGCAGCTAAACATTTGTAACTGTATGACAGTCTTTGCAAGGCTTCAAAATCCTCCTAGTATGAGAAAAACATCTGTTCTTGAGCTGAAAAACTTAAACAGGCAACTCTCAAGTTATAATAAAGGTATTCTGATCCACTTCCACATACTACTTTTTGAATACAGTCCTGCCCTTGACAGAAGGGATCTGCTGACACTGCTCAGATAGAAAATGTAGCCTTCAAATCCAAAGATGACAACTAGACTGAGCAATTGGAAGCTGGTCTTGGAAGCTAATCAGAGTCAGCCCTGGTTAGTATTTGGATGGGAGACTGCCAATGAATACCAGGTGCTGTAGGCTATATTTCAGAGAAAGGAACTGGCAAACCACCTCTGAGTATTCCTTGCCTTAGAAATCCCTAAATTCATGGGATCACCATTAGTTAACGGGCGACTTCAAAACTGATTCTGTTATGTTGAAAATACTAACATGGATTTGCTTTACATAAAATATTCTGTTGTAAAATAGCTAATGTGACTATTTGCCGAAGAAAACTTTAATTCATCTTAGGGCCGTTAAATAGAGATAAAAAGATCATTTGCTTGTTTTAGATCTTGTGGTGGCAAAACTTGCTTTGCCCAGAACTGAAGAAAACACTACTTCTAGACCACAAGGGAAAAATGTGTAACATTTTGTTGAAACAGAAGAGTTAACTGTTAACTGAATTGTGAATGGAATAGCTTTAAATGTGTATGCGTGTGTTTGTGTGCATATATATATAACCTCACATTGTCATTCAATTATTTCAGAACCTGAAATTAAATTACTGAAATTAATACTATTTCTTGCATTTACCCTCTGCTGCAATCTGCTGTTCTTCTATCTGTTCCTCCTGTCGCAACTCATTCTCTTCATTTTGATCATTCGGTTGCTGGCGGTTGTTATGGTGTATATTGGCATTATTGTTCTGGTGATTGTTATTGTTGTCATTTTCATTGTTGGAGTTTTGATTGCTGACCAAAGCAGAGGAAACACCAATTCCCGTGCCAGCACTCAGACCCACACGAGCACACCCCTAAAACACACAACAAGATCACTGACTGACAACTTGCAAGAGGCTCCATGAAAAAAAAAAAACTCTTAATGGTGTGATCAGTGGAAGTAAATCACAGTTAATTGTTCCTTGGTTGAACAGAACAGAATTATCAGGCAGGTAATTTCACACTGCCAGGGACTCCTCGAATCATACATGTAATATCTAATATTGAGCTATTTCTGAGCTCTACATGGTACTTTCAAATCCAGGTACTGTCAGGTAGCCACCAAAAACATTTGATGGAGAAACCACTTACTCAAGATCCTTTTAGTTATGAAACATTGTACTTCAACTACTGATTAGTTCAATGTGAAGAGAGCCCTCCAGCTAAGATTGTGAAAGTTTTATCAATCATCATATGACTATGACACAGAAGCACCACATCAATTTGCAAAAGTTATTGTGGAAATGCAATCTGATAATACTATGTCCACCACATGGTGGTAATATCTATGAAAAATGTCACTTTGTAGCCAAGGTTATGTTCTTCTTACTATGGAGTAAGCCCCATCGACACAGTGGAATATCCTTCTGAACAAACATAGTATTGCACTCCAAGGGAGTATTTTTGTTTTGCCTTTTCTTTTTTCTTTTTAAGGAGGAAGATCATCTCTAGCTTTTCTCCACTGCTGGCTTTGCCTCACCATTTTTTCCTTAGATCCCTTTTTCAGGGATCTCTTTAACCTTGGCCCTACCTTCCTAAGTCTCATGCTACCTAGCTATGCCAACTGAAAGCAGCTGTGTTGGCTGTTGTTCATGACCACATTCATTCATTCACAGGTACATTGATTCACTCCTCAGCCTGTAGTTAAGATAGTGGTGTTAGGCTGCTATTTTTAGATTCACATTAAAAAACCCACAGGAACACATGGAGACCTATTCTAGATCAGATTAAAGACTTCTTTAATCAAATGTTCCGTTTGCACACTGGCCAAGAAGTTGCGATGTCTGATGGAAAGCAATGAGTGTAACTACAGTCAGCCCTCCACATTTGCAGGTTTCATTTTTGCAGATTTGATTATTCACAGATTATTTGCTGTCACCTCTGCTGCCTCCCTATGTCATTTTAATAGGAACTGCAAGTTCGTGAAACTGAGAAACTGTGAGCTATTTAAGTCCCTATTAAAAATGGTGTGGGGCAGCAGAGGCGGTGGCAGTAAGCCCCACCAGCCGCCCACTTCGGCCTTATGATAGAACTCTGGTGCCTCAAAGGAATCTGTGCTGGGTTGAATATGGTGATCATACTTTTTTATGTGCTAAATATGGTTTGGCAGGGCCTAGAGTTATTCACAGTTGTTTTCATTTTCACAGGGGTCCTGTGACACTAACCCTAGCGACTGTGGAGGGATGACTGTACATCCTCTGAGTGAGGGGAATAATAGTTAGAACAGTCAGGCTGGCTATATCCAGCAAACAGAGACTTTGGTTCATGAAAACTTTGGTTTATAAATTTATATCGGTTTTAGCACTTGCTGAACATTATAAGGGGCTGAGTCTGCCTGTGAGGATACAATATAGGACCTAGGACTGGAAGAAATACCATGGAATAACGGAGCTCTCCTTTACAGATGGACTAATGCCAGTAAGACAAAACCTGCATTATTCTACCTTGGAAAATTCCCTCCCAGTTAAAGTTATACTTGAAAACTAAGATTTTATCTCTTAACTGTCCCTCTTGCTATGAAATACTAAACAAACACAACAGTCAAGAAAATTTTTTAAAAATGTTTTCTGTTAAAAGAATTGTAACTGTTAATTTTATTGTTTTGTGATTTATTTATACAATGTTACAGAGTGAAAATAATGTCTGTTAAATCAATTCAACTTTCCATTTTTAGAGAATCCATTGGTTCCACTTTAATTAAAAGTTGGTTAACAGATTTACTGTGACATGCTTGTACTCTTGGGAAAATCTTTGAACGGTATAACTTATGCCTTTTGAACTTTGATAGTGAAAGGAGAAAAGTTATTTTTTCTTTGATGTTTCTTGTTTAACATGACCTTGTAAGTTTGGGTATAGTAATTAATCAATATAGAAGTAGTTTTAATAAGAGCAATATACTACCTGATCAGGGCACATAATGCCCAATCATGATATACAGAAGTTTGGGGTTGTAACCAGAAACAAACAGTTCTGTGTATCTTTGTCAGAAACACAGCGGATGTGGGGCCTGGCTGTTGGTTATCTCTATTCGGTTTCTGATGTTTTAAGCTGGTTTTGCAGTCACGGAACCTTCTCTCTCAAGATGAGGAGACAGATCATTCTTTTCTATTTTTGGTTATTATTTTTTTCTCTATTGTATCTTTTACTCCTATAGCCTTGAACATGCTTCCATCCCAAGAGGAAACAATTTAGATGTCTTTTTTTCCTCACTCTTTCCTGAATTTTGGACATTTTTGAAATGTTTGGCTGGACAATGCAGGTAGTTAAGTCATTTCTTGGATTTTTTAAATTTTCTTTTGTTGGAACCACCTAAGTATCCTGAACTGTCCAAGGGAGTGGTAGATATGCATTTTTTTTAATAGGTGGGTATTTAGAATGTTTGGGTTTCAGCATTGGACTGCAACACTCGAGATCAGAGATCAATTCCCCACACAGCCATGGAAACCCGCTGGGTGGCCTTGGGTGTGTCACATGCTCTCAGCCCCAGAAAACCCTGTGATAGGTTCACCTTAAGGTTGCCATAAGTCAAAAATGAGTTGACGGCACACAACAGTTAGAATGCTTATGTTTTTATATGGGAGTGGATGTCAGACCTGGCTGGTGCTTTTATGTTTAATTTATACTGATTTTTCCTATATACAATTTCTCATCTATTATGCATGAATAATAATTTCATTTATTGTTTCAGCTTAGCCCTTCACATTATAGCTGCTTCAGTTGTTATGGTTTATGACAGCAACATGGTCATCACTTCAGCTATTATCTTTGACCTATTATTATTGTTATTAGCATTACTATATTTTATATTATTTACTTTTTTAATATTTCCCTATTGCTTTTCACCCTCTTTTCTGTAGTTTCACTCAATTTTGAATTTGCTTTATTTCTGGCACAGTTTCATTTCAAAGATTATTCTTCATTAAGCTCACTGGAGCAAAACACAACAGTGGGAAAATAATCTATTTTTCAGCATTTGCTCTCCCCCCCGCCTTTTTTTTTTTTTTTACTAGGCAGGCCAATAAATCTGAGATAAGGGTAGAGGCTGGAGTACCATATGATACATACAAAAGTCAGACTAAATTTGGAAACAGCTGTGCTAGGTCCAATGCAGTTCCTACAGGGAAAAGGGCATGGAGTTTCTCTTCCAGTTTAAGGACTGTAGCCTCCCCAGGTGCATATTTTTACTTTCCTCTTCAGTATTGTTCATTCTCAGTTCAGTTCCATGTTAGTAAACTTTGGGTTTCCTTTGAATAATGAATCTCTTCTTTAAAATAAGATCATTGCAATGGTTCATCATCCTTTTGCCTAAGCAAAGTATTCTTATAATCAGAACCTTGCCTGAAAGCAGTACTACAATGTGCAGTAACATCAACTTTCATCTAATATGCCATTTGTTCTTAATGCACTCATCGAACTTTGTAATTAATCTGGATAAATAAAATAGTTCTTCAACTGACCATTTTTAAACATCAGTTTAACTGCAAGCCAGAATAAAACATCTTACAGTAAATGGTTTGCAAACTTACCTTGGGAGGCTCCCGGAACATCTGGTCAAGAGAGATAAACTCCAGGCTTGGCAGTAATTCAATAAACTGACTAAAAGAGTCTAATTTTATTGCATGGCATCTCACCAAGGTGAGATCAAATAGCCGAGACCATCTTGAATGATCTGTTAAAAAAAAGACACAAAGGAGCTTTTAATGAAATTTCTACCTAGTATATCTTCCACATTTGAATCTTTTTAATTTTCTCTTCATCATTTCTAAAAAAATCTGTGTTTATTGCTTATTCTGATTTATAACTTTTTATCCAGGATTTCCAGCTACTAAAAAACAAAAAAATAAAACAAAACCCTGAACTACAACTAACATATATGATCTAGCTTTTCACTATTAGTGATCCAGACTAAAAAAAAAATCTGTGCCTAGTAATTGAGCATCATAAATGAATTTGTTTTCTCTTTGTTTTGGAATAATCAGAACAGAACTGAATGTCAAACCAGTCATCTTGGAAACTTAAGAAGAGTTGAGCAGTCCAAGAACTTTTAGAGCCTACAAGTGGGGATAAAGAGGAAAAGCCCATTTCTGATTAACAAAAATTTCATTTCAGACAAGTTTTAATGGGCACAATTGTCCTCAGAATGGAAGAAGATCATTTATTTGAGCAAAAGAATTGTCCTATCAGTAGAAGCTCCTTCCCTCACTAGGTCAGTTGCACTAGACGCCACAAATTAAAATCTATAGGCTAAATGAAATGTTAGCCAATTACAAACAGCCTTTTGCACTACACCTATTTTTGCTACCATCAAGATGTTCCAAAACTATGTAATTCTCATTTGTTGCATTTAAAGCAAAAAAAAAAAGAAGAAGAAGAAGAAGAACAGGGCATGGGTGCATCAGAGTATGCCATAGTTTCCTCTCAGTATGTCCCCAGTGAAGCTTAAAAACATTATAAATAATTAAACAAACACACTTAAAACACAGAGAATAAAAAACAGGAACTCGCTGAGAGATCTTCAAAGTTACTTACCAAAAGCTTGGAAAAATAAACCCATTTTGATGTAACATAAAACACACTGGGAAGGGGTGTTCCACAGCTAGGGCACCACCACAGAGAAGATTCTGTCCTGTGGCCACCTGCCTAATCTTTGAAGTCAGGGGAACCAGGGGGAAAGTGTCCAACAAAACAAATGGGTAGCTTAATAAAGAAGAAAGCACTCCTTCAGACAACTGTTTGATATGCACAGTATGTGTTAATGCTTCTTTTTGCGTGGTAAGAGAGGGAGAGAAAAACTTAGCTTCACCATATCCAACCATGAATTAAGATAAGATCAGATAACAATCACTAGTGGTAATCAATTTAATTTAGGAATGAATACATTCATCTTGTTGAAGGTTTTCCAGATGTCTTTGTGGGCACCATACCTGTGATCCAACTGCTTGGATTATGTAGATGGGGGCAGTTGTATATGACAAGGTATTTAATCGAAGAGAAGACCTCATTCACTGCTTTCATTCCAATGTCTGTGATGATGCCTGGATTTTCAACCACATCAGCCAAGCCATACTTCACTAGGTCAGCATTGATCATTTTACCTACACATGAGCAAAAAGCAATTTAGTAACCTGCTCTTTTCATTATTTCTACAACAGAGTAGCCACTGATTACAAGCATCACTGAGAAACAGAGGTGATGTGCTGGTCCTAAGCAGTGATAACAGCAAAGAAGGTAATCTGAATGAAGCCTTTGAACAAGGAAGGAGAAGCCCAACTCTTTGGACAGCTGTAAAGTCAACTTAGACACTGGTCTATAAAAATGAGAATACTTATTATCTATTATATTAAATATTCTTATCCACTGGAATCGCCAGTATGGCATCTTCATCCTAGGACTACACCAAAATGGAACCAAACATCACTTTAAAAGTCAAATTAGTTCTATGATGAGAAATTTGGGGTCAATTCAGAGCCTAGTATTCCTTACTGAAAAGGATCCTTTCCTGTCCACAAATCACTTTTTAAAAAGCAGGTGTTTTCCTTTCAGTTAGTCTCAGACTAAGGTAGCCCCTTTTGAGTGAAAAATGGCAACAATTCAAAGAGGAGGAGAGTGTCAACTCCCATCCACCCCAACATTGCACTCCTTGCCACACTGCTTTACAGGAAATTAACAAAACCTAAAGGATTTGAGACGCAGAATAGATTTCACAACTGGGCATGGGACAGTGCAGGTATGAAGCAGAAATGACACTCTAACCAACTTCCTAGCTCTTCAACTGACATGAAGTGTCTCCAGGCAGTTGGGACATTTATAACATTCATCTATGATGAATCCTTAGAACTGTCAAGTGACAAACACATGTGCTGTCCCACTGCTTCCCCCGTCTGCTCTCTTGCTGGCACTGCTCCCAGAAAAAGACAGGTTGCTGCCACAATGCTTCTCCTCCTCTTGACGAAGATACAGAAGTACAGCCTGAAAGCTCTACTCTATTTCTATGACTTGGGTAATACAGACGTGTTTGCGGTTATTTCCTCTGCCCTGACTCACTTACTCATATTGCCTCCTCAGAATAGGGGAAGGTCACATGTAGTATACAAGAAAGAAAGGAGGAAGAGATATTAGTTCCTGAACAGGAACAAGGATTCCAACATTTGTCTGCAAAGGATATTTGCATGCTATTTGTTTTCATGTAAGGACTCTCTCTCTCTCTCTCTCTTGACTTGGACTTATTTCTTACATGTGAACTCCCCCAAATGTGATGTGTTTTGACATTAGTGACTGGTGATCACAGCAAATCTAACACTGGCATGGTCATGTACACACAGGCTATTGTAATCAAGCACAACTCATCTGCAAGGCTGACCTTAGATCATCCACAGCAGCGAACTAAGGGCTCCTTCTCCACTACAAATAGTTTTATTGTAGCATGTGCACTCTCTTTAAGATTTGAGGCATACAAACAGATAAAATCTAAATCTTCCCTAACAGCTGATAAGTAACCCAAAGAAAAATGAAAGGATTTCATACATTGCAGCAAAAATTCATCAACATATCCAAGATGTAGGGTTTCAAATTGTGGAAACTCCAATTCTGCCATTTTTAATGCAGAGAATACGCCATCTTTGGTAAGGGAAGGCTGGATTCGTACTTCATGCAACCTAAACAGAGGCAAAACAAAATATGAAAAACTCGCACTAACAATTACTTCCCAATATCCAATATGTATAACAGAACCACTTTTACCAGAAAGTCAGAAAAGTGCAGATTCATTTATGAAGTAGTACTTTGCAAATGCATAGCACTGAGATAACAAATAAAAGAATAACATTGTTTCTTTGAAAGCAAAATTATGATGCCTGCTTCATCAATATGCTGCACTGTAAAATAAGACATGACAAAGCTAATAGCACTACAACGAGTTCACTAATAGCATTATACAGAGGTAGATCAATATGCCCTAGGTACAAACATCATGGTAAAGCATTTACAGGTAAAATGAAATGCAAGATTAGTAAGACACTATAGGTACCTTCGTGCAGCTGTTATAATGAGGTAGCCAAGGTCCACTTCCAGAGCATTCTTGCAAGCTCCCAGAACTATAGTGTGCAAATTTCTGAAGCCCCCTGTTTGACAGGAAATCAAGGGGAAAAAAATTACTGTATTGCAGGAACAGTATTAAGACTTTCTAGAAGAACTGTACACACAATGCTTTGGTTTAACAATAATAAAATCTTAAAATCTCCTCCCACATAGACAATACCTATCCATGCTGTAAAGAGCAGCCATGACTAAAGCAGTATCATAAATGCCAGTCAACACTTTATTACTATTTCTTGACCAGACAAGGGTCTCAGTGGCAGAAAGTGTTCACTTTCTGCAGATAAATAATTATTTGTTACATTGGGAGAATTCATTACAGGCATCCCCCACTTATTCAACAGAATAGGGACCAGAGCGTTGTCAAAAAGAGAAAATAGTTGAAATGTGGAAGTGAATCAACTTGGTACCATTTTTTGTTGTTGTTCAATTTGTGTTCAAGACTGAGAGAAAAAGCAGCATGCAGTTGCAAATACTGTGTAAGAGATGCAAATAAAAAGATGGTGCTGAGTCAATTGAGAGAAAATGTAGAGCATGGTCACTTTTTGACAATCTACTCTTTCAACCCTTTTCAATTACAACCAAAACCCATATGTTTGATGCACGGTCCACTCCTTCAACCACACATTGAATATATAGGTTGTAACTGAAAAAGGCTGAAAGAATGGATTGTCAAAATGTGGACTACTGAAAAGTGGGGGACACATGCAGTAATGAATATTTGTAGCTTGCACTAAATATAAATCTAGATACTACACATTTATTTTTTCATCACGGATGCACAAATTAGGAAGCAGCAGCCAGCACCTATTTCAGAGCTATGTTCACATTAGAAAGACACCAACACTCATGCATTACAAGTACAAGCATATCCCCCACAAACAAAGGGATTAATCAAATATCAAAATGTACGCTAACTGAAGTCTGAAATATACCTTAACTGGATAAACCTCAACTGTTTATTTCTACTCCATCCTGTTACCTGATCAAAGTTCTTAAAAACAGAGCCTTCCTACTGTAATCTTGAGGTACAATTTACATCCCTACAGAGATAGATGCCACCCATTCAATTTCTCCCTCCCTCTGTCTGTCTCTGTCTCTCTCTCTCTCTCTGTGACAGTGGAGGTACTCTATGGAAAGAGTCTAGCTTCACTGTGAACTTTGGGTCACAGTTTTTTGTGGGGAGGGGGAGTGCAATTCAAAGCTTACACCTCTGTCACAATACATGTAAAATGGCCACATGGAACAAGGGTAAACCTGTCTTTCGTCTTTCAAATGGCCAAAAGCAACGATTAAATATTTCAAAATTCATTATGTTGACTCAAAACAATAATCAGGTAATACTGAAATTTACCTACAGCCTTCACAAAGATTCAGACAACAGCTAAAGCACATTTTGAATAAACACCAGTCTTTGAAATGATCCAGTGGTGATATTCTCAAGAATACATGAACAACAAAGGGGAAACAATTAAAATCTATAACTATATACTGTTTTCACTTCCAAGGGCCAGGTTCCGTACCAGATCTCCAGCTGTCTTCTACAACATGCTGAATAAGACCTCCAAGGAAGGGAACTCGAACTAATTCTAGATGTTCCAGATTTCGAGCAGAAGCCAAGCCTGTGACCAATGGGACATACTTCAACGAGTTTGTGGGCCCTACAGAAGAAATTTTTCCAGATATTAGCATTCACATGCATGAATGGTTGGGTAGGTAAAGTAGAAATTACAGGACATCATGGTGTCTACATTCCAAATGTTCCCTTATGTCCTCAGATATTGTTAAGAGGTCAGATTCCAGAAGCTCTAGCCAGCACATTTTTGTGGATTTGCAGTCCACTGCCAGGGTGCCCACAGATACTGGAAACAACTGTGCTAGATGACATCACAAACATCTGTATTCACATAGGAAAACTGATCATTCACTCACAGTAAGAGAATGCACAGACAGACAGATAACTCCACATTTCTATAGTTGAAACACTTCAAAAATTTTCTTGCTGGAAACAGGAAATATACTGGAGAAAAATGTTCTTCTTTAATACAAAACGAAAAGATCCAATCAGAATGTTAAGCACATTCATACCAGACAATACAATACAAGTGGCAGTTGCCAAAACTGATAGCAAAAGAATCATTTCATTTCATTCCATTCCTACTAAACTGAATTACTGGCAAAGAACCAAATAATTACCTTAATAACTGAATAATGCTGTTATACAAACTTGCTTTAAACACAGAAATAAATTTGTCATCAGGCTTCTTTCTGCACCACACCAGCCTCCTTTTTCCAGCACATGAAAAAAGTACCATCTGTCCATTTACCTGCACAATTTCTCATGACAAAAGTGCGTAAGCTGATGCAAAGAAAATCCTTAAAAGGCTGTGGTTTGGTGAGCCTCACCCATTTCAGATACAGGTGCCTCAGCATTGGGATGCAAGGAATGTCAGGGACGTTAACTCCTACAATATAGGAAACAAAACAAAAAGTCAGGTCCCAAACCCAGTAATTTCAATGGCAAATACTGCAAATAAAAGCAAAGGGTTTCAATTTTGTAAAATGTTCTGCAGCAATTTTGGGATAGTTACTTCAAAGCAAAAGAAATAGCACTGAAGCAAAAAAAAAAGGTTCTTCCTAGCAACATAACACTCGCTCTATTATGCAGCAAAACAAGAACAAAATGGAATAAACACCTTTGTAATTTCATAGCTTTTAAAAATGCTGAATGCTTTAGAATTTAGAGAAATACAACACAACAACACTTACCTACTAAGTGCAAAGTCTGAATTTTAGCTCCTATTGGTATTTTGAGTTTGTTTTCAGGTGGAATTGGGAAGGCACCATTGCGATTACGAAATTTCCCTAGGATGTGAACTTGTGGCATGTATGTCCAAATGGCTTCTACAAGTTCCAAATGGGAAGTCTCAACACCCTGAAGCAGGAGAAGAGAACCAAGCAACGGAGAAATTGCATCACCATAAATAAGAGTATTTACCTTGACCAAATGTTAATAACAGATTAAGAATAATGCTAAGTAAATGAGCTGTTTAATTTCAATAAAGAAGTAGCAATACAAGTGAAAGTGATAGTATATTCTGTTATTTCCTACACTGAGAGAATTTACTGCTAATGAGTATTTGTAGCATTAATTAAACATAAATCTGAGTATCAAATGTTTATTTTTATTGCCTAATGATTTATACCCTTTTTAAAACAAATCCAAAGCCTCTAAGAATAAATGTAGCAATGTTAAAAATTAAAAGCAAGGGCTTTTTTTTTTGGCCTAAATTAGACTATCTCAGCATCATTTCAGTATATTTAAATACAGAATTTCAGATTTGCTTTAGAGTAAAAGAAAGCAAAAGCTGAATAGTCAGTGAATTTAAAATTACAGTTGCCTCACCTGTAAAAAAGAAAGACATAATTTACCGAAGGTAAGCACTGAAACTCTTTATCATCTGACTTTGTATAAAAGTATCACCCCCGCATCACCCTGCCCCTGCTTCCAAGTTTTATAAAGCATCATGGCTAACAAACAGATTTTTATGTTTTGAACCCAAAACACTTACTAATAGATTTGGGCATGTTTGCAAGGCTTCTAAAACTCCTGGAATGCTGAATGCTTCATAGCCACGAACTCTGCGCCTGTCAAGGTGCCTAGGATGAAGCCCATACAGCTGCTCAATGTCCGGCATTTTCTTCAACAAGGTTAGGAAGCTGGAATCTGTGAATCCTGGGAAGACAAAACATTTTATCTTTTATGCTACAAGAAATGTCTAGGCATGCAAGGAAGATTAATGGGGTACTTCCAGTTCACAGAAGGTAACATTTTGGGCTCAGCAAAACAAGGACTGTCGCTGTGATTTATTTATTTGATCATATACTCCATTTTAGCAAAGCGAAAGAAACAAATAATGTATTTAATAATTGAATAACTCAGAGGCAAGACTTCAGAATTACAGAAAAGTTCTCCCTTGTTAAGCTAAAAACAAGAACTGGACTACACAGAAGAAGAAGGCAAGAGTGATTTCTCAATTTTTAAGTGAAATGATAGTACCAAGAAGAGAAAGTAATTATCCAGTATTATGCACCTTTAAATCTTATGGATTTAAACCAGAAACGAAGAAACTCATTCACACACAGCTCAGTGAGACTAAAAGTGCTTAGTTTGGGTAAGATGTTATCCTTTGTTTCATAAGCTTTTTTTGGCCAAGTATCAGGGAGAGCTGTATTAAATTATGACATCATGTTCTCACATACACACTTATAGTATACTGTCTAATTCTTCCTTATAACATAGTGCAATCATGGGGCAACCAGCTCATTTAGCCTTTTTGTTTCTCCTTTTATATACTTTCCTCCATTCAGTCTCATCATTTCTGCCCAGCCTTGAGCTACATTATCATTGATAATTTTCTTGTTTCCAACTTCTTTGTAAAGGTACTGCATCCTGTGTGCTGTCTTTTTGCCTACTGTATCTCATGTAATTGGGTCCAGCTTACAAATTCCTTTAATTCTCTAGCTTCCTATACTTATAGGTTTCATTTGGATCCTCTCTCTACATCTTCTGAATAAAAGATTGCAGAAACACACCCACAAAGCAGCTACTCCTCCATCCCTGGCAGTATGTCAACACTACTAATGTATGCATACCGTATAACAGTTTAGGTCTTTAGAATTGTAAGAAATGAAGATTCCTCTATTACAGGGATGAGCAAAGTGTGACTTGTGGGCCACATGTGGCCCACCAAGGCCATTTTTGTGGCCCCAAGGGGTCAACTTCTTTTTCCAAATGAAGTTTTTTTTTTTTGCTATAAAATGACCACCAAAGTCCTCTAGTGCAGTGGTTCTCAACCTGTGGGTCCCCAGATGTTTCTAGACTTCAGCCACCAGAAGCCCTGAGCATTGACCATAGTAGCTGGGGCTTCTGGGAGCTGAAGTCCACAAACATCTGGGGACCCACAGGTTGAGAACCACTGCTCTAGTGGATGTGGAGGCATTTCTACCATATCTGGAGAACCCCTAGCCCTCCAGAGGGCAAAACATTTTTTCAAAACTATTTTTGTCCTAAAACGCCCTCCAGGGTGAAATGAACAGGAAGTGACTTCTGATCGATTCCCAATGTTAAAGAAAGATCTCTCCTGGCCTAAAAAGCCACTGTATATCAGGATGCACAAACAGTTGACATGGAGCACTAGCTAAATTTCATGTGCCTTGTTGTTGCCCTTTGTGAATCACAAGTACACCCTACAACATGCAGGTCTGTTCTAGGTGAACACCTTTATTGACTTCTTTTATTGACATTCTGTTTGAGAAGAACAAGGTGAACATAGTTGATCTAAATCATTCTAGAATTTATCCATATGATGCATTCCCACTCTCTTTTGCTTAAATACTACATACTAATATTTTTGACTTGTATTTGTAGCTTCTTACTACTCAAAAGACAAAGTATAAAGAAAAGAAGAAAAGCTTAGACATAAACAGGAAACAGGTCTCCATTTTTAAAATCTGGGTTCAGAAATATTGGTGCACAAATATTAAGACACTTTCCAGATAAGCACTAGGTAATGGCATTGGGAGAAATAAAGAATATCCACACACATTCAAAAGAAGTCATTCCACAACTTTCACTAAAAATTTTTCTTGAAACAATTAACTGTAACAGCTAAACACAAACTAGGTCACAGTGTACCACTATCCCCATTAAGAGCAATACTCACCAGTAGGCATGTACTCCCACCATCGGCCTGCACAGAGATCCACCACCTTCACCACTCTTAAGTACAGGGTAACTGCTTCCTTTAACTTTCGAGAGAGACATTCCATGCACATGATATCCTGCAAGGGAAGGTATCTTTGGATAGGAAGAGAAACAGAGTAAATCTTCAGATGGTTTACCTCCTCATCTTTTCTACCAAATAGCAATCTAGACAGTACTATACTCATCTGTACACAATCCACAATATGGGATAATTTCACAGTGAATAAAAGAGGACAAACAGAGCAATCTAGTAACAAAGCGGAGCATTGTAATACAGCAGTTAAAGGTATTCATACAACTGTGAGAAGATAACACAACTGCAATTTACACTGGTTTTTACAGCATCAGAAAATGTAAGTGGATGCTTTAGTAAAATCTAGAAAATGTCTAGGCTTTTCAAAACAATACAGTGGGTCCTCCATATATGTGGGGGGGTTCCATTTCAGGAACCCCTGAGTAGAACAGAACTTACAAATGCTCACATCCTATTATATTCAATGACAGTGACATGCATACCCATGCTTCAATGTGTCTGCATGCATGTAGATGTCATTTTAGGTATAGAACACAACACTCCACAGTTGCCTGAAATCGCAGATTCAGAGGTTGCAGGTGTGCAGGGCCCACTAATACACTTCCTTCTATATACTTTACAGTCAGGTAAAAAAGCAAGGACCAATCCTTTAGGACTAGTAACTGCTTTTACACCAAATTCTCATTATTTTAGGGGCTACCTCTCTCATTTGGAAAATCAGGATTTAACACTACCTCTCTTCAGCATAACTGAATGAAAGTCCAAGCTTGTGAAAAGGATCCAGACCAAAGAATACATTTCCTAAATCTGCTATCCACAAAATACTGATCGTAATTCTGAACACTATATGGGAGGTTTCTTTATAGGCTCCAAGAAAAAGAAGAAAACTCTACAACTGGAGCACCATCACCAAGACAGCTCCACTCAAAGAGAGCCAACACATTTTATGTTATTTTTCTTTTTCATTCTTTCTTTCTTTGGTCTGAGCAGGCAGTAATCATAGCAGGTCCTCCCATGCAGGCCCTATCTTTGTCCAGATTATATTATCCACCTTCAATCTTCTTTTTCGTAGCCAAAAATACAGATAATTTAACATATCAATCAATAAGCAAACTGTACTGCACTGCATTACAAATGCACAGTACTGTTGCAGGTTTTCAAAAGTGCAAAAAGGGACAGTCAAAATCCACGACATTCAGGACTAGCTATCAGGAAATAACCATTAAAAAGTCTGTGGCCTACATAACTACCAAACAAAAATACTGATTCTGGTTAACTGGGCCATATATTTTTCTGTAAAATTAACATATTGTCCACATTTATAAATTACATGATGCAGACATTTCTGTCTTTATGAAAGGCTCACATCACAAAATACTGGATGTTATACCTTTCCAGTCCTCAAATAGGGAACAACCCTTATAAGGAACATGTAGTTAGAGATAAGAAGATCTGGAAAGAGAATGGTAAAAATTCAGCCAATAAGATCCCCGTACCTAACCATTTTGGGAGAGTGGGAGTCAAGAATACACCACATGAATGGAAAGAGGATGCTTTACTACTCAGCAGAAAGGTGTACATACATCTGCAAAACACTGGGATACTTTATGCTATCCAGCACTGTTCTTACTGTGATTACCATCTGAAAGGTTTGTTGTCTGGATACATATTAGTATCCTAAAATCATGAATTCTAACACCAGCTTTCTTACTGGGCACAATACATGCAAAAATTACTTAATGCCACCCCAGATATGATCACAGTGA
Organism: Iguana delicatissima; assembly: GCA_948472985.1. Lineage (NCBI taxonomy): Eukaryota > Metazoa > Chordata > Lepidosauria > Squamata > Iguanidae > Iguana > Iguana delicatissima. Next base: position 529,624 of record CAOKZL010000382.1, on the reverse strand, counting down.
TGTCAAATTCTGTTAAAGAGACAAACATCTGTTTCTTCTTCCAAATGGATGTCACAGATCCAATATAACATACCTCACAAATCACTGGCAAGTGCTCCACTAGTAACTACGGACTGCGTGAATCCAACTTGTACCACCCTAAGTCAAGTTTCAGTGATTGCTGAGGTTGGCATTCTTTACTAAGTTCACACAATGACTCAAATCTTCCCTAAATTCACCTTTTAGCTGTAAGAGTCCTCACCGCCATTTGGTGGCCAGTAGAGAGCAAGGTGCATTGGAAATGCCTGTGGCTACAATCTCTATAACCAGACATCAAACATCCACTGAGATTTCTAGAGGAGTTCCACCAATACAGGAACACAGTGTCGTTCCGCATGTAGAACTTTTATGCTAGGTCCCCACAAAGCAGGACCCCTCGCATTATTTCTAGCTGTTTATGTGCAACAAAATACCAGTTAAATCATATCCAGAAATCTACATGGAAGTAATTAGCTGGAGGTATATGTTGCTACGCTTTCAAGAAAGGACAAATAGTTTCATTTTTGTCATCAGATACTACAGAGAATGGTATATAATGTCTAAAACAAAAGAAAACACATATTCTAACTTACCTAAATATATGGCAAAGCACTTCATGTGAAAGTTGATTCATATAGTCCTTCAGTTCAGCAGCTTTGATACATATAGGGCCTTCCCTGCTTGTGGAACATACTTTCACATTTTTCCGTCTAGGTCCCATTTTGTGATGTTTCTTTTTTATAGAGGTCAGCGCTGGTGGGCAGATTCAGTGAAACTGAAAAAGATAAAACAAGGACAATGCTGCTATTCAAGTTAACATACAAAGCAACTAATTCAAGATCTACTACAAATGTGGAATTTAGGAAACAAAAAAAAATCAAATACTACAATTCTTCTGGAAAGTTGTCACTTATGAGCTTTCCCTTTCACAAACTCTCTATGTAAGAAATAAAGTCTGACATCTTCGGGATAAATGCCAGTCAGTAAACGGAATTCAACTCTTGTATAAAATCTTTAAACAAGTCATGCTTTAAATACCTGAAGACAACATAGCCTACTATACATGCTATGAAGCTATGTGCAAGTAGTTTCTCATCCTGCATATTCAGAGTGAAATAAATACATATGTTCTCTTCACCTACAAGTGGCAGTATGAGGCAGATAAGTGATTCTCAACCCTTAACTGCTCCCCCAGATATCTTGCACTTCAGTTCCCAGAATCCCAGTGGTAAGTTTAAGTTCCAAACATCTGGAAGGCCACATCTGAGAACTACTGGCATAGATCAGAGGGCTGAATAGCGGTTTGGACATCGCATTTTCTAGTATTCACTGGCCATAAAGGTCACTGAGTGTCCTTTAGCCAATCCTCTTCTCTGTGCCTGACCTACCTCACAGTGTTGTCCAAAAGGTAAAATGGGCCAGAAAGAGCCAGTGACTTTTCCACAGGAGGAAAAGTAGGTTATAAATATAATTTTAAAAATAGGAAAGATGTATACCACAATCATCAGTTCTATAGATTCTCGTCGATTCTGGTGAAAATTTGGTAGAAAACTATTTATATATTTATAAACAATTTATAGGATGGAAGTCAGAGAACGCACAAAGAAAAGAACATCACAAGCTTGTATGCATCTACTCAAAAGCACTACTGAGTTCAATGAGGCTCAGCCCCAGAGAGTGTGTAGAGGACTACAGTTTTATTAACTCAAATTATCTTGGGCAAGCATATATGCAGACACCAAATCAGGAGGTTTTCAAACAAAGTTATATGTCTGGAATACTATCTTGCACATACTAAACTGGGAGCAGATCCCACTGAACTAGTCAGTAAGACCAGGTATGGCCACTGGTAGTGGAGTAGTTAGCACAGTCTACACTTTCTGTATTTTATCTGCTTTTCACTTTACTGATTAGAATTCCTCTCCACTATGCATGCGCACATAACTGGAGCTTAAGATAGTGCTCCATCTAACAGAGTGGACCATAGACTATAAAACTTTGCTGTAGCAAGTTTATTAGTTTTTAGAATACTGCAAGACTTGTACAGCAACCCTATATGTGTTTGCTCAGAAGTAAAATCCACCAAATTGAATGGAATCTGCTTCTGGGTAAACTAGACAAGTTGCCCGGTAGCAGAGTAAGACCTGAGATGGCCTTACTTATTTTCTAGAATAGATTGGTACGTCTTTCCTACTGCTTCAAACATCACTCTTCCTTTGCTTTTGCTTTCTCTTCCAACTGAAACCCAACAGCACCATATAACAGAGCATGAAGCAAAATGTGCATGGATAGTGAAAGACAAACAGTTTTAAATAAGAAATAACAATACAATTTCAAGGTATTTTTTTTTCATTGCTTGTCCAAGAAACTCATTGGTCAGTGTTTCTTAAAAAGAAACAAAAGACGATTTCGGTCAGAATCAATGATCATCTCAAAAAAATGAATGTGGTGCCAAACTAGAAGAGACTCTAGCTTGGAGGGACGAGGTAACAAACGGGCACACTAAAAGGCTGGAAAGGGACTCTTGGGAACAAAACGGACCGCGGGAGGGAATAGGAAAACATTTTGCCTGTTCTGTTGTTCCTTTTCCCGTTGGATGACATCCAGTTTCCGGTTCCCAGCAAGAACAGGAACCCCCCTCCAAACAAACAAACAAACCACCGAGGGTAACGTTGTAGCTCTAAGCTCAACGTATTTGGAAGAGCCCCGTTACAAACAACGGGACGGCTTCCAGGGCGAAGAGAGCTGGAAGCAGGCTGTAAACAAGGCCCCAAAGCCACAGGCCGACGGACCGCCTAGGCTGCGCGGCCACACGGGCCACGCAAACAAGGCACCCCCGTTGCTGCCCCTCCGCCTCCCCCGCCGCCGCCGCCGCCGCCGGAGGGAGGGCTGGAGGCCAACACGGGATCCCCAACAGGGTCGCCAGCGGAGAGTCCGCTCGGAGGGCGCCGGTGACAGCCCCTCAGAGGGCCCCTCCCGGCCCCCCCCCGCAGGAAGCCGGGCGCCCGGAAGACTCCGAGGCGCGCGCAAGCACCAGGCCCCCGCATCCCACAAGCTCTCACCTGCCCGGCCGCCCCCGTTCCGCGGGACTAGGATCCGAGGACCATCTCCAGAGGAAGCCACTTCCTCTCCCTTCTACACTGACACTTCCGCTTCCTGTTCGTCATCGGCCACTTCCGCGGCCTCCGTGTCAGCCCGCCTCCCCACCCAATGACACCCCCGCCTCCAGGAGACCTGAAATAAACCAAGAGCATCATGGAGTACCCACTACCGGTTCCCATTCGAACACCAGAGTGGAAAGTGTATTATTTTTTCCCCGGAAAGGTGGGACCGTGTTCATCTCTTATAGCGTCTCGTGGTATCATTAAACCTAACGGATTTTCAAAATGAACTTAATTAAAAAATAACAAATAAAAAAAATGCTTCTAAATGTAGCAGATACAGTGTAAGTTCAGTGCTCAGATAATTGGGGATGAAATCAAGAAAATTATTCATACATAAGATTAAAAAAATGGAAACCTGCTACAGAAGATAACTTAAGTATGGAGTATGTGAAGTTGGAGGGACTGTATGTATGATTAATTAATGTGCTTATGTATTTTTGTTTTTCTTTTTTGTATGTTTGAAAATAAAATGCAAAAAATACACCTAGTGCATTTTATTATAATATTAGCTTTCAGGGACTAGAGCTATGTTTGGCAATCAACGAGCAAAAGTGGAAGTTCTTTCCTTCCCGCTTCACCAATAATTGTTTGAGCTCCACAGAATGCCTTTCCTTGGCTTAGGTGAACAGGAGGAAGCCTGACTTAGGCCATTTCCGCGCTAGACTGTTATAGCGCTACGATTCCACTTGCAACATCGTATGGAATCCTGGGGTTTGCAGCTTCGGGCCCGAAGCTGCAAACCCCAGGATCCATAGGATGCTGCAAGTGGAATAATAGCGCTATAACAGTCTAGCGCGGAAATGGCCTTGGTGCGGAAGACTATTCCAGGCAGTGGCTTTAGCAGGGGTTTGTTTTCGAGACATGCAACACTATGGCCATTTCCTTACTAGACTGCTATAGCGCTATGATTCCACTTGCAACATCCTATGGAATCCTGGGGTCTGCAGTTTTGGGAGGGGCCTCAAGGATGTCGAAAGTGGAATCATAGCGCCGTAACATTCTAGTGCGGAAGTGGCCTATCTTTCGAAAAAGTCGCACCGGCAGGCAGCCCCCTCCCCCGCTCACTCCTGAGCAGCGGGGACAAAAACTCCACCAGCGAAGCTTCTCCAAGAGCATCGTCTACACCGCTGGCAAGGATCCTTATCCTAAAGCGCCAGTCCCAATACCGTTAGTTTTCCCAAGCGCTGAGAAGACGAGGCGCCCACCTCAAACCCTGTCGCCCTTCTTTCTTTCCTACGAACCCCCTGCCACCCAGTTTATGAGCGAACCCACCACCGCCCTCGGACACGGTGGGCGCGCCGATTGGGAACCGGAAGTTCCGTTGGCGGGGCCATTAAGACCGCCCCGCCCCGCCCCGCCCCGCCCCCGCCTCGAGAGAATGGCGGCTGCTCGCCTCGTCCTCCGCGCCGGCCTGGCCGGGCTCCGGCCCTGGGCCATCCCCGTGACTTCGCGCCCGCCGCTGCGCTTCCTGGCCGCCGCCGCCGCCGCCGCCGCCGCCTCCTCGTCGGAGGGGTTCCAGCACCTGGTGGTGGAGAGGCGCGGGGCGCGGGGGAGCGTGGCGGTGGTGCGGCTGAACCGCCCGCAGGCGCTGAACGCGCTCTGCGACGGCCTGGTGAGCGAGCTGACGCGGGCGCTGGACGCGCTGGAGGGGGACGCGGCCGTGGGCGCCATCGTCCTGACGGGCAGCGAGCGGGCCTTCGCGGCCGGGGCGGACATCAAGGAGATGCAGGGCCGCACCTTCCAGGAGTGCTACGGCGCCGGCTTCCTGGCCCACTGGGACCGCGTGGCCCGCGTGAGGAAGCCCGTCATCGCGGCGGTCAACGGCTTCGCGCTGGGCGGCGGCTGCGAGCTGGCCATGATGTGCGACATCATCTACGCGGGGGAGCAGGCCCAGTTCGGGCAGCCGGAGATCCTCCTGGGCACCATCCCGGGGGCCGGCGGGACGCAGCGGCTGACCCGGGCGGTGGGCAAGTCCCTGGCCATGGAGATGATCCTCACCGGGGAGCGGATCTCGGCCCAGGAGGCCAAAGCGGCCGGCCTGGTCAGCAGAGTCTGCCCCGTGGAGAAGCTGCTGGACGAGGCCGTCAGCCTCGGGGAGAAGATCGCCAGAAACTCCAAGCTGGTCACGGCCATGGCCAAGGAGGCCGTCAACGCCGCCTTCGAGATGACCTTGGCGGAGGGGAATAAGACGGAGAAGAGGCTCTTCTACGCCACCTTTGCTACGGATGACAGGAAAGAAGGGATGAGTGCCTTCGTGGAGAAGAGGGAGGCGAACTTTAAAGACCACTGAGTCGTCTTGCGGGAGCCCCCAGGGCCTGGCGTCTTGGGGGGCTAATGCCTGACTCACCGCTGGCTGTCTGAAAAGGTGGCGGCTTGGGTTTGCCCAGTATCCTCTTCTCTTTCACCAGAGGCCTTTACTGCAGAGCTTGGGCTCTGAAAGTTCTGCCTCCTTTTGATCAGGAACTGGAGGCATCTCATGGGTTCAGGGGTGCAATTCTAATGATTGCTTTCTTTGTTAAGGTCTAATTGGAAATTATGATTGTCTCTAATTCCGTTTAAAACAGTGTTTTGGGAATGCTCCGTCTGAAGATAGTTTGGATTGCATAGCCCTTGGGCATTCTTTGTCTGACCCTAATAAATGACACAGCAATGCAAGATGTAGGAAGTAATCTGGATTTGTACTAGTGTACACGCACACACATGTACCCTCACCTGTAACGTCTCCCATCCAGCTCCAAGTGAACATTCTCCTGCCTCCAAATTGGAGGGAGCTGAGGAGGACGTGGTTATCTAGACTGCTAACTATATGTTTTGGCAGATTTGTGGGTGTAGTTGCCTTTTGTTTTTATCTATTCCATTGCCACATGTGGATTGATTGTCACCAGGAGATCCTTGCTGATTTGGGGTTGAGCCTGACCTGTTGCCTTTACTGATGGTCAAGAGAACAGGGCAAATCTTGCATGATTATCCACATTAAGAAGTCCACGCCATCAAGCTTGTAGCCAAAAATGCATTGGGAATAGGCTTTAGCCTTAAGGGTATGTTGTGGGGGGATCCTTCTGAATTCTCCAAAAAGAAATGTGAATTCATGATTGTATATGAATTTAATAAAATTGCACCATTTTAAACAGTTGTGTGCTCCTTACCCATGTTCACTCTAGCAATAAAATTCTATATAAACTAGCTGGGAGTAAATTTCAGTTTGTTCAGTGGAGCTTACTCCCAAGTAAGTGTGTTCAGGATTGCAGCCTGTATGGCCACGCCATGTGTAGCAGAAGTATAGTCTCCCATTATTGTGTCCCTTTCATAGAGTTTATTGGTTCCAAATCGAGCTGTTTTTCCATTCCCAATGTATAACTCAAAACAACATTTTTTTATCAGTGAAGTTTTTAAAAAAGGGTGGCAGAGGGACAGTGCCTGGTAGTCACAGAGAATCATGACTAAGGATGGTTTTCAGTTCCCAGAAGTTCACTGTGTCCATATAAACTTGTCTGCTTTTGTCTGTTGGGGTACGGAAGAGTGGGCAGCCCTCCAGAAGTTATTGAACTGCATTTCCCAGAATTCCTCACCACTAACTGCTGTTTAGGACTGCTGGGATTTGCAACCCAACAATCTCTGGCAAGCTACATCATTCCCACCTTTGGTCTGTGGTTTGTTGTCACCATTACCAACTTGGTGGCCTTGTGTGAACTTTTTGAAGAATTGAGGCTCAAGCAGAAAAGGAGAAACTACCACATTTGGTGTGATATTTGCTCATCCTTTGCCAAAAGTTATTATTGAATTGTAATAACTCAGTCCTAAGGTAATTTTGGTGGATAGTGTTTGTTATGTGTGTTTCCCACCCATACTTAACCACTGTGGATGACCTGAAGAGAATTATGCTTAATAGTTACTAGACTGAGGAAAAACAAGTTTGGCATAAGGAAATTTTAGTAGATGATGAAGAATGAAAATAAGAGTGGACTGGTAGTAGTCAAATTTGCTTGTACACTCAGACTGAAATTCTGTGCACCTTAACCTGGCAATAAGTCCCATTGAATTCAGTGGGAAATCCTCCTGAGTAGACATTTTAATGTCTGTCATGCTTTTTTTTCACTCTTGCAACTTAAAGCTATGGTTTATGAGTTCCTGTTGGGGATAGAAATTCATTGGCTCTGAGAACAAAGGGGTTAGGATTATAATTACACCTGAATATGTTTTGAATCAGTAAATCCAGGGAAAGTGAACTTTTAATACTGTGTATCAGCTATCACTTGGCTTTTGGCTCTAGCTTTTCTTTCTTCTTGCTCCTGTTTGTTTGGCGTAGGTCAGTGCAGTTCTGAACCAAGGATGGGGAACACTTATCCCACAGGTTGCATGAGAACTATAGGTGTCCCTATATGGCCTTCCAGCTTCCCTCTGAGGCCCTGCCAACAATCAGCAGCAGTGTTGGTGCTGTTGGCACCGTCCAAATACCTTGAGAGGGTACATTTTATTGGGATAACTTTTTTACCCACATATTTGTGGTGAATTTGCCTTCTGAGATGCAAAAGTCAGTGTCTAATTACTGGTTGTTGATTTGTGAATGCGTATACGCATGCATTCATTCTAGTAAAAGAGGATATGCTGAATAGCCTTTAATTTGTTGTAATTGAGCCAAGATGACAGAACCAAGGAATTTGAACACAATTTGGGCCAAAAATGTTGCAAAGAACTTTTTGCTTTTTTGGTCTGATCCGTTATGCTTAGCCTCTTCTGCAACTTAGCCTAAGGAAGAAAAAAAAAGAATCATAGAATCATAGAAATGTAGAGTTGGAAGAGACCGCAAGGGCCATCCAGTCCAACCCCCTGCCATGCAGGAAAACCCTCAAAGCACTCCCAACAAGTGGTCATCCAGCCTCCGCTTAAAAACCTCCAACGAAGGAGACTCCACCACACTCTGTGGCAGCACATTCCACTGCCGGACAGCCCTGACTGTCAGGAAATTCCTCCTGAGGTTCAGGCGGAATCTCCCCTCCTGCAGCTTGCATCCATTGCTCCTTGTCCTGGCCTCAAGAGCAGGAGAAAACAAGCCCACTCCCTCCTCGACATGACATGACATCCCTTCAAATATTTAAACATGGCTATCATGTCCCCTCTCAACCTTCTTCTTTTTAAAAGAATTAAAAATAATTCCCAAAGCATCAGTTTTTCAAAACGTTCAAGATTCACTGAATACTAGTAAAAATGTAGATATACCAAAAGAAAAAGCTAGCATTCTGAGGGAACAAAAGAAAACTACTGGAAAAAATACATCTCTAGGTCATCAGAAATTGTTAAGAAGCCTGATATTTTGATGACAAATTCCACATGAATTCATGCTTTCAGATACTTTGTTCACTATATACAAATGAAGGCTTAACAACAAGAAAAATATGTATTGTTATACGGGTGTAACTCTTACTGGACCCAATGGGACCTTCATCTGAGTAAATATGTTTGGGTTTGTGGTGTTTGGTGTCAAATTTTCTGTTTTTTATAGGAGTATGACTTCCTTCAACAGATTATTAGATACTACCAAAATTAAATAGCTGGTTTCCTTCCAGTCACAATCTGTAGATTTGCAAAATATCTTACTATACTGAATTGTTTCAGTGCAGAAATGCTAACAGGTAGGACATACCTTTTAAATGCATTTTCCATCGTGGCGTATACCAATTTGTCTTCCAGTTCTCCTGTAATAGCAGAGCAGTTTGTATGAATGGCTGGTTGCTAGATTTCTGGTACCATGAGAATGTCCTCTACCTTAACAGAGCTGTTGTAACCACAGCAAATTACACATAGGAAGTGGCTGAGCACTTTGTTTCAAATATTTGGACCCCCAACTATTGATCATATGGGTTTCTAAAGCTGTTTACAGTTTGTTGTTGGAACCATTAAGCATAAAATAAGTGACTGTCACTAAGAGACAACTGCAAGATACAATAAAAGCAGTACAAAATATAACCTAATAGCCAACAGGAGGAAAAAATAGATCTCAATAAATGTAGCCTCAAGCATAGACTTTATCTGGTGACAAAATGCTGACGTGGTAGCTAGGGATTAAATGTACGGCAGGAGCTTCATAAACAGCATGCTACATAGAGTACTGTTTAGAGCAGGGGTGGGGATCATGTGACCCTCCAGATATTTCTGGACTGCAACTCCCAGCAGTCTTAGCAATCCAGTTGCTTTTCAAGAGCCACAGGAATCTTTCCCTTACTGTTGAGGAACAATTTCCTGTTTGTGAGCCACAGTCACTCCAGAATCTGATGAGGTTGAGAGCAAACATCACAGCATCACTTCATTTCCTTCTGATTGTGGAATAAGTGGAACTTTGTATCATGTTGCAAAGATATGGTGGCTCTAGGACTTAAAAGATGGTACAAAGGGCTGGAAGGAGCTGATTGCAAAATAGACCAAGGAGAAAATGTTTGAAAAATATTTAGGAAGACAATGAAGCAACAGAATTTACTGAACAGTTAATGTAATGGAGAACCTAGCAGCTCCCTTCAGTTATTAATAGATTCCTATAGTCTTGTCACCATTGGCTGTGCTACTCTAGGCCATCCAGCAGTAACAGACATGAAAGTAGCCTGTTGCTGACCAATAGTATCCATCAGGAATTGCCTTATCTGCTGTGCTGATCACAAGGTTTTGTCTTTTCCAAAGGTCTCTGGGCAGAACCATCTCCAGGTACGAGAGTGCCCTATTCAAAAATCTTTGAGAGCCCTGTCCTCTGTCAATGGTGAGCAGAGTGCAAGGAATGGCAATGCTCTGCAGTTTGGAGTGGACAGGTCTAGCCAGTGTTTTAATTTCCCCCAGTGCTCCAGGGTGATGCTACAGTAGGAAATTCAAATCACTAGATCCAAGTGCCCAGATTGTATTTTCCAAGAGTGTGGGTTCAAAGTATGATGTAGTTATAGATCTGGCCAAAGCAGTAGGACCCCAGCTTGTGTCTAGGGATGCCAGGTGTTTCACCAGACCTAAGTCTGGGAAAGGACCAGATTTCATAGGGACACGTGAGACTGCCCTCCTCATTTTGTTTTCAATGAAGCGGCATACGTCTACGCCTCAGGCATGTGATGAGTAGTAGTTGTCTCAAAGTATCCCCCCTTTTTATGTTGAACTTACCGGATTTTTGCACACAAGAGGCATAGATTGGCATGGGTCTCATTATCAGTGTCACACACAGGTTTATATATTTTTGGGCAGCTTGCATCCAATCCCTTTCGTGGTGGTGGGAACTTACTGCAGTCAACCTATAAATACATTCCAGCCAAAAAATGCAGTTTACAGCACGTTAATTTTGAGCAAGCTCAGCATTTGCTAACCAGCTACATCAAGCTGGGAGCCATAAGAACATGTAGAGATGGTGCCCTGCCCCCTCCTACTTTCTCATCCCCTCCATCATTGGGTCCCATGCAATCTTGGGGGTTGTATAAGAGCCAGAGCAGAGAAAAGCACAAAATGTTACGCTCTGAATGCTGCTGTAGCTATGCTATGCTAGAAGCCTGTCAATATTCAGATCTACATATACCTGTAGAACAAGGTGGTGTTTGTATTTTAAAAAGTTCCCTTGAAAAGCACTTTAGAGATCTTTTAAATAAATAAAGTGGATATGACTTTTAAGGAACATTAACTTCTTGTTGCATATTAAGAAATTTTTCAAATTTCTCTCAGCACAAAAGGCTTGCTTCCATAAGAATTATACTTTGATTTCAGATTAAATAAGAATGATACTTACGCATTCTCCTTTATAAGCCAGATCAATATCAGCTCCATTTCTAGAAAGAGAGGCTGGAATTAATTAAGAAGCTGACCAAATGTGTGAGCCATTTAGAAAGGAAGTATATAGTACTGGCAGTGTGCAATCTAACAGTATATAGTCCTGTGTATATATTTTCAGAGGTAGAGCCCGATAATTGACCAGTGTGACTTGCTCCCAGGTGCACAGGATAGCATCTTAAAATGCCAAAATTAATTCCTACTGGCTTTGCAACACTCATCCTCTACAACAGAGATGAGCACCTGGTGGACCTGCTGTGTTATTGGACTGCAACTCCTATTCTCCTCCACCCTATTGGCTTGTTTGCTAGGGCTGCTAGATGCTGCAGTCCTACAATATCTGGAGGGCCACAAGTAACCCTGTCTTACTCTACATGAAATAAAATCCAAATTTCTCAGGTGCTATATTTAAGAACAATTTCAGAAGAACACATTTTAACCTCTTCATTAGCTGCTTAACAGTTTCCCAGTGTGTTTCCAGATGAGGCTTTTGTAATGCAATTGTTGTGACTCAGTCATAGATGTCCAGATGACATAATCTCCGGTTTCTAATTGTTATGTTTGTTATGTTTTCTTCTAATTGTTACATTTGTTATGTTTTCTTCTAAGTTTTTTTTCTTACTAGAAAAAAAATCAAGAAGGAAGAAAAATAGCTGCATACTGTCTACTGATTTCTTGGAAAAATCCTCAGTGTTAATCATTCACCATGAAGCTGGATAGCACTTAACTAAGGTCATTTATTAGGACTGCCAAATTTTATGGTCTGTTCATGGATCTCCAGTTTACTTGGGTCATCTCCAAGTAGCAGGCAAGCATGCAAATTCTCCAGTTTGGGTAGGTTCAGCTCCAGTGGGAGGAAAGGATTGTGTGCAATATAGTCTGCCAGTATTGATTTGTTGGTGAAACTAGTAGGGTTTGATGTATTTACTCAGTTAACTTTGTTCTTCTCTCAGTTATTGTGGTGCCAGGGCTCACCCTCTGCTCAGCTCTGCATCCATCTTCTGGCTAGAAGCAAGTAGGCTAGATTAAATATTCCTTATCCCAGTGGTTCTCAACCTGTGGGTCCCCAGATGTTTGTGGACTTCAGCTCCCAGAAGCCCTGAGCATTGACCATAGTGGCTGGGGCTTCTGGGAGCTGAAGTCCATGAACATCTGGGGACCCACAGGTTGAGAACCACTGCCTTATCCTTCTCCTTCTCCTTCTCAGGTGAGCAAGAAGGAAGAATCTTCTTATTTTATCTTTGTCTGGGAATATCCCCTTTAGCTAAGTCTTGTTCCAAATGGGCATATATATTGTGTGAGAGAGAGAGGGTGAGAGAAAGAGGGAGTTTGAATGACAAACTCTGAGCAACCGTGATTGGTATTTAATGCATAATAACTCTTAATGATATCACCAGTGGGTATCCTTGAGTCTCAGGTTTTGGCCCAGAAACCTCAGAGCCTAGGATTGATCTTGAACTGGCAACCTAGTTATAATGAAATTCTGGCTTTAAGTCTGCGTAGTGCAAAAATGGTTTGGTCAGATAATCCTGTTCTCCTTGGATAGATGTAACCCTTCTAGTTTGAAAAGTACCTGAGAATCCAATATTTACTAATTCAATTTGATGTTTCTGCAGCCTAAATCTACCTCCCAGTCTCAACTGGAGTAGACTGGAAAATCAGTGGAACTGACATAAATGTCCACATACTGAACTCTAATTTATTTAATAGGTCTCCTCCAGCTGGAACTAACAACTGGAGTTAGGCCAAGGTATTCTTTTTAGTTTAGTATTTAGTTAATGGATGAATTAGATGATTTTAAGAAGTTTTAATGTAATAATTTTTCATGGTTTTTAAAATTTTATTTTTAGGTTTTAATTGAGTATTTTTGTTAGCTGCCTTGGATCCCACTTCAGGAGAAAGGCAGCATATAAATGACATAAATAAATAGAGATCAAATGTATATTTATTTTCAGCTCCCCATTGTCCTGGAACATTCCTCCAGGAAAATGTGTGTGAGGTTGCACCCTTCATGATCTTTCTATTTGATACAAATTAGCTATGGAAGTACTCACAAGATTTCAGAACACAGGGCACATTCATTGCCATAAGTCTTGCCATCAGTTCCACAGTGTGGGTCATATTGCAGAGTGCAGGGTATCGGACCTTGTTTAATCTGTTTAACTTGTTGATATTTTCTGCAGTCGAGCTGCGAAATAAAGGAGATGAAACAATGGTTTGCACTAATTAGTAAATGAGAGGTGTTTTTCCCCTATTTGCAATTCACAAACAAGTAGATTTTTTTTTCTTCCCTCTCTGTCATGGACAGCCTAAATTTGGCTTCCTGAGGCAGAGCAACCAATACTACCAGCTTCACCTCACTTAGGTCAAAGTACATAGTAAGCAAACTCAGGCAAGTTGTTGTGGCCCGTAAGACAGAAAAGGCACTTCTAGCAACATCAGTAAAAATACTATTTTTTTGATATATGTATATATGCATGTATGTATTTATTCATTTTGCTGTCATTCTATAATATCTAAATTCCACTACCTAATAATTGCCTTACTCTGCCTAATGTAAGGGCCAGCCTCACCCTTTGTCATTTCCACCTTAAATGAGCAGCCCTGGAGTCTTAATATCTGTGCTGCTGCTTATGTAGGGGAGCGTGGGGCAGAGAAGGGGTGGGGAAAGTATAGCACTCAGGGTGTTGTTGGATTCTATCTTCTGCCATTTGTTATCACTGCCTGGGCTAAGCCACACTTTGCTGACCCCTGGAACAGAGCATAGCATTCGTTATTTTCTCTAGGGATATTTTTTTAAAAAAGGTACTCACAGAGCTGTTTGTTTCAACTTAAAGGGAGAGAGTGAATCAATGATTAAACAGATAGGTGGCACAATGAAAGCTTTTCTTACAGAAAGTGTTTGTTATTTCTTCAGATGTTTAGATGTGACATGAAGGAACACAAAATCAAATCCATTCAGATAAGAAAGGAAAATTGCTTTACTTGTTTTTTGTTTTTTTTAGCATGACTTCAGCGTGATCTTTGAAAGTATGGCTGCTTTCTTTCTTTCTTTGAAAATGAAGTGTGGAATCACTTTTCTTACTTTGGTTCGTCTGTGTAAAATGACTGGAGCTGCCTTATAGCACATTCTTGTGTGTGTCTACTAAGAAGTAAGATTTGTTATGTTCAGTGGAATTTGCCCCATTATTGCCTTTATGGGACTCTAGCCTTAAGAATCTTTCTGTTTATAGTCACAACTACTTTACAAATTCTCTTTCTACAATCCCTTCAGCACCTATTTTTCACGTGTCTCCCTGTTGAATTTCTGAACCATGTTACAACCCTATGGCTGAATCTAATTTGTGCTTTCCTATGCAAGCAAATGGACTATTTTTTTTTTTAAAAAAAAAGGCAATTAAAAAAAATAAACTGGTGAATTTACCTTCTTTGCTGAAGTCTCTGTACCTGAAAATAATTCAGTAAAACATTAGAACACTGTTGAGAAATGCTGAGGAGATGTCACCGTGTATTTTATAACCTTGCAATGAGGGGGCAAATGGTCTTTAGCCTAATTACCAGCAGGTCTGGGTTAAAAGAAGCTGAGCCCCTATTATGTGTCAAGTTAGGACTCAAGGCATAACCACCACCCAAAACAAGGCAACAGTTAATGTGCTATTCTACCAACTATGTAATTTTGGAAATTCAGTAGGGTATTGTATTTTGAGGCCCTCATAATGTTAGTTTCCTCAACTTTAATTTGTTTGGTCCATAGATAAATCTGCCATTGATTACCAAACAAGGAAATGAGCCTTCTCAAAAGAATTTTGAGGGTCTCAAAATACTTTATCAAAACTTCTTTCGATAAGTATCAACCTGCTTCTGTTGTTAAAGAAGTGTTAACTATGTCCTTATAAATAGTCAGCTACTGGGGCAGAACAACTCTGGGGGGGGGATGAGGAAATTAATTCAAGTTATTAATTTTGTATTAGAAAAATCTTCAGTGTTTGTAGACATGTATGTACTTTTAAATTATGATCCTGCAATGTGAAATTTAAATAATGGTCAATGTAGTAGCTAGAAGACTCAGGATTGGAAAGACAAATATTCACCATTCATCATTCAGTGACCAGAAAATCATATTAATTAGTCATGCATGAACATGTATTCTACCAGCATCAGCTCTAATGAAATCTTATTTTCCATGAAAGGTCATCATATGTGAATCATTATGCCTAGCCCATATTTATATCTTATGTATTTCTCCCCTCTCAATTTCCCTGCATCTTCTTCCATTTTTATTTTATTGAAAATTCAAAGTAACCTATAAATTTCAACATAATTTAATTATTACTCTAACAACAAAGCAAAATAAACTGGATCAAAAGAATAGAAAAAGCACCACAAGTTTTCTGCCTGCTATACACAGAGAACAAAATGCATCGTGTAATCGTCGTGTGGAGGCTTGGAGGTGGTACGGCAGCAGAAAGGAGTCTTACCTAGAAAGAAGCAACAGCTCACAAGGGAAAGGAACACAGAGATGGTTGTTATCTTCATGTTTAATGAAGGCAGTCTCCTCTCTGGATTCACCTGGTGCTCTGCTCAATCTAATAGCTTACTGACACACTCAAGAGCATATTTATACAATTGCATGAATAAATGCAATCTCACTCTTTCCTGTTATCACAATGATCGGCATTCTGAAATAGTTTCATTGGGGGCAGAGGTGAAGCAGGAGGAATGCCACTTTTCTTCTTTTCAGATATAATATCAGGAAAATTGATACATTGTGAGTTTGCATGTGGTGGTGGTGGTGGTCAGGGGAGCCATCTTGTCAAAGTCTCCCACAGACAGATGAGCTTCAGAGGGAGGCTTTGGGGGCTGTGCATCTTTTTAGCTGACTTCATGAGGGAAGAGGTTATCTTTTTTTTTTCTTGTTTCCCCTTCCTCTGTGATCGTCTGTGTCCTATGGACACCTGCTCATGAGGTTTAGGGGGCCATGGAACAGTGAGGGTGGTGGTGGTGGTGGTGGGGGTCAGGAACAAGGAGAAACTGATCGATTTTTCTGCCACCGCCACTTTCTTGCCAGTATATGTAACTTCTTGCAAGTGTTCCTATCAGTATGATAGTAATAAAAAATTATGATTTAAGTACATTGTTTTGATCAAGGGTGGGCAAGAGTTTTCACTGTGGGAATTCAAATTTGGGAGGGGGTTTGAAGGCTGCATTCGAACTCTGGATGGGTTGGGTTCAAGAACAGAAAAGATGGAAATAAAGTGTGCAAGGCCAGATGTAACTCTTACCAGTTTGGACATATTCCCAACAAGACTACAAGACATATCTGTGTTTGTCTTCTCATGAACAAGCCCCCATGCACCAAATTTCAAGCATGCAAAATGCAGCTCATTTCACATGATAGCTTGAACTGCAGAACACAGCTTAGTTCCATACAGAGTGTTTAAAAAGACGATATTTAAAGATCCAATAAGCTAATCTGCTGTAACAGTTTCTAAAAAATTCTGTATTCAGTGAAAGTGCTGGTAAATCATCCAAAAGACTTTCTGGATAACCAAGATCCATCTGTATCTTTTAAACTGTTACCAGGGCATCTTGTGGTCTGATCAGGTGAGGCACTTCACCCCCAAATGTTGGGGTGCAGTGCTATCACCCTGACTGAACCATGACTTGCACCTGCCTTGATACTAATGGAGTTGCATTCAGTTCTGACTGTCCATTGGCAGAACAGGACAGGCCCTTACTTCTCCCAGACTGGTGTGGCAGTTCCCAACCTGATAAGGTGCCCTGTCTTTACCATACAGCACTGCCTCCCCCGTTATGACACCACCTTTGTATAAAAGGGTGGGGATTTTCAATGTTTTTAAAGAACCACTTAATAATTTTATGGTAGCATGTTTTCTGTGTTACTTTATATACTGTAGACAACTCAAGCCGAGTCAGAGTTTACAAAAATAAACTGTAATATTTACTAAGTTAACTACAAAAATAAAGTAGCATGTTAGACTTCATATGCAGGTCAAGATTGATACATTTCCTCAGTGCACTTTTTAGACAACGTGATAAGTGATTCCCTGCTAAGAAACAGTTCTATTATATCTTTAGATTTTCATATGAGGCACAAGTATCATATGATAGCCCTTTGGGTACACTTCCACCAAAGGCTTATAACCCACAATCTTGGTCAGACTTGTTGGGCAGATCCTACTAGGGTTCAATTACACTTCTTCCTCTCACTAGGCTTCCACTGAGAACTAAATCTCCGCAAACAATCACTCTCTGTGACTGACTTAGGGACTCTACTCTCTAGCTAGGTTCTCACTGAAGGAATCCCAATACCCACAGGTACTTGATTTTATATAACTTTTTCTTGCAGCCATAAGCCCCTCTCACACACTACTGGGCTGGACTTCTCTCCTGAGGAGCTATTCTGGTTGCCTAGCAACCTGCTTCCACATTGCATTGGCACTTCAGATAGCTACACCTGCAGAACTTCATCATATAGATTCTTCTTTGATCCATCAGAAGCTTCTATAAATATTGGGGGTGGGAGGAGAGGAGATAATTTTCACAGGTTCAGTGTCGTCTTTCAGCCCCACTTCTCATACTTTCCAAGTTTCTAACACCTTGGAGCAGATTAGAGGGTGCAGAGTCTACAAATGGAAGGGGATATTTTTAAATGACCCTTCCTTTCCATTCAGGGAAGCCTCCACTGGTTTCAGGTCTTCAGTGGATGGATAGCTTCCATTGAACCCAAACCATGGTTTCATCACATAATGGTACCGCAATGAGTTCCACTGGCCAAAGTGCCACATACACATATTTATCATCTAAGGATAAAACAGATCTCCATCCCATTAGTGTCTTGACACTCCATCCTGAAATAGCAATTAACATTTTTGGAAGAAATGGTTCATAAGCTTTATAGGTAGATACAGTTAAAAGGCTACTGGAGCTGCCTAAATTACTTACTATGACCTGGATCTTGTTCAGCAAATTGGACTGTTCATAGGTAGTATCTCATTATGTCTGGCAATTACATGTGACATCTGGAAAAGCCATCCTGTCTCTGTGAGAAACTGGATTCTCTTTAAGCAATGTCTGCCATTTGACTCAGCAGGCTGACTGACAATGGTTAACTTATACACTCAAGCAGACAACACATATGCTATCCCCCTCAAAAGACAGACCACTATTGGCTGCTTTTAGATTTGAGCACCTGCAGCCAGGAGAAGCAGATGTACGCTCTTTCCTTCCCAAGAAGTCCACTCCTCAAACCTTTACAAATGCTAACTATGGGGCCAGGTTACACCTTCCACTCTTGAGTGAGGTAAACTTACAGTATGGAAAGAAGAAGGTAAATTGGTATTTTTTTTTCTGGTGATTTGTCCATTCTATACTCCACAATTGATGCTGAAGTTAAAAGTATGCATTAGTGAATTAAACCATTAGAATTTATTAGGGTGGGTGCTTCTCCGTCTTTCACATTCAGTAAAACAAGAACACCTACTCCCTTAGGAGAATAAATATTTGGAGGAAATGTGTCACATGACTCTCTTATTAGGGAGACAAACACCTGTGATTTCTTTAGGAAAATAGCAGAGAGTTCGGAACAAGAAGAGGAAGAACTTTCTGGGGCTCAGGATGGATAGATGGATCATTGTGGCAGAAGAAGAGCTATGTTTGGGGGGAGGAAATAAAAACATGGAAAAGAAGGGAAAAAAAGATGAATCTTGGAATAGTGATGTGGGGGGCTGATTTGTTTGCTTGGTAGAAAAAGAAGACCATGAAGCAGCTACAACCCCTTCTGAATGTTTCCCTATATGGAATGGGTCTGTGTGGAAGGAAAGTATTTAGTGTATTTTGAAGGAAAGAGTTGTGCTGTGAGTCTCTTCAGTAATTTCTACCTCAATTATATTCTAGACTGATTTGTAATGTATGGTATGGTACAATATAAATTGTTATATACCACTCTTTGGGTTGAGCTGCAATGAACTCTTTTGTAATTCTTTGGTGTATTACTCAAATGGTGCCTGATAGTTGGATAATTAAATGCAAATGTTCCTCAAATCCATTCCCCATTTCTTACCCCAGCTCCTTCCTTTCCCTTACCATTCTGTACTCGATCCCCCCTCTTTTTCCCCTGCTTCTTACCTATTCCGTTTTCATTCTACAAAAAAAGGTAAGATAGATCTAGAGAAGGGTAGGCTTATTAGATTTGTTATTAACAGTTTAACTCCCATCACACTAGACTTCAATTCATGGTGACCTTGTGAATGAAAGACCTATCATGAAGTCACCCTATCAACTTGTAAATCTCATGGTTTGGTCTACACCAACATCTTCACCAATGAATTAATCAATGCTAACTCAGTTATTCAAATACTTCCAATTATTAGTGCTTGTGGGAATGAATTGATTTTCCAGTTTCTAACATTTATCATTATCAAACTACTTTTCAGACCTGATGGTCCAAGATCTAAGAGAGAGAATACACTGAACATACACTTATACAGAAAACACAGTATGCCCCCACCATTTTGTAACTGGTCAGCTGCCCACAGCAGGCATTTTGTGACAATATCCATGACACCTTTACAAAACTTGCAAATGTGCCCAAAGTTTTTTTTAAAAAAAAACAACCCTTTGAGATACCTCATATAGGGAATGTACTGAATGGCACAATATGACATATGGATAAGTTGTGGTGTATAAACTTTCACAGCTATATTGGATGTGCATTCTTCTTCCTTTAGAAAGTCATTCTTGCAAAAGGTGGGAAGATGTCATGTTGCTTCAACCAGTTGACTCTGGATCTTCCATTTTGCAACGGCAGGATGTATTACATAAAAACTTAAGTTACAAGGAAGAGTTTCTCCCCTTTTCCTCATTAAAAAGTCACACAAGGAAGTCTGCAATGCAGAGTGAGGGGCATAGTTGACATAATTGACTAACTGGCATTGGTTGTAAAATAATGGAATACATATGTGGCTGCACTAAGGGTAGGACAGTCATTATGTCCTATTCTAAAGAGAGCAGTTTTGCATTTGGAGACATTCTGTTTTGAAAGGATGTCAGTTCCAAAGGGTAGCTTTGCAATGAAGAGGGCCAACCCAAGACATTTTGGGTGGCATCCCCTCCCCACCTCAGACAAGATACATAGTACCTAACACTAGCCATGTTATTTTGGCACATGAGGTAGAAAATACCATAGGCACCATTTCCTCCTTTTTAAAGTAAAAGTAATACCAAATAAGTATTTGCTTTCCTTTCATGATAGCTTACATCAACCGGTAGCATGCAGGGACCTCCTGAGTCTTTCTGATTCCCAGGGGTGGTCCTTGTACTGTCTGAGCTTAGCAATACCAGGAAAGCTTCTAACTGACAATACACAGGAGACTAATAAAAATGTTACAGTTTCCACGTTCAGATCATGCAGCATTCATCTTCCATATTTAAGTGAGGTAATTCTTGCTGGTCACACCTTCAACATTACCACATGGAAATATAACATTCAAATAGGATTTATACATGAAAAAGTATGCATACCCTGATTTTGCATGTGGGAACCCATCCTATGACCTGAGCCACAGGGCTCTATTTGGATATTACAGCCCCTTGGGGACAGACATTAGCCATAGAGCTGATCCAGGTGCACTGTGTAGGTGGGCAGGTGAATTGCACTCTCACTCTTTCCAAGTCCACCCTTTCAACAAGAGTGTGAGTGGGATCTATTGTCTCAAAAACATAAATAGATAGCCTTAGCCATTCATAAATTTAGGCTTGCACGTCAGAGGAATGACGGTATCATTACTGATGACAGTATCATCAAAATAAATTTGCTATGACTTTAATAGAATCTCAGTTTTAAGACTTGTGATGGAAAAACTGTTGCGAAGAACAGTGTGGAGATTTAAAAGCAAGACAAAAAAAGTCTAATTCTTGAGGAAGGGTGTTCAAAGAGATGCTGTTTTTCAGATCCGGCAGCTTCTTAACTGGCCAGAATTGGAGAGGAAGCGTGCCACTTTAAATACACTTATGATTACAGTAGATATTTTAAAAGATTTGTAAGTGCAGCTTATGGGTTACTATTCAGTCCTTCTTTGATAGGACGACACTGATGCATATACTGGATGCCCTTAGAAATCTATGAGAACAGATATTTAGCTTAGCAATTTTCAAACTCCTCTCCACCCTAGTAGTCCAGTTGAAACTTCCTGTGTCTATCTTTGTTCTAGAAATCAACCTTCATATAGCATTCCCATTTTAATAACAGCAGGTTGGGATTTTTTGGCTTTCTAATGGATGGCATGAAGAAGAAAAAAAGTAACAGCCAATCAGTACCAGCACTATCATTAAAAAAATAACAGCTCTGTATAAGGACTGTGAGCCTTCATCTTTTCCACAGACCACCTGAATGGGGCTCACAAGTTAGTTTTAAGAAGCTCTTATCTAGGTGTATCATATGTCCATCTGAAAGTTCTGCTCAAAGATTATTTGGTCCAAAGACATGGTGAACTGTATTTGGAAATGTGGTACAGCAAATTATCAGTATCCATTTCCCACTATCAGGACTTCTTGCAATAAGAATAAAACACACATTTAACAAATTTCTCCTTCTGAAGGATACTTAACAGCTTGTCCTTTCAACCCTCCTCTTCAAAAGCCTGCCAGGGCACATTTTGTTGTTGTTGCTAACTGCCATCAGGTCAACTTTGACTTACGGCAACTCTATGCATGACAGACTTCAAAGTCACTCCACCATCAACAGTCCTACTCAGGTCTTGCAGACTCAGGACTGTGGCTTTTTAGTGCAGTCTCTGTTTAGTTATCTTGGCTTTTAGGGAGAGTTCAGATTTTATTTGCTCCAATGCCCATTTATTTGTCCTTTTAGCAGTCCATGGTATCCATAGAACTCTTCTGCAGCGTCACATTTCAAATGAGTTGATTTTCTTCCCATCAGCTTTCTTCACTGTCTGTCTATCACAACCATACATAGAAACTGGGAATACAATGGCATGAACAATCCTAACTTTGGTATTCAATGATATATCTTTAGACTTCAGCATCTTGTCCAGTTCCTTCATAGCTGCCCTTCAAGGTCCTAGTCTTCTTTTGATTTCTTGACTGCAGTCTCCATTTTGATTAAAGACTGAGCCAACACATGGAAAATCTTGAACTATTTCAACGTCTTTGCATCACTATGCTTACATGGGAGATTAATGCGATGGTCCTGTGGTTACTGCATCTTCCTTGGAAATTGGAATGAACATTGAGTGTTTCCAATCTGCGTACTTGTTACCATATTTTAGTTAGAAGTGAAGTAGATTCTGCCTCTAGCCTGAAGCAACTCTATCAGTATACCATCTGTTGCTGGTGATTTCTTTCTCCCAAGTGCTATGAATGCAGCTTTCACTTCCCTTTCTAAAACTGGAGGTCCTTTTTCAAATGGTTCTTCCTTGAATGAAACTTTCATTTTTTCATCTCTTTTATATATTCTTTAATGTATTGTTTCCATCAGGTTTTTTATTTGTACTTGGTCACGTAATGTGTTCCCTAGTTAGTTGTAGAGTATCCCTACTCTTGATTTGAATTTCCCTTTGATTTCTCAGAACTTGTAGAAGAGGTCTCTTGTTCTTCCTTTTTGTTGTCATCTTCTATTTCTCTGTATTTATTACAGTAGTTCCCCTTGTCCCTGAGTGCAGGTCGCATTCAGGGTTCTGGCCCTAATT
This sequence comes from Iguana delicatissima, assembly GCA_948472985.1. NCBI lineage: Eukaryota > Metazoa > Chordata > Lepidosauria > Squamata > Iguanidae > Iguana > Iguana delicatissima. The sequence goes on along the minus strand of CAOKZL010000382.1, from coordinate 506,931 downwards.
CTGTCACTTTTTATTTTTGCTTCTTATTTGCCATTGGCTTTTTGAAGAGTTTCATCTGTCATCCACTGAGGCCTCTCTTTCTTTTTGGCTGCAGATAGATAGCTTATTACATTCATAGACCAGTATAAGAGCTACAGATAGTGTCTCTTTGCATTCCTCTCTGACAGTCTGTTAAATAAGTCAGTCATTTTGAAAAAAATCTGACCTGTTTGATTTAAGATCTCAACAAACTTTTTTGTTATGTGCATCCATTTCTATGTTCGCTCTTCATAGACTAATCCAGCAGCTATTGTGAAAAGTGAAGCTTTGGAAATGGGCAGTCTTCTTAGGGAGAGGTGGGCCTGGAATTTCATGAGGGGGTCAAAAGCCATAATATTATGCCGCCTTTTTTCTACTCTTCTTTCCCCCACAGAGTCTTGAATGTGAATTAGTTCTTTCCACCCCACCCCAAGTAATAGTCCCCAAAGGTGGGTATATTTAACATTTGGATCACCTTTATTTATTTATTTTTTATTTATTAAAATATTTATATCGTTATCCCCCAAGCAAAGATCTCAGGCAGCCTACAATAAAATTGATCTGACAGTTTAAAAGCGTATCAGTCATTAAAATGATTTTCCAAGGCTCAAGACATCTAAAACAATTTCACAAGTTAAAAAAGATACATTAAAATAGTTAAGTTAGTTTAAAACAAAATAAAACCATATACGTTCACTCTCAGATGAAGATGCATGGGACTGTTAATGAAAACTTTAGCTTTTATTAATGTCAGTTAATCCTTTGGAGTCTAATGAATTAAACACTACTCTGTAGAACCAAAAAGGCCTTTTGCCTCTGTAGCATCACAGTCAGAACGCATCACTTATATTTTTTCTCTCTCTCTCTCTCAGACTTCAAGTTGTCATTCTGAAGTTTCTCCCACCACTTTGGTGTTGCTCCACCATGTTTTTCTGTGAATGCAGAGTGTGCTAGTCAAAATTCCTCTAAACCATACTACAGTTCAAAACTCCTCTGAGATCTTTGAAACCTATTTGTTGAATGTTTTGCTTCTAATGGAATAATCGGTTCTGATTCTTTCTAAATAGAAAATAATTGACTTCATACACAGGGAATGAGGAAAATTTATCTAGAAATTATTCTCCCTTGGTCCACCACATGGAGGTCTCTGCTAACAGGACAAAGGGAGATTGTTTAGTTCAATGAATTTTATTCTATCAGTAACTCAAGAAAAATTATTCTTTATAGTAGTTGCTAAAACATACATATATTTATACAAAGAAATCATAATGAATCTCTTCTGTTTAAGAATAGAATTTCTGGCTTTGCATTGTCTCTCATCCTTGTCCATATTCCTGGGAAAATGAAAAAGAAATATTAGCCTTAAATTAAATGAATAAAGAAAATGTGTGAGTTGTTAAAAATATCATAAATTAAAAGGACAGAAAATTTAGCTTCAATGGGATTTAACTGAAATTCAGGAAGACAAACCAAGGGTGCAGCCAGACTGATTGAAGAGTCTCACATTTTGTTCATGTTCTTTCTGATTTTATATTGAGTTAAAATAAAATAAAAGCCAGCATAGCATAATGGTCTGAGCATTGGACCACAACCTGGAGACCAGGGCTCAGTTCCTGGCTCAGCCATGGAAACCCACTGGGTGTCCTTGGGTGTGTCATCCACTCTCAACCCCAAAAAACCCTGTGATAAGTTCACCTTAGGATTGCCATAAGTTGGAAATGACTTGAAAGCACACAACAACAACAGCAACAACATAAACGGAAAGCTGGTATAAAAAGTATCTGATGGTACCAGGGGCTGACAGAAAATACTCTGGGATAAAAATATATGGCTCTCCAAGACAAAATCTGAAAGAACAGGAACAAAATTTGGGAGTTTCTGGTGTGTGTGGCTTCTTTTAAATTAGTATGGATGTGCCCAAAGTCACCTCTTAGATAGCTCATGTTATGTGAACTTAATCAACAGCCTGAGAAAAGCAGTAATAATCTTGGAAGTCTCTGAGAATCTCCTCACTGTCCTTTCTTTTGGACTAGAAGTCTCATTTTCTTCACTTTTTCTTTGCCTTCTAATTCAAGTCCAAGGGATCATGCAAACCCAGGCAGTGGCCTTTTCCTTTCTGGAATTTCAAGCGCAATGGCATTTTGGCTGGCTGGGCTGAGAAAGAAAGTCCCCCCCCCTTGCAATCAAGATGCCTAGTAACCATGCCATATACGGAGTGTCAAATATCACTTAAGAATAAACTATAAAGCTGGACCACTATCATCCCTAATATGTCATGATATCCAGTGATTATCTAACAGTTTGAACATACATGGGGGCCGGGGAAGGAATGAAGCCAGAAAAAGAGAATCAAATAAATCTGTTTACATTCAGGAAGGGTAGCTGAAGGCTTATGGGATTGGCCAACCCCAGTCTGCAAAGGCTTCCCACCTACTCCAGACTCCCTCCTCATCATAGCCTTTGGTCTCAGGGATCTGCCTCCCCACATTACTTTGCATCTCTTGGTTACTTTCTTCTTCCTAAGTAGAGTTGCTAGAGTGAAAACTGAAGAGGGTCCCTGTGCCTTTAGTGGTTGTGCAGTAGAGGGAATTTCAGCAATTGTTGCTTGTCACACAACCAGGTAACAAACAGCACCTGGTGAATTCCCTTTTTTTCGCAACCATTAAAAGTACAGGAGCCGTCTTTAGATTTCATTCTGACAGTCCTACTTCTAAACTAAACACAGGTTGCTTCCAGAGTCAGACAGAAGGCTCTTAGTACAACCTGCCAAAAGTAACCAAGTAGCTATGTCCATCCCTTCTGAAAAGAAAATAATGGAAGGGAAGAAAAATGTAAGAAATGGTGAGACCCTTAGCAATGTAAGATGTTACTTTGATGCTGACCTCTCCCCAACGCATTCTGTGTTTGAGGCAGAGTGATCATGTGGAAACATATCTACAAAGTGTTGTAATGTGAACAACAGGAGGAGACACTGGAGCAGAGCAAGGATCTCAGTTGTTTACTCCTATACTCAAGAGACGTGCAGTCAAAGGATATCGAGCAGCTGAGGGATGTTTTCAGAATAGGCCTCTGTTTTCCAGGCCTCTTATTATTTCCATGGGGGAGATGGTTGAGAGGCCTTTGCCAAAGGTCTCAGCTTGTGTGGGAATGAGTCAGTGGGACTCAAGTGGCTTTAGCTTAGCATATTCTCACAGAATTATACTTGGAAGACAGGTTATCCAGGCATGACTCTGAAGAAGGAACAAATGGGAAAGTTATAGATGTACACATACCTCTAGTACATATAGTCATAGTAGTCCTTGTCGTCATCCACCCCCTCATGACCAACCTGTTCTTCAGGCTTTTCTTCTTCTACTTGAGGCTGTTGATTTTTTTAAAAAAGAAAAAAAAAACTCCAATTCAAACACCCATAATTCTTTGCCAGCTCCACAGAGGTTCTGTTTTATGAGCAACGCATGACAGGAACAAAGGGGCTCACTCCTCTTGAAGTATATCCATAAGTGCAGAAACAGCAACAGTGATCTCAAATGCTGCCAGCTTTAGAACCTGAGAACTTTAATATCACATGGTGCAAATATCTTCTCTACTGAAATGACTGGTGGCAGGACAGAGTATTGTGTATGTAGTCATTCTAGTGCAGTCCCAGGGCTAGTGGCTCTAAACCAAGACTGCACATTTTATCTCAGCCACAAGTAGAGAGATAGATTCCCAGCATCCAATACCATACCTCTATAGCACCTTAGAACTGTTCTTTTAGACCAGAGATGGGAGCCCCTCAGGGACATTTTTATGGCTACCTGGACCTAAAGTATTTATTTGCTCCAAAAGGGCCCAAGTGACCACTAAGGGCTGTGAAGGGCATTTCCACCTTACTTGGAAGCCTCCCCTCACGAGGTCACAACATCCCAAAATGCCCCCTAGGGGCTGTGGAGGGCCTCCAAACATGGTGAAAGAGTGTATCATGAGGACATAAAAGTGTTTGTTTTTTGTAAGAGTGGGTACAGAGGAGAATGTGGCCCTCCAAGGTCTCCTGGAGACTAATGCATGTCCATAGTCTTCTACAGTCGCCTACGCTGTCTTAGATAATGTTTCAGTTTTTAAAATTCATTTCAGAATGTGAGGAAAGCTCTAGAAACTAATTTATTCATAAACCCAAGAAAATATATTTGGAAACTAATTGTAACTCAGCATGCGCATCTCCAGGGGAGAATTGTACTAAGAATGGTAGCTGACATTGTACAGTTTTGTAAAATGCATTGCTAGTGCAGCTTATTAGTGCTAATCCATCTAATAGTTTTAGCTGTAATTAAGACTGCAGTGATCTTCTGCCTTGCTGGGAAAATTGCATCATGGAAGCCAATATTTGACTTCTGGCTAAAATAACTTCCAACAAATTTTAAACATTAACCTTCCCTTAGATCCTCAAATGTTTTTATAAACATTGTTGAGGGTCATACTGTTTAAGGACACAAAGACATTTTTTCATACAACAGTGACAATAAGAATAATGCATGCAGAACGTTAGAAAAGAGGATTCCAATTAGGAAAGCCTAACTTTTAATATAATAACTGACTAAAACTACATGCTATGGATAAACAAAGCAAAATATAAATAATAGCTTTGTTAAACTGTTTGTTTATGTTGTTGTTGTTGTTAAAATATCATTGAAGTTAAGCTGGGGCTCTGAGAGTTCCCAGCTGATCTGTTTACAGGCTGTGGGTCGGTGTAGAGAAAGTAGGGAGCCAGGAATCCCTCCCAGAGGAGCTGTTTTTGTGAGTCTTTGGGAAGTAAACCAATCACAAAGCCAAATGGCTACTGGGGAAGGTGAGCTTTTGCTATTGGGGACATGGAAGTCTTCACTCAGGTCCACCCAGGGAACGTTTAAATAGCCATCCTAGCACTCCTCCAGCAGTCCATTCCATGTGTTTGCTGCATTCTTTGCAGACCATGAGTTGACATGTGTACTTCTTAAAGAGGAAGACTCCTAAGGTTCAGCAACTTCTGGGCTTCCAGATGTTGTTGGATGGCAAGTCCGAGCATCTCTTACAATTGGCTTTGCTAGTTGGGACTGATGGGAGTTGCAATCCAACAACATCTCAGGAACCATAGGGCCACATCCCACTGCAGAGGCTTTTGTGAGAATGTGACACATTCTGACAGGGTTTTAAACTGACTGCAAGGACTTTTCATGGTGTGCTTTATTAATAGTGTGCTGTTTTGCTGATATTTATGTTTTGTTTCTGAGAGATTTTTTTTAATTCTATGGATTGTTTAAACTTGTATACGTTATGTTTTGTAGATGCTATGAACTGTATCTGTTTTGTTTTGTTTTGTTTCTTAATTGCATTGAGTCTCAGTTTTGAGGAAAAGGCAGGGATATAAATGACTTAATAGCACTAGCTCTAGTTCTAGTTCTAAAATGTTATCTTTGTTAGTCTTCTTTTTTCCATCCACCCCCTTACTTGTTACCTCCTGGCTGGCAACATTAGCCAACTACTTCTTCATTTTCTTCATTATTTTCCCTATGAATTTCCTTTTACAATCTCAAAGGGCCAGGAAACAGAGTGTTTCTTCTGTTGTCACTGCTTTCAAATGGCTCAGTCCATGTTTTTGTTTTCTATATCAGCTCTACAACTATTCTAAGAAGAACAGACACACATAAACTCAGAAGGGAATATAAAAATACCTCCTTCTTGCATTCGCCTTGATATGCAATGCCAATATCCTCCCCTGTTAATCTTAGGAAAGAAAAGAGGATAACAAGTGTGATGATACTTCTTCATGTTAACACATTTCACAAACCCATATTACAGATCAGGGAAAACTTTGATTGGTGCTGTTGCTAAATCACTTAGAGTCAGAAAGTCTTACTGATCTGCTGAAAATCATCTCAGTATCTTTTCTTACATTCTGATTTGTCTATTTCTATCTCTTTCTTCAGATACTCCAAATGTGTCACTCTAGTGGTGGGTTTCTGTGTTGTTTCACCAACATTCTGCTAATTGCACTTTTTTTTTTTGGCTTCCTTTCCCACTTATCCCCACTTCCTGTTATTTAAATAAAACTGGTAATTGAAAGAAAATATATTTTTCAAAGGGCAGTTCAACTACTGTGGTTCATAAATGTGGTTGTTCATTTTGTTTTGTGGGTGTCAGCTGGTGACATGTGCTGTCATATTAGCTGACAGCGTGTGTAATCCCCATGCATCTCCTGACTTTACCTTCTGTTTCTGGTTATGCTCTCTAAAATCTCTCTGTATTACCGCTGGATTCCCAAGATGAAAAGGATAAAATGGGAAGGAAGGGGCAGAGGAATGTTTTGATTCTCCATTCAAACTCTGCCCCCTCCCATCACCAATGTAATTAGCTGCCCAGCCAGGAGAGAGGGACCAAAGGAGGAAGGGCATCTCATATAAAAGTTTAGTTCTCTGTTATCTCTTCTAGGGAGGTAGCAATTTCAGCTTGGTGATCTAAGGGTAGGAGGGAGGCAAATCCACAGTGAATAGAGAACTGAAACCTTCAAATAAGGTGTGCAGTAGAACTTCCTTCTTTGTTAGCACCTTCCCTCCCATTGCACACTTTCTGTTTGCAGATCTTGCACTAACTATTTGGAGCATGTATACAGCCCATGCTTGACACTAGATGTATATATTTTAACTGCTTTCACCAACAATGCCTTAACTGGAGAGCTCCAACTGCTCTAGAACAAATCCCACAAATAGTTTGACTTACTGTTTCCTAAAACAGAACATGCATTTGTTGCCCATGGTTTCATCTGTGGTGGTACAGACTTTTGTGTTATCTTCTGGGCAGATTTTTATTGGGTTGGGAAACTCGCTGCATTCGTCCTGCAGTGACAAATGAAAGATTCTTAGCTGAATGCCAAAAAAAAGGAAAGTACAATTAGCACTCCAGTTTCATGGGTTTGACTTGCATGGATTTGATTATTTGTGAATTTCTCCAGCCCCTGCCTCCCTTACCTCAAGCCCTTCTTTCCTGCTGGAATCTTCCCTCTCGGTGGCTCCAATCAGGCCACACTGTCCTTTAAAAACCTTCTTCTGCTCCTCCTTCTCCTCCACCAGGCACTGCCTGGCCAGCTAAGGATGGCTTGCCCCTCATTTCTAAACACCCAAAATCCTTCCCTGATGCCCCCACACTCACCCAAGGAAGGAGGTGGGCATGAGAAAGGAAGTATGGTACAGGGCCACCATACTGGCCCATGTTTTCCCCTCTCCATTTTCTGACCTGGCTGCTCTCCCCACTGTGACTCAGCCCCCTTCCCACAGCTGCACACACACATACATGTTTTGATATTTGTGTTTTTTCCACTTTTGTAGGGGTCCTGTGCCCTAACCTTAGCAAATGGGGAGGGCCAACAGTAGTATCATGATTAATTCTTTTACATGATTGCATGTAAACTGTCAACAGTTGAACTTCCTCATGGGAGTTCTAAGCCTGTGCTGCTAAGTCTATAAGTATCATTGTCAAGCAGATTTTAGATAAATGGCCAGAAAAGGAATATGTAGTAAGGTGAGAAGAATGAGCAGTTTGTTTTCTTTTTCTGCATCTGTACAAGCCAAACATGCAAGCCAAGGTAGTGGATGCTTCTAAACACGCAGGAGGAAAGATAGTTGCTGCAGCTGTGACAGAATTGGATTTTCCCTATGTATCCCCCAAGGTCCTGAGTTTGTTCAGGCTTCCCAGTGGCTATTGTTTACATACATGGGCACTAGCTACATTTGCACAGTTAGTGTCACCTCATGTTTATCTCCAAGATGAGTAAGAAGCTGTATGTGGCTGAATGAGATAATCATGGATTGACATAAAAGATTAGAAGGGTGGAAGAAACTAGTCCACTTTTAAACAAATAATCACAGAACCATGGATTGTTTTGAAATATAAAAAGAATTGGCAAGATTGTTCAGTCAGAGTAGTGGTACTATCTGTATGTATGTAGATGGTACACATACTTCATCTTTCTTCTCTTCTTGTACCTCTTCTCCTTTCTTTTCTTCCTCCACAACTTCTTCATCCTTCTTTACATCTTCTTCTTCCTCTTTCTCCTCCTCTTCCTCCCACTCTTCTTTTTGGTTTTCTTCCTTCTGTTCATCCTCCTCTCCTTCTTCATCTTTCTTTCCTTCTTCTTCATTTTCCTCCTCCTCTTTTTTCTCTTCCTGCTGCTCTTCTTCCCCTTTGGTTCCTCATCTTCTTCTACCTCCACCTTTTTCTCTTCCTCTTCCCCTTCTTGTGTACCTCTTCTTGTTCTCCCTTCTCCTCCTGTTCCTCTTCTCCCTTCTTCTCCACCTCCACAACTTCTTCATCCTTTTTTATACCCTCCTCCTCTTCCTCCTTCTCCTGCTCATGTTGTTCTTCCTTCTGTTCATCCTCCTCTCCTTCTTCATCTTTCTTTCCTTCTTCTTCATTTTCCTCCTCCTCTTTTTTCTCTTCCTGCTGCTCTTCTTCCCCTTTGGTTCCTCATCTTCTTCTACCTCCACCTTTTTCTCTTCCTCTTCCTCCTTCTTGTGTACCTCTTCTTGTTCTCCCTTCTCCTCCTGTTCCTCTTCTCCCTTCTTCTCCACCTCCACAACTTCTTCATCCTTTTTTATACCCTCCTCCTCTTCCTCCTTCTCCTGCTCATGTTGTTCTTCCTTCTGTTCATCCTCCTCTCCTTCTTCATCTTTCTTTCCTTCTTCTTCATTTTCCTCCTCCTCTTTTTCTCTTCCTGCTGCTCTTCTTCCCCCTTTGGTTCGTCATCTTCTTCTACCTCCACCTTTTTCTCTTCCTCTTCCTCCTTCTTGTGTACCTCTTCTTGTTCTCCCTTCTCCTCCTGTTCCTCTTCTCCCTTATTCTCTACCTCCACAACCTCTTCATCTTTCTTTACACCCTCCTCCTCCTCCTCCTTCTCTTCCTCTTCCCACTCTTTTACTTCCTCCTCTTTTCCTCATCTCCATCTTCCTCTTTCTCCTCTTCTCCAGTTTCCACCTCCTGCTCTTCTTTCTTCTGTTCTTCCTCTTCCTCCTCTGTCTGTTCTTTTTTCTCCTCCTCCTCCTGTTCTGGTTCTTCTCCTTTCTTTTCTTCTTCTTCCTTCTTCCCTTCCTCTTCTTCCACTTTCTTCTTTTCTTCCTCTTCCTTCTGCTTCTCCTCCTCCCAGTCTTTTTTCTCATGCTCCTCCTTCTCTGTCTGTTCCTTCCCTTCTTCTTCTTTCTTGACTTCTCCCTCCTTTTCTGTCTCCCCCTCTTCTTTCTCCTTTCCTTCTTCCTTCTTTCCATTTTCCTCTACCTCTTTCTTCTCTTCCCATTCTTGTTCCTCCTGTACATCCTGCTAAGATAAATTAATAACATTATTTCTGTTTCTGAAAGTTGAAAAAAAAATACATAATAAACAGCCCTTGGCCCTGTAATATAAAACCATAATCCATCTCAAACATCTTGTGATGTTTTGTTAATTTCACAGAGTTTTATCTCTCAAGTAATTCATAAAATAAGGCTTAGTCTTTGTTTGCTTTCACTTATCCCTGAATTGAAGGAGGCATTCCTGCGCAATTAGTTTGACAACAGCTTGGTACAGCATGAAAAATTCCAGTTAGGAACAGATCTACGAAACTAGTAGAGCATTGCACCTGACAATCAAACAATATCTATCATTTTTTTAAAGAAAAATTCAATCAATGGTCTATTAATCCTTCCACGTAATTTCCCTCCACCTTCTCATTCACCTCCTTTCTTTCTTTCATCACTGTCCTTGTTCACTTCTCTCTTTCCTCTTCTTCTCTCTAGCCCTATTCAGATACAAGCTGAATGCATTAGAACACAAGTGTGTAGGGAGTGTGGGGCTACACATGCAAGCCTGACCCGCTCTTGGCCCATTTCTGCACTAGGCTGTTATAGCACTATTATTTCACTTTTAACCTCCTGTGGAATTCTGGGGTTTGTAGTTTACTGAGGCCAAAGAGCTCTCTGGCTGAAAATTCTACAGGGCCCTCCCTAAACTGCAAACCCCAGGATTCTATAGGATGTTGCAAGTGGAATAATAGCACTATAACGGTCTAGTGTGGAAATCCAATTAATTAGTTGAAGAAACCTAGGACAGACTAGGGAGATCATCAAGATGAACAATTTCTTTGCTGATGCTTTTGTAAAAATCTGGAAAATAAAGACTTGAGTTCACAAAATGAAGTCAAAGAAGCTATGTAAATTTTGACATATGAAATAGAGAATTTTAGCTGTATCTTTTGCAGTTTTTATATGGATAAGGTGGTTAAAAATTGGTTGTTGCTTTGCCTTCCAGTGAGGATTGATTGGTATTTAGCACAGCCTCTAAAACAATAGTTCCTAATCTTTTCTTTACTACTGCCCCACTTCAAATATTTTTTGTTGTCTTGGACCACCATGACTTAACTCAAGGCAGCTTCTGGCTATATGTGAAGTAGCAAGAAATGTCACATGTTTTCTCTCAGCCACTCTGCATCATTCACTTGCATGGTGCAGAAGTAGCAAGTGCTAAGTGCATTTTTTGCTATCAGTTTCATAACTTTTGAATGATTTGAGATACTGTAACAGAACTTTGTACAAATGATGTCTGTCACAAGCAAAAGACCCCTGCTCTTTGAGATCAATGTTTGAATTAATTAATTAATTGATTAATTTCCTTCCTTCCTTCCTTCCTTCCTTCCTTCCTTCCTTCCTTCCTAACAATAAAAGCTCATGGCATTGCTTTAAGCCTTCACAGACTCCCCTCGCCATGAGGATATCACAGCCCACGAGGGTCCATGGACTCCAGGTTAAGAACTGCTGATCTAAAATAATCAATAAGAAATATTTTGAAGGGAAAAAATGAGGATTTGATATGGTACAGGATTACCTTTTTCACACATTCACCCTCATGAATAATAGTAAGATCTTTATTTTTCCTAAAAAAGAAAAAAATGTGTTTAATAAGATTGCAGTTCAGGAAACTGAGGCTGCCAACCTATTCACTTGCCTTTTCCAACAAGTATGCTGTAGATATATTGGCTGGCCTACCGTTCCCATCTTATCACAACCAGTTATCAGGCTGTTAAAGGTGTTATATATAGTTCCCTGGGAATAAATCCTAGTAAACTCAACATTTCCATTGGACAAGGAAGAACATGAAGCAGTTTGCTCTGAGCTTTTTTATTTGTTTTAAATGTTTTAACAATGTAATACTTGAGTTTCACGCAACCTTTTAGGACTTACTGATTAGACTGGTTATTTTCTCAATAAGGGTTGTGGAATGTTGCTAGGAAAGGAAAACATGAGTGAAAATTTTGGTACCTGCACCATTTTTTCCTCCCCCTTTATGATCATAGGCTCACCTTTTATCTTGGCAACTCAGCTGAGGGGTATAGACTCTTTTCCAGATAAAAAAGGCATTAAGGATATGATGGGTAACATTACATTTATTTGGGGTCATCATCATGTACAATCAGCAGAGGTCACATGAGACAATTGCTCAATGGAGATGGCCAGCTTGTGAGAAGCGTGAAAGCTTCCATAAGCTTCCCAGAAGAAAAATTATAAAAACATAGCACCACAAGGCAATGCTTTCATGTTCAACTTTCCTGGCCACATAGTAAAGGATTTACAGGTTGTGGTCCCTGAACAAGGAAATTACAAAGGAAGGCTCAAAAGAGAAACAGCTGAATTGAATTGTATTCGCAAATTCCAATCCATTAGCAGAAGTACGAACAAAGACAATGGGGTCACAGCATACTACACAGATTGGTACAAGAATCCTCACTATGGTTCATATAATGAAAGGAATCTTAGAAGATTTTGAAACCTGACTTTTGATAAGCAGATTTATTGCTTTCACATCTCAACACCAACCAACCACTGTAAAGAACTGAAAGACTTGTAATCAACTTTATTGATTACAGTGCAGGGCTTGGCCTCAGCATAGGTTTGGATCCAGGCATAAGATGACCTGACTGAAGAAGCTACTTCTATTTTGCAACAACAGGGAACAGAATATAAAATTCTGCTTAGAGAGAGAGAGAGAGAGAGAGAGAGAGAGAGAGAAAGGTTTTATATACTGGTAACTAGAGCATTAGCCTAACCGAGGGAAAGGATTTTAGATTTTGAAACCCAATTCAGAAAGGTGTTTTTTGCAAAGATTATGAAATGGCTATTCCAATAACAGCTGAAATATGGGTTTTTCATTTGAGTTGCATCTTTGAAAACAATGAATGTGCAAAATGTGTTATGCATGACATTTCTTTTAATTTCTCTAAATGATCACCTGTCTCTTCTGTTGAAACAGAGGAGTTGATTTCATCCTTTTAAAATGCAAGAGCCAAGAAGAAGGTATGATTCTTCCGGAGGAGTTTGCTATAGATGTCTCCCATTTCTAGTGAACTTATTTACTTACTGTACATTAATTCAACTAGCAATATGCTTTCTGGTTGGCAATCCAGCATTGTTGTGCCAATTTTAAAGAAGATGATGCACCAGACCTCTATAGTTACAGACCTATTAGCTTCTTAGATGTAGCTTCTGAAGTTTACTCAAAATATCTCTTAAATAAATTACCTAAAGAATAGAGAATCTGTTATTTGTGAGGAACAAGCACATTTTAGGAAGGGTAGAAGCACAGCTGATCAATCCTTTGTTTTGTACCTTTTAATCTCCAAGTCTGTTAAACACTCAGATAGGTCTATATTTGCACCCTTGTGCACTTCTCACCTGCTTTTATTTAACAGATGGAGCACACCAATGGCATAAACTAGGTAAGACAAATGTTGATAAAAGACTATCATGGCTTTTACAACTGGTCCATCAGGATAGTTTTTTACAGGTGAGAATTGGTTTACATAGTTTCTACATAATATCCTGTGTTAACCAAGGTGTAAAACAAGGCTACATGTTTGACACCTTTTTATTTTAATTTTTATATCTGTGACGCTGATCTCTGTAATGACTTCCCCTGCCTTTTTTCCTCCTGCTGGCAATCACAAGGTTTTAAGTCTACTTTACAGTCATGATTTGGTACTATTGCCCTTGAATAAAACTGATCTTAATAGAATGCTAATAAAATTTGGACAGCTCTGCAAAGAAGAACAGCTGACAATCAACTATTGCCAACTTAGGATTATAGCTTTTGGGAAGAAAGCTTATGAATATAATTGATCACTTGACAGCCATGCTGTAGAACAAACTTTCTTATTCAAATACTTGGGATTGCATTTTAGCAACATTTCTTTTCTTGGAAGCATCATCATGAGTTATTAAATTAACAAGTGCTAAATCTATTGGGCAGCTTCAAAACTTCTGTACGACAGGGCATCAGCTAGTCAAACCAGCTTTTGAAGTATAACTCAGTTGTTGCATGGAGCAGAAATCTGGGGACGGGAAGCCAAATCTGACTTAGAAGATCTGCAGAACAATTTATGAGGCACATATTAGTATTCCCACCCACTCCCCTTAGTTTTCCATCATCTCAGGGCTGAGCTAGGTATTTCATCTGTTGCAGGTAGAATAGATTTGGCTTGTTTTAGATACTGGCATAGATTGAACAAGTCTGGAGGATGATTCCCTCACTAAGCTTTCCTGGAGAGCATTTGAAGATTGGAGGATGAATACATTTGTGCCAAGTTAAGTTAAAGATATATAATCTTACCATGGATAAAATTCTTAGTTGCAGCCAGGAACTCAGGATTTGGACTTTTGGTTAGGATGCCAATCAAGAGAGAACATCTATCATCAGAGCACAATTTCTCACTTGAAGTAGTCTTAATATCCTAAAAGCATCAGATCCCATCTAATCATGGAAGCTAAGCAGGGTCAGTCCTGGTTAGTACTTGGATGGGAGACCACCAATGAATACCAGGTGCTGTAGGCTATATTTTGGAGAAAGGAACTGGCAAAAGCACCTCTTCATGTTCCTTGCCTAATAAAACTTTGTTAAGTTCATGGGGTCATCATAAGTTGACAGGTGACTTGAAGGCACATGTACACGCACATTCTTGATGACAAGTTAATCATGCAAGGCCACGTAATCATCAAGCGCTGACAGTTTCACTTCTTTGTAGAGCCTTTACTAAATCAATATGCTAGCAGATGCTATTTGGACCTTGAAGGAGGTACTTAAGAATCCCTTATACAGAATGGAAATGCACTTATGGTTACAACCAGATTGAAGATATAACTCATTATTTGTCATTTTGCCACTTCGGCTCAGATCCTAGAGAAAGATTCTTGTCACCTACTTTTCAGTTTGTACACCTGAGGAACTGGTAATACAGTTGTTAGCTGATAATTATTTATCTATTAGATACTTCGTAGCTCCGTTTATAGTGGCTGCAAGAGGTTGCACTTTCATTTTATTAATAATCGAGTACAAATATTTAAAACAAGAGGGATTCAAGATGGATTTCTCAAAAATAAGTCATGCCAGACTAATCTTATCTCTTTTTATGATAGAGTTACTAGCTTGATAGATGAAGGGAATGCTGTGGATGTAGCATGTCTCGATTTCAGTAAGGCCTTTGACAAAGTTCCCCATGACATTCTTGCAAAGAAACTAGTAAAATGCGGGCTGGACAGGGCTACTGTTAGTTGGATTTGTAATTGGTTGACCGACCGAACCCAAAGGGTGATCACAAATGGCTGCTTTTCATCCTGGAGAGAAGTGACTAGCGGGGTGCCACAGGGTTCTGTCCTGGGCCTAGTGCTGTTCAATATCTTCATCAACGACTTGGATGAAGGAATAGAGGGCATGCTCATCAAATTTGCAGATGACACCAAATTGGAAGGGGTTGCTAATACACCAGAGGACAGGATCAAAATTCAAAATGACCTGGACAGATTGAAGAGCTGGGCCAAGGCTAACAAAATGAAATTCAACAGAGAGAAGTGTAAGGTCCAACACGTAGGTAGAAAAAATGGAATACAGAAATATAGGATGGGGGACACGTGGCTGGATAGCAGTACTTGTGAAAGGGATCTAGGAGTCTTCATAGACCACAAGCTAAACATGAGTTGGCAGTGTGATGCAGCAGCCAAGAAAGCCAATGCAATTCTCAGCTGCATCAATAGGAGTATTGTGTCTAGATCGAAGGAGGTACTGGTACCACTCTACTCTGCTTTAGTTAGACCTCATCTTGAATACTGTGTCCAGTTCTGGGCACCCCAATTCAAGAAGGACATGGTCAAGCTGGAGCAAGTCCAGAGGAGGGCGACCAAAATGGTGAGGGGCCTGGAAGCCATGCCCTATGAGGATAGACTTAGAGAGCTGGGTATGTTTAGTCTGCAGAAGAGAAGGTTAAGAGGGGACATGATAGCCATGTTTAAATATTTGAAAGGATGCCATGTGGAGGAGGGAGAGGCCTTGTTTTCTGCTGCTCCAGAGACCAGGACAAGGAGCAATGG
Source organism: Iguana delicatissima (assembly GCA_948472985.1). NCBI lineage: Eukaryota > Metazoa > Chordata > Lepidosauria > Squamata > Iguanidae > Iguana > Iguana delicatissima. Next base: position 491,524 of record CAOKZL010000382.1, on the reverse strand, counting down.
ATTCAAGCTGCAGGAGGGGAGATTCCACCTGAACCTCAGGAAGAACTTCCTGACGGTCAGGGCTGTCCGGCAGTGGAATCTGCTGCCTTGGAGTGTAGTGGAGTCTCCTTCTTTGGAGGTTTTTAAGCAGAGGCTGGATGGCCATCTGTCGGGAGTGCTTTGAGGGTGTTCCTGCATGGCAGAGGGTTGGACTGGATGGCCCGTGTGGTCTCTTCCAACTCTACATTTCTATGATTCTATGATTCTATGATTCCTTCAATAATCCATTTTTAAACCTGACCATTGTATTGGTAATTGCCTATTATTTTGTATTTCATAAGGATCTCTGGCTGTATACAATAAATCTGTTGTTACTGTTGTAGTGAATGCAATACATATTGCTGTAAAGAGCATGGATGCATGACTGAGGCAATATAGTCATCAGTACCACCCAGTCTTAATTTATTCCATTTGTTTAAGCTGCTTGTGAAAATTTCTTTCTGTGAAAAATTCTGCTGGTCATCTTTTATAAGTTTAAGGGTTACAAATATTGGGCATATATACTCACCTTTTTGCATTGCAAAAAACACATAAGTTGCTATATGTGGCGCCATCACTGCCGCAAAGAAGACGATATTCTAATGTGCATACAACTGGTATACCCATCTTTGGATTTAGAATATGACGGCACTCATCCTAACAAACCAAGAACAAAATATTTCTGAAAATATCTCTTCAATTGCAAAAGTAAATAATAAAATAAAATAACTATAACTATAACTATATATATATTTATATTTATATATTTATATATTTATATATATATAAAAGTTATAGCTAAGGTCTGGAATCAGAGGCTATATCTTTATGATAACATAGCTAACAGTCTTCACATGATACACAGTTCTTCTAGTGAATAGCAGTGATGTGTATTGGGAAGCTTTCACAATTTCCCATGCCACAAGAGGGCCCATAGCACAATGATGCCCATTTTGCCATGGGAACCATTGTGCAATGGGCATGCTGCTGGCTCCATGTGTGAAGGCATAACTACATCTCTGCTCCCCTCCAGAGAATATAGATGATATAATTCACCTTTATATGCTTCTAAGTCAGTTTTAACTATGCAAATATCTAACAGGATACCAGCCTTATTAAAGACATGATTTTATTAATGCAGTAGTTTGGATTATGATGTTCTAGAAGGGAGCAAGTAGACTGAGAATAACACCAAGAATTCACATTTGTCCATCATACAATATTTAGGAATGTTTTATGGTATTTTGGTGTTCATTGTATTTGGAACTGTTTCATGCTGTATGTTGAAAATGTCTTATGCCTCTCTGTTTCCTAAAAATAATAATACAAGGAACTAATCAACCACTAAGAACAAGAGTTAGTTCTGATAACATTCAGATGTGGATCAGCTTCCTTGTTTCAGTGGCTGTGGTATTAAAAACTAAATATGCTAACCTCTGTGCTAAGCAGAAAAGGCATATAGTAGCATATGTCACTCCTTTAGCAGAACAGACAGGACTGTGGTTAGCTAAGCATTTCTCTTTTTCTGGATGTTTAATGCAGATATCTGACTGACAAAACGTCATTGAAAAGAATATTAGTCCAACAGTTATTTCAATGTAGTCACTCCAAATAAGAACATGCTTTGCCAGTCATACTGGCTTGAAGCAAGTGTAATACATCTATTTCACAGAGAAAGGATTTATAACAGAGATTTTCAAGTATGCTCCCTCCTCCTGTGTTTTTCACATTCTATGAGTTGCAGCTTTGGGTCACCTGGAGAGGTATCTTGGTGCTGTGACAAAAGCTGACAAGAGTTCTTCAGCTTTTTCTTGACTAAATCCATCATTTCTAAAGTGCCAAACTTTCTCTTTCCCCACTGACAACAACTTGTTTTCTCTTACGATAGAATGTTCATTCCTATTCCCTATGTGGAATTGTAATCTTTACCTTGAATTAGGTGCTATTAACTCAGTATGTCTTACTTTTGAGTAGACATGTATACAATTACATGGTTAGTGACACAGATCACAGGAAGTCCTTGGTTTTTACAGCTGCATGAAACTTGTCTTTCATGTGTATTTTAGGGACCCCAAACTTCACTCTGGTATTAAACCATGTCTGCAAGAGTGGAGTCAAGTAAGAAATGGTGCCACCAACTCAAAAGAGACTGGAGAAAAATCAGGCCATAACTTTATGAACATAGGAAAATTTGTTATGCAAGGACAGGAATAAAAGCCTTTTCCTGTCTTGCTATGTATTGGATGGCAACACAGTAGCCTAGCCAGGAAACTGACTAGTTTTATTTGACCTGTTTTTAATTCAAACTTATGAGTGGATTTTCTGGTCTAAAGGTTGGGATAGAAATCAAAAGAAGAAATAAAGAACTTGTGGGTCAAGACTGCTTGTACTTATCTCAGGGCTACAATATCTATAGATGCAAGTTGCAATTTGTATAAAATAAAAATATAGTCGACTCAGGTATACAGCAATAGCAATAGCATGTGTATTTCTATACCACTTATCAGCTAAGTGCTCTCTAAGCAGTTTACAATGTGTTAGCTAATTGCCCCCAACAAGCTGGGTACTCATTTTACTGATCTGTGGAAGGATGGATGGCCGAGTCAACCTAAAGCCCGGCAGGATCAAACTTACAACCTTGTGGCCGCAGTACTGACATTTAACCACCACAGCTATTATTTGAATTCAAAGCCATGAGTATGAATTTGGGTAAAATTATTTGGTTCTTTCCAAAGGAATGAGACTTATTTAATTCTGAATTAAGTAACAACAATACTTACACATCGTTCATTATATAGTCCTCTATATAACAGACCTAGTGTAGATCCACACCTGGAAACAGATAGATTGGAATTAGTGGATTTTTTAAAATCGAGAAGATGCAATTATTTATATATATATGTATAGTATACACACAAACACACACACATTAGGTATATTTTGATATTTATGAGCCACAACAACATATGCAGAATCTGATTTTCTCATTCCATATTATCTCTTACATGCATAGATACTTCGGATCAAAGCACTTCCTTCACATTGACATCCTAAGCATGCAGAAACTTTAATTCTATCCCAGTTTCTTATGTTTTTTTCTAATACTATAACATAGGAATGATAAAGATGGAATGTGATGTCATCACATTTTAGATACTGCCCCACTACCACCACTTCTGAATTATTGGAATAAATTGCTCTACAGTGAAGAGAGCTGTTATCTTTGGGATGCCCATGCAATGCTTTCCTTTGGTCAGTCCAAATATAATGACTAAAGTAGTAGCTCTCACATGACCCATTGATACATAGCATCTCACTCCATCCCAGTGCAAACAATGAATACCATAAATCCCATAGTGACCAGGACAAATTTCCCAAGCATTAAAGCCATTCAATGAGTTGGTATGAATGAATATATTGTTATATTGAAATGAACATCATAGGCAGTGATTTAGAGTCACCTCATCTCTTCTTATAATGGCTTAGACAACTTGTGCCCCCACAATATATAAATCAATTTTAACTATGCAAATGGCAGGGGGTTGGACTGGATAGCCCGTGTGGTCTCTTCCAACTCTATATTTCTATGATTCTATGATTCTATAACATAAATTGTGGTGATATAGTGGTAAAGTAGATGATCCAGAAGCAACATTTAAGGTCAGGATAGAACAAGTGTACTCAAAGTAAGGCCTGCAGATTACATGCCTGAGCCACACTTTTGCAGCACTGAAGCCTTCTGCCATTTCCCCCAAAGTCCCCGAACATCTCCATTTTTTTTTTAAAAAATGGGGTAATTTAGGGGTAGGAAGTTTCTGGGTGGAAACACCCACAGCTCCAACTGGAATGGCCCCCCAAACTACCGGCATCCATAAACACCTCTGTTTTCATCAGAGTGCTTTCATTAGATGTGATATCACTTCCAGTCACCATTTGTTGAAGGTACAGTTATCTGGGAGTACTGTTGGGTGTGTATGAAGCCTGCAAGGGGGCTTAAAGGGGGGAAATGGCCTCTGCCTCTGCACAGTCATCCATCCTTGGTGTAGAAGGATGCCATTTTGGACATGGCATAGAATTGGAGGGACAATTGTAGGGAGGTGCAATCCAATTTCGTTTAAACTGTTAAAATTCACAACAACTCTCCGAATTTGTATAGACATAACATGTGAGTATTTACATGATTTTGGTACGCAGTAGGCATTTGGCTTTGGTAAATAATCTTTGGTTTATTTGCATAGGGAGCTATATCCTTTCAAAGTGGCTCTTTCTCTGTTGTTGTATGAGACCTTTTATCCTATGATGTTTTATGCATTCTCATTTTGCTCTCTTTTAGGTCTTACCCTCTTAACACCCTTACACATTTCAGAGATGAAAAGAGAATGCATCTGTATGACCTCATTTATCATATCAAGTATGATTTTGTGAGCCATTTTCCCTCCATTATTATTTACTGTTGGAAGCTCTTCACTACCAAAAAGTATCCCATGTTCATTTAAGACAGATATCCTTGAAATGCAACATTTGGGGACACTCATGGGAGCTGAAGTCTAACAGTATCTGAAGGGCCACACATTCCCAGGAAGGGACTTATGCTGTGCATTATCTTCTCCTTCACTAATCTAGGGACCAAGAAGGCTCTCCTGACTGAAAAAATACTAGAGAAGCATATTTGTCACAGAGACAATATATGTTCACCTGTTCAAATTGTATGGCAGTAAATGGAGTCAATGTTTGAGATCCTGCATCAAACAGGCAGAGCATAAAACTCCACCTGTGCAGTTCTGTGTCTACCCCCCATGTCTTTTTTGGATAGTGGGCAAAGGCTAGCCTCTAGCCTTTGGGCCCCATCCCAAACTCCTCTGCTCACCCATAGGGAGGCAGTTCAGATGGTGATGAACCAGGCTCTGTAGGAGAGAGGCATGGCAGTATGTTCATGGATGGACGGCACCCTTCTGTCCCTTCCCCTCAGAGCTACCTCAGTTGAATTGCTCCCCACTTTCCAGGGGCTTGACAGCTGTGGGGAGGAGGGAGGTTTGAATGTTGCACAAAGGGTTACAGCATAGTACCTTGCATGCCACCCCAAAAGAGACATATCCACACATAAGCCATATTTATGCACATGCACCTCACCAATAAGATTGTGGCCAATATACAGAATGGATGGTTACATTTCTGGCCTGCAGCTCCCAGAGTTCCTCAGCCAACTTGGGGGAATTCCCCCAGCCAAGTTATCCAAAGTTATCTTCAAGATGAGATGCTGCTTAGCATTCATGTCCACGTATTGGCATGGATGTGAAAAGATGTGCGCATTCCCTCAGAAAACATCCCATTTCTGGAGATATGAGGTTTTGAAGCTGAGCTCTACAGTATGGCAAGTTTGGCAACTAATGCTAACAAAATTTTTACAGCACATTCCTGCTCCTACATCTGGCAAAAAAAACGGGGGGGGGGATTTATCAACAATAGCGACTGAAAGAAAAAATAACAGTTTGAGTTTACACTATGTTACTCTACTATGCAAGCACCAATTTTAGATTTCAGAACACAACATGGGCAAAAGATCTTTAGCTTTCCTGATGTAGCTGTTTGTTTCTCTAGATTTGCCTCTTGAGATGTTGCTGGACTATACGTCCTACCACCATTGCAATGTTGGCCAGGACTTACAGGAACTGGATTCTAACAACAGGGTTCCCACATCTGGCATAAAAAGATTTGTTCCTTCTAATACACAGTTCTTCAAGGTGTTTGGGTGTGTGACAGAACTAGCCCTATCATTTGACAGTTAGATGCCAAAGACCTGCTTGAATAAAAATGAATTTTACCTCCTGGCAAAATGACAGCAAGGAATGGAGCAGCCTAAATTACCTTGGCAGGGAAGTTCAAAGCCTGAGAGAGATAAAGCCCCCTTTCATTTCCTCAATATATGTGCCTCCAAGACCAAGAGAAAATCTGATGGTCAAGGTAAGCTCATAAGGGAGTATATAGTCTTTCAAATAACTGAGTCCCAAATTAGTGTGAGGCTTAATTTTCAGTTCAGATTAGAAGAAAGGAAGGGGAAAATTGGGATTGCATCTGTTTATGAAAGATCATCATCATCTGGAATTAGGCAGCAATAAGGGGAGTCTAGAAAATGGTATACCTCCCAAATCCTGTGATAAGATACTGTTGGACAGAATGACTTCTATTCAGAAGCCAGTTCTTTGGGAAGCCAAAGTTCTATCCAGACAACACAAGTTAGCACAGACTGGGGATACACACCCACTATTAAAGGACTTAAAAAGAAATGTTCCAGTGCACAGTCCTAGCACAAACTACCCAACAGGGATGTCAGTCTTCATGTAATTCATTTTTGCATCCAGGAACAAAGATAAAAACAAAAATTTTCTTCTTGTTGTGAAAGATTACAATATCATTTGTTCACTTTGATTATTCTTATTAAATGTTGGTCTTTTTTGCACAGTTTCATTTGCACAGAAAATAACTGTGTTTTCCCCAAAGGTTACTGTTTTGGGTACAAGCAAAGTTCTCACAAACAGATCTTCATATGCATTTTTGTTTCAAAAACAATGCACAAAAATTTTAATAATGTGTCAAATCATGTCAAGATATCATTTCTCAGTTCTCTTCTGAAGCCATTTCTTGATTTTTCTAAGACAGAAGTGAGCACTGCCAATAAAAATAAACTGAGAAATCAAGGAGTTCAGCAGAGTTATGACTGAGGAACAGAATGTTCCCCAATGTCCTTATTTTCCAGCAAAAGGTAGCATCAAAGAGAGCATATCTGCTCTCACTAATTCAGAGAGTTTGCATTGGCATGGAAAAGGAAATGTTTGACACTTTCATACAGTTGAAGGGTACAGTAGGTTTAAATTTGATTGAATGCAACATAGGGCTTCTGTATGTAATTCCAGTTGCATTTGAATGGAGACAGAGTCAGTCAGGGCAATTTGGCTTGTTTGTTCTTGCCTCCAACCAGCAAGATGTTCTCCTGAGTGTCTGATAGATCTGTTACTATAAGAATAACAAATCAGCTCTTGGTTTTATTCCTGCTCCCCCCACAACCACTCCAAGTTGTACATCAGCTTTCCAGGTTCCCAATCTCTATGTGGATAAGGCCAAAGACCAGAAATGGATCCCATGTCCTTTCCTAGGTGTTCTGTTTGAAACATGTTTGTCTGGGAATTCAAGCCAATCACACCACATCTTCAAATATTTTTCCACTTTAAAGACTAACAGGTTTTATTTGACATAAAAGTTTTCACAGATTGTAACCTGCTTTGTCTAAAACAGTGGTTCTCAACCTGTGGGTCCCCAGATGTTTGTGGACTTCAGCTCCCAGAAGCCCTAGCCACTATGGTCAATGCTCAGGGCTTCTGGGAGCTGAAGTCCAAAAACATCTGGGGACCCACAGGTTGAGAACCACTGGTCTAAAATGAATGAACAATGAGAATTATTGTTCTTTACATAGTTTTTTCCCCCTTGCCACATCTCTAACCCACACTACATTGCAGAGCTGTTACTGGTGAAACTCTCTCAAGTAGAGCTTTGTATTAGCATTGGTAAGAGCTAACATTTGTATTAGAATTTGTAGAGCAATAGTTAAAAAAAAAAAATTATAACCCCTCCAAGTCTGCAATTCTGTGAGTATGCCTCACTGAAAACAAAGAAATTTGCTTTGGATTAAACATGTATAGGACTGTGCTCTAAACTACATTTCTTACACTAAATAAGATCTGAATTAGAAAAACATGAGCCTTTGATCTCTGTTATCTTTCATTTGGACCATGCCACATTCCTTAAATTAGCCACAACTCTTTCTTAATGAGCAGCTCTCACAGCATCTCATGAGCAGGGATCATCTAAGGGAAATAGGATAGACATTCTTCCTCCAGACATGAAACTGAATCTAACAGGACTTGCTCCACTCTTAGGCAGAGAGAAACATGTGTTTCAAGTAGCAGAGTTTTGGTAAAAAGGCCATGAAAAGGCAGCAAACTCTTCATTATTAATTTATTGTTTTAACTTTTTACTTCTAGGGAGAGATCCTTGTAGTATCTTATCACTCAAATGCCAGAATAGCTTGATTGTTCAAAGGTACCCTGAACCTTGGGGGAGGTGGAGGAAGGCGAGATGACCCCTCACTGCTTTGGCTCAGGAAGTAAAGTATCTTGGGCCAGCCTTGCAGTCTATTTCTTATCTCTATGGACATAACGGAACTTCGCTTATACATCAGCACTAGGTGAGTGTTTGTGATTTTCCGCACTGGCTACAACAATGGTGGGGATTGGGGCTTGCTTCCCCATGAAACTGAATAGAATACTGCCTCCACATTTAGTTTCATGTCTTGTTCTATAATGGCTAGTGACTTACTTTGTTATAACATGAAAGCTGGGATTCCGAACCTGATAATGGAACAAACGGCCACCAGGTGGCATGGCCGGAATCTGGGTATAACCTGACCAACCGGACGAAGTGGCAACCCTAGCCTGAGGGGAGAAGAGAATCTTATTTAAGAGCAGAAAGACTAAGCTTTTAGAAAGGTTCCCACTCACCCCCACCCCACTGACATTTATCTTTTTCTTTATAATGTATTTTAATTTTATGTGCATTTTAAAAATATATATTTTCTTTTAATCTCTTTTGTGAGTTTAAAATAGTTATTTGGCAACTCACTGGTAGCCAAAGCCAACCAGGAATTCCGTACAGACGAGTGAGCAGGGTATTAGAGAAGGGATGGGTCATTTCCTCCTTCCTGTCCTACTCTGTTTAGTTTCTATACTGGCCCCAAGCAGAAAAGAACCTCCCTTTTACATGGCCAGCACGGAAACACTGCAGGTAGCTGACACAGAAGGGATAGCATGGTCTTCCCTGATCTGTTTGGGAAGAAGGCACGCATTTTGCTAGGCCAATGAAAGGCTTATAGGCCAATAGGCAACTTTCCATTTCAGCACTGGCCATGGGAGAAGAGACATCTCCCTTTCCATGGCCAGAACAGAATCTGAGGTTAACAGGGCCTCAACAGGCTAATAAAAGATTTTGCAGGCTAGTAACCTTTTTGAGCTTATTTATATGGCTGATATAATACATAAATTGCTTCACATTCTGCTTTTTCTTACTTCTTCACTTTTGGCTTTTATTTGCAAACCAAAAAAACAAGATATCCAACAAGTTAAAAGAAAATCTGCTTTATTGTTCTCCCATAAAGAGGGATTGTTTTTGCATGTCTTCACCATGGATTTGGAAGTTTTGCCTTCCTCACTCCCAACATTCTGGTTGGAGCAGCTCCTTATAATTTAGTCTATGCAGAAAGGGCCTGAAACATATCTGAATAATGCCAAGCATTGTCATCTCAGGGTTATAACCCAGAGAACTCACTGCTAAGTTCCACTGAACTGAATGGGGTTTGGTTCTTAGCAGAGATTCATAGCATTACACTATTGAGAGTCTTTTGCTTTCTAGTTATACAAGTGTAATACTCTTGAGATAGTCTCTTTCTACAGATTCTTCAGTCTTGGTTTTTCACTTCTAGCCCTCCTGAGATCTAATTCTCTCAGGCATTTAAAGCTTGATATGTCATTTTATTCTGGGTATTTGCTCACTCAGAAAAGTCTGCATCATCTTCAAGGCTGCCTTTTATGCAGATCCAATTGAGTATATTTTAGCTCAGTTTCCATTTGTTACACAAAAAAATGTAATTGTATTTTTCACCTGATGCTCAGCCACCTCATTTAACAAAATCTATTCTGATGAATTTACAAGGGAGGAATTAATTTGTGTTGTTCGTCTCAATAGGACAAGAAGTTCAAAGCAGAGAAAGCCCAACAATATTTCAAACAGTGGCTATATTCTTCACATAACTTCTATGCTTCATTAGTTACTTGTGATCCACTTTTATTTTCATTGTTGATACACAGAATATGAACACAATTTCTTGAAAATGTATAAAAAATGTATTATTGCCAAATATATTAACTGACCTTTACTGAAAGACCAGCACCTGAAAAATAATTTGAAAAACAATTAAACACTTCCAACAATTGGGTATCTTCAACAGATCTTCTATTTTTATTACACTTCAGAATTTTTCAACCATGAGAAGATAATGCTGAAATTTCAAAGACTGATTCAAATAGTGATTTCCATGACTAATTGCTAGAAACTGAAAACATCCTCTACAGGCTCTTTCCTATCAATCTTTTCTAGTCATTTCCTAGCATTTAAAAAGAGTATATCCAGAAGATTAAATCTTATTCTGATATAATTCTGAAATAATTTAGATTATAAACTCCCTGTGACAAAAGAAATCTGCTTTCTTCACTATGGTGCTTTAGAAATTGCCATATACGTTGATGGTGCTGTGGAGCTACTGGTACTGCTATTCTTTTTACTCCTAGTAGTTTTTTTTAAGGCCAGTATTTCATAACATTGGATCCATATTTTGCTGACTAAGATTTTGGAAGATTTAACCCCATTTTAAAACAATCTGCTTCACTGACTTCCCATAGTGACTAGATACAGTATATTTTATGTGGATAGGGTAGGGCAGGGCCATCTGTTCAATGGCTTTCTTACTTTATCTATTACAGACTTGGATTGAGAATCTTCCTTCCATGGATCTTCTACCCACAGAAACCTTTCACGCCATCAGAGCATTTCCCTTGGTGGAAAGTCATAAGAGGCTATCTTCATTGTTTCCACCGTTCTCCTAAATTCCACATCTCCTCTCCTGGCAAGGAGTAAAGTGCTGGGAAGAAGGAGGTTGGCACTGGGGGCTACAGTCAGAGTGGAAATTATCAAAGACTAATTTCTGCCCCTTTTTGCCTGTGGCATGGAATTCTGCTCAAGAAATGCTCTTGCCAGGTGCAAGAGAATCTGGATTAAACATACAGTTTTAAATAACTGTGTTTGTTCCTTGGGGCAAATTATCTTCCCACTTGGTTGAATTAATGACTTTGAATCAGACTGAGTAAGCATTCTACTTACCTCAATAGGTCAACCTAAAGTATGACCAAATCTGGGTCCAGTATCATGTACGAAGAATAGTACGCATATTATCTCAGCAACCTCATTTTCCTAATCACTGATTAATACACCAGACAGACAATGGTGTATGACATATGTGTCCCATAGTGGCAAAAGCATGCAAACTTTATCTATTGCCAAACACTTGTTCTCCTACGATTTTATTTTAATGGGACAGAAGGAAAAAAGAAATGTATAATGTTGTCCTTGTTTATGAAGACTTAGAGATCATACCACAATGCTCACCTAAAAAGAAGCAGCAGCTTGCTGGAAAAAGAATCAGAAATAGTCCTGTTATCTTCATGGTTAATGAAGACTGGCCTCTGTTCTGTCCAGATTTAGTCAAAGGTTTGTTCTGTCTAAGAGTTTACTTACAGCCTACATGGAGATACTTATAGCACTCCATATCTATTGTAGCAATCAATTCTTTCCTTAAATCACAATATCATTTATCTGAATGGTTTTGAACAATGAAAATTCCTACGTAATTTCACTTCAATCAGACGTAAGGTGAATGCTTCTCAAAGGCTGCAGCTTAACAATGAAATCACTATTTTAAGCACCCCATACCCAAGTATACTGTCAATAACCATAGTGTATAATTTTTATTATTTAATATTGATGTCTTAAATATCACTATTCTTGTGCTTTTTTTTCCCTTCCTGGTATTTCTGCAAGGCCACTAAATGTCTGCTTTTTATTGTGGATAATGCTGTTTTGGCAATCTAAGGAGCCACACTCAGAAAATTTTCTTTATTAGTACAGATGATTGCATGGAACAACTAAAGGTCACAGTAAAGAACTTCTAGTAATTAACACTGTGGATTTTTCTTGTATGATGAATGGTCATGTGCACAGAAGTACAAAACTTGGTAATGTGAGGCTAAAAAATTCCACCTGTATCTTATGTTGCTTCTCCATTTAAAAAGATGGAGGGGAAGAAAAGAAGTTTGCATGAATCAAGCCCATCTATATAGGGAGTTATTGTAGAGGTATCATTACACGTTACTTTATGTCTTGGTTGAAAGTTTATGTATATCTTATCCACAACCATGCAGAAAGGATGGTAGACTAGATGAATGAATTGAGAACTCCTGATGAGAAGAATTCTGGATTGACAAGAATCTTCATGCTACAGGCTTTATTCTGCTCAAAATTTACACATGGTTGTTTTGGGGAGAAAACAGGATTTTCAGCATAGCAAACAGAATTTTATGCACAGAAATAATATTTCTACGTATATTTCTTGTGCAGAACATGTTGCATGGAAAGTGCTTCAATTGAAGGCTTACTCTTCACAAAATTCACACATGCTTGATTTGCGTATTAATCAACATTAGAAAATATAGTTTTCTGTGCAAACAAATCATGAGCAAATTTTGCAAATAGGCTTCAAAAACTGATTGTCAAAGACTTTCTTGCAGCAGAAAGAAAATTTTTAACATTACTACTTTCTTCAAGAAGAACCTTGGTTAAGAATTACATGTCTACTGGCATATCTGTTAGATTTGATTCATAATTGTGTATAGAAGCAACTGGAGGCAGGAAATTGTGCTATGAGAACCACAGAATTTTAGGCCTTTTCCACACGGGGTAAATAAAATGGGGCAGTGTGAGCTCTGACGGACATCGCCCACACATTTGAGTGCACTAGCTCATACATAATTGGCAAGCTCCACACCTTAATCCGCCCGGTTAAGTCGCCAATAGTCAGCGCACGGGCTTTTTTAAAAACAGGGAAAAGGGTTTTTTTCCCCCTCATACCATGCTGATTTGTGCATGATGTAATCAGAGGGCGGGCTGTGGGTGTGGACAGCTTCAGCGGTTGGAACACGCCACGAGAAGCCTCCAAGCAGCGGCACAGAAAAGCTTAAATCCTCCACAGCATTACCAATAAAAGGCCAATCGCCAGCACCTTCTCGCGTGGTCTTTAGCCCATAGATGTTCCAGTTCAGCCAGCACAACTCCAAGAAGCCAGAATGCAGCTAAAATGGGCCGTTCAACTTCAGGAAACACCTCTTCCTCTATCGCTCACAGGGAAAGATAAAAGCAGAAAACGGGCGCGAGAACCCACCAGAGATAGGGAGAAAAACTGCACTCCACCCAGCTATGAAACGGAAAACCATTCCCCCGAGATAGGGCACGAAAATAAAAAATCGACACAGTTTATTTTACGGCTAGCAGGAGGAATGGGAGGAGGAGTCATTGTGGGAGGAACTGTGGGGCATGACGTAAGCATGCACATCATGACGCACAGGGCCGTTTTAAAAAAAAGAGCTGCCAATCACATCCGCTGCGCAAATTCCACGGAACGTGTGGAAATGGCAATAGACTGTTGTACAATATGTCTGCGGTAGCACGGACAAAAAAAAACAAACCACCCGGAAACGTTGCAGCGCAAATTCCACGGAACGTGTGGAAAGGGCCTTAGATAGCTTCCACACTTGCCAGCACCCTGCTTTGGAAAGCATATTCCCTTCTTTCCTCAGTGTTCACTGAAGAAAGCAAGGAGCGTTACATTATATTTCTTTCTGGCATTTCTTTTTACAGCATTAGAATCTGTGAGAAGACAGTAGAAATTGTAGGAAATCTCTCTCACTCTCTCCCTCTTTCTTCTTTTTAAAATAAATACTTAACAAGTAAGTCTATAGGACTTCATTGTGTACCAAATAATAATTCATTATTATTGAATTTTGAACTGATGCATGGATTGCAATTTCCTGGGCCAACTAAAATAATAAGAAAGAAAAATCAGGAATGCCCAAGGCAGATTTCTTTTTCTGCCAACTTTTACTTTTGCTTCTTGTATGAGTGTGTGTGTGTGTTAGAATAGATAGATGATAGATAGATAGATAGATAGATAGATAGATAGATAGATAGAACCTCCTCTATCATTTCAAGTGACATTCAACAACATTCTGTGAATGTTGGAAGCACTGGGTGGTCTTTTAAAAAATAGGATAGCTCGCGTTCCCTAAATATGTCAGGTCCATGGGCATGAACTGCTTTCATATGTAACCTGAACCAAGACAGGGAGAATGGGATTAGGGATGTAAATCCTTGGCTATTTTGTCCTTGCATGTGAAGACAAATAATTAAGATAGTTGTTTCCCTACTATGGGAGAAAATGAATATTCCTCGACAGTATTTTTCTGATATTCAATGTTCTGAATTGTACTTTTGAAAAAATTATTTTGTGTAGAAAAAGAAGTGGTTTTTGCACACAAAAAAGGTTTCCTATGCTTTGAGATGTTGAATACCAGGAGAAAATTGTGCAAAATTTTCAGTGGTCTTCCTGTTTAGGTTTCCCAACTGTCAGAAAACCCATTTTTTGATCTGTGAATGAATAATTATGAATAATCTTTCCATTTCTATTTAGGATTTGTCTGAAATGAATCAAGTATCTTTTGTATAGCCTTGAAGTGAATCTGGGGCACAATTTAAATGTGACAATATAGACAATGAATATTCTTATATCTTATATTAAGTTCTTTGAAGGCTGCTCAGCTTGTGTTAAAAGTGGTGTTCTATGCCCCCCTAACCCATCTTTGAAGTCAGGGATCCTCCAGTCCACTATACTATGAGAAAGGAGGGACTGAGCTCTAAGAAATATCAAGGCGTACTCCTGCAATTTTTGAATTAATGTTAGTATGGATCAGGAATCCAGCCATACAGTTTTCCATCTAATTTTATTGAAAATACATTAAGTGCAGATTTTGAGAAACATTGTAGCTCATCTTAGGCTCTTTCCACATGAGGCAGTTAAAATGGGCCAAGGCGTCCTGGCACGGAGGTTGTCCTCACCTTGGAATGGACTAGGTGCAGACTATTTAACTTACTTCTGCACCTTAGTCCAATGCAAACCACCCCCAAGTGGTCCTCCAGCGTGCTAAGTAAAGACTGGAAAAATCAAGTCTTTACATTTTCTGGAATGCACCATTGCGTTCCTACTTACCTGTGCAGATGCGCAGGCTCGCACCAATGCGAGCCTGCGATCAGCAAAGGGTGGGCTGTGGGTGTGGCCAGCGTCAGCAGTTGGTCCACTCCCACGAAGACACCGGAAGCCACCATTTTCAGCCGGAAACTGCCATTTTCAGCCCGAGGAGTGTGGATCTACAGACCTTGCACTGCTCCAGTTCGCCCTGCACTAATGGAGGAGCCCTGCAAAAGGGCTTAAGGGAAAGTCTGCATTACTTCGGACCCAAGAAGAGCTGGTAAGTGACAGCACAGAGCGATTCACTCACCTCATGCGGATAGGGCCTTATTTTTGCCCAGAAAACCTATGAATAGTTTACTTACTGTCTTGCTAAACAAAGCATGCATTTATTATTGAATGTCACAGCATTAATACCAGAGGCTGGATTGAATTATTTTGTTTAGCCTCTTATGGGTCTGGTAAACTTGCTGCATTCATCTTGCACTCATAATTAGAGTTTAAGTTGAAAGATGAAACAATTGAATGAAGAATAAGCATTGTGTAAGATCTTTCCATGGTTACATGGATTACTTTGGCAAATGTGGAACTTCGTCATAAGAGGTTCAAAGACATACTGTTAGTTCCATGCACTTGCTTATGTAGAAAAGTCAGGCAGAAGGAAACGTAGGAAGGCAACAAGATGCAAAAATATCAAACAGAGTATTTTTGTTCCTTTTTCTATATTGGATTTGTCAGAAACTAGTATACCTGCAAGAGTGAGAAAAATCACACGATTTAAGTTTTTTTCTCAGACATATGTGAAAATTGTCTTCTTCAAAATTACTGAACCTTGGCACATTTAAATAAAAGTGGAAGTCGTTTCATGCCAACTCCACATTAATTATGGACCTTCTGACTGGTTGATCTTTGTAGAGGACTGTGTTCTGGTCTGAGAAAAATAGAACAGCAATCCTGAGCTGAACTGGTCCACAACTATCACAGTCTCCATCCTGTTTACTGATATCAGAGGTTATCAGTCTGAGACTAGGATGGATCAACAGTTCACTGACTCCCAGAGTGGCCTCACAGTGCTATTAGAATCAGGTAGGAAGGAATATTGCTAATAGTATCCGCTTCCATCCACTGTCCCTGTTACTCTGCACAGAAAGCAGGCATATACATAAATATGGAAGTAGCAGAAATATCTGCAGAACATCTGGGGTTAAAGGCCAGTGAATAATCCTTCTCAGGAGCAGAAATTATGCCAACTTGAATGATGGCACATGATTTAGAGCAGGTTAATGAAGGCTGGTCACAATTTCAAAACTTGCTCATATGGAATGCTGAGGAACACCTTCCTTCACAGCTGCTTTCCCCTTTTTCTGCTGTTCATTCATCTTCTTTATGAACTGGATAGCCCAGATCATCTGGTTTATTCAACATTTTTTTCCTGGGTCACTTTCATTATAAAGGCTGACAGGTTATTAGCATCACTGAGTTATGGATCAATTATGAATGTGCTCCTAAGAAATTGTTTTCCACCCATGCTAATGAGGAGAGGATGATATTACATCAAGAACACATTAATCCTGTGCATGATTGATGGAAAACGTCCCTCCAGGGTGTTTCTAGCACTGCTGCATGGTTTTTCTCTAGGATGTCTCACTTTTGGGGATATACCTCTGAAGAGGCTTCATTCCAAAGTATGAAGGAAAGAAGACTGCCTCAGGTTCAAACTCCATCTCTTTGTTCATATTACATATAGAAAAGGGTGAGGATTATGCAGTTTGTGGGCCACTTGTCACTTTTCAGGGAGGTCCAGCATGGTTCTTGGAACCATATCTGGTCCCCCTCAAAGCACTCAGTCCCCCATATATTTAGCTGGAGAAAATAACTTTTTTTTGTCTGAAAGACGCAGTTTTTCTGCATCAAATCTTCTTTAGGACTTGTTTTGGGGGACTTCCATTCCAAAACAGAAGAAACCCCATAACAGCAAGAAAAGAGCATAAAATGGACAGGGAGTGACATGACATCACATTCAGAAGCAACATTGCCTATAGTCCCCTGGAACTCTGAAGGTAGCCAAAATGGGACATTTTCGTTCTCTAGTTCCAGAGCAGACCCACACCTGCTCGAGAGTAAGCATGCACACACAGCCATGATCCAGATTAGGATCAGCACAGGCAGCTCTGGAAGACTGGAAATTTTTTTATTTAAACATTTGCTCGACTGTTAGGTGGTGGATGCAGTTGATGGCAATGGAGAACTTTCCCTCCTGTTTAACACATGCATATGAGGGTGAAGCTTTTAAACAAAAGCAGTTGGTAGAAAGGTTGACATCTGGGGATGATACCATGCTGAACATCATGCTGTGGTTACTAAACTTTTTCTTCTCTAAGTATTAAAATAATGCAGAAGGAGTTTTGTATATCATGACTGGGATCCGGTTAGCGACTGTTGTTGCGTGCCTTCAAGTTGTTTATGCCTTATAGCAGTGGTTCTCAACCTGTGGGTCCCCAGATGTTCGTGGACTTCAGCTCCCAGAAGCCCCAGCTACTATGGTCAATGCTCAGGGCTTCTGGGAGCTGAAGTCCACACACATCTGGGGACCCCAGGTTGAGAACCACTGCGTTATAGCAACCTTAAGGTGAACCTATCACGAGGTTTTCTGGGGCTGAGAGTGTGTGACATGCCCTATGTCACCTAGAGGATTTCCATGGCTGAAAGGGGATTCAAACCCTGGTCTCCAGAGTTATAGCTCAGTGCTTAAATCACTACACTACACTGTCATTAGCCACATACCCCGACATAATTCTGGCATAGGGCTGAGGTTATATATGGGGAAATGTATTACAGAGTTTCCAACAGGAAGAATTATGACATATTTCCCTTCACTTACTTCAAAACCCACCTTTTAAACTGATATTTTCCCATAGTTGGATACACAGTGTCCGTCAGTCAGGGAATATAGGAATATAGCTCAATGCTGCTTTGCTACTCCCCACTCTCCACCAGTCAATAAATGACCACATGTGTGAAGGTGGGGGTAGAGTAGCTTAAAATATGAGTTTTTGGTCAGAGCCTGGTCACTGCATGGTCGGCAGAGAGTTCTAACCTCTACAAATGACCAAAAAATGATTTACAAAGGCATAAGTTCTTATAAGTCATTAACAGGATGGCAGCCATGTGTCTTTTTATGGTTATTACAATGGGAGGAATTCCCTTCCTTCCTTGTGCAACCTCCTTGAAACTCCCTTTCTTCATATGGGTCCCCCGCAAGGCTGTAACATGGCTGGGGGAGAGAGAAGCACCTAAGAAACATTTCTTCCTCCCTGCCTTGTGCAGTGACCTTCTTCACACAGCAGTGACAGCATCCCCTGGGGCACCCAGCAGTCCCAGATGACTGTGCTTTCATTCTGCATCTGACTCTGGGAATAAGGCTGGATGCTTCTCAGCCCCGCTGGCCTCTCCCAACCAATACACGGCCATGTTGTGGAGCGGTGAAGAAAGGGCGTTCCATGAGGAGGGGGGAAGGAAGATGGAGAAGAGTTCTGCCTTGAGTACAAGTTTATGTTTCATTTCTCAATGCAGGCTGTCTGGCCATGAGAGCTGCATCACATTATAATCTGCAATAGGGGGAGCTCTTTATTCACAGTCTTCCTAATATTACAGGGATTTACTTGATCTTCACTTGCTGAACTGCACATGGAAACTGACACAATTTGCAGACAGAAATCCTTCCATTTCTAATCTTGTGATGCATTCTGCAAAAGAACTCCCCCAACTCCAGTGTTTAGTATTAGTCTCACAGTGAAAAATGCACAGAGAGCATTGTGCATATTTGAAAACATGCAGGAAAATATCCAGCAGAAAAGCATATTGTTGAACGTAAAAGTGCTTGATTTTTAGAGAGATCCTTTTCCTGTTCCATCCTCCTGTGTTATAGCCCATCCCATTAATTAGGATTTTCAGGAGGACCTGGAGTTGATGGTACAGAGGGGTGCACAGGTGCAGGTGGGAATGTCACCTTCCACAAACTGCCTTCCATTCATGCAGTGTTGGATTTCATTTCATTTCATTCAATCATTCCCCTTTCTCTAATTGCCAGTATCTAAGGCACTACTATTCCTTGTGCCCTTGGCTAATCAACTATTTTTACTAGGAAATTGTTAGCATGAAAAAGATTAAATCCTTTCTGTTCTCTGCACTCCTGGGGGCATACAGATCCTTAATTACAAGGAATCAAATATCAACATCGCAATCTGCTGATGGCAACAAGAGCAAAAAGGTTGTATAAAGCTAGTTATGGCAGATACACTTGTCACTGTGCATAACCAACAGCAGCTGCATAGCAACTGCCAGATGCAACCATGTGTGCCAAAGCTTTTCCCCAGTAATGATTTCATTGACAGTTTCGATCATTACATACCAAAGTCAGAATCATCCACAGTATTTCATATTTCCATGATCTCTTCCATGCAAGGGGGCAGAAAATCTTGGACCAATCAGGGTCCTGCTTTGTCAAAAGGATTTCTCTCTCTTTCTCTTCTTCTATATGCTTGTTATGTCTGTGTGCTAGTTTCCAGTCCTGTGGGCTCTGTGGAGGTGTTCTCACTGTACCTCCCCATTTCCTTCTGTCTATGCTGTCTTTTTGGACTTTGCTTCTATTATTGAAACTGTGTTGACTCTGGATTGCTTTCAGGCCTTTTTTTTTTTTTACTGTATGGACTCTTAAGAACACCTAGCTGCTATGCCTTGTGTGCTGTCTAGCACATGCAGTGAGGTGAATGGGGAAGGATAAAATGAAGCAAAAGGCTGTAGATAAAATGGATTAAATTCCCCTGTCCAGAGTTTATGACAATTGAAAGATGGAAGTTAGCTATACTTCCTGGTATAAGGAAGGGATATGCTTAGCATGAATTTAGAAATGGTGCTTCCTCATGTGGTGAAAGACATCTGCTTGCCACACTATGTGCTTTCTCTCACTCATGTTTAGCCATGGTTTGTTTTGTGATGGCTCATTAAAATGTAAACATGAACTGTGCAAATCTGATTTCTGAGACACACAATAAAATGTTGCTGCTGGTAGAAAAACAAATTTATTGCACAGAATGCAGATGTATGTAATGTCTACCCTGCCTATAAGAATCAAGTCACTTACTAAGAAGCCGCACCTAACCAGAGTTCATTGATACATGTCTACTGCATTTTACTGATTTTCCACTGCTGCTTTAAATTTTGGGGTATTTGCTGCAATAAACACTGAGTTATATGCCTAAAACATACTGACCAGCAACTGCATAAAGTATGACCTGCCCCTCAATAACTGTCATTTCTTTAAAAAATAAAACTAGTTTTCTCTAATTCATTCATGAAAGAGCAAGATCACAAAAATATCCTCTGTTCTAAATGGGCTCGTCTTATAAAATTCATATATTAATAAATACAGTGGATCCTGGTATCCATTAGAACAGTATCACAGTTTCAGTTACCCATGATCCATTCCAGGGACATGGCTACTGCCTTTGGCCTGGATCCTTGTCCACCATGCTTCTCTTGGCCAAGGACAGAGTTTCCCTCCATCTGTGGCCAAGAGAGGTGCACGGCTCCCCCTGTGCCTCTTTTGGTCAAGGAGGGAGATGAACATTCCTTTCTGAGGTGCAAGAAGCCCAGCTGTGCAAAGCTACACATGTCTCTTGGCTGAGGGAGGGGAAGGAGACACACAGCTCTGAACAGCCAGGCCTCCCATGGGGATTTGGTATGCAGGGAGTTTTGGACAAACAGCGGAGAGCTATTAAATTGAACATTGAACCTAAAATACATATAATAATTTTAGTGCTGAAAGAATTTGACACAATTACTACCTAAATTTTAAAAAAAACAAGAATAAGTGTTAACTAAGAGTTGATTGTGGCAAAAAGAGTTATCTACATCCTACCTGATAAAAGCAAGGTCATCCATGGCAGTGGAGAAGAGAAGAATGGCAGCTTTATCTTCTGGGTTAAAGAGATTTGGGTAGAAAGAAGATAGCGAAACCTGAAAGAGAAAAAGATTAATTCCGATGTAAAGATCTCCATATCGTTTGTCTTGTCTGTTTGTTACAAAACAATAATACTACAGTGGTTCAAAAGCAGAAGGATATTAAGCAAATGATTTTGGAAGAAATGAGACTATAGAATTGAATCAAGTATAATCTGATTTAAAGAAAGAGATAAAAGATTTTTAAAAATCTATTTGCAGAAGGTTGGATATGGAATCTAAAGAGACACTTAAAGTAGTTAAACCCTTGTTTCAGGTTACGGACGTTCAGTCTCTGGAGGCAATTAATGAATTAAACAGTGAAGGGCCACAGATATTGATTTAAGATGAAGTTCCTTGTAGGGAAAAGTTGGAGCTATATAAAGACACTGAGGAAAATATTAAGGAAGAACATTGAAAGAAACCTTTGACAAAACTGATGGAAACACCAGTGGATAAAAACTTGGCACCATGAAGAAGAACAGCAGGGAGAATGTCAGATACTTCAGAGTCAAGAAGTCTAGACTAGAAAATGCAAGAAATTTGAAGAAAGAACAGCTTAACAGAAGAGTGCAACTTGAACAGAAAGAGGGCAGAAGAAGGGACTTATTATTTAAGACTGCTGTGATGTCTTATACTTTCTTAAATTTTAAATATGGGAATAGTCATGTTTATCATATGCAGAAGCTGATATGTGGGAGAAAATCTTATGTGAGATTCAAGCATGGGCATTTGATTAAATGATGGCTAGATCTGATCAGGCTTCAAGACAATAAGGAGAATTATTGTTAATGAATTTGAGATACAAATTGATATTTGGATTAGAACAGGAATGTATAATGAGATTAAAAGTAGAAACATTTATAGTTAGGAAGATTAATGTATATGGTGTCTAAATGTTATATATGTTTAAATGTCGTACATATGTAAAAGAAATGATGACTGAGATTCTACAACTGCCAAAGGGACAAATGGATGAACTTAACTTTAGATAGGATTAAGGGTCAGGAAATGTTAACAAGTTTGAGAGGTATGAGAAGGCTATAGCAGAGGTATTTATCAAAAGCAGACTTTGATGAATAGTAGGCTTAAATAATACATAGAACTTTAGTTTATACATTAAACAGAGAATGTTACTTATCTTTTTCCTTATAGTCACTGGATGAAAAGCTGGAAGTCATGTGTGATTACCCCTTCTATGTTGTGGATATCTTTCTTTTCTGTTTTTTGTTTTGTCTTGTCTTATTGGTATACTCCATGTGTTGTTTTATTAATTTAAATAGTGTGTTAATAAAAATATTTTAAAAGAAATGCATGTGCCACCACATTTTATTGTCCTGATGTGTAACCTATAGGCAGGACAAGAGGCCACCCTCAGGACAAACTATGGAGAAACAAAATGGTTTCCAGCTGGGGAGGGCAGACAAGGCTGCATTTTCTCACTTATCTCTTTAACCTATCGGCAGAACATATAATGCAG
Organism: Iguana delicatissima; assembly: GCA_948472985.1. Lineage (NCBI taxonomy): Eukaryota > Metazoa > Chordata > Lepidosauria > Squamata > Iguanidae > Iguana > Iguana delicatissima. The sequence continues at coordinate 469,070 of CAOKZL010000382.1, read as the reverse complement.
AAAGATGGATTAAACTTAAAGAACAGAGGTGTGAAAATTGGAGAAAGGAATATCAATAATTTAGGATTTATAGATGACACCATCTTATTTGCAAGAAATAGCAAAGACTTGGAATGATTATTGAGGAAACTCAAGGAAGAACGTGCAAAAGTAAGGTTGCAATTGAACATTATGAAAGCAAAAATAATGCCCACATAACTTTAAAGTGGGCGATGAAGACACTTAAATAGCCAAAGACTTTCTTGGCTCAGGCATAAGTCAAAAGAGACATTGTAATCAAGAAATCAGAAGAAGACCATGATTTGAGAAGGCAGTTGTGAAGAAAGATGGTTGGAAGAAAATCAATAAATTTGAAATGTGCTATTGATACTATGGAGTGCCAAAATGATGTGGACTGCCAGAATGGGTCTGAAAGCAAATCAAGCTTGAATTCTCTCTAGAAGTATAAATGACTAGATCAGTGGTTCTCAACCTGTGGGTCCCCAGATGTTTGTGGACTTCAGCTCCCAGAAGCCCCAGCCACTATGGTCAATGCTCAGGGCTTCTGGGAGCTGAAGTCCATGAACATCTGGGGACCCACAGGTTGAGAACCACTGGACTAGATTGAGGCTATCATATTTTTGCCATAGCACATGAGTCATTAGACAAGATGATCATGCTTGGTAAACTGGAAGAATGTAGGAAAAGAAGAAGACCACATTACATGTGGATAGGTTCAATCAAGGAAGCCATAACTCTAAGCTTGTAGGACCTGAGCAGGGCTGTTTATGACATAGGCCCTTTTCGCATGGCATTTTCCATGCAAAAGGGTGCCTGGAGCATCGTGGGATTGTAAGGAGCGATCTGCACGACACACTCACAATCACGTGATGCTCCAGTGGCTGGCAGGCGCCAATCACGCACCTTTTCATTTTCAGCTGGAAGCCGAAAATGGTGCGCAATCGTGCATTGCTCCCAGGCCCCACACGCACTTACCTGGCGTGTGGAGCCTCTGGAGCAGCACCAGTTGCTCTTCCTGCCCCAGCGCAGCCTGGGAAGGTCCCAAGCTGCACTGCAGAAGAGACGGGGCTCTTGTGCGAGCAGGCAGCTCGTGCAGAGCTGAAGGACCCTGGATGCGAGAGCCTCTCACCAGAGGCTGCTTGCGTGATCCCCGCACCCCAGTGCCAGAAAAGGTAAGGTGCAGAAAGGGCCATAGTGTTTTTGAAGTCTTTCATGCAAGTTAAAGCTGTCATGCTTCTCACATTCCATGTTCCTGTCATATGTATTGGACAGCTTGACTTCCTTTATACCTCTGAGGATGTCAACAAATGAATGTCTTTTCAGCTTGAGTCCAGTTGCATTATTAGCCACAATACTGTTCATACTTGTCCTCTGCTCTTGTCCAGTAGCTTTTTGAGTGCCTTCTGATATCGTAGTTTCATTTTCCAGCACTATCTCTTGTTTCATTTTGGATTGTAACATCATAGGGTTTGCAAGGTAAAAGCTTCAGGAGTGATTTACCACTGTTTTCTTCTGCACAGTACTAACAAGCATTAGCTCCTATTCCTTGCTCCTATGGTCATTCTAGATAGAATCAGCCCCTCTCTCTTGAACTAGGTATGTATAATAGGAGGGGAAAAGACCCCAGCAGGCACAACGTCTTAAACCTCTTCCTCCACATACTATGCTCCAAAAGCTCTGCCTCAAAAGACATGAATAATGTTATAGCCAGTTTTGTCTCATTCATGCTTTTATGTGCGAGATATATGAAAGTATTGTTGTCTGCCCTGCTCTGCTCTTCTTATGATAGGAGTGGGGAACCATTGGTTGTGCAGATGTTTTGGTCCAGAAATGCCACAATTGCCCATAATGATGTATTGTTATGGGCAATGCTGTCTGGGGATTCTGGGGTGTGTGTGTGTGTAAGTTTAAAACATCTGGATGGCTGAATTTTCTACATTCCCATTATACAGCATGGATTTAGTTGTTGTTCTTAGTTGCTTCCAGAAGACCTTTTTTTGTTTTGTTTTTTAGCTTGGACTCATTACTGGGCCTATCACCACAACCAAAGGCAGTTAAAACATATATAAATGAAAGTTGTCACCCAGAATATGTAGATACACCCCTGAGGTATAAGGTTTTAAGGGGAGAAATCAGAGCACCAGCACAAGTATTGGTGCAGATATCCCGTTTGTTAGGAATTTATTAATTTCATTTTCTTTTTGGGGAAATGGTTGCCCCGTTACATGAAATTCATCATAACACTAGTTGTTCACTTCCAGATGCTGTTTCAAATAACATTTTATTGTAAAAGACATGTTTTTACAAATTTTTTTTAGAAAGACACATATAGTACACTTCCATGATTGATCTCCTAAAATAGTTTCATAATAAATATAAAAACAGAAAAATATTATTTATTTCTTTTCAATCTTACATTCATTTGAATAAAAAACTAAAGAATGAATGAATAAATAAATAAATAAATAAATAAATAAATATCTGAATAAAAACAAATGAACTGCATACTACAGAAAAGGCTGCTCCATTCTCTTACATGTTTCTCAGAAATATTATGTTCTTTTCCTCTAAAACAGCTTTTTAATTTTGTTACTGTATGTGAATAAAAAGAGACCTTCCTTTCCCTTGTTTATAGATCAAAATACCCAACAGAGCTACAGTGGGGAGACTGATAATTGTAGCTCTGACAGTATACACACAAGCTCTGTGTGGTGGTTTGAAAAAGAATTGTAGTTTCTGGTCCAATAAAAATGTTTTAAAACAAAATACATTCTTTATAAGACAAATAATTTATATTCAAATACACACATTTGTGTGCAAAAGCCTGATTTTTGCATGTTTCCAGAACTTTTTTTTGGCAAAAATATCCTGAAATGTAAAATACATACATACATATATATATATTGGCAACCATGCCAAATAGCTACTGATAAAACTATTGTCCACAATAATAAAGCACTCTGTCAAATTACAGCCGCCGACATATTGATACACAATTAGACATGTATTCACTTTCTGAGCACGACCTTCTTGCTTCATGATGGAGACATTGATTTGATCTCATGTTAAAGTACATTGGCTGGTGAATTAAATATTAGATTATACAGACAGATTAAATAAATAGATAGATGTTGGGGTTTTTGTCCATCTGTCTATCTATGTATCCATCCATCAAATCACCCTGTTGTACAGACGTGTAAGGAGAAAAACATTATTAGGTGGAGAAATATTAAATTTATAAATGTACCTGATCTCCCAGCTGAATCTGGGAGTGGCAGTTTTAAATGAACTACACACCAAAGCAGCTTGTATATTAGGACAGGTTAACTGTCATCATAAAAACTTTTAACACCGGTAGATGTCTGTGTGCTCTTTTTCACCATCCACACTATTTGGCTCTTTGGGATTTCAGTTGATAGCTTTTCTTTTCTTTGCTTTTATTTTCCTTTTTAAAAAATTCTTATCCAATATTTTGTCATTCTAATATTGTTAAAACAACAGTAATATAATAATAATAATAATAATAATAATAATAATAATAATAATAATAATAATAATGATATAGTAATAATAAATATAAATAAATAAATATGGTTATACTAAGCTAGCTTATTAATCCTTCATTAGTTTGGCATCGTTCTTGTCAGCATATTTATAATAAATTAGTGGATTCAGAGTAACTGAATACAAGAAACCTTAACACTTTTTCTTCAGAAAATACCACTAATTTAAAAACATCGTACTTTTGATATTTCTGTGTACGAGAAATTGTCACACTTTTGCATCCATTACAATCAGCTAAGTATAGTAATGGAAGGAAGGAATGTATTGTAGTTCAAGTTTTGCCAGCTTTTTTTTTTTTAAATTTCACATTCAAGTATAAATGATTCACCTATAAAGAATAAATAACAAGTAGAACACTAAAATGCACACTTGACCGGCAGCTTTCTATTCTCAGTTCTTCTGACACTTGCATGGTTCTATTTTTGCTTTATGGTCATTGATGCATGATATGTCATTCTTGTGAGATTCACCCCTGAAAAGTAAAATGAAACATTATAGGAAAATATAAATAGATATAAAATAAGAAATTGCCACTATGTACATATCTAGTATAAATAAGATCCCTTTTTGCTTGTAAGCATTATCCATGGCTTTAAGTTATGGCTGGAATTCACTAAGGCTGTTGCAAATGTGTAACCTAGAGTTAAACATTAGATACTAGGTTGTAATCACAATCCTTTTGTATTCATCACTAGTTTAGTGGACACATAGGAACCATGAAAGTCCCCCAATTTCTACTTACAGGTCAGCAACCACTGCAAGCAACAGGAACCTTTTCCTCTGTTGTTTGGGAAGCAGTAGGCTGATGTCTCTGCCCCTCTCCTGTGAGTGGTCTCCAGTGCCAAGGGGAATTGCAACAAGGACCTTGCTTTTGACTGTCAGAAATTGCTAGCATGAGCGAGGGTGGGACCATGAGTCAGTTGCTTCCTGATCAGCTGGGGAGCAGAGGCCTGTCGTTCACAGTGGCTGCTGCCCAGTTAGTGGAGATTGGGGTTATTGGGCTGGGAGACACTAAGCTATGTGACTAAGATGGTTATGTAACTAAATAGGTGATAAAGAATTGCCACCTTAGTCTTTACATATGCTGATCTTGATTAACATGACCTAAGTCCAACCAGGGTCCAGTTATATTCAGTTTAAGCTCAGGAACTGAGCACTTTGCATTGTAGTAGTCTGAGGACTATTAAATTATTAAATGTTGCTCAAATTGCAAGGGGACAGGAAATGGGGCAGGAAGGTATGACCAGATTTTCATCTTTGTCACGTAAATGCCAGTCACGCCAGTGTAGAAACTTTAACCTTAAAATGGTTTCACTATGTTTGATACAATTTATTCAATCAATCATAGAATAATTGCAAGTAGAGAAGCAAGACTGCATCATAAGGTTTAGTTTAAATAAACTATTGTACAAAAGAGAGTTTGTTTCTGCCTAAAATAATTTCAGATTAGCAGCAATATTGGGTAGCATTTAACTTGGATTGACAGTAATATGCAAAGACTGTTCACATCATGATGTGAAGCCCTTAGTGTACTGAACTCTTTTTCTATAATTGTACAAAATTTCAGACCATTACATGGAAAAGAAAATATTCTTAATGTAACTTTTTAGCATGGGATCATGGGTTCCTGTCCTTTTCCTGAAAGTGAGGCTATGTCTTGCTATAATTTGGATATTTCTGAACTTTTTCAAACCATCCCAGTTCATTTGGGGATAATGGAATATACCTGAATCCGACCTACACCCCTAGAGGAGAAGAAGACAGAAAAACCTGAAGGAAATCGTTTCAAATGCCAAAACCAATGGTGTACTTAATCATACCCGCACATCTCAGACCAGTTGCTCCAAGCAGAATTTTTGTGGTAGCGATCCCTGGATCTAACAAAGCAGCTTCCATATCGACACCCACGGTTGTAGCAGGCTAGAAGATCACCATTTTGATGTAGTGCAGTATTAGGAACTTCACATATCTGAAATAAAAAGCATGGACTGCTTTAACGGACAAGAAGAGCTCTTGACCAAGCAGGTAAGCATACAAATATGAGAGAGAGGATAGTTTACTGCACGTGAATGGGCCTGCCATCAGGATCCTCCTGCTGAGTTTGTGTTTATTTTCCAATGGTTCGGTGGTAGAAGTCAAGTATGTTAGTTTATGTTTGAGAGAGTGAAGATAGGAGTAAGAAGTTAGAAGGATTGTTTATGGATGAATGGTTGGTATGGTTTGTAAGTAGGTAGGTAAAACATTTTGAAATACAATTATGGAAAGTTGTATACCCTCCTGTTTAAGGAAGGAGGGGTATTACTTTGTGTATTAAGAATTGATATTTTTCTTTTTATATGTGTGGTTGTATGTTTTGTTTTGTATTGTTGTGTTTTTATTGTGTTTTTTTTGTATTTTTGTTGTATGTTTAATAAAGTATATTTTTATTAATTAAAAAAAAAGGATCCTCCTGCTCCCCATGCAACTATATTTAGCTCTCTGGATTTGATTTGGTTCGGAGGGCATGAGGTCTGCATTTATTTATTAATTAATATATGTCTATCCAAGCCTCTGTTGTAATGCCTAAGGGCAGCATACAATTCAAACAATATAAAAAGTTTAAAACAATTTCTGGTGTAGGGGAAAACAATAGAACAATTTAAATAGGATAAAGGATATTAAATCCATCATCAGGTTAAAACAACAGAAAACGCTAAAACAGTTAAAACTATGTACCTGTGCAATTTAAAGAGTAATAGATTGGGCCCCAAAGGATTTAATAAAAAGAGTTGTTTTAACTTGACACCTAAAAGTGACCAATGATATTGCCAACCAGGTCTCCAAGGAGAGGGTGTTCCATAGATATATCATTGAGAAGTAAGAAAGACTAATATCACTATGTCTTCTATATTGAGGGACAATGCACCTCTGCATTCAGCACTGGGAATGCAAAATGCAACAGTGGCTGTGTGTGTTGTTGTGGCTAGAATATTAGACGGGGACCTAGTAGATCCAGGACCAGGTTCCTGATAAACAGTGAAATCTACACATGATCTTGGGTGAATGGTTCTCTCTCAGTCTGACCTACTTCACCTAGTTATTGTGAGGACAAAGTGGGGGGACAGGAGACTCAGGTATGAAGCCTGAGAAGCCTGAAATAATGAATATGAATGTCTTGATTTATTAGCCTTCCAGGGGCATTTAGATGTCAGAAGAGGATCAAAATACTGAACTAACAGATGTTGGCTTAATCTAGGAAAACAAAACAAAAAAGGCAGAGAAAAACAAACCAAAATGTGGTATCCTGTAATGAACCAAGAGATCATCAATTATCGTCTTTGTCACAGTTCCTCAGTTTATACCCCCTATTCTGCACCTCCTGTTGATAGAAAGTGTGCAATGCATCTGAAGAAGCAAACTGGTATCCATAAACAGTAATGCTTGAATAACCAGTTAGGCTCAAATGTGCTACTGGATGCCTTTAGGTCTTTTTATGCTGAAACATACTAACATGGCTATCTCTCTGGTTTATCACAGCATCTTAAAAGAAAGCATATCTTATAACCATTACCTTACAACTGTTTTGACTGCGTCCAACAATTTTGATCTGGTACGTTAGTCCATAATAGCTATGTGGAATGCTCCATGTTTTAGGGGGTGTCCATGTCAATTGCCCACTTTGGTCAACCCAGCACTCAGTAGCATCAGGCTTTACTGCAAGAGGAAATTAAATCACGGTCAGTTTGAGTGTATACACACCAAAGTAATTCCAGTGTACCTGGTGTCAAGGGTATTAATAGTATCAATATTATTAATATTTAGTTGCTGAGGAACTAAATTTGTATTAGGTTAATAGGTGAATATTATCTGTTACCCTACCATAGAACAATCATTGTGTGTCTGGGTGTACGTGCACATGTAAGTCAATTCAGTACTGCCTAAATATGGGGGGGGGGTCAAAGTGCAGCCTTCCACATATTGTTTTACTGTAACTTCCAGCATTGGCTGTGTGACTTAGGGTTACTGAAATGTTCAATTCAACAATATCTGGAGAGCCACTTGAGGGCCACTGCAACTTAAATCCAAGTGCTAGTCCAACTTTATTGAATAAATGGGATTTACTTAAGAGTTGATTTACCGTTCAGCATCAGATTCCATGAGTTTACTCTAGTTGGGACTAGCAGTTACATTTAGGCCAAGGTTTTTCAGTACAGAGAAAAACTTCATAGTATTGTGAAATGGGAGAGAAAATGGTCTTGTCTATTTAACATGTGATCACCAAAACTTACTATAAGATCTACTATATCTTGGGCTGTTGTTGAGGGCAGCTACAATTGCCCCTTCTCATTCATTCATTTAAGTCAGAAGTCTATCGTTTACTGACTATTCTAGCCAGTGTATCATTGCATAAGAGGTCACATTAAAGTCTTGTGCCTCCATGGCTTTTGCATTAAATCAGGTCTGGTTTTATTCCAACTAACAGAAACTTTTCCTGCAAGGAGGTGGGGGTTCTGATTAAATAGTAATACAGATAAAAAATCGCTATTCCAAATGACTTGAATATTCTGTAGAAAGGTAGTGGAGTATCCTTGCTATTTTACAACCCTTTCTCCATTATAAATGTATGACCAAAAGTGGGACAAACCTATTGTAAGGAGTAAACTAGTACTGCCCAATGGCAGTAAGCCTATCAAGATACAGATATATTACTCATATAAGGGTGCCAGACATCCTGTTACTGATCTGATAAACTGATTGCTTGTAGTATATTATTTAAATTTCAAAACACTATTCACCTAACTTTCTATAATACTGATTTGAGAGGGAATTCTCACTGAGTAGAAGCTGATAGGAGAGCTTAGTCTGCCCTCTAGTGCTAATATGAAATGAAGGAAAAATCCATTTCCTGAACCAGGACTTCTGTACTTCTCTCTTTCCTACTTTTCCCCCACAACTTACATATTTCCTTGATAAAGAAGGTATGCATGTGCTTTTCATATACAACTCCCCGGAAAACTTCTAGAACCATCTCAGTTGGTTGGTACTCCTCTGTTAATGAGCAGTTGTTCTGTTTTTTGCAGGAAACTGAGTACATTACTTCATTCCCTTCACCATTCAGTCTTGTAGCATTCTCCACTGGCTTAGGCTCATCACAAATTATGTTTCCTGCTTTGGACCTGAAATCAAAACCAAGATGAAACTGAGTTATTTTTTTCCTGGAAAAAAAAAAGTTAGAAAACACTGATTTCTAATTTTGCTCACCTTGGCAGTAAGTGCACATGAAATATGTAAACAAAGGCATTCAAAAATATTTTCAAGAGAGGTAGCCATATATTATTTACAAGTTTTATGGTACACCAAATATTAGTAAATTTATTAAATAATTAAACTTTCATGGAACAAAATCCATTCCGTCATTAGCATGAAATACATCCTTAGTTGGAAAGGCCTAGACCTTCAAAGAAAACTATATACAGACTCACCTCTCCTGTCCTCCCAAGCAAAACTATTATAGGAGAAATAACATCAGCCATGCCAGCATTTACTCATTCCCCTTTTCATCCTTTAAAAAGAGGTGATATATGCTACCATCATTCTGTGTTAGTCTCTACACAAGAGAATAAATGGATGTAGAGCTGACATAACAAATAGCAATCATGAGAAAGTAGTGAGGAGACATTTTGGTCTGCCAGTATACAATAACAACAATAACAAGAAGAGAATGGTGGCATACTGGCTGATAACACAATGTGACGGTTCCTTGTTCTCATGGATATATATATTTTGCAACAAGTTCCTTTGGTCCTGAAAATTTTTACCCTCACCGTTTAAATCAAGAATATTATATTTTGAAGAGCTAGTGTAGTGCAGTTGTTTTAGTTTTGTACTAGGAGTCCAGGAAACTAGGGTCTGAATCCTTGCTCAGCTACGGAAACTCACCGGTGGCCTTGGGCAAGTCGGACTCACCCAGCCTTAGAGGAAGGCATAGGCAAACCCCCTCTAGAGAAATTTTGTCAAGAAATTTCTATAATAGGTTAGGGCTGCCATTAGTCAAAAGCAACTTGAAGAAACACAACAGCGCAAACAATTTATACACTGATGTCCAGCTTGTTGGATTCTCACAACAACCTGCTTGGCCACTTTGGGAGTAGACTAGACAGGCCTTTGTTCTGATCCAGATTAGCATGACTCTTATTATATACTTATGAATTTATGAATGCAGAAGTAGCAAACCACAGATGAGGTGCACCCAAAGGTTATGTTGATGGCTGGTTGGTATACATGCCCTTGCTGAAACTGGCTTGAACACTTTTAAATAATAGGAGTAAAATATTCAAAACAATTCTATGGGTTCCTTGTGTACACCACAGGGGCAGCTATACATTGTATCAACATAAGAACATCAGATGAGCCATGATGGATCAAACCAAAGACCCACCTGAGCCACAAAGTATCCAGTTGCATATGGGAAGCCCACAAGCAAGACATGAGTACAATCACACTCTCCGTTTCCATGTGCCCCAGCAACTCATATACAGAAGGATACTGAAAAATATGTCCTTTATAAAAGCAAGCTCTTTGTTTGGCGGTGTGTGTGTGTGTGTGTGTGTGTGTGTGTGTACTGGGCACCAAATATTCACATATGCACGCCTAACTTTCAGTTACTGTTGCATACATCACTAACAGGATATAAGACATTCTCTTATTAATCAACAATTTCTATGGCCCTTTCCGCATGGCATTTGCCATGTGAAAGGGCACCTGGAGCATTGCGCATCTGTGAGGAGCGATCTGCACGACACACTCACAATCGTGTGACGTTGCAGGGGCCAGCAGGTGCCGACTGCACACCTTTTCATTTTCGGCTGGAAGCTGAAAATAGTGCGCAATCGCGCATTGCTTCAGGGCCCCACACACTTACCTGGTGTGTGGAGCCTCCGAAGTCACGCTTCCTGCCCCAGCGCAGCCTGGGAAACTCCCAGACTATGCTGCAAAAGGAATAGGCGGGGCTCTTGTGCGAGCAGGCAGCTCATGCGGAGCTGAAGCAGCAGGGACGTGAGAGCCTCTCGCTGGAGGCTAATTGCGTGATCCCCACACCCCAGGGCTGGAAAAAGGTAAGGTGTGGAAAGGGCCTATTTTATAATTTTAGGGCTTAACTGAGGTCAGCAATATCTCTCCCTGTTCAACAAAACTAGGAAGATATTATGTTAGGAAAGGTCATTGTTCTTGTTCTGAAAATATTTTATCTTTTCATAACCACCCCATGGAACCTCTTTCAGACAAAGGCATACTGAAAACAACATCAGAGAAGGAGAGAGGGAAAGTGGGCTTAGGCTCACAAATGGTCATGGAAGAATAAATCAGTGGGTCTTTCAGGTGCCACAACACTGTTTGTCTCAGAAAACACTTATGATTGCTTAGTTCTGTTTGTCCTCCTCCCAGCAAATTCTGATTTTTCATTATTTCCTCTAAATCAGTTAACATGACCATTCCCCAGATTTCTCATTATCAAGGAAAATCCACATTTGGACAGAAAAGACAATGGGGTGAGCCCCAAGCTTAGCTCTCCCCTCTCCCAAAGTGCAAAGTGCTATCAACCAAGATCATAACAAGTACAGTGAAGCAAAAAGCTGGTACTTTAACCACGTATAGATATATTCAATGGACACTTTTATTTTAGTTGTCTCCTTCCAATCATTGGTAGTTACTGCATATCATCAGTGGCCTGAATCCAATTAATATTCCCAAGTAATGTAGATGTACTTAAATCAATTGCTAACTAATAAGCCAGCACTTACACATTGATTCAGTGAAGCTACTCTAGCTGAGACTAACAAACTTCATGGTCTACTGCCACAGCTTCATTCCAACTTTCAAAAACAGTGGAGAGTGGCTCCTGTTAGTTGTCTGCCTAAGTGTCTTGTACTAGAGTCTGTGTATGCATCTTTCCTTATACACAAAAGGGGCGAGATGGCCCCATTCTCTACAAAACATTGTTTGAAATGATGTAAGGGGAAGGAAAGAAAACAAGAGGAAAACCCTCACCTTGCTTGACTTCCAACCTTGAAGTTCACATCGGAATTCTGGGTAGTTGATATCCAAAAGCACTTGAAGTTGCCAGAGTAGTTGTTTGCAGTACATTTGAAGAAGGTACCATCCTTTGGTTCTAGAGTAAAACAAAGAATTTATTGTTGTTGTTGTTGTTGTTGTTGTTGTTGTTGTTGTGTGCTATCAAGTCATTTCTGACCCATGGTGATCCTATCATGTGGTTTTCTTGGCAAAATTTGTTCAGGGAAGGTTCTCCCTGGTCTTTCTCTGAGGCTGAGAGAGTGTGACCTGTCCAAGTTCACCCAGTGGATTTCCATAGCGGAGCAGGGATTCAAACCCCAGTCTTCTAGTCCAACACTAAAATCACTACACCACACTGGCTCTTAAAACGAAGAATACAAACCTTTAACTGAATAGTCTTTTTTGATTGTCACATGCTGTGGTCTGTTTATATATGGTACCCATTCATCTTACTCTTTTAAAAGCATGCTATTATAGTCTTTAGACATAGTGGTTTGAGTTTTGGTTTAGGACTTCAGGAGATCGGGGTTCGAATCCCTTCCCTGTTTAGCCATGGAAACCCACTGGACAAGGCACACTCTCTCACCTCAGAGGATGGCAATCCCAAACCTCCTCTGAAGAAATCTTGCCAAGAAAACCTCATGACAGGTTCACTTTAGGGTTGCCACAAATCAGAAACGATGTAAAAGGATATAGCAACAACATATATGCTAGTACTGTAGAAAGAAACTATATTGTTTATGAAATTACCTTTGAAGTCTTTGAGAATTGACTCATCTATTTCCCCATCAGCTGAAATCTTCATAATATAAATGGTAGTGGAATATATAAGTTCCTGGGTGTCATTATTCCAACAACTGTAAGTGCCAGCATCCAGGGGCTCCTTGACTGTGATTTCCAACTCCTTGCCATTTCCTTTCCATTGCTGGTCTTTCTTCCAAGAGACAGGTACCTCCTCAGATATATTGCAGATGAGCACCAGATTCTCGGGTGGTATTGTAGGATCTTCAGTCCACTTTGATTCTACAATGTGGACTGAACATTGCAAAAAGTGCAAATAAGGAAAAAAAGAAGACAAGTTAACAGTGATACCTGGCCAGACTAAAGGATAATCACCTAGTCACATGTGCCTCGAAAATATCAACATGAAGCTTAATTCAAAGAAATATATTTTTTACAGACAATTTAACTGAGTTGAATGTATCATCTAAATAAATAAACTCAATTGAATATTAAAGATGAGGGATTTCAAAGGAATCTTTGACCAAAGTGATGCAAGTTAATGAGTAATTACAGATTACATACCCATCCTGCCACATGTTAAGCCGGATCAAAATTGCTGCCTTGGATCATTTATTGATCTATTGAGTCAATGGGCTGAATCTATATTTAATTACACTGAAGTCTCAAGGAAATCATTGGGATTTGCATCAGTATATCCCACTGATTTCAGTTAATTTACTTCAGGAGTGGGAGTCATACACCAACCCAGATAATGTTGGACTGAACTTCCTACCATTCCCAGCCAGTGACGGTGCTCACCAGAGCTGCTGGGAGCTGTAATCCAACACCAGCGCAAAGTCACGATTGCCATATCTGATTCACTTGAGATATAGTCAGTTGATATATAGTGAAATTCTTCTTAGCATATAATAGGATGATACACAGCATATGAAACTAACAGACATGAGTCCCCAGTTAATTATATCAATGGAGAAATAGAAAACATTTTCCGGCAGAGATGCAGTTTTTGAAATGGTGGTGCTTAACTCTTCCCCAGCCTGCCACTTTCCTGTAAACCACATCCCATTCCCACAGGCCTTCTGGAAGTCAATCGGAGAGGGACTTAGTATACCTTTCTGCCTGCTGCTTTCCTCCTCCTAATACCTGTTTCCTTCTACATCTTCTTCAATAAAAAGAGGCCAGGAAATTACTGGTGCAAAGCACAGAATTTGAAAAATATGGACTACAATTCCCAGAATCCCTTTGCCAGCATACATGAATTATAGTTCAAAAGGTAACTTTTTCAAATTCTGGGAATATGTAGTTCTGCCTTCAGACAAGAGAGCTCACCATGAAGTTATCTCTAAAACCACTGGAAATGGAAAAAATTAAACCAGTTATAATAATTTAGGCCATTTCCACACAGGCATATTGCCCATACTAGAGCGACCTCTCCTGGAGGTCTTCTTCACTGGGGTCTGCGCTAGAGCAGTTAAAAAAAGTGAGGTTCTAGACCTCAAACTGCTCTAGCGCAGCTGTGGGGGTGGCGCTGTGAGTTTTATAAAAACCACCTTCAAAAGTGGTTTTTATAAAACTTACCCACGCTGCCCCGTAGCAGCCCCCGGTGAAGAACTGCAGAGACGCGGTAGCGCATCTCTGCAGATCTACCCAGGGGTGGGCTTCCGGCTGGCGCGCTGTCCTAATTGGCGGAGCGCTGCTGGAAGCCGCCGGCCGCCATTTTGGGCACTGCCGAGCGCCACCGAGCGCCGCCAAACGCCGCCAAAATTCGGTGGCGTTTGGAATGGCGGATCCGCGCTCTCCGCAAGGATGGAGCAACCCGCTCACGGGTAAGCTCCGCCCCTGCGTGCGTGGCCCCGTTTCGGGCCCCCCGTGAGGAAAGGGCCTTACGTTGCCTTAGAAGAGGACTTTGCAGAGGTATTAGCATCACATTGAGTAGTGTTTTAGATTTCATTTCTGTTCTCCAAATAATGTGAGATGTATAATCCGAAAATGATGCATTGCTTTTTAAAAACACTTTTTTAAAAAATGTTAAGGACTTCTCCAATTTATTTCACTGATAACTGTTCTTTGGAAACGGTATTTCACTGCACTGTTCACCCAAGCTACATTAAGCTCATCAGTATTTTGTGCATTGATAATACACTAATGATTGGCAATTTTATTCAGAGCTCACCTTTTATATCATATTTCTTTCAGTATACATCCTTTGTATCTTGTTCAGATCTTTTCTTTTAATTTCATGTAAGAGGTGTTACTATGTTACTGACTTTGGTTTCATTTCCATCCAGCTGTTCTTATAGCATCTGTTTTTGGCTTGAATCAGAAGTTTCTCTGAAATCTGTTACTAAATAATGTTTCTAGTTTCGTAGCATTGTCACACAGCTGCTTTGTTTTGTTTTTTTTAAAAAAAAAGCTCCATGTGTATCCTTAGTGTTCTATAGACTGAGGGCAGCTTAATTTGAGTGCCGACAGAGCCAACGTATCATAGAATCATAGAGCTGGAAGGGGCATCCTGGGCCACTGAGTTCAACCCTTTGCTCAGTGCAGGATCTCCACCTAAAGCATCCCCAGAAGGTAGCTATTCAGCCTCTTGTTGAAGACGGCCAGAGAAAGAGACCCCACCACCTCTCAAAGCAATTTGTTCCACTGCTGAACTACTCTTACTGTCAAGATGTTCCTCCTAATATTCAGTTGAAATCTAATTTCCTGTAACTTCAGACCATTAGATCTGATCTCAGACTATTTACCTTAGTTCCGCACCTAAGTCTGATTCAGTATGCCCCCAAGTGGTCTGCCAGCATGCTATATGAAGACCGGAAAAAAGCAGCTTTTAAATTTTCCAGAGCGCGCCAATTCGTTCCTGCTCAGTTGTGCAGATGCGCAGATTCACACCAATGTGAGCCTGCGATCAGCGGGGGGCGTGGGTGTGGTCAGCTTCAGTGGTTGGTCCAGATCCACAAACAACAGGAAGCCGCCATTTTGCCAGCCTCACCAGTGCGGATCTTAAGACCTCGCACTTCTCTGCATCGCCCTGGAACAGCGGTTCTCAACCTGTGGGTCCCCAGATGTTCGTGGACTTCAGCTCCCAGAAGCCCTGAGCATTGACCATACTGGCTGGGGCTTCTGGGAGCTGAAGTCCACAAACATCTGGGGACCCACAGGTTGAGAACCATTGCCCTGGAACAAACAGAGGAGTCCTGCGGAAGGGCTTAAGGGAAAGTCCCCGTTGTTTTGAGCCCAGAAGACGCGGTAAGTAATGGCACGGAGCGATTCCTGGCCTCATGCAGAAAGAGCCTCAGTTTTGTGTTACCTACAAACTTGATAAAGATTCCTTTATCAAAGCTAAGTCTACCTAGCCACCATTTTCTTTTAAATGAATGTAAGCCATGCCATCATTCCAAAAATCAAAACAAAACAAAACAAAAAAAACTCATGCACAAAGCACTCCTGCTGATGCTCAGGTTGCTTCTGTCTACTTTGTCTTTCTAGAAGAAGTCATAGGCTGCTGATCCAGAAGGATATTAACTGCTGGCGAATCACACTTGTGTGTGTGTGTGTGTGTGAGAGAGAGAGAGAGAGAGAGAGGGAGAGAGAGAGAGATACTAACTTACCATTCTTTCTTACTTCCTGTTTTGCTTCTGAAGGAATGTTCAAGGCCACAACAGAAATTAGAATGAACAATAGATATGCCATCTGTTAAAAAAAAAGGGGGGATATTGAAGGATCTTCAAAAGTAGGATAAAAGAATGTCTGATTATCTGATTGCACTTTTTAGGAGTCTATTTAAGAAACCTAGATGTTTTCAAGTGATATGTCTTGACAACCTATTGCTTTACTTAGTTGATAAATTCCTTGATTTGGATTCCATTGGCATCGAATAAGGGTACTCCAGGGTTGAAGTGCTTACTTGCTTTTAATTAAAAATGCCAATGAATTTGTCTATACATATACTCAATTAGACACAACTAGACAACTTGATGCTGTCTAGATATTTTGGATTGCAATCCCTATGACTTCAAGCTGGCATGCCCAATTGTTAGGGAGATGTAGTCCAAAATGTCTGGAGAGCCCCAGAAAAGGTTTACCTCTGCACATGAAATGAAAACGAAATTTAAATTAGGATGCTCAGATGATCAGCATGAAATACACTGAAGTGCTCAATAACTTTCTTAGTACTCTTGTTTTGAGAAAATATCTTCTTTATTACAAACCACATACTCTTTGTCCGGTTTTCCAGTTGTTGTTGTTGTTGTTGTCGTGTGCCTTTGAGTCATTTCTGAGTTATGGAGACCCTAGGGCAAACCTGTCATGAGATTTTCTGAAGCTGAGTGTGTATGACACGCCCAAGGTCACCCAGAGGGTTTCAGTGGCTGAGAGAGGAATCAAACCCTGGTCATAATCTAATGATCAAACCACTACACCATGCTGGCTCTCTCTTTCAGTTGTACTTTGAGTATATTAACAATCAAGATACTGCATTGCAGTAGGGAAACTGTAGTAGGGAAAGCTGAAAACCAAAGGTAATTATTTAATTACCAAAAGAGGTGTAAGGGAAGATGGAGGGGATTTCCAAGACAATGGGTAAATCCAAGTGTCTGACTTGGTATGCTACTTAGTATGCTTGGTATGCTACTTTAAAGTGCAATAAAATTTGTAAGGTGATCTTGGGCGTTCCACACACTCTCAACCCCAGAAAAAATCCATGATAGGTTTGCCTTATGATTACCATAACTTGGACATGTCTTGTGAAAGCACAACATTTTTAACTGTCTTGATCTAAGTGAGGTTTGCTTCCAGGAAGGTGAGGCTTGCTTTCAGGAAGTGAAACTGCAGACTGCTGAACCATAGATAATGAGCATTTATATCAGTTTACACATAAATGTTTAGAAACAGTGGATAATGACTTCTATATAGTATTGGCTAAATTTTTAATCTTATGGTATAAATGTATATGGTTTCAGCTTTATGAAATTGTTCATACAATATCTTCTGAGCAATTTCTGTTTTTTAAAAAAGTGAATCACATTTTCAACAAAGATCTGAGGGTGAAACTATTTTAAAGGAATGTAGACGATTTTAAAAAGAACACCAGTATAACAGTGTAACTACAAGAAAAACAAAGTTAAAATGATTATATGTAGCACAAATGCAACAAAGGCTATTCACAAAAGCTTAGCAAAATCAGACCATACCAGGTGAAAGAAAATTACCATCAAGCAAACAAGCACACCAGTGTCTCCATCTCTCAATTATCTGAACTGCCACAGAAATATCTGATGATTCATCAGATCAGGAATCACCGAAAGAGGTGAAGAACAACCAGCAAGGTGACATTCGTCTTGTCAAATTTCTAGCACAGATTATCTGTCAAGGCCATTAATGTGGGTGTCTGCTCCAAATCTAGATCTTAATCCCCAACCGATATGAGGTCAGGAAATTGGTTTTGTTCAGAAAGTTCTGCAGCTATACCAACACCACCTGCCCAGAAATCATCTTGCTCCCAAATGGCATATGAGCCTAATAATTGTCCACATCAAGGAAGCTTTATAAATCACAAGACCAATGAAAGCTGCCTTTACGGATGTACCTATTTCTTCCTGTTGCAAGGCCACACTGACGTTGACAAATAGCAATGGCTTTATGATTTCTTGACTAGCTTTTAGAGGCCAAGATGAGTCTCCAAAGTGAGCAGGTGGTTGCATTCATCACAGAACTTTGTAACAAGTAGTTAAAAATAATGGGTTATTTGTAATTAATTACTTACCCACCAACATTTCGTAGATGAAAATAGACATGTGGCCAAGCAAGACCAGAGTGTAGTCAACAGAGCAAAAATTATTAATTAGACAATAATTATTAATAAGGAAGAATGCACAAAGTGGGAAAGGCTGCAGCAATTTGCTTTTGCCTGAGCCTACTGGGAAAGGCAAGACCCTGGCCCTCTTCTCTTAGCCTATTTGCTGAATTAATTGAGTGCAAAGTACATTTCCACTTTGATATCAGTTTGCAGCTACAAAAGGGGAAAGTGGGAGAAGGAAAGCGAAACCAGGACATTTTCAAAGCAGATGTGAACAAGTTCAGAGCCATCCTAGCCTCCCCAGGGAGAGTTCCAAAGACTGGGAGCAGCCACAAAGAAGGCTCTCTCCCTTGTTTCCACCAACCCAACCTGAAAAGGTGGTAGAACAGAGAGAAGGGCCTCTCCAGACAACGTTAGAGCTTTCATGGGCTCATAAAGGGAGATACAGTCCTTCAAAAAGCCTGGACCCAAGCTGTACAGGGCTTTACATATTATTACCAGCACTTTGAACTGTGCCCACCAATGGTTCAGCAGCCAGTGGAGCTCCTGCAAAAAGGTACAGGCAGCCAGTGGAACTACTAAAATATCAGATTAACCTTTCTCAACATTTTTACCCTGGAGGAATTGGAATTACCCTTGGAATAATTTTCAGGTCTCATGGAACCTTTGTATAAAAATTATAGACCTCAGGGAACCCCTACATGAAAATTATTTTATCTCTGGTTCAAAAAAAAAATTAAAAATATTTTTAAAAATCGTGATTTCTTTTTTAAGTATGTAGCCTCACATGCACATTCCATCCATTGCTTGGTGTTGCAGTCTTTGCACACTTTCCAAGCAGTGAGTCCACTGAACGTGACAGAATATACATTTGAAAAGAACACGGATAAGATTGTACCCCATACAAATAATCTGTGTAGATGGAGAACTTTATGTTACAAGCAACAAGTTTAGTTATAACAGTTACTTTGATGGTGTTTCTTTGGAATGAGAGAATAACTAAATTACATTTTTAAAGTACAGGTATACCTCAGTTAACAAAGCCACTCACAAAAAAGGTCCTTTTTACAAAGTCTTTTTATGCCCGTGCATTGCCCCCTTTTCTCCTTGTCCTCTATTTAGCTGGTGGGAAGGAAGAGTTATTAACAGCGTTAGGAGCATGGTGAAGGAGGACTGGAGAAACACAAATTTTCAGTATTAGGTTGAAGCAGGATGTCTGCAGTAAATAATATATTAAAGTTATAGCTGGGAAACAGCAGGACTGTACTCTACTCAGTCCTGTTGTAGCTGTGCATTGCCTGTCAACAACAGATAAGGTAAACAGATAAGGCTCCAGAATCCCCTACTAAGCATATGTGAACAATAAAACCTAGGGAAAAAAGGGAGAGCATATAATCCTGCCTCACTGCCTGATACCAGCCTGTGTGTTTTTTTAAAAAAAAAAATCTCTAAGTGTGGCCACAAAAACGGAAATCAGAAGAAAAGTGGAGGCCAGTGAAAGAAAAAGTTATCTCCTGGATGCATTTTGGAAGATGTTTCAATTTTTTTCTTAAAGAAATTAAAAAGAAACACCTCAGAAAAGACTTGCCTAACCTGGTTGTTTCATTTGGAATGTGATAATAGTTTTGAATAAAAGATTACTGGAACATGTTGAATTGCTCGTCTTTTTTGTGATGTAGAAACCTCTATTTATTTCCAGGCTATTTCTGCCTCCGGTATCAAGTTATCTGTTAAAGAAATCATGCCTGGTAACACATCTACTTCATTAACTGAGATATACCTGCAATGTTGATAAGGGTGGCTAGATTCATTTTCTCTGTGTGTGTAATGGGCAATGTTTTCTAGATACTTTTAAAAGTTACCTTTTTAAAAGGGCATTTTCAGAGATGCCTTGGAAGTTTCAAGTTTTCTGTAATTCTCTTCATATGAAAAGTTTTTAAAATTATCTTTTGTGTTTTAATGTATTAATGTATTAAAAATAAATTCAATTAAAAATAATGTATTAAATATTTAAAATATTAAAATGTATTAAAATAATGTATTAAAAATAAAATAAAATAAAATAAAATAAAGTAGCAAAAATTCATGAAACAGGACAAGAAACACAATCAGCTCTCCTTCCAGTTGTAATATTGAATAGTAATTCATTACATTTTTAAGGAAAATATATCACAAATTTGTGTGATGGGAATCAATTACTTTTGAAAGGCAACTTTCCAAGCTCTGAAGAGGAGTCAAGATGCTAAATGCTTCATAAAATAATATTAAGCTTATTCCTGTTTTCTCAGCCACATATTTACATAAATAGTCTATCTTTGAGGTCATTTAGAACTTCATAAGATTACCAAATGTTTACTAACCCCACTAATGCTTTCCAGTAGCACCTGCTTCAGGCAGTAAGAACCCCGGTAAGCCCTGGTTACATCTCAGAGACCATAAGTTCGGGTTATAAATTTTATCATTTCATTTGTACATGAAACAATAAATAACTTCAAGCATTTCCTCTTTCATGGATGAAATTAGAAGAGTTTTGTATGTTTTTCAATCATATTTCACACTGCTGGGTTTTTGTTTAATGAAAATTCATCAGCACAGACAGACTTATATTTTGTTGTTGGCAAAATTAAAAAAGTTTCACAAATGTATATTCTGTACAAAGTACAGTTTTCTGCCCAAAAATACTTTTTGGACAAAATAACGAGTTTTTTATAAAAGGGTTTTTTTTTTTTCTTTCCAAAAAATGTTTCCAAATGTGAAAAATCTACTGGCAGTTGACCATTTTCTCCATAGGTTGTCGCCATGGGCTGAGAAAATTTGTGAGTATTCTTTCCATCTCTATCCCAGACAGCTTTATCCCGCTACCCTGAGCTTATTGCTCAGTTACAAGACAACAGTTCATCATCTGATGCTGCTCCATGTCTGATGTTTTGGGCAAATGCAGAGACTGGTTTATACCAAATGCAGTATCCTTTATGTACCTGTCTTATGCATTTAGACTATTTACTTCTTGTTACCTCATTTTTTTTAGATAAAATGTGAGATAAATAAATAATAATAAATAATAAAACAGACGCATGCAGTGATAAATATTTGGTTTGTAATCTGAACATAAAAAGAGATATCATGGGGGGAATTGAATATTAATTTGTAAACCAGAGTAAAATTATCTGCAAGTTTGATGATCTATTCCTTTCAATCCCCATCTCTATGCATATATGTATACTTAAAATAAAATTTAAGAATTAGCAACATGATTCTCCTTTGCTTTGTTGATCCAATTAGTTCTAGTTTTGTGATTTTAGTAGGTAGCAGAACCTGAGTAAATTATTTATTTGGCCTATACTTTCCAGAATGCCTCATTCAGCCAATGAATCAAAATCTATGTTTTCAAGTTGTGGTAGACAGTGGTACAGCTCTTCTGTTTTGATCATTCGAAAGATCCACAGTGCCTGTGGACCACTTCTGAATTTTTCTGATTCATTTGAAAAGCCAACATCCTGAAAATATCTGTAGTAATTTTAGTAGATATAGAGAAAACCATATGAATTAATGTAAAGTGAGAAGTTGTACAAGCTTGGTTAGAACCAGCCCATCACAGTCTTTGGAATGCTGTGAAGAGGGGCCTATGGGGGAAAATAATACAACCTTGAGGCTTATCTGTCAAAGGGTTAGATAGAAGTAGGATGAAATAGAGTTGAGATAGTCAGAAACAGAGCACAAGGCCTGGTTAGGAGAAGGGGTAATGGAGAAGATCTGAACTGGGGTTTAAAGATCTGAGGATGTGGAGAGAGTTCAATGAGAAGTGTTACTTGGTTAGAAACAAAATGGTTATTGTGTGTGTGTGGAATTGGCACAAAACTAGATGTTAAACCTTTATTGTTTTTATTTTCTATATCTCCTGTCTCAATGTTTTAATTTAATAACTAACAAAAACAACCCATCACATGTTACCATACTAAATCCACAGATCAACACAACTTCTAATCTGGAACAGTGATCACCTTGAGACCTGAGAGTAAAAGAGCAAGGTGAGTGATTGGAGCCCAAGAACCGGAACTGTGAAGCGAGCTTGGATACAGGGTTCCATCACTTTTCACTTTTGGATAGCTATGATCAGTCTCATTAGTTAGGTTTGTTTCATGAATATTACAGTATTTTATATTTATCAGCATTACTTTAAATATTCCTATCCATGCCTTAGAATGGAAGAAAAATCAAAGGCACTCTTACCTTTTCAACTGTAGCCTGCTGCTGCTGCTCGTTGTAATGAAGCCTCTGTGGACGGTGGTGGATGAATGCTACTGAGTGTCACTCACCTTAAATACTTTTTAAGTTCTGAAACCAAAGAGATACTTGGCTTAACCACAGGGCCACAAAATTACAACACATGAAGCAAGTTCCCTTTTTATAAGTAATAAATTTTAAATACAAAAGAAACCATTGGGTAAAAGTTTGGGAGTCCCAAATAATCGCTGAAGAGGAAATTGGATTATTTGATGGCCATTTATGCTGTGCACCGGGAAATTCCTTTCCTACTTCATTCTTTTGCAGGCTACAAATGCAGACTCTCAAAGAAACCCTAGTGTGACCTCACTGGGAATCCAGAATATAATATGAATAAGAGAAATGGAAAATACTGGATCCATTCCAATGAAATACACAAAAAGGAAAGCTGTCACTCATGATATTGCAAGAGGAAATACAATGAATATTGACAACATTATGTCATGTCTAAATATGTTTTGCCATTATATGAGATATATAGTATCTGTGATAATGTGGAAATAGATTTATTGCATGTGCATGAGTTCATTTCTGAAGAACAATGTTAATGACTTCCCCTTACTACTAGTATTGTACCAGCCTGATTCAGAATGGATAGCACAAGGAATGATAAGCAGTATAAGCATAAAAGGGAGGAAAATAAACTGTAAATTCCTGATTATACCTATTACCTCTAGTATGAGGACTTAAGGGAGAGATGAAATGGGCATGATTAGCTTGCTGGGTTCTTCTGGTCAGTTTTACAGTGGAGAAGGGAGGGAAGGACAGAAGGAAGTCTTTGTGAATGGCAAGTGAAAAAGCCATTCACTATTATTGGTACCACCATTGTTACTATTATTATTATTATTATTATTATTATTGGTACACCATTGTTACCCCACTATTATTGTATGCCACATCTAGCCATTCTTCTTGTGTTGGTATGTGCGCACATTTTGTTGTTAAGGTTCATAGTCCACACATTTCAAAAAATCCTCTTTTAAATCAATATGTGGCTACAATGAAGAACTTTGACAAAAGAATTCTTTGTTCTCAGAGTTAAATAATTTTATCCAGAGTGGTGTTGTGTTGTTTTTGTAAGACCCTTTAAATAACTTCAAAATTTTTTTCTTTTATGACTAGACTGAGTGTTTTGCTGTGATGAGACTTTCATAAATGACTGTTTCCTGTTACTTTGCCCCAATATGTAGTCAATGTAGTAGTCGCGCAATACTGTAGTTAATGCCGTATTGAAGACTTGCTGGCATCAGACCACTCCTATCCCAACACAAAAAACTTAGAAAATGCCGAAGTTCTAAATATTTTAAAAATATTTCCTTCATCTTTCACTGACTCTGTGGAATCTGTGTGGGAGGTGTCATTGGTGGGGATGGGGAGCAGAAATGCTGGATAAGGCCTAGGCGTCTAGAGAAGTCTGGGCTGCTCATTTGACTTTGATCACTGTTTCTGGTCACTTTATATATCAGTTAACTTAATACAATCTTTGCACAACATGAAGTTTTGAACTGCCTTAAGGTCATTTCAGAACTTTTTTTTTTCCAACCCTGCACATTGTACATCTGATATGCCGGTTTTTTTTCTTTTAAAAAATAAGCTATGCTTTGGTCTAGGGAAGATGCATACAAATTTGTAGTTTACATTTCCTACTCATTCAAAGGCTTTTGTTGAACAGCAATGAATAAATAATTTCTATAGATATTGGGCATTCGATATTGGTCATCACTAGTAATAGAGCTTCAAGCTGGAAAATACGCACGCAGGCACGACCAGACAGAGACAGAGTTACAAAATGCTCTGCAGTGAAGTGAATGCTACGACTACTTTTGCAGGCACTGTAATACATCTAGGGTCCATCTTGGAAAAGGTTCATAATATTAGATTCCATGCTATTATTTTAAACAAAGTAAGGAGATAAAAGGCTACCTTATACAATGTCACGCCATTGGTCCAGCACTAAATATTATGTTTAATGTGTAACATATAGCAAACATACATATTTGTGCTGTACTTACACCAATGTTGAGTCTAAAAATGCCCCAAGATTTTAACACGATGCACCAGAGAAAGTGAAACCCCATACAGAACACAATTTTTATTTATTTATTTAATATTATGTATTAAGCTGGGACCTGAAGTGACTCACAATAATTCATAACAAAAATAGAGCTAAAATGTTACTTTACAAAAGTTAAAAACAGTTAAAGAATTATTTTTTTTAAAAGCACACGGTTAAAAACAGTTTAAACTCCATTAAAAAATAATGAAAAAGATAAAAGCACAATGCACCACTTTCAAAACCCTTCTCCCATATGATGTATGAACCATTTTTTTTGTTGTATATTTGATTGATTATTGGTCTATTTATTTTAATGCCAATCCCTTGTTGGATTTTTTTGCTGCTTGACATAACTTCTGGCAACTTAGCGCATTCATCCACACCCAGTGCCTCACCGAATCCAGACAACTGCATTCAGGATTCCCAGTGTTCATGGCATCAGTAGAAAAGGAGAGGTAAAGGTGATTATAATCAGCCTAGTGGTGGCATTTCAGCATGCAGTTTTCTGTGGATCATAAACAGCTTCTTTGCATGATCAATAATTGAAAGATTTATCCTAAAGGAAGGAAAATCTGTTGTTGTTCAGCCCTTGAGATCCTTGTGTCTCACCAATCTGCTATTTCCCTCTCCTGTAACCATAAAATACTGTGAAGTTTTGAATGGAATGAGTGAAATAGAAAATGAAGCTTATGCATTTATTTTTATTTTGATCTCAAACACACACACACACACACACACGTACCCTGTGAAAATGATTCCAACGCATAAGCATGAATTTCTGGTTTATAGACTAACTGAAATTAAATCTGTCTCAAATATCCTTTGCCATCTAAATGCAGCCTCCTTGTATGAGAGTGGAACTTCCTAAACTGTTGTGAAACTTCCTGAATTGTTAGAAAGTTCATTGTGATCCATACTGTGGAATTTTCTTACACAGGAAAGCATAGGTTCTTATTAAACTCTCCATATGACAGGCTGGTTTTCCAGAGTGATGTCATTTTTTTTTAATTGGGAAAATTTAGAGTACACTAGATGAAGCTTCTATTTTATCCAGCTTCCTTATGACACTGGCAAACTGAAACAAACCATAACTAGCTTTGAAAAATAGTAAGGATTGTTTTGTAAAACATGCAAATTTTGTTACATCATCCTCCCACAAACAAAAGTGTCTCTCAGCTATACTCTTTACTCTGTTTTTTTTTTTAAAAAAAAAATAAATCCATCTGCTCATTTGGAAATTATGTTGGCTTTCCTGGAGTTTTGGAGTGTGTTAATAATATTACTCAGAGGTATGCAAATAGAAGTTTCTGTCTAAGAAGGACATGGTAAGCTAAAAGCGGGGGGGGGGATCAGAGAAATCTTTAAAAATACAACAGTGTAACTAGTGTTGTACAGTACAAAATGTTGGTCCATTTCTGGTGGTTTTATGCTGGCATGGTGAGGGGGCCTGAGAGTTGTATTCAAAAAATCTAACTTTTCAAACCTTTTGTAAAAAAAAGCACCCTTTTAAAATGGAGTAAAATATGAAATACAACACTGGGCAGAAAGTATCTTTTGGGACAACTCAGATGTTTAGGAATACGAAAGTACAAACCGAAAGAAAGTAAACTTCTGATGGAATGAGGCACGGATCTTAATGTCTCTACTCCTATACTATTATCAGTATTAGTATTGTTTTCTGATGAGACAAAGGTGAAAACACGGTTTCCATAATAAACCAGTGCAGGTGTAGCTTTATTTATTGCACTTTTAAACTGCCCAGTAATAGAATATATCTGGATGATGTACAAGACATTACAAAAATAAATAAAATACAAGGAGTGAGTAGGAATTAGTTACTCATACCCTTCAACTGTCCTAATTTGGCATGACAGTCCCAGTTAATCGTCTGCCATCCTTCTTTTTCAGCTGCTTTTAAAGCATCCCAGTTTCTCTCTCCTGTTCTTTCCACTGTCCACCTTTGTCCTTCAACTGCTGTAAACTGAGTTCAGTGTGGAAAAACAGTTTGCACCCAATTAATTCAGCAGGGGAGAGAGGAGAAAAGGAGACAGAATCTTGGTCTTTCCAGTAGGCTCAATGAAAACCAAACTTGCATATGCTCTACTAGCTTGTGTGTTTTTCCCCATTAATAATTTTTACCATCTAGATCACATTCTGGTTTTGCTTGGCCATACATGTTCCACTTGTCATCGGTGAAATGTTGGTGCGTATGGGTTGTCTGGTAACAGGTGGCAGTAGATCTGCACAAAGCTCATATGGATGACTAAGGTTTGTTTAAAAAACGGGTTTTGCGCACGAAGGTGGAGAGTGCAAAGAATTGTACTGATGGTTATAAGAGAAGGGAAAGCTAGGCCGAGGGTTAGAGATGTGCCGAAATTTGTCCTCCAATGTCTCAGAAGTTTTCCTCCCACATGAAAGAGGCTGTTTTGCAGCCTCATTCTGTGAGTGGTCTTTTTGACCTTACATTATTGTAATGCTGTGGCTAATGGTGGTGTCTGGGTCCTCTCTTTCTAATATCCACTTCCTTATGTGTTCCTACCTGCCTATTCTGCCTGAAAAACACACTTGAAAAGAATTACTTTGCAATGTCTTCCCTTGGGCCTTAATTGAAGCATGGGAAGCAATGGATGCTGCATGAAACAGGAGAATTGATGTACAAGGAAGTCAGGGCCTCTCATTACTAAGCAACCAGTGGGAACTGGTGCTTTGACTGTGGAACTTGTTACTTCAAACTGCTTCAAAACTGGATTCTAGGATTGTTTTCAGACTACTCTTATGCGCTTGTAAGGGGTATTTTAATGAGTTTTTAATTTTTTAATCTTTGTATTGTTTTAATCTGATTTTTATTTGTTCATTGCCATGGGACCCTTTCTGGGCCAGGAGGCAATACAGAAATATTTTAAATAAACAAATAAGAATAAATGTTTGTTTTCCACTGAATTGTTGCTTTCTAGTGAACTTTCACTTTCCATCGGTATTTTCTCCTCCAAAAGCAATTTCTTTTCTATCAAACTGAACAACAATATTTTTTTTTTAAATTGTGGAAGAAATTTTTAATATAATGCTATTACAGGAAAAGGCAGAAAAACAAGAAAAAGGATCAAACTGAGTGGAGGGACAAATGTGAAATTAAGAAGAAAGAGGCAATGATCACAAGTGGAGGGCCTACATATACGGGGACTGATGAATAGAAACACATGTGGAAAGTGACTGAGGGCCAGAGCAGGAATTCATCAAGGTACTGAGACTTTATGGTGTTAAAATTTGATCATTGTATGCTGCAATCACATAAAGAAGAGAGATGAGACTGTAGCAATGGGATGCTGAGAGACTTTTTCTTGAGAAGTTTTTGCTTTCATTTAAGAGGAGCCCAGAATACAGATGAGCAAAGAATAGGCTATAGCCTTTTTTTATATATAATTTTTTTTTAAAAAAATTATTATTATAAAGAAAAAAGAACAATACATAACAGAATAAAACAAAAATACCACATGAATAACATAAAGGTGAAAAAGAG
The DNA here is from genome assembly GCA_948472985.1 of Iguana delicatissima. Lineage (NCBI taxonomy): Eukaryota > Metazoa > Chordata > Lepidosauria > Squamata > Iguanidae > Iguana > Iguana delicatissima. The sequence continues at coordinate 441,059 of CAOKZL010000382.1, read as the reverse complement.
AAAAATTACAACACAAATAGCTTACATTGCTATTTCTCTCCAGTTCCTTTATCATCATATACTTATTCAAAATATTATGTATCATATTGATTATATATTTTTATTTCATGTATCTAAATCTCATTCTCCTTGTACTCATTATTGCTATAGTAATTTCGTTCTTAAATCTATTCTTTTCAACTATATTTAACCTATTGCTAATACTATATATGATTCTGTTATTAACCATAAACCCTAACCCTAATTGTGAACCCATTCCCAGAGCCAATTATATTTCAGCTTACTCTGCTTTCCAAAACTGTAATCCTTCTTGTGGAGGTGTGACACTTCCCTCTTTTGTTAAAGCCTTTTCCACACATATTTTCCATATTGCTTCAAAGTCATTCCTTTGTAGGATATAGTCTTAAAAGATGGCATGATCATCACTTTCTTCCCCTGGTTAATTTTTCAACATGTAGATGGGATGACACCAACTGTATGAGGTCTGAAGAACAGAAGAGATAGGTGTGGTTCTCACTTAGGGATTCATTTGCTAATGTGACTTTGCATGTATGGAACAACATTGATCCCACTCCCATAGTGGGGACCTGCAGTATGGCAACTGTGAATAACGATATAAACTTCGACACAACCTGTAATTTGCTAACTCAATAACAAAAGTTCTCTGTTTTGTATCTTGAATTTTTGCACATGCATGTTACCAAAATGTATCTTGGAACATGATATTTATAATACTGTGTTCTTTTTACCCCATAGGTGACAATAAATCCTTCTTTGATCAGCTGTTGTCAGATGTGCTTGTTATCAGATAGAAAGATTGGGAAAGGACCAAAGTACCCTAAAGGCACCAAATCCTGTCTGACCTTGGAAGCTAAGCAGGGTCAATCCTGATTAGTACTTGGATGGGAGACCATCACTGAATACCAGGTGCTCTAGGCTATATTTCAGAGGAAGGAACTGGCAAAGCAACCACTGAGTATTCCTTGTCTAAGAAAACCCTTTGAAATTCATGAGATCCTCATAAACTGACAGGTAACTTGAAGGCACATACACAAACACAAGATTGATATCTCAATATAGTAAATAAATAAGAATTGGTCTGCTCTGCAGTTCCTTTTCCCTGAAGGGGGGGTGTGGAGCTATCAAATTCTCTCTGTATTTAGTTCTCAGTCACTATCAAGTTTCTAGAATGATGAGCATGTTGAAGTGATAGAAAACCCCTACAAACGAATGGATTTCTTCATTTCAGTGCTCAAATAATGGGGGGTGGGGGTGGAAATCTACTTTCATACAATCTGCAAGTTCTGCCCCTGATGCATCCACCCAGTTTAAGTCTCTCTGAGGAGCCTGATTTTTTAAAAAAAACTGGGGGGGTGCAGAAAGTGCATAAAGCCAGGCCTCCGCATCTCTCTCTCACTCTGCAACTTGATATTTTAGTTGGTTGTTGAGACTTCATCCTACAGGTTGATCTTCAAATAATCAGTTTGGCATCACCAGTCTATTCTTTCCCCAGATCTTTATAAAATGTGTAGCAATCTGGCTGGGTGTGACAACTTACTTCCATCACTGTTAAATTGCTCCAGAAAGTCACTTTCTGGTGCCTTCCTGCTAGTTCATATTTGCATAGAGGAAGCCAGCTGCAAACCCTTTATCTCTTGCAAATAAAACCACTCCATCAAGCAAAACAATGTAATTTCGAAGCCAAAACTACCCCAAGGGCACGATCAAAGTGTATGGTTTCTTGTTCTGTTTGCTACCTCATTCCCACAATGGGGAGAGGGAGGGGGGATTATACCTCTCAAGATTAGGAAGGAGATGACAGGGTGTGGTGACTTCTCCCTCTCCCTTGTGCCTCTTTGAAAGTTAAAAAGCTAAAAATATGTAATCAGAGTAGATGTTGGCAGTATCTTTTCTCTGCTGGCAGTGATGAAAATGACACTTCGTCATTTTGCAATAAGTTATGGGCACGGGAAGAAAAGCACAGTGGGTCCCCCTCCCGTTTTCAGTGGAGTATCCTCTGTCACATGTTGCTGATGCTTCAGCACCCTGAGGTGAATGATTTGCTCCTTGGGATGAAAGACAGGATAGTAGCTAGTAGGTGATGGGAAGGAATAGCAGAATTGGGTTGCCTGCAAAAACCTGGCTGTATGAAGCAAGCTGTGCCCCTTCTGGATCTCCACTCAGATGAATTCAGGGAGGAACTCTTGTATGGATGAATGCCTTTCCTGTTTTTGTTTTTGTTTTAATAATAAATATGTTTTCTGCAAGTGTCTCCCCTTAAGATAACAAATTTTTATGCACACTTCCCCTATATATGTGCATTTTTGCTAGGGATCTAGATCCTTAGCAAAAAGAAAAAAGAACCTTTTTTTTCCTTCTTGAAGGTGCATGGCAAAAGGTTTTTGTTCATTTTTGTGAAGCATCTGTATTTCCAAAGTGTATTATTGCGCAAATTGAGTAATTAATTTTGGAGGGCAAATTTTGATTGCTGTTGCCTTGTTGCACTGACCTTTTCAAAAGAATAAATATTGGAAGTGTTTTTAAAATCAATAACAAGTTTTCCTCTGCTTTTTCTCTCTTTTGCTTACTAAACTTTTCAGTTTTTTGCAGTCTTCTTGTGAAAATTGTGGAGAAACCCATTTCCCTCTTCCCCAAAAAAACTCTCTATTCTTGCCATTTTGATCTTGACATTGCCAGTTTTTCAATAGCATGTCTAGCTGGGTTGGAACAACCTTTCTCACTGAAAACAAACATTTTGGCCAATATTGGCCCTTTCTGCACGCGGTTATTAAGGCAGGCCAATGCGTCTTGTCACGGAGGTCTTCTGCACGTTGGAGCGGACTAGATTCGGTTTATTTACCTTTGTTCTGCACGTAATTCTGACTAAATTCACTCCCACGTGGTGGTAAAGCATGCTATTTGAAAACTGGAAGAAATCGGTTTTCCAATTTTCCAGATCAATCCGATTTGTACTTTCACAGTTGTGCAGACACATACATTCATACCAATGTGAATTGGTGGTCAGGGGAGGGCTCATGGGAGGGGCCAGGGGGTAGTAAGGACTTACACATGTACACATGTACACAATGACATACTAAATCATGCAAAAAAGAAAAGGGGGGGCCAATCACAGCCGATGGGGCAGGGTGAGGGGAGTAGCGGGAGTGGCCATGGTGGAGGCAGTGTGGATTCATGAACTTGCACTCCTTCCGAATCAGAATGGAACATATGCAGTAGCTGTGCGGAAGGAAATGAGAGAAAGTCCACCTTGTTTCGAGCCCAGAAAATCTGGTAAGAAATGGCACGAACCGATTCACCAGCCTCGTACGGAAAGGGTCATTATTAAAGCTGCTAATTTTCATACTAACTTTTGTAATTGCATTACAAAAATATGTAAAATGGAAATATTGCAGCATAGCCGCATTTCATTTCTTTTCTTTGGGTGAACTGAGCAGATTTGCCTGAAAATGTAGGCCAAATTAATTTCTCTCCCATCTATTTCTAGAAATTGTGGCTTGCATCCCTCCCAAATGGTTTGTTTAGATTCAAAACTTTTTTTAAACAAGATTGTCCCAAAATTGGTACACTATCCTCTTTTCAAGATGTTGCTGTTGCTATTTGCCATTAACTTCAACCTATTAGTGAGAGACTTCCAAGAGCCCAGGTCATCAGGTCTCAGGTCTTGCAAACTAGAATCTTACCTTTTCATATCTGGTTAAGCAATACTACTCTGTTTTTATTGTTATTGGTCCCTTCCATGTCAGACAAATTTTTATAGGAAATGAATGATACCTCTCCATTGTAAACACAGCTTTTCATAGATTCCAGTCTACCATTACAATTGGGTTTCCAGTAGTATTGGCTCTCCCGTGAAGGTACTAATAGGACTGGAGTGTTTGGGGAGAGGCTTGGCACACCTGAAGCTCCATTGGTGCAGTTTTAGCTGTTTGCACTGAACAACCAGCCTCTCCTAATAAGGCAGGCAGCAAATGCTCTATACCTGCTGGAAACAATGTTGATCATCGTCTCCGTAAGAGACATCCAGGCCAAGCTCCAGTTCCTGGAGATGGCACTGAGCTCCCACTTCCAGTTTCCTACTGCATTCACCCTGCCTTTGTCTTCTAGTAATCTTTAGCATCTGAGTCCATTTTTTTTTTTTTTTGGAGAGAAAGTATAACCCCAACATGTAGGTACCACAAGAGCGACCCCACAATATTAATACCTCCTTGCAAAAGTGGGGAATGAATTAGCTCAAAGTTTAGGAGGCTTGTGAGAGGGGGGCAACTTAGCGAGACTTTTCCTATCTATGGCCCTTTTCACATGGCATAAGAGGGCCTGGAGTGTCGCGCGATTGCGAGGAACGATCTGCATGATGCACTCACAATCGTGTGACGCTCCAGGGGACGGCAGGGGCCAATCGTGCATCTTTTCATTTTTGGCTAGAAGCTGAAAATGGTGTGCAATTGCGCTTTGCTCCTGAGCCCCGTGCACACTTACCTGGTGTGTGGAGCCTCTGGAGCTGGGTCAGTCGCACGTCCTGCCCCAGTGCAGCCTGGGAAGGTCCCAGGCTGCACTGTGGAAGGAAGAGGCGGGGTTCTTGCACAAGCAGGCAACTCTTGCAAAGCTGAAGCAACAAGGAAGGGAGACCCTCTCAGCAGAGGCTGCTCGTGCGAGCTCCACATCCCAGTGCCAGAACAAGGTAAGGTTCAGAAAGGGCCCTTGTCCACTGGCTCATGCAGGAAAAACACCAGCTAAAGAGTAAAATGTAAGCTAAAATGTGTTTTTATTGAAATAAATTCACTCACACATGCAACAGTTCAAGCATGCACACAGTCACACAAGGACTAGTCAAAGAGAAGGGAGGAAAGTGGGATAGAGATGGTCTAGGGATTTAGGCAATAATTACTGTGTCTGGAGAGAAGTGGAGAAAAGCAGCGGCGTGACTTAGGTAAAGAACCTAAGGACAGTTCACAGTCAGGAGATGGACAGACAGAGTAGTGTTCAGATCTGTGAGAGATTGCATTGGGCAGCCTGGAATCAGAGCTATTTGTATCTAAAAAATAGCCTGTGGCAATGAAAGATACGTGCAGCTCCAGATGTGGAACAATGGGAGTTGTGGTGCATACAATGGACTATCAATCTACTAATGTTCACAGTGTTTGGGTGACAAAGGTGTGATGGATGTTGTAATAGCTGTCTATTGTGGGTGCTATGAAGAAAGAGGAAAAAGTCCAGGTGCACAAGGGACAGGAATAACTCAATCAGTGTCCTGGTGGGTTTCTAGCTATTGTGTTATCTGGGAAAATTCTGGCTTCTACTTAAGCTTATTATCCACAGGAACAGCATTCATTTGCCTGACAAATGACTTAGGCCATTTCCACACTACACTGTTATAGTGCTATTATTCCACTATCAATGTCCTGTGGAACCCTAGGGTTTGCAGTTTAGGGAGGGGCCTTTAGAATTCCCAGCCAGAGAGCTCTTTGGCCTCAGGAAACTACAAACCCCAGAATTCCATAGGATGTTGAAAGTGGAATAATAGCACCATAACAAAATGGCTCCAGTCTTAACTGGAGGGTGTCTTAGTTTGACCTGCCTTTCTTTCTCAGAATTCCTCAGTCAGTTTGACCTCCCAGTCACCTTCAGGTTTGATTATGATATCAGTGCCAATTAATGGGTGTTGCCAATTAAATGTGATGCCAGTTAGATATGGTGCCCATCCAAACCATACCATTACTGCTAGTCAGACATGGATCCTAACAAAAGAGAGAGAGAATGTTCATCTTCACCTGCCTCCAGTCCTTTTCTAACATAGACACTTCTCTTTCTAATCTAAGTTGAAATTTAGATATGGCTGCTTGTAATAATGTGAGGACATGATGATGCCCCTTTAATCACACTTTCTATTAGGACTTCTGGAAAGTGTTGCAATGCCTGAAAATACAGATATCACGCTCCAGCCTGCCTGAAAAGGTATGAATTTCTCTGGGAAGAGAAACCAAAGATTGAATAACATGTTACTTGTAATCAACAACAAGTTAATTGTAATCAATTCCTTTTTCCTAATAATGAAATTATAACTGAGTTACTATAATTGTTATCACGCAATGAAGAGTGATTCAATCCTTTTGTGTTGGAAATATAACTTTTAAATTACTTTTAGGATTACTTTTATTATGCAAGCTTTATTGACAGTGAGGCGGCTGATATCCTGAGGTAAGTGATATAAGAATGTAAATGAATAATATCTTTTACCTCTCATTCATATTCAAGGCTAGCATCTAGAAGAATTTTTTTTACTGTTGTTGTTTAAAGGAAAGAATTTAAAAATTATACTTCTGGTACAAGAATTAAAACTCTTTGAGGCAATGGACCCTCTGAGGTATAATACTGCTATATTTTAAAAGCAGAATTTAAGTGCAACATTTGAGCTTTTAAAACATTTTTTCCATTGTTCCCGGATATCATTGCAAAGAACAGAGGGTGGCTCTGGACCCAATAGTACACCATTTTCTTATTAGGATTTCACTGATCCTTTGGATATTCTACCCTGCAAGCATTTCTTTTGAATGTTTGTACAACAAGGTAGTGGTGTTTAGTTTTCAGAGGTTTATAAAATAGCATAACTATTTTTAGCCATCCTGAGAAACAGGCAAGTGGAGTTACTTTACTATAACAGTAACAAATGTCTTAATGCAATGTGCCTGGAACTATAACTCTCTTCTATAACCTTTTAAAAGTGAGTTTCTAAGTCTTCAAAGAAACCATTAAAATATGTAGCACGCAGAGCCTAATTTCATTTCCTCATGTCATTACACAGGAAGCTTTCAGTACCAAGAGCAAGATACTCTTTCTGATTATTTAAAAATGTAAGGGGTGACACCTGACTTTGAAAAGGAATTTTAGGGACAAGTTCTGGTAATGCCAGGTCAAACTAAAACACTAAAACTAAAACGTCCTCTCTGGATATTTTTTTGTCTCATAATCTTACGTTGTTTACTCTTAACCTTCCAACTGTTCTTGTGAATGGAGAAGGAAAATGATTAGTCTGGCTTTTGTGTAGGAACTGTGCATTAGCCCTGAATGTTTCAGAGGCATTCCCATGTCTGTAATGGACTTCCCCATTCTGGGCCCTCATTGACATTCGTACTCACTCTGTCCTTTGAATCACTCCAAGATTATCGTCCTCCAGTTTTTCTTTTTAAACTGGTGCACACATGGTTTCATGCAGATTAGTAAAATGTCTTACCAAAATTCCTTTAGGGGTGACTGCAGATACCATTTTCCAACAAAATTCACCAAAGATTGAATTGGGAGGTGGGTCTTTTGGCATTTTTTCCCTCTAAGGTAGTTAGGGAAAGTTGTTGAAGAGTTACAAACCACACTTGCCATTTTGCAGAAATCATTTCTTTTTGTAGCTGCCATGGGCAAAATAATGCTGGAAAATTTCATTCCCCTCAAGATATCCACAAATGATTCTACTTCATTATGTATGCAGCTTCTATTTTTCTCTCTCTCACCATTCCCATCTTTGAAGGATGTTACATCATGATTTTGGGGCATTCTGAATTAGAAAAATGGCAGCATCATGAGGAACTCTATTGCCATTGTTAACTGTGGTAGCAAGATAGATAAACCACTGCTGCAGTTTTAGGGTTAGTGCGACTGAAGAACCAGTATAGTGCAGTGGTTTAAGTGTTGGATCAGGACTCTGGAGACTTGACTTTAAATCCCCACTCAGCCATGGAAACCTACTGGATGATCTTGAGCAAGTCACACTCTCCCAACCTCAAAGAAAGGTACTGGCAAACCTTCTCTGAAAAAATCTTGCCAGCAAACCCTGTGATAGGTTTGTGTTAGTGGCGCAATAAATCAGAAAGAACTTGAAGGCACACAGCAATAACAAGCCACTAAGTTAAATTTTCACCCCCTCAATTGCATCTTTTCAGACTCCACTTCCTCATCTAAAGGCAAAATTTCTTAAGACTCTTCTTTATCTCATGATTTACCTTATTCTTGATTTAAATGTATATGCAATTTGCTTTTGCTTTTGCTTTTTCTGGCAGAGTTTTTTCCGTGTCCCTATGCTTATATTGGCAACGTTGAGGAGGGGAAAGGCATAAATGAGATGTCGGAACTGAAGCTGTGGCAAACTATGGCCGTTTCTGCACTATACTTATAGTGCTATTATTTCACTTTTAACATTCTATGGAATCCCTGGGGTTTGCAGTTTAGGGAGGGGCATTTAGAATTCTCAGCCAGAGAACTCTTTGGCCTCAGGAAACTACAAACCCCAGAAGTCCACAGGGTGTTGAAAGTGGAATAATAGTGCTATAACAGTGTAGCGTGGAAGTGGCCTATGTATACACAAATCTGGGCAACCCTGACATGTGGCAAGTGAAACTAAGTGCATGGGGCACCACTATAGGATAAGAATGGAAATACATAACTTGAATATAGGAATTGGAGTTTGCCTGATGTGGCAAAATATTTTAGATGTTGCAAGAAATTTTTTAAAAAGTTGGTTCTAGTGAATATGCGTGACCTCTGGATACCACTTCAGGCAGCAAAATGTTGTGGGCTAGCACTGTTCTCAGCTCTATGTACAAAAATAAAATGATGAAGATGAAGATGAGTACGATATACAACAACAATATTATGTCAAGGTGACTTTAGTTTACAGTGTCAGCCTAACATGTGCATCCAAACATATACAATATCAGCCTAACATGTGGATCTAAATACAAATATTTGTATTTGTATTTGTGACACTGGTGACCTCTGGCCTGTATAAATGAAATATTTTTTCCCAAATAGTTCTGTCCTGTAATTCCATAGCTCTGTAAATAAACATACAATATAAAAAGAGGGTGGATGAAATTTTAAATATGTGGGATGGAAACCCACTGGCTGACCTTGGGAAGTCACACTCTCTCAGCCTCAGAGGAAGACAAAGGTAAACCCCTTCTGAATAAATCGTATCAAGAAAATCACGTGGTAAGTTTGCCTTAGGATTGCCACAAGTCAGATACAATTTGAAGGTACACAACAACAACAATTTGAGATGAAGGCCAAGATGCAATAACAAAGCTGGTAGAGTGCAAGTCTGCTTGTTTGCAAATGCAGGAGTAGTTTAAGCATGCACATATACTTGCCACCCTTTCATCAGGGATGCGGCAGCAGGCGATATGAGAACAAAAGGAAATGATGTTTGCAAATGAAGGAGCAGGTTCGGCGCCCACACCCCCCATGCTGCATGTCCCTAATGAAAACAACAGAGCAGTTGTTACCATGTCCCTCGGTTCCCACATTCCCTGACCCCACATCTCTGACGAAGGAGACACAGCGACTGGCATCTGCACATGCCCAAACTGCTCCTGTATTTGCAAATGAGGGGGCAATTTTGTCACACACACACACACACACACACATCCTGCTGCTGCATCCCTAGCAAAAGAGACACAGTGGCAGGCATGTGCACACACCCAAACTATGAATCTGGAGACCAGGGTTTGAATTCCTGCTCGGCCATGGAAACCCACGGGGTGACCTCAGGCAAGTCACATTCTCTCTGTCTCAGAGAATGGCAAAGGCAACAAATCTTGCCAAGAAAACCCCCATGATAGGTCACCTTAGGGTCGCCATAAGTCAGTTTTCAAAGGGGAGAGACATGATAGCTAGAAAGAACCTCCTCTTATCAGCAGCGCTTTGTTGTTGTGTGCCTTCAAGTCACTTATGGCAACCTTAAGGTTAAACCCACCATGGGGTGTTTTTTGGCTTGATTTGTTCAGAGAGGGTTTCCATTTGCCTTTCTTTGAGGCTGAGAGAATGTGACTTGTCCAAGGTTACCCAGTATCTGAGAGGGGATTTGAATCTGAGTTTCTAGAAGCCTTAAATAAATAAATAAATGTTTGAATATTTAAATCTAAATTTGAATATTTAAATCTTGAATTAAATCTTAGGTGTCCTTGGCAACGTATTATATTTACAGGGGGTTCCCATAAAGAAAAGGTTAAGAACTACTGTTCTAAGGGAATGATTCTGCAACTCTGAGCCCCCTAGCTGCTCTTCTGTACCTGGGGCAAGGGACATTGAACGTGGAAGTAAATGTTACTTGTTCTACAGTGCCTCCCAAAATACCTACATAGCTGTAATTGCCAGGATGAATACCTGTACTTAAGAATTTATTACCATGCTACTGAGTAGAATAGAATAATTGTAGATTTCAGAACATTTCGGAACAATTTTTATTTATTCTGTTTTATCTTATACTTCCTGAATGAGCTCATGAGATCACCTTCTACACCCCTGGATGGATGTGAGACTGTAAGGACCTTTGAGACATGAGAGGCTGAAGAGGTCGCTAAATGAGTTTTAACACTGAAAGATCTGGGCTGAATTTCCCAATAATTTCCAATATAACATCCCACAGGAGTGCTCTCAAGTTGGGTTTCCTAACAAATGTTCCGAGGTCATAACGATGTATTTTCTTCCAATAGCGCTACTGACAAAATGCTGTTTCAGAATGGTTGCATGCTTGTTTCCCTCCCAACAGGCACATGGGAAGATTCAGCCTTCATATCTGTGGAGAACGTGAAGTAGCCCTTCACGGGCTTGATAGACAGCTGGTCAGCTTGCTCCTGAGGAACTTGTGATTTTTATGACATGTAGACTACCTAATGCTAGTTGAAATTGTTCTGGAGATTCAATACCATTACATTTTATGCAGAATTTTGCTTCCTAACATGTACCATCTGCTTTCTAAAGTGATACCCCCGATCCTGCCACCAGAGGATTCTGCTATATCTTCATATTTAGGCCATTTTATTTTACAATAAAATAGAAACGGGATGATGGAGAATGGGCCATACTACTTTTGCATGTACTTTTGAATACACCAGAACCATAGATCTAAAACACTGTGTCAAAAGAAACTAGCACAGCACAAAGCAAGATATCAAAACAGACCAAAATGTTTTCTATCTGCTGTTGGAGTTTTTTTAAAAAAAATAAAGGAAAACTATCTTCACATTTTAAATGAAGGCTTCATGTAACAACAAAACAAAATACACAAGGGAAAATGGTTCTGGGTCAGCCTTCTCCCTCAATGTTAGTTTTCTACTTACAGAGAAGTTTCTTTTTGTTGTTACTTTTATAAAATAAAATTCACATCTGTCCATCTTTTCAGAGACTTCCTTCTAACCTTTTCTTTTGAAATGAATGTTTGCTAACTTCAGAACTACATCAGATGAAAACAATCTTGTGATTATTTGCATACTATGTGTAGTATCAGCAGGCAGGAACAGTTGTAAGTTCCCCATTCTACTTTTGTGTTTACTTTATGACTGGCTGATTCATAAGTGGCTTGCAGAGACACTGAATCTTGTAGCTATTTTGGGTCTTGCCTCTCAATTTATGACACTACCAAGTGTAGCAAGTGTCCACGTGTAAGCTCAACAGTTTATTTCCTATTGGCCGCTAGTGGAGAAGTAGCAGGTTATTAGTGATTTTCTTGTTTTGCTTTCTTCACTTTTGCATAATTTTGACAGATGCGCAATATTTTTTCTACCGTTTTTGGATCTGCTGTTTTTCCGAGCTCTGTTGTTCAGCGACTCTGTCTTAAGAGCAGGGACCTGCATTTAGGATCTCTAAACTACATTTAGAGTGGCCACATGTTCTGTGGAAGAACATTTATTTGCAGTTAGATGTTTCAATTGCATTCTAGTCCCCAGAACAAACCATGAGAACCACTGTCAGTCAGAACAGACAGAAGTGGTCTCATGTTATTTTCCTCCCCCTCCCCCTTGAATTGCATTGCTGATACTGTCACTTTAATTCTTCTCCTCTTATGGTCTAATCCACTATGAATTGAACCAAAAAAATGGGACTAGTGCTAGTTGGCAAAGTCTTTCCCCCCTCCTTAGTCCTGATAAGAAATAATAGTAATGAAGACTTCTGTGTCTAATAAGCTGGAAGACTCCTTGGAAGATTCCACAGATAAACATTGTCCAAATATTTTTGATGACATTTTAAAACCAAGAAATGGAAGATATGACAGCCTTAATTTATTATGTTAACTTTTCTTATTAATGATAATTGTATAACATTTAGAGCACCTTAATTGTTGTGACTCAGCAGACAAGTCCAGATTTCTTACAAGTCCTGAAGTTCAGACAAGTCCAGAAACTCACCATTACCTTTAGAGGAAGGGTAAGGAGTCTTATGCTTGGTTTGTAGTGTTCCTGTTCTGTAATGATGAGTGTTTCTTTCTTTGCTAAGTATATTCCCCACCCTCTCAGTGATGTTCATGTAACAACACAGTTGTTGTTTTTTTAAACAGAAACTTATTACCAGGAATCACTCCAAATAATTAGTTTTTCTGACTCAGGTGCAGAAACTTGGCATTTTAAAATGGCCCCGGGGATGGCCCTGCCATTAAGCAAACTGAGTTGGAAGGAACTGTCTTGCCTTGAGGTTTTATAGCTGTGTCTGACATGCTGACTGCCTTCAGGCTCCATAGCTAGTAATTTTGCCCTTGGGAATGGTGGAAGATGTTGTCCCATTTCCAAACTGCGAAGTTCACCAACCAGTCTGTCATCCTGCCTGTGGAAAAGAGCAAGGCAACATCCTCTCTTTCAACTAGAGATGTGAACAATATTTGTAATGTTTCTCATTCATTGATGAGGCAGGCGGAGACAGCCTCGCAAATAATGTGAGAGTTCTCAACATCTAGCATAAGAATAAGGCAATGGAGTCCCCCCACCCGCTGTTGCAGTTTTTTGGAATATGTATTAGATAAAAATAGTCTTCACAAGACTGTGTCCTTTGTAGAGCAAAGTACACACAAAAAACAAGGACAGAAAAAGTAGTTCATCCAATATTTCTAATTTTTTTAAAAAATCCCCCAAACAAGGCAGTAAAGACTATAATTTTACTTTGCAGGGGGGAAAATCATCCTTTAAGTGCAAGAGTTCTCACTGATAATGGCAGAAGATATCTTGCTATCTTGCATGCAAGGAAAGAATTTATCTAATTCTTCATTCTCACGTGCAATGATTTCTATCTATCGCTATGCTCATTTAATTCAATGTCCTCAGCCAGCCTTGAACATGGCAGAGAGATATTTTGAATATTCCACACCACTATCTCTTTTAATAGAGTGACTCAATATTGTCTCCTAAGTTTACCTGCATCATAGCAGTTAACTCCTGAGGTAACAGCCCAAAGCACCCATTTTTGCAGAAAGGACTCATTCCAGTAATTATATTAACAATGCAACAAGGTTTGATTAAATAATGTGAATTTACTTTCATCTCTCTTGTCATAAGTCTGAAGATTTATGAGTTTTGCTATGACTATTTGCTACCGATGTAATCATAAATTATAGTGCTATGATTACTTGCTACACAAACTCTTACCAAGTCTTCTTTAGAAACAATTACTGTTCAAAGTACAGCTGAAACAACAATCAATAAAATATAATGGTGACAGTATGGGATTTAAGTGTAAGAATTTCTGCTCAGCCTTGAAATTCACTGTCTTTGCCTAACATATCCCATATATTTGTTGTGAAGAAGGTATACCATGTATGCCACTTTTAACTCTTCATAGGAATTAAAGAATAAGATATTTATAAAAGAATAAAATATGTCTAATCTATGTTGACTTCCAGAAATGAATGCCCCCAAACATACTTTATGCCAGTGATTCTCAACTTTTACCTCTCCAGAGTTTTGACTTCAGATCCCCTAATCCTTGACAATTGGCTATCTTGGGCTTCTGGGAGTTGAAGTCCAATGCAAGTGGAGACCCAGGGGTTGACCACTTTAAGTTCTTCAGATCTCTCTCCCTTCCTCTACTCCATTCTGTTGTTTTTCTCAGAAGTCATGCACCCCTATATATGCTCAAATTTAAGAAAGAGATGAATTGTTTAGAGGTGCTCATTTGAGTAAAATGAAACCAATGGGGGATATCATTCTATTTACTTTTTTTATTTATGTGTATTTTGTATTGAAGAGAGTTAGTGCGTTGTAGCAGTTTGGACATTGGACTATACTCCTGGAGACCAGTGCCATTTCCACACTACACCAGCCAGCCCCTCCCGAAACTGCAAATCCCAGGATTCCATAGGATGTTGAAAGTGGAATCATCGCGCTATAAGAGTGTAGTGTGGAAATGGCCCAGGCTTTCATTCCTCTTTCTGCCATGGAAACCCACTGGGTGACCTTCTCCATGTCACACACTCTCAGCCCCCAAAACCCCATGATAAGTTCCCTTAGGGTTGCTATAAGTCAGAAACAACTTGAAGACACACAACAATTATGTATTGAACTTTTACACTGTTTAAAGGATGACTGTGTTTCCAGCAGTATACCACTTCTTTATTTTTCTGATAAGTGGCATAAAAATAACTGAACAAATAAATGAATGAATTGCAATGGTAGGCTTAACCACCAATTTATCCACATTGGTGCTTACAGGTATTGCTATTGTTGTTGTGGCCAAACATATAGATCTATTTTTTTTTAACATGTTGGGAAGAGTTGGTGAGACAAACTTATTTGTTCTTCCCTTTTCTCTTTGTTTTCCTGTGCCAGAGGCAGCTGCTATTTACCTTGTCTATTGTCAGCAGGCAGGTACAACCACACTAGGATCAGCTAGACTAAAATCTTGTTCTTTCCCAGAAGAAGTTTTGTTCATTGCATTGTTTCCTGTAGACATGTTGCTGCAGGCCAGAATCAGATATCTGTGTTTCTCCTTCACTGTCCTACCAATTTTGATGCTGCTAAAATATCTTCCAGCTAGTCAGAGGACAAGGGGTAAAAGAGAGCTGAGTGAGTGTAAAAAGACTTTGTAAAAAGGAAGTTCAGAGGCTTTGTTAACTGAGGTGTACCTCTTTCTCTCTATGTGTGTGTATGTGTGTGTGTTTGTGTCTATTTGCTCCTCAAATGCTCACTAGTGCATTTGTTTTGAAAAGAAGTTTGTCATGATTGATATTTCTCCCTTCTTTGGTGGTCGCATTAAAAAAAAAAAGAATCACACACCTTTAACAGCTTTGCAAAATAGGGAATTCCCAGAGGTACACCTTGCATCACAAACTATATTTTCTTAAGTACCCTGTTCATTTGAAATAATTATAAAAAGTACAGAATTACGATACTATTCTCTTTTATATGAGCACTCTATCTTACCCGGCAGTCTTTTCGACATACTTCATAATGAGTTGACAATCTTCATAACAACATGCAACAAATATTGGCTGTATGATCTAGCCAAAGTTGCATACTTCAAGATTTCATCTAACAGTTTTCAATGGGACAGTTAAGCATGCTAGCTGTAATTTCCTTCTGCTGCAAACATCCATGCAATTTCAAAATGTTGGGCTTTGGTTGACTCACTTCATGTATTTATTTTGAACTTCAGAGACAATTTTCTTATGCAAGAGATTCTGCAGTATGGAAACTTTGTCCTGTGTTACCTTCCTTACTTTAGAAGTTTGTGTAGATTTCCTCATTCTACTGGAAAAATTTGCATGGAGAATACAGTTGGGTCAGATGAGCAACTTCCTTTCTAGGTCAGAGAAGGAAACATGCATGGATTTGATGTGGTCAGTCTGTACACAGAGAGATTCCCATTAGCTGTTACCCATTTTAGGAGAAGTATCATGTGTTGTGGCTGCTGATGTAAGATCTAATTTTTCTGAGGTCAAAGAACTAGAGGCAGAGAATCTCCATCCTGGCCTCATCAGGTCAATACATATAGTTAATTCAGTTTACTATAAATAGCTGGATAGGGATAGGGAATGTGGGGGGGATTTTAGTGGTTAAATAAGATGTTCTGCCTTTTAAAGTTTCCTGAACTAGCAAAACCAGATACTTCCAGATCCTCTTTTCAACCATGTAATTTTGTGTATGTATGTATTTATACACAATGTCATACACTTCAGTTTGTTTTTTTCAAAGGCAGATTCCACCTGTGTAGCACGTTGGTTAGGATGTGAAAGTACTTATTTCCATTCTATGAAAAAGTCATCTGATGTTTTCTGTAGATCAAGCTGCTGTCACAAGATAAGTATGTAAGCCTGACCGGTCTTTCTAGATCAGTTGGCAACAGGAAGACAGGGCTGCTGTACCTTTGAAAGGAAATGTTAGGACGCATCTCACGCAAAAGGTGTTCTGTTCTTTGTGTGGCCATTTTAGCTGTCATCCCAATTTTTCCAGAGAGTTCATGGTTTGAATCCGGCTTCAGAGACTGCAACTGTAATAAACCCTTTCATTAAGAATGTAGAAAATGAATAAAATTTATTAATAAAAATGCTTTGTTAATTCATAACGAAGGTAAAAGAACTGATGCATTACAAATCCAGGAAAATAAACAAGTAAGCATAATAATTACAGTGTGGAAAATATCTTAATTCTGTTGAGCTGAAAAATTGAGAGTAAGCTAATCAATTAAAAGTAGACCTTGTCAGGATAGGGGAAATGAGGATGGGTAATTCTTAAACCACTTCAGTGGGTGTTTTCCCCTGTTTGGAAAGGGCTACATTCCTCCTGAAAAAGCAAGTGGACAATCTGGGAGCACTCCTATACCCAACTGCGTTGCCAGAGGTCTTAGTGGAATGGAGTCAACTTTACTTGGTGTGGCAGCTATGTCCATTTCTAGACAGGGAGAATAGGGCTATAGTGATCCATCATCTAGTACTTCCCAGCTAGATTTATGGCCATTTCCACACTAGGCTGTTATAGTGCTATTATTCCACTTTCAACATCCTATGGAAGTCTGGTGTTTGCAGCTTAGGGAGGGGCCTCAGCGGCTTCTATGTGGAGCTGCTTTTGAATAGGACTCAGAAATTCCAATTCATGCAGAAGTTGCACAAGATTTTTTCAAAAAAGTACAGCGGCCCTAAATTGCATAGGGTCTGAATGTCTGAAAGAGCAAAAATATGTTTATGCAACTGGTAAACAAGATTTTAAATCTGTTTTCTTGTTCTATTTAATGTTGTGATAATTGACCATAAACCACCCTGAAATTCTAAATAGAATGATGGCGGAAGTAATACACCGGCAGGCTTTTTGGGTGATTGTGCAACTGTTATTGTAATAAAAACTATGTGGTAGGGCCTGTCCCAAACTTGTTTGGCAACACCTGTGCTAGGCTGGCATGGCAATGAGGCCCAGCTGTGCCCTTTGTAGTTTGATTCTAGTATCTCAGCACTGCTGCCCAAGAAAACTGAAAGGCTGGTGACAAGCCAATCTTTATTTCTATGTACTTCTGTTTGTCTCTTCTGATTGCTCCACCACACTGTTTTCAGCTTCTTCCCTCCTCTTGTGTTGCATGGGGTTTATTTGGCCTGTCTGTAGAATCATAAGCCATTTCCGCACTAGACTGTTATAGCGCTATGATTCCACTTTCAACATCCTATGGAATACTGGGGTTTGCAGTTTCGGGAGGGGCCGCCCTCCCGAAACTGCAAACCCCAGGATTCCATAGGAATCCTGGGGTTTGCAAACCCCAGGAAACTGCAAACCCCAGGATTCCATAGGATGTTGAAAGTGGAATCATAGCGCTATAACAGTCCAATGCGGAAATGGCCATAGAGTTGAAAGAGACCACAATGGCGATCCAGTCCAACTCTCTGCCATGCAAGAATACACAATCAAAGCACTCCCAATAGATGGCCACCCAGACTCTGTTTAAAAATCTCCAAAGAAAGAGACTCCACCACACTCTGAGGCAGCAGCATATTCCATTATCAAACTACAGTCAAGAAGTTCTTCCTAATGTTTAGGTGGAATCTCTTTTCCTCTCGTTTGAATGCACTGCTCTCTGTTCTAGTTTCTGGACTAGCAGAAAGCAAGCTTACTCCCTCTTCCATAAGACAGCCTATCAAGTATTTAAACACGGCTATCATGTCACCTCTTAACTTCTCCAGGCTAAATATACCCAATTCCCTAAGTTGCTCCTCATGGGACATGGCTGCTAGGCCTTTTATTATTTTGGTCAAAGACCACATTATTATTGTGTTCTGGATTTTGTGCTGACAGTCCTGCAAGGCATATGGAATCCAGTTAGGTTCCCAACACTATCTTATATCTCCCAACTGCCTGTATTTGGCAGGAAAAGTCCCAATTAATCCTCTCTCACTCTACTTTTTTTCAGCTGTTTTTAAAATGTCCCAGTTTCTCTTTCTTTCTCATGCTTTCCTCCTTTCTTCTCAGCTTACTTCAATTACTGTAAACTGAATTCAAAGTGCAAAAGTCGTTTGCACTCAGTTAACTGGAGGGTAGGAAGGGGCAGAGTCTTTCTGATATTGTTTAGACACGCCTGTCTTGGTTTTCATCTGTGAAATACTGCAGGGTATGCTATCATGTTAAGATGGCAGAAATAAAAGAAATTTGCTTGTGTGTGTGTTTTTTTTAAGGTTTTTTGTTGGGCAGTTCAATCTGCTGCATAATCTGCTTATATTATTGCATTGCCCCTGTACACCTTAAAAAAAAAGAGGAACCCATACTGGAATCTGTGAGGCCTATTTTGCATAGAACAGCTTTCTGCAGGCTCAGGGCTGGGGAATATTCCTTTTATAAAATATAGTCTGCCTATAAATGTAGTAAAAATGTGGATAAATATGTAACTATCAAAAATGTGCCTTTTCCTTCAGGAGACATTTGAAGTAAGAAGCCTGGAGGCACAGCACTACGGTAGGTAGAAGCCATTTGATTATCATCACAAAAGCTTTTAGCCAAAGCATTTGGGGAGGGAGAGAGGGAGCAGTGGCAGCTTCAGTATGGGGTACAAAGATGCTTCAGCATATGCAGCAGGGGAGCAGAAGTCACTGCACAAATCAAAGGTCTGTCCTTGCATATATTCAAAAGTAAATAATTTAAGAACATTTGTTGCACTCAGCTACTTTTTTTAAACACGCACACACAATCAGAAATATAGCAGCTCCCTGTATTTATACAGGTGGTCTAAAGAGGAGCTAGTGATTAGTCTCTCAGTGTACATCCCATTCATTACATTCCTGGAATTTCATATCCGTGTCTGACAACTTCACGGATGAAAAGTGGGACATATCTGGTCATTGCTGTTGCTTTTTATGTGCCGAGCTGAGTTCAGGTTGTGCTTTAGAGATTCTCATATGTGGTGGTTATATTTGCATGCAGAGAGGCACTCCTAGCTGAGCTAATACTCCACATGCCCTTGGCACAGGTGAAAATTGTGCTTTTATATACTTTATGCATGCATCCTGCTTCTCTTCTCTGTGATGTTAAGATAATTTATTACACTCATTTCCTCTTCAGTCACTTGTCCTGCCACTAGTTTCTGAAATATTAGAAGTACTGGAGGAACGTGTCTGTATGTGTGTATGTTTGGTGAATAAGGGCAGACTGACTACATAAGTTACACATCGATAGTGCAAGAACTGGTTTCATTTTCTGTAGCCTATAGAATTTTGGAAACAATCAGCCATCATCTATACTAGCAGTGGTTCTCAACCTGTGGGTCCCCAGATGTTTTTGGGCTTCAGCTCCCAGAAGCCCTGAACATTGACCATAGTAGCAGGGGCTTCTGGGAGCTGAAGTCCACAAACATCTGGGACCCACAGGTTGAAAACCACTGATTCTATAACATTCATTAAGAATGGGTGAGAATTTGGTTTTAGTGCTTTTTTAAAAAAATAAGAATTTCCTGAAATGTGTGCATACGTTCATGATTTTTTTTTTTAAATGAATGTCAGAGACACTGAAACTGACAGATGTGTCAATCTAGTCAAACTTTGGGCTTTGATTGCTTAACTGTTAAAAGTCTGGAACTGAACCCCTGTGTACTGAAACATATTGTATATTGAGACATATAGTGCTAATTTAGGGTTGTCATTTCCCACTTATATTTCCCACTTCTATTTTGTGAGCTCCTCTATGGCATGGAGGTCAGTCGTGTAGTGACAGGGGGGCCATTTGCCCCGGGCAGCAATGTTTTGGGGGTGTCCCAGCCTGTAGCCATACCCCCATGCACCACAGCCACATCCCTCACACCATAGCCACGCCCCCTCCTGCCCCCCCACCCCAAGTTTCGCCACTGTGGCAGGTACAATATAGTCCTCTCCATGTTGAAAATAGATACACTTATTGAATTTGGGCAATGGAAATAGAATAGAATTAAGTTTAGTTTGTTTTGGAATGATTTAACAAAATATGCATTTTCTCATTTTCTGAAAGTAGAACTTAAAAAAAATAAAGTGTGATATAAAACTTATAAATTTCACATCTCTCTTTGTCACTATTGCCAATTCAAATGTGATGAGAATGAGATTTCTCTTGAAATCTCTATTACAGTATTTACAGTCATCCCTCCACATTCACTAGGGTTAGAGGCACAGGACCCCCATGAAATTGAAAAAACTGTGAATAACTTTAGGCTCTCCCAAACCATATTTAACACATACACAAATATGATCACCACATTCAACCCACTGTGGATTCCTTTGAGGCATCAGGGTTCCTTCCCAAGGCAGAAGTGGGTGGCTGGTGAGGCTTACTGCCACCTCCATGCTGCCCCATACCATTTTTAATAGGGACTTAGAGCCTCATTCACAATTTCTCAGTCTCTTGAGGCCTGCAGTACCTATTAAAAATGACGTAGAGAGGCAGCAGAGGTGACAGGAAATAATCTGTGATTAATCAAATCCGCAAAAGTGAAACCCACAAATGTGGAAGACTGACTGTATTACCAATTACACTGGAAAATAACCTGAGTGCTCTTGCAGATTTTGAAAATGACATTATACATCTTTCACGTTGTAATCTTGTCCATAGTCACAGCAAAATAAGGTTCACAGAACACAGTAAGAATACTATCTTGGGTAAATTTGCATAGGAGAAACCTGTAAAACTATTGGATAATTTAAAAGTTAGTGTTTTGACACTTGACAGGCTTTGAGCAACAGGGGATTTACTACTGTACCACACAGACATTTAAAATACATGTTAGGAAGAAAGTGTGATATGATAATAGGGCTTTTTAAGCACACATAAAATATATTATTCAACATACAGTCAAAGTGAGAGAATGGATAAGAAAATAGTAAATGTGTTTCAGTGTAAGTGTATATTGGGGTAAAAATTTGTAACCACACTGGCTGTGACTGTTCAGGAAAGAGATTTTCGGCTGTGGTGAGTCTCCTCTATCAGATCAAGAGCAAATCGAACTTCATGACCTGTCAAGAACAGAAAAATCTTTACAGCAGGGTAAAAACAGAACAAAAGTGTGGGATGGTCAAATAAATATTACGAGTGAGGGGATTCTGTTAGGAGTAACAACATGAAGGTGCTTTAACCTGTGTGCACATCTGCCTACCTGCAAAGATATGTCTGCCAGAATAGGGCCTCTGACAGATGTGTGAGCAGAAAGATTGATAGGGTGGGGACAGATTGAGCTGCGTAAGTTGATAGGGTTTCTGTGCAACACTTTACAAATGGAGCCCTATACTGCAACCTACAAGTTTAAACTGGTTGTTACCAAGGCATGCCTAATGCCCAGATCATTCTTCCCTCAGGAAAAGGCACTGGATGGTTCCAAAGCAGGTGTGTGTTACTCTTGCTACTGAATTATCCTGTGTGGGTTTTTTTTTAAGTATCATTTCATTGCACCTGTTCAAATTCATCCTGAGAATATTGCAGTGGGTGAGCACATGCCTGTATTAGTTCTAAACTTTTATTTTAATCTATTAAAAATTGTTTTAAGGATATTCATACCCTAGCAATGTGATGTCAATATGAGGGCAGTCATGTAGCTCAGGAACTCCTACATAAAATTGTCATGGTGTTTCTATGCAAGGGAGCCGGGGGGGGGGGGTTTCAGCCACACCATATTCAAAAATGTAATTGCAAGAAATTATAGTAGTGAAAGTTGTAAAGTAGTTGCTTTTTTTTTTAAAAAAAAAGTGGGATTTTTTTATTGGTGGTTGTTGTTGTTGTTATTATTTCTTATCTTTATTTCTATCCCACTTTTCTCCCTGAGGGGACTCAAAGCAGCTTACAAACATAAAAAAGCGTAAGTAAAAACTATAATATACAAAAGTTATATACAAAATATACAAAAGTTAAAGCACAGATTAAATATCAGTAATGATTAAAACAATGTTAAAATACATATTAAAAACAGCATACAAAAAGCAATTAAATAGCAATTAAAATAATCAGCACCATTCTATATACAGATTACATGTAAAATGCCTGGTGGAAGAGGAATGTTTTTAACTGTTTCCTGAAGGTAGGCAGGGAGGGTGCCAGTCTAACCTCTTTGGGCAGGGAGTTCCGGAGCCCGGGAGCAGCCACTGAGAAGGCCCTCTCCCGTCTTCCCACCAAACGCACCTGTGAGGGTGGTGGGACAGAGAGAAGGGCCTCTCCTGCAGATCTCAACACCTGGGCTGGTTTGTAGGGGAGGATACGGTCCTTCAAATAACCTGGACCTGAGCCGTGCAGAGCTTTAAAGGTCATCACCAGCAATTTGAATCGGCAGCCGGTGGAGCTGTTGCAGCAGGGGTGTTGTGTGCTCCCTGTAACCAGCTCCAGTTAACAACCTGGCTGCAGCTCTTTGGACCAGCTGAAGTTTCCAAGCACCCTTCAAAGGCAGCCTCACTCACACACACACACACACACACACACACACAGATATATATAAGGTAGTAATTTTTATTAAAAGTTGAATCTCAAAAATAACCCCCCCCCACACACACACTTCCATGCTTAAATCTTCCAGTTGAAATTGCTTATTTCCATTCCATACAAACATAACTTCCATCTTACAGAGAGAAGAACAATGATATTATTTCTTCTTTGATTTCTTATACATTTATATCCTTACCCAATCCAATACTCCTTTCCATTCTTTCTCAAAGTTCTGGATAGATTTATTCTTCAAAGAAAATGCTAATTTTTCTGTCTCTATCACATCCAGAACTTTTAACTTCCATTCTTCTATACCGATATATTTCTTTTCTTTCCAGGGTCGCACATATATCAACCTTGCCACAGTTATTAAATGTAATAATATCTTCTGATGAATTCTCATTTCCCTTTGTTGCCCTAGCATATTTAACAGATAAAGCTCTGGTTTCATTTCAAAATTCAGCTTACAAATTCTTTGAAATTCATCATGTACCCCCTTTCAAAATATTTTTGCTATCTTACATGTCCACCACATATGAAAAAAAGACCTCATCTTTTCATCACATTTCTAACAATTTGAATTCCCATTTTTCATTATTTTTGTAATCTTTCTGGGATCATGTACCATCTATAAAACATTTTATAAAAGTTTTCTCTTAGGTTTAGATTTAATGTAAATTTTATATCTGTTTTCCACACTCTTTCCCAAGTTTCTAGTTCAGTTGAATATCCCAGATTCTGTGCCGATCTAACCATTGTATCTTTAACTACTACTGATTCCACCTCTCTTTTCAACAATAATTTATAAAATTTGGAAATTCTTTTCTTTTGGTTTCCTTTCATCAGTAAGTCTAACTCATTCTCTTTTCTCTCAAATCCATATAATTTTTGGTCCATTCTAAATCTTTCTCTGAGTTGTCTCCATGGAAACCGATTTAGTTCATACCCTTCAGCCTTTAATTCTTCTTCTGTACACATTCTTGGTTTGTCTCCCTCCCATTTCAATAACTCTTGATTTGTTAGTAAATTTCCTTGTTTTGTTGGGGCAATTTTATAAGCTTTTTGTGGTGAGGTCCATACTGGTAGTTTTGTATAAAATTTTTGCTTTATTTGTGACCAAACCTTCAACAGTGTCTTTCAGATACAATGGTTTTTAAACTCTTTATTCACTGCTGATTTATCATAACATAAATATCCATGCCACCCAAATCTGTTGTTTATTTCTTCTAATTCTTTGATAGTTGGATTTTCTAATTGAATCCAATCTTTGATCCAATCTAAACAACAAGCGTAATAGTAGATTTTCAATGATGGTCAATCAAGTCCTCCTCTCTCTTTTGCATCTTGAAGTATTTTAAATCGGATTCTTGGTTTTTTCCCTTGCCAAATACATTTTTGTAAGATCTTTTCCCATTCCTTAAATATCTTCTCTTTCCCTATTATTGGTAAGTTTTGAAAGAGAAACATAAGCTTTGGTATTAGACATTTTAAAAGCATTTATCCTACTCAAGAAGGATAAATTTAAATGTTTCCATTTTTCCATATCACATTTAATTTCTTTCCACGTTTTTGAATAATTATTTTCAAATAGTTCTTGATTCTTTTTCGTCATAATAATTCCCAGATATTTTGTTTTCTTGGTCAATTGATATCCGGATCTTCTCTCCAATTCCACCTGCTCTTTTTAGTTATATTGAGAGTCATCATCATTGTCTTTTCTCTACTTATCTTATAACCTGCTTTTAGTCCATATCTTTGTAAGGTTTCCATCAACACCTGAATTTATTCTTGTGGATTCTCCGGGACTATAATTACATCATCTGCAAACGCTTTTAACTTCAATTCTTTTTTCCTTATTTTCAAACCTTTTATCTGTGGATCTTCATTTATTGTTATCAGCAAAACATCCAAAACAGCTATAAATAATAGTGGTGATAGTGGGCACCCCTGTCGTACCCCCTTATTCATTACAAAGCTTGCCGTGGTATCTTCATTTATGATTAACCTCACTGATTGGTCTTGGTAAATCATCTCCATCCATTTGCAAAAAACTTCTCCCAAATCCTATTCTTTCAGAGCACGCATTGCTCTGGAGCAGCCTGGACCAGACCGGGGAGACAGAAGATTCGGTAAGTAGCGATGCAGGGCGATTCCCTCTCCCCATGCAGAAATGGCCCAAATGTGACTTTCCTGGGCTGAAATTGTGTTTTGCACAAATGAATTTTCCCCAACAAAATCCTATACTGCAAAGAATTTTAAAGCTGGTCTCTTCTTCCTCAGTGGGAGGTCTTATATTACTACATACCCCATTGTCACAAAGAATACAAATATGAGTAAGTCTTCTTCACATCCCTACTGTGAGGCAGTATTCTTTTAGAGTAAGTATGAGTCACTCCTACAACTATTTTGTCCATATCTTCAGGCTGAATAAACTGGAAAATATCCATATGGACCTAACAAGTGGAAATAAGGTGGTTTCACCCTCAATGCCTATTCACAAAAGAGTAAACCAGTACTTTGCTTGTTCTGCCCTATATACCACCTTGTAGGAGAAGTCTAATTGTCCTTCAGATTTCATCATCCATGATGACATAGTGACTCTGTGGAGCTTTGAGTTATGGCTGGGATGTGATAGCATGATTCTTAGACTATAGGAATGTGTGGGTGAAATCACCAGATACTGCCCAAGCTTGTCTCAGATACTCAGGGTCTTTCCACGCTACACTGTTATAGTGCTGTTATTCCACTTTCAACGTCCTGTGGAATCCTGGGGTTTGCAGTTTAGGGAGGGGCCTTTAGAATTCTCAGCCAGAGAGCTCTTTAGCCTCAGGAAACTACAAATCCCAGAATTCCACAGGATGTTGAAAGTGGAATAATAGCACTATAATAGTGCAGTGCAAAAAAGCCCTCAGTTTGCAGAGTGCTGAGCTGCATGGAGGCTGGAAATATCTCATGAAGAAACCTCTTTTCAGTTTGATGGAGGAGCAGTAAATTTTCATTTGTTGCCAGGAGAGTAATGTACTAATGTAGCTGACAATGGGATTCTCTGCAACTCACCTTGACATATTTGAGTTTCAACTCTGGTTCTACATCTTATTTGCAGGATTTAATGTACTGGAGCACAATGAGCCAACTCTTATAAAATAGTAAAAGCAGTACCATGGCCCACTTTAGTGACTCCCTACAAAGACCCACCATCCAATCCACAATCGATGTCTGTCATGCCATTATTTCTTCTCAAATGAGAACTGTAAGATGGTACTGCAATGGCTAAATATATTAGGAACATGAACCAAACAGATATTCTGGATAACCCCTGACTCAGTATGTTAATGGTGTATGGCAACTTGTGTACCAATTGTTGTTTGATTTATGGCAGGAAAACTTCTGGGTCAACATCAGAGCAAAAATGCAATGTCAAATTCAACTGTATTAACATTTTTACATAGAATTTGTGAGATGACACAAATTTATATATCTGAATTGTTGATACAAACAAAGTTTCAATCTGCTCTAGCCAGTCAGTTCTTAGGTTTTTGAAACGATCTCTCTCTCTCTTTATTTTTAAAGAAAAGTATGTTGTGAAGCACATTCTCAAGTTCTGCTATACACGTAATCTGCAGTTTTATAACATCAGGAGCAAACTTGTCATGATTTAAATGAATCTTTGGTTTTTAACATGTATATTTTTAAATGAGCAAATAATATTCACTGACGTGCATGTGTGTGTTAATTATTGGGATTACAGCCAACATCAGCAAAGAATGTCATCCTTGCACCCTAGATGAAAGTAGATATGTTTGGGATTGCAGAATTTACACAGATATAAATCTAAAACTAACTCTTCCTAAACTGGATGAGCTATATTCCTTCCGGTGTTGTTGGATATCAGCTCCAAGCAGCATAGCTAATGATCAGAGACAAGGGGAACTGAAGCATTTGTTTTCTTAAAAAGCTGTACAGTGTGCCCTCTTCCAGTGCAACCTCTGCTTGCATGAATATGAAGTCACATGAAGCACTGCGTCTCACTGTGGGTCAATGGACATGATGAGCATGAGCCTATCCTGCCATGGCCATGTACACATTGTATCCATTGATGACAATGGGATGTAACACTTGCATATTTTGTTTTACATGGGGGTTGCTGGAACAGATCTCCCACATATACAATGGGCACACTGTATTCTAGTTTTTCAAATTTGTGGAGAGGACAAAGAAATTTGTTCTGTCCTAATTATCTTTGGGGGATGGGAGTACTGAGAAAATGGCCTTTGTCATAGAGAAGAAAGTGGGGAAAATATGGAATATAAGTGCTTGGGCTGTCAGACTTTCAGAATGGAAGACTCTTTAAATTTCTGCTCAACTGACACCAAAATAAAAATAAAATGCAAAAAGGACTGGAATGGATAATGGAAGGGGAATGTACCATGGCAGAGGCAAAAGGTCTTGAACTATCCACATTTTTCAGATCAGCACATGCTGCTGCACCCTCCATGTTCCACATTTTTTTTTTAATTTCATGCTTCATGAGAGAGAGAACAAATGAACAAACAGGATTGAAACGATTCTGCCCTAAATAACATCAATATCCATGCTCTAAAAGTACTGAGATTGGAAAACCCTGATGAAACCATTAGTTGTAATAAAAGGCAAGAATTGTCAGTCACAAAACTATACTACCCATTCTGCCCTCCTAGTTTTTCCCTTGTTTGGAGATTTCCAGAAATTCCAATTCAGTCCACTTCAGTGAAATAATAGCAATAGCAGCTATATTTCTATACCGCTTATCAGTGCAAAGCACTCCCTATACGTTTTACAGTGTATTTAACTAATTGCCCCCAACAAGCTGGGAATACGGAAGGATGGAAGGCTGAGTCAAACTGGAGCCCTGCAGGATCAAACTCACAATGTTGTGGCTGCAGTACCACCATTTAACAACTGTGCCACCAGGGCCTTAGTTCAGTTTGAGTAGTTCTAGAACTTACCTGAATCAGTTCAGGATTTTGCCAAATCTAGAGCATTGCTGTTGTTCTGTGCCTTCAAGATGCTTCAGATTTATGGTGACCCTAAGGTGAACTTATCATGGGGGTTTCTAGAACTAAAGTGTGTGACATGCCCAAGGTCACTCAGTGGGTTTCCATGGCTGAGCAAGGAACTGAACTGAGGTCTCCAGGCTTGTAGTCCAATGCTCAAATATCTATTCCACACTGGCTCTCTAATCTAAAGCATATCCTTAATAAGTATGCAAGCTCAAATTTTGTTTAAAGTCTACAGGTTTGTTTTTATCTATCCTGTCTGTTCTGTAAGAAGAGCAAGAAGCACACTCCTTGGAAGTTCCAGATTAGTCCATTTTTTTTTCAGATCTTGTATAAACCTAGGTTGCCATTCTCATACTTTTCAGCTCCCTCCTCTTAACCCCAAAGCCTTTCTGTCATTTTAATACTTGCGCTCCTCCTTTCCCTCCTGATCCCAACTATCACTTCCCTCCTGCATGCTGCTCCTAACCTTGAATCCTAAAATATAGTGTGCAAGGAAGAAAGAAAGTTTATTCTAAAAGAATTAAGGAAGGACTAGTGAAGCTGTGTTTCTCCAGTAGTTTGGGGCAAAGTCATAAGAACTGGCCATGCTAGGAGGATCTAGTAAGTGTTATAACCTACCATCTGGAGCACTAACAATTTGCTACTCCAGAACTAGTGGAAAGTTGGGATAAAGATCAGTAACTTAAACAGTCTGTACAATGGTGTTAGTAATAGAGGGAAGGAGTAGAAGTCTCTCTAAAAGAGATGGCCTCTTCTCAAAAGCATTTAAGTTAAATTTTAAAAGATGAATAGGTTCAATAGAGTTTACGTTCAGGACAGTGTGTATTGGATTGAAGCCTTAGATTCTAACTATATATAATTCTCTTGATTTTTATTTAGCTTTTGGGCGTTCAGATACATGTTATATGCAGATATCTCTTGCCAAACTCTTACCAAACTTCATATAAAGAAATGTGGAAACAATTCATTTTCGAGGGGAAATCAGTGGCCTGGGCTTTGAATTGCTTCATCCTATCTCAAAACTAAATGCAGATTGTGTAATTAGTGAAGAATATATATGACATGCAGAATAAACCAGAGAGATTTGGGGAACTGGAACTGGATTTGGGGAACTGGATTATGCCAATGTGTTTTTTTCAAACAAATAATCAAACCCAAATGTAAAACAAAATCTATAGGAAATTATAAATGAGGATCTCCATGATGCTTCTCATCTGGCTCTCATTTTTACAACTGAAGGAACAAACAATAGTTAAATAAATTCAACATGTTTATGAAATTGAAAAAGAAATACTGTTTGTTCCATGGTGTTACACTTTTGAAGACAGGCCAAGTGTTGGAGAAATGCTGATAGTACTTTAAATACTGATAGATAATTCATTCTTTCCTGTGTTGGCAATAATGGATGACCAAAAACTTGTGCCTTTTATAAGAAGTCACCTGACCATTGCTGTCTTGTGTGGAGGGGCTTTGTGTGTGTGTGTTCTCTGTGTGTATAGACTTGCAGGTCTATGCAATAGACTTATGGCAACTCCATGAATGTTGTAGCTTTTTTTGGGGGTGGGGACAAGGAATACTTAAAGGTGTTTTCCCAATTCTTTCCTCTCAAATATAGCCTACAGCACCTGGTATTCATTGGTGGTCTCCCATCCAAGTACTAACCAGGGCTGACACTGCTTAGCTTCCAAGATAAAATACAATACAGTGAATCCCATCTTAACAGCCATTTAAATAATTAAATGTGTGAAACAGCTACTGGGAAGCAGCAGTAATGAGGGAGTGAAACTAGCAGAGGATCTATCAGAGACAACAGGAGTGGCAATATAGCTAAAATTGTTAGTACTGCGCTGAGGGAGGCAGAGTAAACACCTTTTGAATGTCTTTTACCATGGAAACCTATGACGAGACAATCCAAAATAAAACAAGAGAGAGTGCCAGAAGACGAAACACCCAGGTGAGAATACACTCAAGAAGCTACTGAGGAAGAGCGGAGGACAACTACGACTAGTACTGTGGCTAATGATACAAGTGGGCTCAAGCCAAAAGGACACTCATCTGTTGACATGATCAGAGGTGAAAGGAAACTCCAAAGCTGCACAACACATATTACAGGAATGTGGGATATGAAAAGCATTAATAAGGGAGGTTAGATATAGTAAAACAAGAAATGGAATGTATAAACACTGGAGAATTTGTAGTGAGTGAGCTAAAATAGGAATGGGATATTTTGAATCTGATAATTATACAGTGTTTTTCTCAGAAAATGAAAACCTAAGAAGAAATGGGGAGACAGTAATATGTAGCAAAATGTAGAAATGTAGCAAAAGCAGTCAAAGGATATAACACAAAGTCTGACTGAATCATGTCAATAAGATTTCAAGGAAAACTCATCACTATAGCCATGATCAATATAATCCATCAATATAACAATAATCCAAGTTTATGTTCCAACAAAGAGGCAGAAGAAGAAGAAATTTACAGATTCTGAAAGATTCTGTCCAGGACGAAACTGATCACACACCAAACAGGATTTGTTAATCATAGGTGATTGGAATGCAAAAGTTGAAAACAAAGCAGAATCAAAGACTAGGAGAATTTGGCCGAGGATCAAGAAATGAAGCAGAACAATTAACTGAATTTTGTGAGGCCAACAATTTGTTCATCACAAAGACATTCTTCAAGCAATCAAAGAGGAGACTGTATACATGGATATTACTTGATGGCGAATATAGGAATCAAATAGAATACATAATTAAAAGCAGATGATGGAGAAGCTCCATTGTCTTTGCAAAAATAAAACCAGCAGCAGATTGTGGCACAGACCACGGACCGCTAGTATCAAAATTTAGAGTAAAGTTAAAGAAAAACAGTAACCCAACCACTGTGCTAAAATACAACCTAGAGAACATCCCCATGGAATTCAAAGATATAGTGAGCCCTCCTTACTTGCAACCTCCAGATCTGCAATCTCAAGCAGCAGCAGAGTGTCACATCGTACACCTAAAATGAAGGCAATGTGTGCATGGATGACTGAAGTGTCCATTTGCATGCTACTGCCATTTAGTATTAAGGGACATGAGCACTCACATTTTTCTTTATTTGTGAGGGTTGTTGCTGGAACGGAATCCCCACAGATATGGAAGGCACGCTGTATTGTAAAAGATAGATTTGCAATATTAAGACTGATTGCTGGGGAGCTGGAAGAACTGTACACTAAAGCCAGGGCAGGGAGTAATTCAAAAGGACACTGTCTGCAGCAAAAAAGAAAGAGAATCCTCAGTGGCTGACAAATGAAACTCTTCATGCAGTTAAAGACAGATGAGAAGCAAAAGTAAAAGGTGACAGAAATAGAGTCAGAACCCTGAATTTAACTGTTCAGAGATTTGAGTGCAAGGACAAAGAGAAAACTACTACAATTATCAATGCAAAAAAATTGAAAATGGCAACAAAAATGGAAGAACAAAAGACATCTTCCACAAGATCCAAGATATCAAAGGGAAATTTAAATCAAGAGTGAAGATGCTTTGTGGCCAGCAGGGGAACACATTACATGACCAAATACAAATAAAAAGCTGAGGGAAACAATCCACTGAAGAACTATGTAAAAAAGATGAAAGGATGGCAGGGGAACACATTACATGACCAAATACAAATAAAAAGCTGAGGGAAACAATCCACTGAAGAACTATGTAAAAAAGATGAAAGGATGGCAGTTTAATTCAAGGAAGAACCATTTGAAGATGAAACTTGAGTTTCAGAAAACTACTGTAAGTGAAGGCTGCACTCAGAGCATTTGGGAGAAATAAATCACCAGGAACATATGGCATACCACTAGAGCTGCTTCAAGCAACAGAGAAAGAATGTACTCATGTTCTAACTAAACCTGTCAACAAATATGGGAAACAAAACAATAGCCTACAGCAGTGGTTCTCAACCTGTGGGTCCCCAGATGTTTTTGGACTTCAGCTCCCAGAAGCCCTGAGCATTGACCATAGTGGCTGGGGCTTCTGGGAGCTGAAGTCCACAAACATCTGGGGACCCACAGGTTGAGAACCACTACAGACTGGAAATGTTCAATATACATTCCAGTCCACAAGAAAGAAAACACCACAAGTTCTAATAACGACAGGACCACTGCACTCATCTCCCATGCAAACCCAAAATTCTACAATATAGCATACATGGAACAAGAAATACCAGATGTCTGAGCTGGGTTCAGGAAACCCAGGGTAGGATAGAGTAGACTTGGACCCTTTCCGCATGGGGGCAGCGCACGCGGGGACGGAGCTTACCTTGAAGCGGGGTGCTCTGTCCCCGCAGGGAGCAGCGCAAATTCACTGCTCTAAACATCGGCAGCACTTGGCGGCGCCCAAAATGGTGGCCGGCAGCTTCCGGCGGCACTCCGCCAATCAGGGCAGCGCGCCAGCCGGAAGCCCGCCCCCAGGCAGCTCTGCAGGGACACGCTAGCGAGTCCCTGCAGTTCTAAATGGGGCGCTGCGACAGAGTAGCGCACACAAGTTTTAAAAAGACCACTTGAAAAGTGGTCTTTATAAAACATGGAGTGCCACCCCCGCGGCCGAGTGAGAGCGATTTGAGGTGTAGAACCTCCCCT
Organism: Iguana delicatissima; assembly: GCA_948472985.1. Taxonomy (NCBI): domain Eukaryota; kingdom Metazoa; phylum Chordata; class Lepidosauria; order Squamata; family Iguanidae; genus Iguana; species Iguana delicatissima. The sequence continues at coordinate 408,738 of CAOKZL010000382.1, read as the reverse complement.
TTTTTCACCACTCTAGCGCACCCCGCAGTGTAGACGACCTCCATGTCCGGTCATCACAGTTTTTACCCCCGGTTTTACCCCCGTGTGGAAATGGCCTTGGGTTCAGGAAAGGAAGAGGTAGTAGGGATCATATTGCAAACATACGAAGCACACAAATTTATGAAGCACACAATTTCTTTATAGATTACAACAAAGCCTTTGATTGCACAGATCATTAAAAAACTATGGATAGCTCGTAAAGAAATTAATGTGCCACAGGATTGTACTGATGTGTAACCTGTACTCAGGACAACTGCTATCATCTGGAAAGAATATGGAGAAATGGAATGGTTTCTAATTGGCAAGAGTGTAAGGCAAGGCAGCATTTTATCACTCCGTTTAACTTGTACACTGAGCATATCAGAGGTAAAGCAGGATCATACTTGGAGGAGGGAGATGTGATAACTGGAGGAAGGAACCTCAACAGTTTAAGATATCCAGATGACACAATACTACTAACAGAAAATAGCAAAGACTTAGAGTGATTATTAAAGCGAGTCAAGGAAGAAAGTGCTAAGGCAGAGTTGCAGTTGCATATTAAGAAAATAAAAAGAATGACCACCGTTGATTTACAAAACTTTAAGGGAGGTGATGAAAACATTGAAATAGTTCAAGATTTTCTATACTGTGGCTCAGTCATTAGTAAAAATGGAGACTGTAGTCAAGAAAACAGAAGAAGGCTAGGACTTAGAAAGACAGCTGTGAAGGAGCTAGACAAGATCCTGAAGTGAAAAGACATATAATTGAATATTAAAGTTAGTATTGTCCTTGCCATCATATTTCCAATTTCTATATATGGTTGTAAAAACAGTGAATGACGCTGATAGGAAGAAGATCAACTCCTTTCAAATGTGGTGCTGTAGAAGAGTTCTATAGATACTGTGATCTGCTGAAAGAACAAACAAATGGGTTCTAGAGTCAATCCAGTCTGAACTCTAACTAGAAGCCAAGATGGTTAAACTGAGGCTGTAGTACTTGGGATGTGAGAAGACACGGCTCACTAGAAAAGACAATAATGACAGTAAGACAATAAGCTGGAAAGCAGCAAGAAAAGTAGGAAGACCACCTCACAGATGGATAGACTCAATCAAGGAGCCCACAGCCCTGAATCTGCAGGATCTGAGCAAGGCTGTTGATGATAGGGTGACTTGAAAGTCACAGTCTACTTGATGGCAGTTAACAACAAAAATAAGTGTTTTAGTAAACTAAAACTAAGTAAGCTAAACAGTCCACTAGAGGGTGGTATAAACAAAGGATAATGGGGAAAATGAATATGAGAAAACTAAGACTAAAATTAAAAGATCAAAAATGGATATTAAATACTGCAACACTTTTGGATTGAAGTTTTATCAAATGGAATATATCACTGTAGCCCCTTTGCCCTTTTAATTATTGTCAATGATAGACGATTCCAGAATTGATACTAAAGATGAAACTCCATGTACATAGATGCAGGAGTAAACCCTATTGAGCACAGTGGGACTTTTGAATGAACACAGGATTGTGTGGCACTATGCTCATTTTCTCTAATTTGCTAGGGTAGACATGAAACATACCTCCGTCTGCAATAGCTTGAGAGGTTCTGAGTACAGAGTAAGAGTGTGGAAGCTGTGATAATCAAATGTCCCTCACCATTGCCTATGTTGATGTAATCAGTAGTCTAACAACATCTAGAGGGCTGTTTTACCTCCCCTGGTTACAGGAGTACCATCTTAGTTTTCAAGCAGTGGGGCAAGACTCACAGCAAGGTGCAAAGGAATGTTCCTGGATCACGAGTAAAAATCACGTGTGGCCATTGAAAGATATGGCTATCCCTTGCCCACAACCCCTGCTTTTTAAAAAAAAATAAAAAAAATATTCAGATGAATCTTTTTTCCTAGCCAGAAATAAACTCTGGAATGGATGCTTTGGCTTGAAAATGTTGTCAGTCCCCACCTCTGAAATAGCACAAACAAACAGGAAAGAAAAAGAAAATGTGACAGGAAGTGAAGTCATTTCCCCCAAAATGTCATTCCCAGGGACTCATGTCCCTCTGAGAGCCCAGAGGAGCCAAAAATGGTTCTCCAACCAGTGGACCATACCCTTCCCTGTCTTAGATATATCCAAGAACAAAATGCTACGAAGCAGAGTATTAAGAGCATTTTTAATGGTTAACGCTTTAAAAGCTTGCACAATTATCAGAGGAGGGTAATTGTTGGCCATTCAGATCTCTTGGACTTCCTGGCACCTACCGGCCTGCCTTCATGGCTAACGGAAAGAGATCTTGAAGGTCACAGTTTTCCCACCCCTGATTTTAGACAGTCGTTCCCTATATTCTTAAAGAAAGGGATTTGGCTTCTTTAGAAGCAAAGCACAGACATTGGTCCATATAATTGTTTATAATAAAAATTATTCTATGTAAGCTGAACAGGAAATAAAAGTGTTCCTAGGGAATTATACTTTCAAGACTGAAACCCATGGGAGACCTCAATCCCATTTCAGAAAGGCTGCCACAAGCAAAAGCCATGTTTGATTCAGCTTATCCACTTCCTGGTGATTGCATACCTGATTTAGTACATGCATTCCCTAGCCATTATTCACGTGCACACGGTTGCCAGAAAATATAGCTGTTACTGGAGGTGTGCCTGAAAGTGTGTACATGCTCCCTACAGCTGTGTCTCAAGGGCTGCTCAGTCGTTCTATGTAGAGATATCTTTACACGTTTGGACTCCTCCCTGATAGAAACTACAGTCAGTAGCTCAAAAGAGCACAGTACTATGCTGAAATACCTTGCTATATTTTTCCTCTAGATACCTATTTTCCTTCCCTTATATGAGGCTTACCTAGAAAAAAAAACTGAAAGAGAGATAGCAAGAATGAGTCAACGCTCTTATATTGAAGTATGTCCACTCACACTGCTACACATTTAACTGCGTGCCTTAAGTACCAATGGTTTGACATTGCGTTGGTGTTATGATATTGGCATGAAAACATATGTTAAATAAATAAATAAACAGTGCCAACAAAATTGCAGAAAGATACAGAAAGCAAAAGGGATTGATTTAGAGCATCCCCTTTGCAATATCTATCTATCTGTCTGTCTGTCTGTCTGTCTGTCTGTCTATCATCTATCTATCAAAAAAATAAAAATAAATTTAAAAAAAGTCTATTTGGAATAAGGGTTGGAGGATGACAAGATTTTTGTGATGCTACCCTCCTCCAACTGCCCACTGTGTCACCTTCACTGCAGTGCTAAAGCTACTGTTCTGCTCTGTTGTCAGACAGAGGAGGGGCAAGCAGAGGTTGCAGGGGGGGGGAATTGGTGAGGGAGAAGTGAGTGACAGGGGAGGGGTGAGCAGTGGTGGTGGGGCAGGCAAGGGGTTCCTTTTTATTGTGCCACCCAATATTGGCACCTGGGGCATGAGCTCCACGTGCCCCACCCTAAATCTGCCAAACTTTCTAATTCGATCAATGGCACTTCCCACTTTTTTTTTAACATTAAATATTTCTTCAACAGTTTTTATACAGAAGAACACAAAGTCCAGCTAACACATCTAACATAAGCGTAAACTAATTTTAAAATACTAAATAAATAAATACCAAATAAAATATTAAGACAGTAAATTAAGAAAAATCCTGAACATTAACTGAAACACTAGAACATTAACTTGTTAAGTAACTGAACTAGACAACTAAACACTAATAAATTAATATACTGAAGGTCTCTAACACATCCCCAAACTATAATAAGAGAAAATATAAAAGAAGACAGTATAATATGATTCTACCATTACAGATGCAGCTATACCCTATCCATAAATTATTGCATCATTTTTTTCTTGTTCCTCAAAAAGTCCATGAACAGTTTCCAATTTTTTTTTAATGCTTCAGTTGGTTTATCCTTTAAAGCTCATGTTACTTTGAACATTTGGGATTGTTCAGCAACTTTAACAATCCACTCCTCTGTCATCTTCAGTCTGTTTCCAAGTTTGTGCAAATTTCTTCAACTGTTATCATATAACAAAGAAGGAGTCCATATTTACAGTCCAAATCCTCATCCATAGCACCCAATGAAAACATTTCTGGAAACTTATAAAACTTAGACCAATAAATTTTCACCTTTTTTACAAGTCCCCCACATATCCTTCTTGTCTTGACATCCTCAGCAATAATTTGAAACATTTTTAGACATTTTTGACACATTGTTTGGAATTAAATACCCATCATCTTATACATATGCATCATCTTATACATATTTTCCACTAGATACAAAGTAAATTTTACATCTTTATACCACATTTTTCCCATTCCTCCCACTGTCCATTACACCCAAACTTTTGGGCCCGACTTACGTACTGTTTGATAGACACATCCTGTCTTTAGTTTCAAAAGACATTTATACATTTTTTTAAAATTCTATGGTCATCATCTTCACACTGCTCTAGTTAAAATTCATTTTCTCCAGCTCTGTAGCAAGATTCCTCTTATAATGGTTAAATCTATCTTTAAGTTGCATATGAGCCAACCAGACAAGATCTTTGCCTTATTTAAGAAGCATCTCTCTCATTGTAAACTCTCAATTATCTTGTCCAAAAGCCCCTCATATCTCAGCCATCTCCAATTTTCAACCCAGTCCTTCCTGAGGAAAGTCTCCTGCATTGAAGTAGCCCGCCCTTGCAGAAGAGATTTTCTATCACAAAGAATTTTAAAATCAGCATGTATCTTGACTTTATTATAGGAGACATAACCATGACTCCCAAATCTTAAGTCATCATGTTCCTTCAACCATACAGAACAGCAGGCCTCATAATACAATTTAATATTAGACATTTCCAGACCACTTCTTTCTTTTGCGTCATCCAATGTTTTAAGTAAATGTTTTAAGTTTAAATTTACTTTAAATCTGGGACATAATCCAAACATCTTAACATCTCTCACTTCAAAAAAATGATTTATAATAAAGAGTTTATCATGATTCATGTACAGAAGTTGAAATACTATATTTAATCTTCAATAATCCAGTATGAAAGCTCCTGCCTGACTTTTTTAGCTTTGATTTAAGCACTGCCATACCACATATTAAATACCATGTACCTGAAGGTATAACCATTCCCAAGATATTGATATAATCAGCACTGGGGGAAAATATGGAATACGTACTGAAGAGTTCCACCAAACAGCAACTGCATTTGCTGGAATCAACTGACCAAGTATGCATCAAATTTCGCATAGCTTCATGAAAAACAAGCTCAGAAACTTTGATGGAACAAGCACACCACTGTATTTCTGTGGGTTCCAGGGGCCCTCTAGTGGCAGAGGTGAGATCTGAACCAAAGCAGAGATGCAAACAGCCACTATGTGGTACAATTCGAACTGAACTTCATAGAAGCCCACCACCAATTGCATTCAATGTTTTCATTCCAAGATCCCCTCCTGCAATTTAGGTGATCTCTCTGGGAAGGATTATATGAACCAGGGGAAAAATATTTCCTCCCCTGAAAGTGGCAACTAATACTTTCCACAATGTTATGTGGAATGCATTCCTCTCTCTCTTGCACTGAGCGGCACCAACCACAGACAAATTTCACTCATAGGAAATCATTGCTTTTTCAGATAAAACATAAATCCTTCCTTCAAATGCTTTTGTAACAAAACCGTATGCTACAGTATAAATCAACTAAGAATCTAAGCAAGTTGTGCATGGAGGTACATTGCATATTTCAAAATTGCTAGTTATGTGTACTTGGTAGCAGGGGAAGTGCATTTCATGACTTACCAAGAGTGAGCATTTGTGGATCATGGCTGCAGGAAAAATCAGAATAGGTACCATGTTTCAGGTGCAGGAGCTATTTCTCTTTCCCAGAAGTCCACATGATTTCCCCAGACTCTGTCAATCAGTGTTAGGGTGAGGGGATTGGAAGCAAGTGAAGGCTTCACTCAGATCCACTTCTGGCCCATATGAGCTACTTCCCCATGATTCCAGCAGAGTTATGTTGCAGTGGAGATCACTCATGGGATCGAGCTGGATGCATCATCCTTCAGCTCCTCATTCACCAGTGCAATATAACTCCTTCAGCTGATGTGGCTGCCTGGGTTTTATGATGGATCTTGGGGAGCCTTTGTAGTCATGGTAATGGGGCCATGATCATAAATATGAATAGTAAAATGTGAGAGGTTGTAAGTCCAGCTTACAACATCACAAATATTGAATGAGATAGCACCATCTTTTTTTTCTATATATAAAATGGTTCCCTCCTCCCATTCAAAGTGTGGTGGAAATGCCTTGTTTCAGAGGTGGACTGTGTGCCATGGAGTACAATTCTTCAGCAAGAATGAGGAGACAAAAATGGATTTGGAGGCTGCTTAAGGCCCATGGGCTGTATGATTTTGTCTAGAATGGCAGCAAAGTTGCATGCTGTAGGAGGTACCTTCTAATATAAAGGAATCACAGGTAAGCTGTGTCACAACATTATGATTGTGATGCAAAAGGCAGCTAGAACACTTCTACATAAGAAAGGAAAAGCTATAGGGACAACGACAAGGGAAATATTATCAAACAAATGCATTCTGTTCCCTGATAGATTTGCTGATGAGATTAAATCATTAGTTGGCAGAGGGACACAAAGATGATGACAGAGGCAGTAATGCTGTTGAGTCTTCTGAAGTCTGTTTGCTTTTATTGCTAAGTTTTATTTTTTATAGTTTTATTGCTTACTGCTCTACTGTTTATCTCTTATCTCCTAAACTTAAGATTTATAACTTTGGAAATCAAGAACTTGCTGGGATTTTGTCTTTGAGTACAAATGCACTTGTAGAAACCCAGAGGCTGAGACAACTGAGAGACAAGAGATATTAAAGCCAGCAAATAACCCAGTTGAGGAAGTGAAAATCTAAGAAGAATTTCAAGGTAGTTCAAGGAAAGTTAGAAACTTGTGAAAAAACAAGCAAACAACTTGACCCCTTGGAGTGGGGAAAACAAAACAAAAAACCTCCAGAACCAGCCCAGGTGTTTTAGAGCAACCCAAAATCCCTGAAGCAGCTCAAGATAGACCAAATGCTCACGTCCAAAGAATCTGTAAGTAATTTGAACTCAATTCCTACACCTAACAAATTTTTACTGTTAGATTATGAGTAGCCTCCAATGCTTGAACCCTCCTCACCTCTTTTAATAACCACAGAGGCACACGACAGTGATTTATCTTTGGAGCCAAATGAGACTTTATTGCTGAACATCCCCTCATGAGAGGGAAATGTCTCACAGCAACAGCAATAACATGTAGAGCCCACATTAAATCTTTTTGCATATCAGTGCCTCTTGGCTGCATGAACAGTTATATCCATTTTTGAACAGCTAACTAAGATAATCACATCACTAATATCCAACAGTCCTTTGAGGTTTATATGCTGAAGCATCAGGATGAACTCCAAAGAGTAATAAAGTCTTCTGACTTATCTTCCCAGTGGATTAAACTAAAGGGGATGAAGGAGTTAAGTGTGGGAAAGGTCCAATATACAGGTGTAAGAACAAACCAAGACAAGGTCAGTTTTTACTAAGATCAAACAATAGAAACTCTACTCAGATTTTACAAATAAATACAACAAATTATGCTTCATATTGTGCTCAGTAGGGGTTGTTGGAACTCACAGAGAATGGAAAGATTTTCTCTCAGTATGATCTTGAAAATACACCCTTATTCCATTGACATTACTACCACAGACTGGCTTCCAAGTCCACCCACCTACAAAAGAGTTCTAATAATTTTCAAAGAACCCACTATACTGTTTATGCGATTTAAAATGAAAGATTTTCTTTTTTCTTTCCAAATATTTCCTGTTAGAGTTTTTCATGTTATCTAATCATCTTAAGGTATTCCCTTGGAACACCTAGTATTAACCAAAATAATACCACCTCCCATGACTTGGCAGCTAGAGCACAATTCCTATCACCTTGCTCTCCTGAGCAACCTTCCTGTAAACACCCCCTGAAAGCTGTAAATATTACTATGGAGGACTCAACTGTACATATTACTATGGAAGAAATGTCTGATTCCTCTACCTTCACCTCCAAAAAAGACCAAACTGGTTTTGCTACTAGCACGCATGGGCTAAAAGAAATGCTGCTGGCAGTTAGATCCTCTGCAGAACCCTTACTCACTTTGATATCTCCCAGCATGAAGGTTCAAGGGGAAAACTGTAAGATAGCTGATCTCACAACTTCTCTGATACAGCTGAAGAAGGGAAAGAAATGCTCAAGCATTTCTGACCAGAGAAATGACCTCATGTTTAACACCAATTCCCCAGGATCAATTGCGGTGGCAACCAGTGGGAAAACAGAAGGTGATCATCATAAATTGGGCAGTCCAACAGGTTTGGCTTCAGAGGAAGGGCATACTCCCATGCAATTCACAGATCATATAGCCAGTCACCCAGTTTTCCACGAACCAACATGGGTCCTGAAACCATAACCATCCATGGTTATGAAAACTCTCATTTCTAAAGATCTGGAATCACAGCCCTTGCTGAAAGAGTTCCCAAGTGCAGCTTGAACCAGCTATGGGGATGACTGCCTTTCAAGATTTACAGCAGCCCTCCCAGGATTTCCTACTTCCCTCATCTACAGGTCAGTAAACCTCCTCAGTCCCAACACAAACCTCCCCAGGCCAAAAGTGGTGGGAAGGCAAGACCATTTTCCCCACAGTTGTGCAATCTGAAGCCACAATGGAAAGTTGTGAGCTGAGTGGAATGGGAATAACACCTGACTCTAATGAAAATACAAGTGTTGGAAATCTCACATATAAGGAAGCTCCTCAGATTTTGAACTGACAATACCAGCTCTAGTAAAACTCTCAGCTTACTTTCCTTTGCTGGAATATTGCTGGCTGGCAGAATAAACAATCAGACCCCTCTTTCATTAACTATATTGCTAAATTTGATGTTATACTGTGCCAAGAAACATGGGCCTGTGACGACTGTGAGTTAAACAACTTTGCTAGACGGACAGTAGGACCCCCGTATCCGCAGATTCATGATCCACGGATTCAGTTATCTGTGGTTGGCCAGAATTGACTGGGGGTGGGTGGCAGGAGGTGGCAAGGAGCATGATTCCATACTCCCTGCTGTTTTTCCACTGGCCACTGCTGCGATCGGGCCTGGGGCCAGAGGCAGGAGGTGGGAAAACAGCTCTGCTGCTGCAGTCAGGCTCGGGGCGAGCAGTAGAAGATGGGAAAACAGTGGGGATCACAGGATTGCACTCCTCACTGTTTTCCCACCTCCTGCCTCCAGACTCAGGTCCAATCACAGTGGTGGACAGTGGGAAAACAGTGGGGATCGTGGGATCTCACTCCTCACTGTTTTCCCACCTCCTGCCCCCAATACCGGGCCTGATCGTGCAGGGAGCCACCATGATCAGCCCCAGGGTGGACAGTGGGACAGGGTTTGGGACTATCCACAGATTTCAGTATCTGTGGGGAGAGGGGGGAACCAATCCCCCATGGATATGGGAGTCCTACTGTACACTGAAAGCATTGCGCAGCACAAAGAATGGGAGGGCTAGAGGCTGTTTAAGTACATTCATTTTCACCAAATTTTAGGGTCTTACTACCAAATTTGACTCCCTGAACCATCTAGCCGCAGCACTAATCATTAGATTTAAAACTACCTACTTTCTGGTTATTAATATTGACTTGCCCCCTTTTTGACTCAAACCCAACTGGACTGGAAAAGACTGGAGGAATATATTGATAAGTTGACTACATTGTATTTGGAAACCACTGTCATTATGGCAGGAGATTTCAATGCATAGACAGGACAGAATGAGGGGATGCTTTTCTCTCATTTTTGTGAAATTCCTCCAGAAAGAGATGAAGCTCATCTCTTACCTAATAGACAATCGAAAGACAACGGTTGTAACTATGCAGGATTATGTATTTTACACATGACAAACAAGTTTGATTTTGTTATTTTGAATGGAAGCGCTGAAGGGGACAAAAATGGGGAATTCACTTTCCTATCAAATAATGGAGCTTCCGCAATTGATTATATCCTAGTTCCTGTAATCTGCTGGATTCAGTAACCAACTTCACTGTAGAGTGTCATTCAGACAGTGACCACTTACCATTGGCCTGCATCTGGAGCTTAACAAGCAAAATATTGTGGATCATAAACCACTATTAAATATACCAATAGATACAAGATCATGCCACATCAAATGGTTGGAAGTGCTAGACAAATCTGTAAGTAAAAGTATCTATTCAGAATCTTATTTTTCCTTATGCTCTTCCATATTAACAGCAGATACCCCAAACAAAGCTGTGAGCCTATTCCAAATGTTGACTGAATCTTTACAACACTCATTGACCTCTAAATCTTCAAACAGTTCCCATAATATAAGCCATAACTCCAAACCTTGGTTTGACCATGAACGTATCCTCATGAAGAACTCCCTGATTGCAAAATACAGGGCATCTAGAGAACAGACGTCATCGTCTCTCCCCGAGGATTGGTTTCTCCTGAAAAGGAGGTACAAAACCCTAATTAGGTGGGGGCAGGGAAGAAGCAGATTTAGGAACAAAAAATGGCAATGTCTAGTTACAGCATCTGGGATGTCTGATTCAATCACATTCTGGAAGATAGTAGCAGGAGGCCATCATAACTCTGTCCCCACAATGGCCAACAATGTTCCAGCGTCCTCCTGGGAAGTCTGTTTCCGTAACATCTCATGTGTGTCCTGTAAAAGCTGATACCAATAGTTTATCTGAATGGCCTCTGGTCACAGAGGCTGAGGTATCCAAATTAATTTCACAGCTAAAATTGAATAAATCTCCAGAAAGTGACAATATCCTTCTAGAACTTCTTAAAGGAAACTTAGCCTGGTGGTCCCCAGGCTTTTTGCCTGCATTGATCATTGAGCTATTTTTCCTGTGGACTGGGTGTTGTCCATTATTACCTCCATTTATAGAAAAGGAGCTCAATCAGACTTGGAAAATTATAGACCAATCAGCTTGCTAAGTATCATTAGCAAGCTGTATGCAAGTCACCTGCGCTTAAAACTCCTGGGCTGGTTAGAACAGGAAAATATACCGGCTGAGGAACAAGCTGCCTTTGGATGTGGATAATCAATGATATATCAGAGTCTCTTCCTTCAGCATTTGGTTGGAAAATATGTATCCTCCCCTGGGGGGGGCTCTTTATATGGCCTCTACTGATTTCAAATTGGCATTTGATCTAATTCTTAGAGACAGGTTATGGAAGAAATTTGAGGATAGCACTGTTGATAAAAGGCTGCTCATGATCATGCATGGCCTATATGAAAATACTTACCTTTGGGTAAGATGTAATTATCTGGGGCACCTCTCTAACTTTCAAAGGAGTTAACCAAGGCTGCATCTTAGCACACAACTTATTTAATTTCTACATTAATTAATTGATCAAAAGCCTAACAGATACCAGTTTTCACTCCTCAAACTAGCTAAGCGACCCTTATCAATCCTTCTATACACAAATGGTGCAGTGCTTTTATTGTTCTCAGCAATAGGTTTAAGGAGACTCCTGAAAGAGCTTATTGTAATTAAATAAGTTAGAGTGATGAGAACAAAAATAGATTATTTTCAATTTATATATAATTTTATTAAATATTCCAAAGAAAAAGACAAAACATAGTACGGAATACAGATCAACATCATAAAATAATAACAATTAAGAAAAGAAAATAGAAAAAATGCTAACATACTAAACTGGCATATTAACATACCAAACTAACTTACTAATGTAATAAACTGAACTATCTAAACAAATTAAACAATAAACAAATTAATAAATTAACCGGTAACAATAAATTTATCTAAACAAAAAAATATAAATAACTAAAGAAAAACAGAAAAAAACAGATACTTACATATAATTGAAAGGTAATTCCTGCCCAACTATCAAATACACATAGTCTTTTATCTTAACACTAGTATAGTAAATCTAACACATAAGGTTAAAATTAACGTGTGCTGTTCAATCATAATTCTATAATTCTATAGTATAGAATATTTAATTTAATAAGTAAATATACATAAAAGTATTTGTAACATATTTAGATAAAATCTTTACTACAAAAGCTAAATACCAATCAACTTAAAATATTTTTATCTAATAGAATATATGTAATATATATGTGTAAAAGGGGATATTAAAATATAACAGCAAACTAAAATCATCTATAAAATTCTTTATTTGCATGATATCAGGTCATAAATTCTTCTACTCACGACAAAGCAAAATAATAACAGCAAGTTCAGAACCCTAAAATCATAGTTTCACCCTCATTTTCACTCAATATTCAATCAATAATTGCCAATTTTTTTTTTTTAAAAAAATCCTTTTCTGGAGAACCTTTTAGTCTATCTGTCAGTCTATCCATTTCCACAATTGCCATCAATCAACTGAGCCATTCATTCATCGTTAGAATTTCTATTTTCTTCCAGTATTTTGCATCAACCAATCTCACTGCTAATAACATATATTGAATCATTCTCGCTGTTGTTTGTCAGAGTTGGTATCTTTCTGCCAAATCCCCAATAAAAACAATTCTGGGGACTTAGTGATCTGGCATTTCAATATTTTTTGTATTACATTCTGTATCATCTTTCAAACTTGTTTAGCTTTTTAACAAATCCATCACATATGATACAAAGTTCTAACATGGTCTGAACACTTCCAACAACTATTGTTCATGTCTTTGTGCATCTTAGACAGTCTTTCTGGAGTAAGATACCAGTGTAGCATCATTTTATAATAATTTTCTTGTAGATCATAGCAAAGAAGATTTTAAATTTCTTTTGTCCATAGTTTTTCACATTGATTGATAGATATTGAATATACAAAATTCTTTGCCCAGTTGATCATATATTCCTTCACTTGCTCTTCTTCCATTTCCATTTTGAAAAAGAATTTATATAGTCTGGCAATCAAGTGTTCCTCATTGTCACATAACAGAACTTCCAAGTCCAATTTGGTCTTTTCAAAGTCTTTATTCTTTTTGTCTTCCAGAAATCTTAAATAATATAGTCTATGTGACAGCCATTGTATTGAATGACTTTCTTCCTGGAGTTGTTGTATTGTTTTCATTGCATAATCTTGCTCTTGTTTCCTTAACAAATTGTAGTAGGTTAGCCGTGTTTGATCTGCTTTCATTTCTGTTCTACAAAAAGTAGAGATGGGACGAATCCAGAATTTTCCAAATCCAGATCCGAATCCCTGGAAGGTTCTGCGAATCCACGAATCTCATGAATCTCGAATCAAGGATAATCTTGGGAAAGACACACTCTCTCAGCCTTACAAAAGCCTAGGCAAAGGCAAACTTGCCTCTGAAGAAATCCAGCCAGGACAATTGTCATAGTTTTGCCTTAGGATCTCACCAGATTGAAAATGACATGAAGGCCCTTTCTACACAAACAGGAGAATGTGGATTATTAATCCCACATTTTCCTGCCTGTGTAAACAGGGCCACATACTACGGTACAGAGATAATCCTGGTCAAAACTGGATTTTTCTTTGCACAGCTCCTTATGGCATCCTGGGGTTTGTAGTTTGATGATGCACTAGCACAATTTGGCAGAGAAGGCTGTGACACCTTGTCCAACTACAGACCCCAGAATTGTGTATGAAAGAGCCTTGCAAGGGAGCCATGCAAAGGAATCTTCTTCAGCTGTCCTTGAAATCTCAAGAACACTGGACTTTCCAGTCAAGTCTCAAGTCCTAAAACAAGGAAGGCACTTAACAAAAACAAACACACACTAGCCTCTAGTCCAGTCTCAATCCCTACCCTCCAGTCTCAAGTCAAAAGAATAGGAAGAAGAGAATAATTACCTTGCAGAGGGAGGCAGCCACAGGGGCAGGCAGCAGGAGCGAGCTTGATCCAGGGCTCTCGCACCAGCTCAGGCCTCCTGGCGTGCAGGAAAATGACTCTCGCTGGCCCTGTGTGCCCGTGCAGCCCTGATCCAGGGCTCTCACACTGGCTCAGGCCTCCTGCCGTGCAGGAAAGCAACTCTCACCAGTCCTGCGCCCCTGCGCGGGCCTAATCCAGGGCTCTCACGCCAGCTCAGGCTTCCTGGCATGCAGGAAAGTGACTCTTGCTGACCCTGTGGGCCCGCATGGGCCTGATTCAGGGCTCTTGTGCTGGCTCAGGCCTCCTGGGATGCAGAAAAGTGGCTCTCACTGGCCCTGCACCCCCATGCGGGCCTGACCCAGGGCACTCAGGCCCCGGGACATGCAAGGATTCAAAAGATTCGATTTGCCTGTTTTGGCCCAGGGATTCAGATTCGCAAATCTTGAATCCTTCTCAAGGATCTGAGGATTCGCGGATTTGGTTGGCACATCCCTAATGAAAAGCTTCTCGTGGTGAGATCCAGAGTGGAGTCTTTGGACATAATCTCTGTTTATATATTTCGTCCATATTTTTAATAAGGCATGTCTCATACAATGGTTATTAAAAGCTACATTAACCTTAAGTTTTTCATAACATAAACGTATGTGCCATGTAAATCTTAGATCATGTCCTTTTAAATTCAAAAGTATTATCTTTCAAAGTTATCCATTTTTTAATCCAAGTAAAACAAGTAGCTTCAAAATAGACTTTAAGATTGGGTGGTCCAAGACCACCTTGCTCTTTAGCGTCTTGTAAAAGGAAGAACTTCCTGACGGTCAGGGCTGTCCGGCAGTGGAATCTGCTGCCTCGGAGTGTGGTGGAGTCTCCTTCCTTGGAGGTTTTTAAGCAGAGGCTGGATGGCCATCTGTCGAGAGTGCTTTGAGGGTGTTCCTGCATGGCAGGGGGTTGGACTGGATGGCCCGTGTGGTCTCTTCCAACTCTACATTTCTATGATTCTATCTTAAATCTCACTCCAGGTTTTTTGCCTCCCAATATAAATTTTGAGATATCCTTTTGCTATATTTTAAATGGCATTTATTTAGTTAAAATTGGAATCATTTGAAAAAGAAGCATAATCTTCGCAAGTATATTCATTTTTACTGTGGAAGTTCTCCCCAATAAGGACAAATTTAGTTTCTGCCATTTTTCCATATCTGCTTTAATTTCTCTCCATGTCTTGACATAATTATTTTCATATAGTTGTCTTTTATGTCCAGTCAAATTAATACCTAAGTATTTAACTTTTCTTTCAATCTTAAAACCAGTTCTTAACTGTAACTCATTTTTATCCTATATGATCATATTTTTAGTCAGTGCTTTCATCTTCTCTTTATTCAGATCCATCAATCTTCCAAATTCTTTTATTTTCCCTTGTAATTTTATTATTAATTCAATAGGATTCTGAAGCATTATTACCAAATCATCAGCAAAAGCTTTTAGTTTAAATTCTGCTTTTCTAATTTTAACTCCTATAATCTTGACTTCTTTTCTAATTGCAGAATTCATCACCTCAAGGACCAAAGTAAATAAGATGGGGGACAAAGGACAATCTTGCCTTGTTCCCCTATGAATAGGGAAGGATTTAGTTGTATCCCTATTCACTATAATTTTGGCTGACTGATTAGCATAAATAGCTTTTATCCAAGTCAAAAAATTAAATCCAAAATTCAAATGTTCTAACACCTTAAAGAGAAAATTCCAGTTTAAAATATCAAAAGCTTTTTCAGTATCAAGAAAAATCAAAGTGCCTTGTTTCTCATTATGGCTTTCAAAGTATTCAATCTGATATATCACAATTCTAATATTGTCTTTCATCTGTCAACTTGGTGAAAATCCACTTTGGTCTTCATTTATATGTTTCTTCATGAAATTCTTCTATCTTACCACCAGTACGAAAGTGAATATCTTATAGTCATTATTCAGCAATGAAATCAGTCTATAATTCCTTGGTGATGTTAAATCTTGTGCTTCTTTTGGAATCAATGTAATCATAGCTTCTTCCATCTCCAAAACTCCATTCATTACCATTTGCAAAGGGATTAATAATTCTCTCAGAACAAAAACAGATTATGAATTGCTGCATGAGGATCTCACCAAACTGGACAGTAATGTGGCAAATAAAATTGGAATTGGACTCCTGGATTGACATGGCACCATATCACCTCACTCTGTAGCTGCTCTACTTCAGGGGAGGTGCTGGATGTGATGATTGCTGGTTATTATATGTAATGATTGCTGGTCCCAGGTACAAGAAAACTGGAGGCATTGCACAAATGGTCCAGATTCCTGTTTCTGGCTTTATCAAAGACACACATGAGTGTCAGTGGAAAATGCGTAGAACAGAGGGGACCATGAAGGAACCGACTCACTTGGCCATGTCTTGCCATTGATAACAAACAAAAAAAAGTCACAATCAAATTTCTTAGCTTTACCAGTTCGATTTATGTGGAGATTCTTAAAGAGGTTTTCCAGACAATGGTGAATTTTACTTCCTGTTAGCTTACTTCTACAGTCGAAAACTATGACTAAATTATTTATGTTTTGGAAGTAAATGATTACTATTAAACTGGATTTATAACTTAAAAGGAAGAAAAGTATCTTAGCGCAGAAAGACTTTGAAACGATTACAACCCTGACTCAAAAGACAGAATAAAAGTTAACAAAAGTTAACCGGGAGAAAGACGTACTTAGAACTCACCTGATAAAAGCAAGGACATCCAAGACACGTAGAGAAGAATAGAGAACAATGGAGAACTTCCACTTCCAGGTTAAAGAAGAAGGAGCAGAAGAAAAAGGAAGGGGTATAAGAAAGACTGGCTGAAAATTGAAAATGTTAGCAGCACCCAGAGGAGAAAAGGACTAATTACAATTCAAAGATTCCTAATCTGTCCATCAAAATACAGAGCACACTCTGGAAGGATTGAGGCCAATGCGAGTCAAGCTTAAACAAATATTCTCTGAATGAGGGAAAGAGATAAAAGAGTTTAAAAATGGCTTGTCAACTCATCTCAGAGAAGGACTGGAGGTGGAATCTAAAAAGATAAATAAGGAGACCAAGCAACCCCTGATCCAAGTTACTGAGGCTTCACTAGAGGAAGGAGAATATAAATGGAAAAAAAAAAGGGAACCAAGATTTTGATTATTTATCATGGAGAGCAGGAGCTATTTAACGACACCAAGGAAATTGCTAAGGAAGAATATTGAGAAATATTCCAGATCAAGAAACAAAAAGCAATGGAGAGAAATTTGATAATTTGAAGAAGCTCCATTCATTCATTCATTCATTCATTCATTCATTCATTCATTTATTATATCTGTAGGCCGCCTTTCTCTCGGAAGGGGACCCAAGGCGGCTTCCAACAAGAAATAAACATATTAAAACATTTAAAACAATTAAAAACATTAAAATGATATAAAATCATTAAAAAATCTAAAACAGATCAAGGGGTGGAACACTATCTATTGGGGAGTCACGAAGCTTAAGAATGAACTGTTCAATAATGGGGAACAACCTAAACAGAAGGTGAAGAAAGGAAAAGACTTACTGTTTTAAGACTGCTGTGATGTTTGATGCTTGTACAAAGCTGAAATATGGGAGAAATTGTGTTTACTATTGACAGAAAGGGAATGTTTGGGAGGACATCTCATGTGAGACTTAAGTATTTGTAATTGATTATTTGATGATGGGTTTGAATGGACGTGAAGATAATAAGCAAAGTTATGAATAATGAATTTGTGGCATTATTTGATATTTGGACAGGAAGGAGAATAGAATATGAAATTAAGTATAAATTCAAGTATTGTTAGAGTAAGGTATAGGGTAATTTAAATGTTATATATGCTGAATGTTAAATACGTGGAATAGAAAGGATGGAGGAGATCCTATAATTATAGAAGTGATAGAGAAATAGAAGGATTTGATTTAAGGTATGATTAAGGGTGAGAATGCAGAAATAGGTGCAAGAAAGTTATGTCAAAGGGGACGGGACTTACAAAGCTGATACCACAATTGGTTTAAACAATATGTAGAAGTTAGACTCATATAGAAATTAGTGGAGGTTATTGTTTTTGCATGTAACCATTTGATGGAAAACAGGAAATGAAGTGTTGATATTCTTTGTAGGTGGTCGTTATTTTGTTGTTGCTGTTTTGTTTTGGGGTTTTTGTCTTGTTTTGTTGATACACTCCATAAGTTACCTTAGACATTTAAATTGTATGTCAATAAAATATTTTTAAAAAATAAAGAGAAATGAAAATAAATCTGTCAATCTCATACTGCCTTATAGTGCAACCACATCTAGGTAACACTTCCAGTCACTGCATTTAAAAAAAGATAGCCTGCAGCTGGAAAATATGCATAAAAGAGCACTCAAAATGGAGCAGCTGTCATATGAGAGCAAGGTTACAATGTCTGGGCCTGTTTAGTTAGACAAAAGATAAGCAAGGGGGGACATGACTGGGGTGTATAACATTATGGTTGGTGTGGATAAGGTAGATAGGGAAAACCTTTTGGTCCTCCCTCATTATACTAGAATCTGTGGTCATCCACTGAAGCCAAATGATAATGATTCAATAGCATCCTTCTTAACATAGTGTAGAAATCACTGTCACTACATGTAGTGGTAAGTGCTCTTATTATTAACTTTATTTATACCCTGCCTTTCCCCTAAAACTCAAGACAGCTTGCAAATTAAAATAAATGCAATAGAGTTAAAATATATAATAATGCAACATTAACATGGAATTAAACCATTAACAACTCTAACAAGAGTTTAAAACGTACAATTTAAAAATTTAAAAAACAGTTTGGAAATAGAACAATTAAAATAGTGCTGGATATCTTAAAAGTCCATTCTTTAAAAACCTTCAGTTCTCAAAAGCCTGATGAAATAAAAATTTCTTTCCCTGATTGTGGAAGGATGGCAAGGTCGTGAACTTGGATGGTTTTCAAAGAGGATCACATAAGAGGATTGGCAACAGGGCCATCCATAGCTGCTAGTCAGGTAGTTATATGTAGGCCTTTGTGTACAATGTTGAGGGGAGGGTGAGACAGAAAATGCAGTTGTATGTGTATCCTCCTGATGGGCAACTGGCCACTGGATGAAGAGAATATTGGACGAAAGAGGGCTTAGTTTGATCTAACATGTATTATGTTTTCATGTTCTTATGCTGTTGGAAATGTCTGCTCTTTATTTATAGACGGCTACTCTTTGGATGACTTCACTTCGTTCCCCCTACCCAGTTCTCCCCCTCCCTCTTCTCTCACGCAAGCAGGTACCTTAGGGATAGCTCCCTTATTTATTTATTTTCCCCAAGATGAAATTTGAAAGTTGCATTTCCATTTTCTCTAACTAACCTTTCTTGCTTAATCAAGCACTTCACTTCCATGCATATCTCACAGCGAATGGGATCACGTGGGAGTAGTGTTTGGGATTTGTGGTATCCAGTGCATGCTGGCAAAACTGGAACAATGAGGTTGTTCCTCTTGAATGGATATTATTATCAGGTATTTTTTTTTAGCAAGCAATATCATCTGTGAAAAAAATACACCAGAGTAAAAACTTGTTTTAGCAGAAAAGCTGTAGGCAACCATATTGTGGCACCACAGCTAAACAATGCTAAGTCCTTCATCCAAAAGTGAAATCTGAAACTTTGCAAAGCCTGGAAACAAAATAGGACTGTAACCTGAAAGTAGAGCAGAAACATTGTGCTACTCACTGACCATGTTACATGCTATAAGACCAGGGTCAGCAGACATTGCTGGATTGCAAGTCATTGTCTGTGCTGATTTAGGGCTGGTGGAAGTTATACTCTGACCATATCTGGGGGGGGGGTTGAAGGACAAGTTGCCCCTCCCCTATAGATTCTGTTTGATTGATTTTGGCTTTTTTTTGTTTTTAGCTAGTGTTTACTGTTGCTTATATTTTATTATTTTAATATTAGTATGAATGCTTTCTATTTAAATAGAGAAAAATAGGGTAAAATTCTCCACAATAATAAGGTGCATTACCGATGAGAAACAATGTCCTCTGATGTTCTTGGACTGCAAAGCCTATGATCCCTTATTGCTGGCCGTGTTGGCTAGGGCTTGTCATAGCTTTGCCTTTGTCTTAATCCTTTGGGCACAGAACTGAGGGCTAGAAACTTCCAACATCTACCCATGCACATTTCAGCACCACCTTCTGCACCTTCCCCAGTGGAGGGCAGATATATGATTAATCCAAAATAAAACGACTGTCCCTTCCCTCCCCCTTGAGAAGAAAGGAACCTGTGTGTTGAGTAACCATTTTGGGGACTGAGTAGTTAAGCACTGTGAGGCTTAACAGAGAGTTTTAACAAGTTTTATTTTTCATAATCAGAATTGTCAGGATGCTAGGCATCACCTTTTGGAACATCTTTCTCCAGGCATAGCTTAGAAAATTGCAAAGTTACAGAAACATTACATTTCAAAGACACCTTGGAACTTACAATCAGCTAGGGGAACATAACTGAAATCCCTGATGACCCCAAACTAAAAGGGTCCCTTGCTACTTATAGAAAAGTAGACCTTTTATTTTCAGTTTTTTCCATGGCAAAGAAAGTGGGAATCTGACCCTTTTGAGACAGCCTCTACGTGTTAATGGTCAGCATCCCAGCAGGAGAGCTTAAATGAACAGACTTACAGCCCCCTGAGAAAAAAGGCAGTAAAACATTTATACCCCTGGCCTCTGAAGTTCCAGATATTTTAGCACCTCTCTACCCACACGAAGCTTGATTAGTAAAGGGTATTTCCCTTGCATTCCTAAGTGGTAAAGTAATCACTTGTTAGCTAGATATCTAGTGGCTCTGAACTAAGTGATAACGTATTGGCGCATTATTACAAAGTTGTTAAACATTGTAGGCCAAAACCACCTGAGTGCCACAGCAGCCTACCCATCATGCATTGATTGTATTGGTTGAGCTTATATATCAATATGGTTAAGACTCTGCATTAAATCCAAGTTTGAATTTATAGCTGTATTTTTAGAATGCAAGTGGAGAAGCAGTAGATGAAAAGGTTCTTGGGTGTATCAAAATCCCCTGGTATAGAAAACTAGACATACAATGATCTTTTCAAGTAAGGGGGTACTCACATCTAATCTCCTCTCTTACTTCTCAAGAAGTATGGTTGTGGCTGGAATTGTTCTGAATGTTTACACATTGGTTCATTTGTTCATTCATTCTTTTTCTCACTTGTTCTTCTCTTTCACACACATTCTCTCTCTCTCTCTCTCTCTCTCTCTCTCTCACACACACACACACACACACACATACTCGTCTAAAGACGTATCAATTCTTATCATACAGTTCCCCAGTTTTTGCTGGGTTTTACCAATTGCTCTTGCCTCTCCATTTACTTGTTCCATTCCCTTAGGGGGCTGTTTGCAGCAATTTCTCCATTAGGGCTCTTCCAAAGGTTTTTTTTTTAAACCAGGGCATGGCTTGCTGACACAATCCCATAGTCTGGAAGGCAAATTTTCTCCCTCTAATTTATTTATTTTAGAGTGATAGTGATAGCTTAGAAAGATGCCATTTCATAGATGTATGATAGTTCTATAATGCAGGGTGAGGGGGATGAAACCTTTTGGGTCTCACTCTGGGAGTAAGACAGCATACAAAAGCAATCAACCAATCAATTCTTTTTGTTCCAATATCTCTTGGAATTACAGGTAAGAAGAAGAAACCTACTTGAAGGAGAGAATAAAGTATTGTATCTGGTGCCAGGAATTACCAGAAAATAGTCCAGGGCAAGAGAAACATTGTTTGGATTCAAAGAATAAAAAGCTGTGCACTACAGTGACAAAAAGTGCAACCTTCCAGCTCATTAGACCCATCTGAAGGAGCCTAGAGACAAACACATTAACATGATGGTTTCAAATACATATGCAATCCTTGCCCTAATTTGGTAGACATATTCTTCCTGATTTCTGTTTGGAATGCACAGAAATTTGAGATGGAATTTCACCCCACTTCCTCCCCATTTAAAGAAAGTGAAGGCTATCCATTTCCCAGAGGAAGACTCCAGGAACAGAATTGGAAGTTGTTTCACTTGCTGAAACCACAAACTTTCTATAAGCCCTTCTCACTGTTAATGGCTTCTTCCACCATGTTCTATTCCTAGGGGCAAGACAGCAGATTTCTTCATATTCACCCCAACCAAATGTCCCACATGCAACAGACTCATTTAGTAATCACTTCCACAAAAGGTGGAGGAAAGCTGCTTAGAGATGGAGTGCATACTTAGCTGCATGTTGTGGCTTCTTCCAGGAGAATAATTTCCAGTGCTGTATTAAGGTCTTTTACTCCAAGTCTCGAGTCAAGTCTCAAGTTCCTACCTTCAGGTCTCGAGTCATTGCAAGATAATTCAAGTCAAGTCTTGAGTTGAGTTTCAAGTCTGGGAGCCAACTTTAACAGAAAAAACGGAGATGGTGGGAGGTTTGGGGGGAGGTTAAGTTTCAATAACTAGAAAATCAAAGTCTCATCCTGTCAACTCTCTTTCCCACCTTGCCTGAGCCAGACTTTAAATCTGTCTTTATGGATTTAAACTTTAAGGGAGTGATAGGATGGGCTGTTGGCAGACAGGAGAGAGAAAGGAGGATTGAAGATTGGCGTTCATGGGAAGTGGTTTAATTTGGGAGATGGAGGAGCAGGCGGAGGAGGGGATAAGAACCAGTCAACTAGGAGCTCCAAACTCCCTCTGAAAGAGAAACACCTGAATGCGAAGGACAGACTATACAGCTTGCTCTCTAAGAAGCCACCAGGATATTTATTCTGTCTCTGCCATCCATGAGAGAGTATAGCTTCATTTTGCAAGGTGCTCCCTGCTCTTCCATGGTTTAGGGCAGTGGTTCTCAACCTGTGGGTCCCCAGATGTTTGTGGACTTCAGCTCCCAGAAGCCCCAGCCACTATGGTCAATGCTCAGGGCTTCTGGGAGCTGAAGTCCAAAAACATCTGGGGACCCACAAGTTGAGAACCACTGGTTTAGGGATTGGATCAAATCCTGTTTACTCATGAGGAAGCAACTGGGATAGTTATGCTCCCTCTGCCCGCCATGAGAAAGTGGGGTGTAGCTTTCTCTTGGAGGTGATCCTATCCAGCCTCCCTTCACCCCCCAATGTCAAGACCACTCCATGCCCACACTCACAGAAAAACCTGCAAATCCTTGTTTTCCCCATTTTCAATTCTCCTGTGCTTTTGATTGCCTGGGAATGGCTTCTCAAAAGCAGGAAACAAGGAAGAGGCAAGGATAAGGAACATGTGCAGCTCTCATTGGCTCATCAATGTAACATTCCCTCTCTGCTGATTGGGAAAAGGCCAGAGGGGCATAGAGGTGGAGATAAAGACTATAGCTCTCATTGGCTCATCAACATAGCATTCCCTCTCTGCTGATTGGGAAAAGGCTGGAGAGGGAGGTGGGACTACCAAGGACAGGAAGTCATTCACTGAAAATATCCAAGTTGCAAGTCGAGTTGAGTCAGTTCATCATATATTATCAAATCTGAGTCAAGTCGCTGACGGGAATTAAGTCTGACTTGAGTTCAAGTCAATCAACTCAAGCCTACTTCACTGATAATTTCCACACTAAGGCACCCATTTTAAACATGCTAAAATATACAAACACAAGAGAAGTTGTTTCTGAGCACAGCTTGGTAAAGTTATTTTTGCCCCTGTAACAGCTAGAATGCTCCCAGAATCCAGGCTTGGGAGTTTGGGCTGCGGAGTTGTCCAAAAAACTAGGTTTGGCAAACTCTACTTCTAAGTAAATTTGGTTAGGGTTATGCTGATGGGGAGCTTCCAAATATATTTATGGATTTTTTGTTTTATATGAAGACAGCCAATGAAGATATAGCTTCTGTAGTTGTCCCATTTTAGTATGGCTTCTCCAGGCTCTTTCTCTCATCACACCATTTGTTTTGACACCAGCTTACCAGGATTTGCATGCTTTTCACTACACTGAATCACTAACCTTTATCTGTGGTTCATCATGTATTGAACCATCTTTGGGTGCCTTGAATAGCAACCATGCCCAGTGAACACCCAAGTAGTCCTCATGCTCCATTATTCATAAGAACTTTTTGTGGTCTTAAACCTGCAGGAAAATTTTCCTAAGCAGAATTGGCCCTGAATGTTGATAAAACAGACATACACATCATTTTATATACATATCATATTTTTATTATTAAAACCAAAATCTTTGAAAATGTTCAACAAAATATTTTACAAATTGCTGTTTGATCATAGTATCTGTGGAAGTGAAGCTATGCATTGCTGCCCCAATAGAATGGCTTGACTTTGTTTGAACTTTTGTCAATTTTTCTGATGTTCTTAAAAGCTATGGTGGTTGTTGCATGAGGAAGGAAAAAGCTGTCACACCACTGCACTCTTATGAATTACATTTCTTATGTCAACACATTGGGGATGTTTTTCTGTAGCATGACAACATTTCTGAGATGATGTTAATCATTCCAACTGAACATTGCAATATATATCTCCTGCGAAACCATTACAATCAGTGTTATTCATGATCACTCATGGGATAGCAATGAGTAAGAGGAAAAACTAACATCAAAAGCAGCAGACATATTAATTTATTTTTTTGCATCATCATTATTGTCATTTCTATTTTTAACAAACTGCATACAAATAACATTTGGAAAAAATGTACTTGTGACACAACTGTAAGAACTGAAAAATAATCCTTGACAAACATGTTGGACATTGCCGAAACAATTACAACTGTGAACAATTTGTACAATGAACACTTACATTTAAAACTTAGAATCCTAGCCCACAAACTACCTTCTACATAGTGCTTGTAAAATCCAGGATGATGCAAAACCAATTGATCACAGTATTCTCTTATTATCATCAAGTCTTTGCGATAAATATTGCAATTATGGACACCAATTAAGCTGAGCTTCTGAATGGTCATAAAAAACTAAAACTGGGCATGATCCAGACAAAGTTAAGCTTCAAGGACACTGGATAGTGAGGTCAAGATCCCGTACAAAATCCCAGTGGTGTGTAAACAGGCTGCAATGACAACATTCTGATAGGAATTCCAGGCCAATCCAGTTGCTGTCCTGAATTTTGGAGTGGGGAGGGGAATAGAAGTATGCTCCATGGGCTAACTACTCATTGTAATGTGGGATGAAGGGGAACTGCTTGCATAAGACAGTACTGGATACTTCCTTAAAGAGTATGTAAAAAGTACAGTTTTCAGAGTAGTTCAGAGTGTACACTAGTGTAATTGTCAAATTAGGATTCTGGCCTGGGTTTGATGGTTGTTCTAAGCTGATTTTTAGGACCCTCCCATTTAAATCAATCAGCTTTGATGAAGTGCATAACTTTGGGTGGATCATGGTCATTGTCACAAGTGATCTCATTTCCCAGTACTAAATGGCACTACAATGGAAGATACATGGCTCTGTTACCTTTAGATATTAGTCAGGCTGCATGCTGTATTCATACGTTCAGTCCATGAGTGAGACCTTCATTAACAATAAAGGGGTTCAGATTAAACAAAGAAACAAACAAAACCTCTGGATTATTAAGGACCCTGGCATCATCACAGTTAAAGTTTATAATCAGAGATAATAATAAAGGGACAATGGCTTTAGTCTCTCTTTACATTATACATTTTCTACATTTTTTAAAAAAGAGAACAAAATTGTAAATTATGTGTAGTGACTACCATGGTCACTGGTAACCTTCACTGCAGACAAGAAATATTACATCTGTTTGAATTATCAATCTTAGCCCACAAGGGTATGCTGGAGTCACTGAATTTTACCACTGATCTCAGTAATAACAGGAGCAGAACCATTGTGCTACTGGTGGCAAGTCCACATGTAAACTTTGGCCCTGGCAGGACTTTTTTGACCTGCAGAATTTGGAGTTTCTGGGGGTAGAACATACTGAACAGGCTACTCCAGCTGAGCAAGTCATCCTGATTGGCAACTTTCTGGCAACGAAGGGAGAGGTGAGGTTTTAGTTCTTTGCACGGCAAAGAAGCCAAAAGAAACAATACAGTAAAGGATGTGGTCTGACACATAATAGATGACTAGCAGAAAGACTAGTCATTTTGTGAACAGAAGAATAAATGAACTGTAACCTGGCTACTAGGGCTTACAGCAACTTTCAAACTTGCCCTTGTGTTTGCTCCCCACATATTACTCTACATTTATAGCATCAGCAGCAAACTCTGAAAAATTGACCCACATCTCTTACCAAGAATCCCATTAGTGACATATATCCATTTTATGAGCATGTACATTCTGTTCTGGACAGGTGGAAAGGGCTATTCTCTATTCTATTCGGCACTATTCAGAATCAGCCCCCTTGGCCCTTGCCAAACCCACTGGGATCATATCTATAGTGGAAGTGGAGGAGAGTAACCAGGCAGCAGGGACAGCTTCCCATCCCCACTGCACTTTGCTATATAGGGTAAGAAGTGTGAGATACAAGGTCATTGTTCTTCCGTGTCTCTCTTTCTAGTAAACTGCAGGAGATGAGAGGTAGTCCTTCTGCCTAGTTGCTTCTCCCTTCCTACTCTTATAGTTGCACCAGCAGCTGCCTGGAGCCTGACAGTTGCTGAAGAGGGAGTAATGAAGTTCTGCATGTGGAGTCATTACACTCCATGTGTAGGACCTAGGATCTTAGTCCTTATGTTTTGGAAGTAGTTCTAGAAATAGATACTTAAGAATTCCCAGAGCAAACATATCACCAATAACAAGGGATTATGGTAGCTGCAATTCAACAACATCTTCTCTGCCACTGTTCCCAGTTCTTGCACTATTTTTTAAACATTTATTTATTTATTTATTTATTGCTACAGAGGCAGATTTGGGGGGGGGGAATCCATAATTTGCCTGGGAATTTCAGATTTTTTTGGGGGGGGATACATTTAAACACTAAGGAGCTTAATATGCCTTAAGCTTCCACAAGCCTCAGTCAACTTCATTAGATGCTTAAACTGAAAGGAGTACACACAGAGAGTCAGTGGGGACAGAGTTTCAAGACCAATGTTCCAAGAGGACCTAACAGTATCCTATAGCAACACATCACTCTCCTATAAGTCACATGACAAATCCAATTACACTCACCATCAGCTATACAGATGTCTACACACATTTAGCTTTATGATTAATGTGCTTTATAAAATATAGAACTATGAATGTCATATTTAAAATATATTTTCCTTGCCAATAATAACATGTAATCTGTTTGTAAAAAATATATGCAGACCTTCCTGGAAATCTGATGGCCACAGATGGCACAGTGTAAGCCAAACCACTTGTTGCTGCCCATCTGTATATTTTCTGTCCACAGTTAATCACCTATTTAGGCAATAAGGATTTCAGACTACTTTGCAAACCAGGCCACGTGGCACTTTTCAGTAGGCTTTCAAGGTCTTGATACTAATCATTTTTCTAAAATGGAAACTGAAATTAAAAACCAGTTCTTGTATCCCTTTTAATTTTCGTGTTCTGTTATTCCTTCTAGTACTAACAGCTCAGGCTGTACATGGTGGCATGCAGCTTGTTCTTGACTCAGCTAAAAATTCCTGTGTTCTAGAGTTCAAATTTATAATGCTAGATGTACTGGAAGGAACTCACTAAGCTCACAGAAGGCACAAGCAGTGACTGTAACTTCTCTCCAAATCAAATGGTTATGGCCTCAAGCCAGATGTTTACAGCTCCCAGAGAAAGTGGTGGGACTTACATTAAGCAGCCTAATCTTGACTAAGTTTACTTGGAATTAAGGCAATATTTCAGTAGAATTTCCTTTCAAACAAATTGTTTAGGATTGTAGCTAAACACAGTTTCTTAGAATAAGCTCCATTGGAAAAGAACAGGAATTCTTGAGAAAACATGCCTAGAACTGTGTTGCATATCATGGCTAACTTTAGCTGGACTGGGGCCATATAGTATGGATAGTATATACTGTATACAGTTGGAAATGCAGTGTCAAAGGATACAATATCTGAAATATTGTATATTGTATATTTCAGATATCTGAAATAGTCAGCATCAAAATGCATTTTAAAACATTCATTGTTTTCTTTCACAAAATGTCTTGCTTTGAAATACTCAGCATCAAAATTCATTTTAAAACATTCACAGGCCAAGTTTGGTGCCACTACTTGCTGAAAACAATGGAGAACTTTTAGTCTGAAAAATTTGCTCCTGATAAAGGCAAAGATGTCAAGAAAAAAATTGCCCTCTGCTCTGAAATATGATACTTTAAAACATATTAAAATGTACCCTTCAAATAGTCTAAACTGCCCCCTAGTTCAAAGATTACATCTGTTCTTTATCCTGACTCCTCAATGTCATCACTGTATTACAAACTGGAGCTCCAAAGCCCAGCAAAATCAATGTGTGCTTAATGTTTGCTCAGGGCTCCAGCTTCATGGCTTTCATTTGTTTTGTACACTGAAAAACATCTTACTTCCAAAGTACTTTAAATGTCTGATAACTTTGTTTTACTACATGGAGAGCATCATGCATGCTTTTGTGCTTAGGAGCTGTGGGAATTGCTTACACGTGACCTCAGTTCATTTCAGTGAGGCCCTTGCTTTCAAAACAACATTAGGTCAGCTGCTAGAGGCCAATGTTAAACAATTATGATACAAAACAATATCTGGTCCTTTTAATTGACCCCACATTTCTCTGCTGCATGTGCTGTGAGTGGGGCACTACATAAGAAGAACTTGCATCTTGTAATATTCCAGCCATTTAAAAACACTATAAACGGCTAGGCCATGGCCTTTCAGGCCAATAAAAACAATGGAGCAGAGAATCAAACCTGTTCAGTACAATATATCACAGATCTTGCCTGCTTTTATCTGAACCATTTAACTTGTTGAAGAGCTGTAGTTCAGTGGTAGAGCATATTCTTTATACGGAGAAGGTCCTTGGTTCACTCCCTAGCATTTCCAAATAAGTCAAGGAAAGAAGAGTGCCTGGAATCCTTGGATGCCATTTTCAGCCAGTGTCACCAATATTGGGTTACATGGCCAAATGGCTGACCCAGTATAAGACAAGTTTCTCTGTTTCTGTGCCCTGTATGATTGATGAGAGTAAGTCAGAGGGGAAAAAAATACATGCTTGCAAAGGAAAGATGAATAAGTTGCATGTGTCCAGAGAATTGCTTCCAATCATGCCCCTACTGCTTTCATAACTTCCAGGATAGTTCTTCATATTCCAATTCCAAGGAAGCAGAAGAAGGTTGGGCATTTTGTACCCATCCAAATGTTGTTGGACTTCTATCCATTCCTGTTTGTGTAGTCAATGTTCAGGCATGACTTGATTTACGATCCAATGACATTTGGAGGATCAGAGGCCTCCTATCCCTGTAGTAATGCAGTAGGCACTCATATATAGTGGAAGGGAATAGATAATTTTAGGAATGATATCGCTGTTGCTATCCATATTTTAAGAAAACAAACCAACCCTGGATTGACTGATCAATGGGAAAATGGATGTATTCAGCCTGCAGTAGGAATTCAGACAATAACTCACTTACTAATCTGAAGGGAAAATGTATCAGAGCACATATCACCTTCTTAATTTCTTTCTGCCTCCCCTTCTCCTCACAGTTGCAAGTCTGCCTGACCTTTCACTTCAAGGCAGAGTGTGGAGAGAAAACTTGCTATGGGAATGATGGTAGTGAAGCTGACAAGGGGCTTCTATTGATTTTATTGTTACATGTGGTCCAATGACATTTGGAGGATCACAGGCTTCCAGGGAAATTCCCTTTTTGCAGGCTGAGAGCTGGTGTTAGGTCACAAAATAATGCGGGTAAGTGGTGGGGACAGAGTCATATTACCGATCGTTACTGATGTAATGGATACCCATGATATGAAACATCATGATATGAAACCTGACAGCCCTTCAGAATACAAGAGCTTTGTTAGTGGAGAAAAGAACCTTATAGTTCTTGCAACAATCTGTTGCAGTTTAAGCACTGTGAAAATGCAGTATCACTGAACAGGAAGCATTTTCTCAAGTAAAATGGTCTGACTCTTGTACAACAAATTAACCACGACTCTGTAACTGTTGCACAATAAGCAGATCATCCAGCAGGACCTAAAGCAATCCCACCCTCCATTTACTCTGTTAAATTTGTGTCACCTTGCAGAACGAGCATGATCTCTTCTCACATGTTGCTCTCAAAATAACATATTAGCACAATGTTTTGTCCTGTGAGAATATAAAAAGAGTTTCTGCTCACAATAGATGGTTAAGCAAGCTACTGATGCTGTGCTACCATATGCAATCCAGCTTGCTAGAGCAAAAGCAGCAGCAGTTTTGTGATTAGCAAACAGAACACTGAATATTGTTTTAATCATTTAAACTTCAATACTTCATTAACCTTTTAAATAGCAGGTCTCTCTGGTCAGGTTTTATTAACATGCTTCCAAATGAAATAAATTCTAGCCCATGTCTCTTGAAGGAGGCAAGATCAAGTTTGTTGCAATCAGAGAGACAGCCCAGTTTGTGTTGGCATACAAAATCCTTGCGTGCTGAATATATCCAAGTAGTAAAAAGCTTTCATCAAAAAGGGTAGTGGGGAGAAAAATCTTGACTCATTTTCTTCAGGGTCCCATTACAGATAAAGTCTCTGATTTCCAATGCTGCTCTTCAGCTGCTGTTACATGACATTTTCAAAAAGCTGTAAGGATCTCATGATATTGTCATCCTAGAAGCAACAAGAAAATACACCATGCATATTGATGTTGCTAACACAAACAGTTCTGCCAAACCTATAGTGTTTAAGATGGTTGCTTAAGGTGCTTAAGGTTTCTTAGTGTCCATATATATATATATATATATATATATATATATATGTGTGTGTGTGTGTGTGTGTGTGTGTGTGTGTGTGTGTGTAGCTGAAAGGGAGCTAGCAGCCTGTTCTCACACTTTGATCTGCATGCAGATAGGCTGCATGCAATCCTCAAGCTGTTTTGTGGCCCCCAGGTCCCTCCTAGCACCCCAACATTATTTTTTTTATTTCTTTTATAAAATTGCCCTGTAGGGGTTTTGGGGAGAATATGTCATATTTTGGATGGCCCTGGACTGTTTTAGTGCCAGTAGAACCATTAAAAAAACAGGTGGTGACTGCAAGAAAAAAATGTGTGACAAAGAGCCAAAGGTACTCTTTCCCATGTGGGTCCAAATCAACATGGAAAAGATTTAGCTGTGAGCACAGAGATGGCAGCCAGCCAGTATGGTGTAGTGGTTTGACTACTGGACTATGACTCTGGAGACCAAGGTTCAGTTCCCCACTCAGCCAGAAAACCCCATAATAAGTTCACCTTAGGGTTGCCATAAGTTAGAAATGACTTGAAGGCACACAACAGCAGCAGCAGCAGAGAAACCAAAGGTTTTTCTCTTACCTTGCTTTCCAGTGACCAGGAGAAATGCATGGTTTCGTTACAATCCTGTGCTCATACATTTTAGGCTGTTAATTTATGATTTAATCTGAGGCCAGCTCTAAATTTCTGTGCTCACAGTTAGCTTACAGATAAGCTAATTTCCTTTACTATATTTGCTGAACATTATTATTAGCACAAACATATTCAGAATTATGGGGCAGGAGCAGGAGGTTAATGTCATTTTAGATTACTTTCCTAGTTGAAATAATGTGGCAGAGGGCATATCGATAAATTCATTAAGAGAGAAGCCTTCAGTATGAGAAAAGGCGCTATGTACTAGGAAGAAAATAAAGAGTACTAATTTCTAATTGATTCCTTCTGTACTACAGAAATGTCCCAGCTATATATTCATCCTAAATTCACTTGCTGACATTTGTACCTGCCCTGTAGTCCAAATTGTTTGTAGCGTACCAAAGTCCAGAAAGCAAGGTCTCAGATTAAAAAGACAGATGTCTGGC
The DNA here is from genome assembly GCA_948472985.1 of Iguana delicatissima. Lineage (NCBI taxonomy): Eukaryota > Metazoa > Chordata > Lepidosauria > Squamata > Iguanidae > Iguana > Iguana delicatissima. Next base: position 376,888 of record CAOKZL010000382.1, on the reverse strand, counting down.
ATTACACATCATTAGATATTTCCCCAAATTTCAGTAACAGTGTATACAACATTAGTACATTTACACTGAGTAAATACAACCTTAATAGGTTCTTCTTATGAACACAACCCCATTTCTGTTTACAGCGAAACAGGTCTGCTTGCATTGCATGGGGCTTTCTTCCTTATACATGAAGCCCCTATCTTTCAATGCCCTGTTATCTGATGACTCGACACTTCCAAATTAAGGACAAGTTCCATTAATTCAGTGGTGGTTCTGTTCTTTCATTAATTCTTCTTGCCTACTGAGGTTCATTTGGGAGCACTCACATACACGTGCTGCTTGCAAAGGCACCAAACCAGCTGAGAGATTTTGCAAGCAGCATACGCGTGGTCAGTGCCAAGTGAGCCTCCGTATGTCCTTCATGCTCTCTACAGTGGTACATGGATCCTGCTATTCAAACAACTCCATTTTCTGACAGTGCTCTGGTACCTAACCTTTCAGATAAGTGGGGCAAGCCTACATGTGCCTCGGGGACTGTGGCCTAAGGATAGTGAGACTATCTCTGACGCATGCATTCATCTTACCCTTATTGAACAGATTTTGTAAGCATTATGTTCTTTGTTGCATGCATGAATACAGCCTTCACCTCTGCATAATCCAACCCTATCTGCAGGGCAGTGATTGTAAAATCACTTTTAAAGTATTTTATTACAAGGAGAAGGCAAAAGTAGTTAGCTACCATTATCGCTATGGCCATTTCCGCACTGGACTGTTATAGCGCTATGATTCCACTTTGAACATCCTATGGAATCCTGGAGTTTGCAGTTAAACATCCTATGGAATCCTGGAGTTTGCAGGATTCCATATGATGTTGAAAGTGGAATAAAATAACGCTATAACAGACTAGTGCGGAAATGGCCTATGTCTTGTGAAACTGTAATGTTTGTTCTCTGTTTTTCAAAAATATCTAAATCCAAGGCCGTTTCCACACAAGACTGTTATAGCACTATTATTCCACTTTCAACATCCTATTTCAACATTGCAGTTTTGGGAGACAGTCTAGTGTGAAAATGGCTCAAGTTACTTTTAAGACATGAGTTCAGGTTACCTTAAAAATCCATCAGAAAATCATCTTATGATAAAAAACATACCCAACTAGTAAGCTGCAAGCACCCTGCTACTATAAAAGCAATTAAAACATTCTTTGTCATATTACAGTTGTCAATGCCTTGGGAACAGAAAATTGTTGTAGTTGTAAGAAATGTATTTGTAATTTTTTTTACTTCAATGCTCTACTATACCATTGTATGCTATCTCCTGCTTCTAGATTTTAGGTTCCTTATTTTTTACTTGTTATTGTGTATCTTCTAATTGTTTTGAATTTATGGCAATTCTAAGATGACTCTGTTATGGGGTTTTCATGGCAAGATTTGTTCAGAGGAGGTTTTCCACAGCCTTGAGGCTGAGAGCATGTGACTTGTCCAAGGTCACCTAACGGGCTTCTGTGGCTGAGCAGAGATTTAAATCCTGGCTTCTTAGAATCCTAGTCCAAAACTCTAACCATTATATCACACTTGCTTTTTGTCCCAACAAGTAGTGAAATACAGCACATAGTCTTTTTCTACATGAAGAAGATGACCCACAGTGGCAAACTGAAACTGAAAATTTTGTCTCAGAGCTCTCTGGATGTGAATGAAGTGAATGCAAAGTTTTCTGGCATGAGACAATCTCCTTCAATGGGCTTTATTGTGGAAAGTCTGTTCTTACCTCCTGACATGACTCAATAAATTCATCCAAAGTTACAACACCATCTTTATTTTTATCCATTTTCTGTAAAAGAGAAAGACATATGCACTGTGAGGCATAAAACCCATGCATCTGTAAAATGAAGCATAATGTTAAACTACAGGCATTCAAATATTATTGTACAGTTTTGCAGATTTATATAGATTCTACTGCCCAGATATAAAATGACTGTAAATGTGTACGAGCTGTGAGGTTAAACAGCAGGTGTAAAAGTGCATTAAGAAAAAAAAATAGAAAAAATACCTGGAAAAATACTTCTACATGCTGCCTTGGAGCATCTTCTTTCAGTACTGGATAGGTGTATTTGCCCATCATGTCATAAATTGCCTTTACTATGTCCATCATTTCCTAGAATTGTAGAGATAAAGACACAAAGAAAACATAAAATAAGCCTATAAGCATCAGACAGGGATATGGCAGTAGCACATAGCAATTTCATCCTTCCTTCCATGATTAATTTTTCAAGCAAAAATAATGTGCTGTTTACAACAGCAATATCCTTATTTTGGGTTTTCTAACCCAAATGAACAGGATTGCTGAGCCTTAGACTCGAATATGTATGAATGTCACACATACTGAACTCTAAGGTAAACAGGTAAAGATCCTCATTTGCCTCTTGATCACTCCATATGAAAATTTCTATTTAATAGCTGTGAACTGTGCAAATCATTCTACCCCAGAACATATTTTTACCGCGACTGCCGTCTGCCTCTGTAAATACAGACAGCAAGGAGAAACTAGTGCTCAGGCATTTTATGGCATTTGCATGGTTTCAGAATAGAGTGATGGCCCACAAGGATGCCTGCTAATGTTTAAAACATAGATAGACCTTGAGCTGGAAAAAAAATCCCTATCTCTAGCTTAAATGTAATTGCTGGTTCCAGCAAGAATACACCCATTGAATCAATTGCTGAAAGTAAGCCAAGATGTGAATAAATCCCATTGATTCAATGTGTGCATTCTAGTTTGGATGAGCAGTTGGATTTAGCAGTCACAGCAAAGTCAAGAAAAAAGATTCAACTGTTTAATTTTAATCTAAGCTGCTGTTTTAGATTCAAAGACAATCTAATAAAAAGTTGAGAAGTCTAATTCTAAGGGTAGATATATTTCTGTTTGTGGACTTATATGTGAAAAGCAATTAACCAGTGAACATACCTCTCATTAATTGCTTTCCAATGTTATACACCACACAGTACACAACATTAAGTAAGAAAATTTGATCTATCTCTTTGACCTTGTAATGCCATGGTAACAGTGTGTGCCAAGTGCTTGCTTTGTGAACATCCAGGAAGGAATCTTGTGGGACCTTAATGGCTAACAAATTTATGATGGCTTAAGCCATCAGGGACTCTAAATTTCTCTTCATTAGATGTTTCATCAGATACTAGTTCGCAAAAGTTTATGCCTCAATAAATGTATTTGTCTATAAGGTGCCATGTGACTTTTTTTCTTCGTGAGGCTAATGGAGAAATTTCTTCATTAGATTTTCACTGAAAATCTTTTTACTAAATTTTCTTTGGCTAATGGCCATTGGTCTATCTACCACTTTCAGCCTGGTTTAGTCAGTAAAAATGAATTATAATAGTTTCAAATACTTTACACAATTTTGTATCCAGGTATTTATATTTTAATAATATTTTAAATATTGAGATTTGCATGCACTACTAAAATAATACTGCATACACTATACAAGAACACATATTAGAATTTAGCAGAGGGTACTACTTTGTTGATGGAGCTTATGTAAGAAAAAACAGCATAGCTGTTTAGACTGCTGACACAGATGGATGATGTTTCATAATACAATGCGGTAGCCACTCACCTGGCTGTAAACATTGAATACAATAGGTTTTATATCCGAGTGCACATTACAGGATTGTCCTGTACTTCATTGCAATGATCAAATACAGGAGAGGTATCTGACTTTTTAATGTACATAACAGGCTATATGAACCTTAGACTATTCTATTTAAAAGAAAAGCACCCTTTTTCACAAACATTTTCTGGCACAGCTTGTGGCTCAAAAGAGATAATTAGTTCATGTAATTTATTGAACATATTGAATGAGGTTGTTGCCATGAAAATTGGCAAAGTCATTAAAGAATAAAATGGCCAAGATGGCATATGGTGTTCCATGCGTTGTGAAATTATCTGTGAGACTCATTATTACTGTGGACATAAGTGTGTTGTGAACTTATTCTCTGTATTCATCTTTTTCCAAGGAAACTGCTTGGCAAGATCTAAGACAGACGTTTTGTTCTTTCAAACCCTTGTCTTAGACAAGACATATCCAGCAATCACATTGCTTCCTGTTTTTGGAAGATTGTCAGTCTGTTCTTGATAGCTGTCCTCTGTTCCTCTTTGGTCTGCATCATGAGTGAGAAAATTCCCTTGGTTCTGGAAGGCAACATTTTACCTGCAAGACTGACACACCAGACATAGAAGTGTTGCATGGGGGCGGGGAGGAGGCAGGTTAAGCTGAATCTTAAAGAGACTAGACGTCCATTTCAGGTATTTTTGGGGCTGGGGGATAATTGAGCTTTTACCCCTTATAGGCTTCCAGGAGCAGGAAATATCCCAGATTTTTGTCATTTTGGGATAAAGGGCAGGGATGGAGAAAATGTGATGCCAAGGGCGGTTTTTTGGCACCCATGGTTGACCATATTTCAATTTTTTTTTTCAAAAGATGCCCTCTAGAAGCTGTGGGAACAATTTCACAATATGATTATGATGATGATGACTATTTGAGGAACACTAGGAACTATTTGAGGAACACTGGGAAGAAAACCTGCTGATTGGTGAAGTTTCCTTCTTGGTTATGTGGCTTATTTATCTAGCCCTGCTCCCAAGGCACCATCTTTATGTCTCTTTAGAAAGTAAAAGCCAGGCATGCAAAACAGCATCCCCAGCTTTCCCATGGCCATCTCATGTGTGTAAAATATCTATTCATGCCCTGCAGCCTCATTCAAGAGTGGCAGAAAATCAAACCCATACAGAGCATGCATGAGGTTGGAGTTGTTTTTTCTATACTATATAAAAAATTACAAACAACCTCCCCCTGAAACAAATCCAAGAAGAGAAATTAAGAAAACAAAACTACATCCCTCAAGCATTTCAGCAACCTAAAAGGAAGCCCTTGGCCTTCCTGTGGTTGTCCACCCCATCTACTGTTTGCATTAAGATAAATTTTAAGTCTCTCTTCCTGTCTAGAAATGTACCTGCCTGCATATTATTTAACACATATCAAAAGCCAATTCATCATTATTCTTTCTTTTTCAGCAGAAGCATTAGAAGTTTGGGATTAGAGCCAGCAATAGATTTAATATGGAGCACATAATAAACTAGGTTGGTATGCTTTCCGTCAGTCAAGGACTACATCTTGCAAAATCAGCCAGCCACTGTCTTTCCCTTCCCTTCCCTTCCCTTCCCTCCCCAAAGCTCAATAGATGCTCTAAGCAATCTTACCTCTTTGTTTATATAGCCATCTTTATTTATGTCATACAGATTAAATGTCCATCGTAGCTTTTCATGAACTGTTCCTCTCAATAGAGTGGATAATGCTGTTACAAAATCCTGTTAGGAGAGTACAAATGTATTTTAATTGAGAAAAAAAGCTTTCTCTGGACCTTCTTTCTACAGAAAATTCTTAAGATATGTCTGACCATGTAACATGTATATAACATAGATATGTACATAACATGTAACAGGATGTGAGAGGTTATAGAACAAAGGTTGATACACTGTTAAGAGGTTCAATTGCATCATATTTTCTGTTCATTTCTATGGGACTTGTGTGGGACATATGTTCAAAGGGATACACCAAACATGGGAAATATGAGACTTTGTATATATTGGGTCAGTTTCTGTTGGTTATAACAAGGGCAAAAAAATAGACCTACAACACTCTTAAAAAAGAAAAGAAAAAAGAAAAAGAAATGGAAAGCAGTCCAAAAGGAGAAATGTGGCATTCATTAAGATGATACTGGAATTACCAGAATTAATAACAATTTTTCTACCTCAAACTTTACGGATCCATTCTGTGCTGTATCAAATGCATTAAAGAGATAATGGGCATACATACTAGCATCTGAAAAACAAAAACACAGTAAAAGGGTTCATTGTTCAAATAATTTAAATAAATATATATTCATGGCTGAGCTGAATGTAATCTAGGTATAATTTCTGGCTCAACAATCATTTCCATAGCTGTTTGCCATGCTTCACAGCAACCGTCCCAGCTACTTCTATTATCATTTCCCCCATCTATTTCATTCCATCTTCACTGAACCTAACTAGTCAGGGATCCCACAAGTTGGCCCAGTTAGATTTGGCAATTTGCTAGTTGCAGTGACATATGAAATACATACAGAGAGGCCAACGCTTTCCAGTTAGTTTCTATGCATTACCAATGCTGTACCAAAATTAAACAGATACCATACTATTTTAAAGTGTCTGAACTAGAAGTGTATAAAGACATTTTAGGCTTAACAAATAATCCCTCAAGGTGTAGGGAGGATCTTTCAGCCCTTTATTCCAACCACCCCAGAAAGTGGTCAGTTATTTTAAGCAGTTGGCCGTCATGTCACAGTGAAAGACTAAGAGACATTACATAAGTCAATGCTTGCAGTATTTTAATATACTCCTTCTTTCAATAATATTACACAGAAATTATTTGCAATCCTGTCTAACCTATGACTTCTGACTTTTGAAATACAACTCAAAGGAAAAGTGTTTCCCACTTACCACCATGTGGGAAAAACTGTGCATAGATCTGTTTGAATGTTTCTTCATTAACAGCTCCACTAGGGCATTCCTGTTGGGAAAGCAAGAAGTAGGAAAAGTTTTCATTTGCAATACTACCTGTCCCCACATGCTACCTTATATCATATCTTTGTCTACTGTACAGGCTTTCTAGATTCAAGTGAATGACTGGTTGTGGTTTTAATCAGTCTTTTGTCTGACCAGTTAAGTGATTACTTCTGCTGCTGAAAGAATGACAATTCTCTTTCTAAACAGGTTGTGGTGGGGGCTTGCACATTTGATTTAACAAAAAAAAATTTAAAAACTGTTCCAAGTACATTTCTGACCACTTCTTAATTGCTCCCTCACTCCTCCATTTTGGGGAGGATTTTACTGTAGTCTCAAGGATGGAAAGTTGATGCCCAAACACTAGAATCTGCTCACTTTCCACACTTACAATCTAGTTTTTGTACACATTTCTACTAGGAAAATGTGGGAGAATGCTGTCTAGCTATGCCTTCTAAATCATACTGTAAGTGGAATCACATAGTCTAAGGTTATTCTGTCAGTATCAAAAGAAGACATATCAGGATAGTCCATTAAATCTGGGCATTTATAATTATGATTTGCCTTGCTGTTCTTTTGGCATCCTGATTACCAGGCTCACGTGTGTGTTTGTGTGCCTTCAATTTGCCTGTTGATTTATGGTGAATCCCTGCATTTCATATGGTTTTCTTAGGCAAGGAATTCTCAGAGGTGGTTTTGCCAGCATTTCCCTCTGAAATATAGCCTACAGCACCTGGGTATTCATTGGTAGTCTCCCATCCAAATATTAAACCAGAGCTAACCCTGTTTAGCTTCCAAGATCAGATGGGAGCTGGTGCCTTTAGAGTATTGGTTGCTGTTGTGTGCATTCAAGTCCTTGCTAACTTATGGTGACCCTAAGGCAAACCTATTACAGAGTTTTCTTTCAAGGTTTGTCCCAAGAGGATTTGCCTTTATCTCCTTCTGAGGCTGAGAGTACGTGACTTGCCCAAGGTCACCCTGTCAATTTCTATGCCCAATCAGGGATTTGAACCCTGATCTGCAGCCACAGTTCAGTGCTCAAGCCAGTACACTACACTAGTTCTCACCCCATGCTTGGTAAGACACTTTTCAATCACAGTCACAGTACATTTGGAAGTGCAGAGTTGTATGGAAGAGATTTGAAACCAGCATTTTAGTTTTCTGCTCTAACAACTTTAGGGCAGAAAACGCTTAAAGTGAAGAGAATGAAGCAAATCAATGAGAATTAAAGTAATCCCTCATATGCAGGCACCACCTGCTAACAAATAACAATGGAAAGCACTGAAGTGCTGAGGAGAGGAAGGCTTTTGAATAAGCAGACAATGAATCCAATCCCAGTTAAGTTGAGCACTATTAAGTCCTATTGATTTTACTGGGAAACACAAGGACATACTTAACCAGGATAAAAATAAACAGATGTTCTTCTGAAAAGAGATAAGGGAATACCTATGTTGGAAAGTACAAGAAACAAATCAAACCAAAATGTATATACATAAAGGAACTTATTTAAAACTCATATATGATGGCTAGAGTGGGATGGGAGTCTGGTTGTTTGAATGCCCCATGTGTCGTTCCTTTGAATGAACAGACGAGAATGCTCTATGTGAAGTATGTTATCGCCCACAATTGAAGCATCAGTCAAGGGGGTCATGGTGATCTTTAAAGATACAATCAAGCCATTTTGGAACTAAGAGAAATGTTGATGTTATCTTGCCTGAGTTTACAGTTGTATGTTGTTTTCACTTTGTGTGACTGACTAGTAAAACTGATGCTTTCCAGATCTCCTTGCCTATCTGGATATACTTTAAAAAGTTTGTGTTAGATGACCATGTGTCTTCTTTGTAAAGGACTTTCAGAATATGACCTCGGTCTGAAGCATTGTCCAGTCCAAGTTCAGTTTAAAGATAAAGAACTATAAGAAGTGAGGCTAGGGGCTTGATACTGCCCATGAAAAATGATGACTTGGAGAATAGATTGAGGAGACAAACATATCTGGTCAGTCCTTTTCAGTATGGTAGGATGTTTTGCATTTTTATTTCAGTTCTTGTATATAATCCTAATATATATTTATATTGAGAAGTTAGCACAGCCACATTTTATGCAAACTCTTTGTAGATGATATATTTTTTTCTATTTTATGGCAATGTGTTAAGCAGGCATCATATTGCCACTTGAGGCCTGATCACATTGATGCATTGAGATGCTGTCAGTCTTCCGGGGTGGTAGTACTTCCTTGCATACAGTAAATAATCCTTGATGTTCTCCCTGCATTATTTTTTCCACTTCGGATATCCCACTGAGCTCTCTGACAAGATTTTGAGCAAGCAACTCTGAAATATCTTAAAAAGCAATACAGCCATTGATCATCCAGATCTGGCTTTGGGTAGCTGGACTTCTTTCAGATTCATCTGCTCGTTCCAATTCATTTGCACCTAAATGATCACAGTTTAGTTTCATAAGAGCCAAGAATGCTCAAGAGACCTCATTAGAAGTAGAGAACAACTTAATATAGTTGACTTGCAAAGCTTAATTCTTGAGAAACCAAGCAGGTATGCCCTTTAGTTTAATTTTTACTACAGGCAGCATAGCTATGACAACATTAAACTAGTTTGTGAAGTACTTTGATTAATATTCTGTCTAGTTAATGATGCATATTAATATGCATTACCAGAAATTTGTACACCAGAAACAAAAAGGGGGCTCCATTACTCTTCTATCACTCTCTACTTTTAAGAGTTCAGAAAACTGGCATATAAAAGTTTATGGAAAAATACATTGCACCTTCATTTTCACTTCTAGCTTCTCCCAAAGTGATACTTTGTATTCATTTCAATGAACTGAGGCTATTTTCTCTTATCAATTAATTCCCCCATGTTTAACAGTTCTTATGAATTGCGACTCTTACAGGAGGGTCTATGTAACATCAACAAATTGTAGGCCTCCTATACTTTCCCTGTCAGTTTACTTTTACAACCGTTTGGGAGGCAGAGGAAGAGAAATTGACATAGTGGTATAACTGGCAGAGCAACACTGGCACAATATTTCATACCATTGACTGTGATGTCCTACTGAATTTCCTGGCAGGTACAGGCTTGGGAAGTCCCATTGCTTATTGTCCTTGAAGCTTGGTTAAAGATGATGAAGTCTAGAGGCTCTTGTTCAACCCCTGGCCACTGAGGTATGATATTACCCAAGGTCTGATCTTGTCCCTCATGTTATTTAACATCTACATGAAACTGTTGAGAAGGCTCATCTAGGAATTTGATGAGCGTCATTAGCAATAAGGCAATGGGATGAACAACATTATCCTTATAAACTGAGCATCTAGATAAAGCACAGAAGATAGACTAGGAATAGGAATTCAATTATGTTTGGGTTATGGCTGTGAGCTTGAAGAGTCAGATCTCTCTGGGGTCCTATGGTACATCTGGAAAACACTGAGTTAGTGTGAGCTGATAGAGTCTGCTGTTAAATTTCCGTGCAAGTGGACAGTAGATAGTATATTCTGTAAAGCAGGGGTGAGTGACTGTGACTCTCCAGATGTCTTTCAGTTACCATTTCTATCAGCCTTACACAGCAAGTGATTGTAGGAACTGAAGTTCAAAAATATCTGGAGGGCTACAGTTGTACACCCTTTTGTAAAGCCACATAGTGCAAGTTTGCAAGTGTTCACCTTTTTACTTTCTTGAAATACATTTAGAGAGAAAGAACCATAGAGAACCAACTGAGATAAGAGCTGAGAAAGTGCGAAAATGGAGGCTCATACTCTAAAACAGGAGTGGGAATCATGTGTCCCTCCAAATTTACTGCAACACCCAGCAGTCCTCACCATCAACTAGAGCTGCTGTAACGCAGTCCAACAATATCCAGGGGGTTGTATGATCCTCGCTCCTATCCTAAACCCTTTGCCAAAGTGTTGCAAGTAAACAGGATAATGCAATAAAATTCCTATAATAGCCTTAGCTTTAGCATACAGAGAACGAAAGCTCGATAATCATTTTAGAATACAGAATGATGAACACGTGTTGAAAGCAAAGGAAAGCAGCAAACCACAAGAAGGGGTTATTGGTGACTAACTGCCTGATTCATTCACTAATATCATACCAAACCTTGTCACAGAGGAACCAGCACACTTCTGCTTAATTTGAAAATAATCTATCCCAACCCTAATGACATAATGGCTTCTTTACACATTATAATTTTAATAAAATGTACCTAAATGTCCATGTGACCTCTGCCTTACTGATCTATATATTCCTATATTAATTTTTCCTTTAGACAGAGATTATCTCCATATAAAAAGAATATCAAGCATAAAGCAGCCCAGATGAGATGGTCTATGTAATAAGATGGTTTATATGCCTATTTGTCAAGTAGGAACAACAATATTCCATCACAAAGGGATTATTTCAGAACTAACAAGATAATTTAAGACACAGCACTGCAAATTTCAGAGGATCTTGGGCTAATCTGCATCGTCCTGAAAATGCACTTCTAGTCCTGAGATTATATTTGCTCAGTCCTAAATCAAACCCTCATTTCTTCCTCCTCCCACAAATTAAATTTGAGATTAAAAGGATTCCCTTTTGTTCTGATTTCTTCTGTGACCGCCCCCTTTTTTTTGGTCCTTCTACAAGTGGTGTGGTCTGTGCTCCAGTTTAGTCTCAGTTTTGAAGCTGAACTGGAGTAGGCAGGGGGCATGTTAGTCTTTTTGTTATTTTTGCAGGAACCAACTTTTTTTTCCCTTTCCAGCTGGGTAGCATGCATATTGGTGTGGCGTGTGTGTGTGTGGGTATGTTCCCCAGCAACATCAAATGGGAGATACAAAGGTGCTGCAGCTTTGGGGCAATCTAGGGGGATGGTGCTGGCTGGCGGGGGTTGCTTGCAGGAAATAATACCCTAAACCTTCCATTGCAATATTTAGCAGTGGTCTGAAGGTCTCTGTCACAACAAGTTTCCAAATCTGATATATAAGGAACTAGCATATATACTCAGTGTTGCCCGGGATTTTATTTTCTCATAGGTAATACTTGTTAGAAATGCCTTAGGAATTACCTTACTTTATCCTAGGAATTAGATGCAGTTGAAATATACAGATTTAAGATCCAGTGTCTCTAATTCCCCAAACTGTCTTGTCCAGTACCTGCAATTTTTCCCCATATTCCCCAATACAATCTGTATTCATACAGAGGTTTGGTTTCTGAGGGAATATACCACCCTCCTCCTTGTTGCTAGGCCTCATCTCCATAGTAACTGGCCAAGCCCAAGAGCTCTCTGGCTGAGAATTCTAAAGCCCCTCCCTGAACTGCCAACCTCAGGATTCCATAGAATCTTCTCAGGCAGCCAATCATATGAGGTCTTTTTGCCTGACACAGCCAATCATATGAGGTCTTCTCTGCCTGACACGGACAAACAGACAAACTTTGACTTTTATATATTAGATGAGTGAGGGCTGAGAAATCTTAACAGGCTCCCTCACATCATTTGGTTCTTGGAAGAAAATCCTGATGCCCTCCCTCTTTTGTCACCAAGGTGAAAGGAAGATAGGAGAGGAAGTCTTTTCTTCAGAGTAAGTCCCACTGAAGTCAGTGGTGCTTACTTTGAGCAGACAAAGCTTATATTGTGTAAAACAGAGATAATGCAGAAGGGTAGGCTCAAATAAGATAGTGGTAATATAAAAGATATACAAATATGTGCATACATTTGTGTGTGTATGTGTATGTGTGTGTTTTCCTGGAGAAGCACACATGTGCATGTGCTGGGATTTTTTAAAAATTTTTTAAAAAAATCTAGGGGCTGCAACTCATTTGGCCAACACAATATTGGATTTTATGCTAATAAGAGACCCACATATACACTGTGGGCATGCCCCCTTCCTCCAGTTTCACACTTGCTCGTGTCTTGCAAGATCAGTTCAGAGTCGGACTTGAAACACCAATGTGGCATGCCAGGAGCTCACCAGGATCAAACTAATCTGAAGCAGATTCTGGAGAGGCTCAGAACATGCATGTCATGTAGATTCTACCCTATTACGTCCCCTTGAAAGCTTGGTAAAATTCAGCCAAAAGCAGGACAGACCTAAAGTAAAAATAGGAGTGTCAGTATGGGCGCACAGACTTCCAACACCCATAGCTCATGCATAGTGTGAAAGCAAAGGATGGACCTTACAAGGAAATTCTGCACACAGAAGCAACATGCAAAGAAGGTCAAAATATAAGTGCTCAAAAGCATTTTCAGACTTCAGATTTGTTAAAGAACAGGTTGCCCCATGCTCAGAAACAAAATATAAAACCAAGTTAGACAGAGGCTAAACAAACAGGAGCTACAGTTGTCCAGGCATTAACTTACAACCTTCAGAATGTTGATGGATTGGGAGGAAGATTGGAAAATAGTTGGAAGTTCAACAGTGAAGAGTATGAAGGTTTGGGACAGCTAGAGACCGGACGGCAATGTGCTTAGTGTAGCAATCGCTCAGGAAAGGGAGGGATGAGTTTAAGCGTAATTCAGTCAAAGAGAGGATATATACAGCCATGTGGGGGGGTGATGGGGCGGTTCACCCCCTGTGGCAATTTTTGGGGGCACCCAGGCTCGTAGCCCCACCCCTGCATGCTGTGGCCATGCCTCACACACACTGTAGCCCCGCCCCTTGCCCCTCTCCACACATTCCAAGCTCTGCCACTGGACATACATATAACAGTGGAGTATAGTTAAGAGAACCTAAATATGGTTAGAATATTATATATTTAATGAGTGTATTGAAAATTTAGCCTTCTGAAGGGCAGTGGCATAGCAAGAGCTTGTGCCGCCCGGGGTGGTGCCCGAGTTTGCTGTCCCCTCAATACATACTAAAAAGATTACAAGAAGTCAATATGACATATAGGGAAATAAATTTCCTCTTTTTAAAGTGACCTTATTGAGGGTTCTGCAATGACAGTGGGTGATGGTGTTTTGTTTTTAAAGACCACTTTCTCACTGACTCCAGAGGACTGTTACAGCTAGAGTACAGCTACAGAAAAACAACATATTCTTCAATATTTTATGGATTAAGACCAGAGCAAGCATGGCCAAACAAAGGTGAGGGTCAAGATGGTGAACATTATTAATGAGGAAGAATATACATGATAGGAGAAGCTGCAGCAGTTTGTTTTTGCCTGAGCCTACTGGGAAGGACAGGATTCTGCTCCCTCCTCTCCTACCTCCCCCCCATAATAGATTGCAAACTACTTCTGCACTTTGAACTCAGTTTGTAGCAACTGAAGTAAGCCAGGACAAAAGGGGAAGGTGGGAGGAACAACTGCGATATTTAAAATGCAAGTGTAAAAGTGGAGCAACGGAGAATTAATCAGGATTGTCCCTGCCAAATCTGGACAGTGAGATGTTAGGAAGGAAGATTTGTTTCTACTCCCTCACCTCAATTTTTCAGTAGTCTGGTAAAGCAGCCATACATTGCTCTTATGTTCTGTTATGTTCTGTGTATTTCAACACCTTCAAACTGTAAGGCCCAGCAGCACTTTGGACAAATGCTCTTCCCCTGAACCTAGGCCAGCCTGGTTATTTACATATTGCTTAAACAGAGGATATGAATTGACCTCACCCCACCACCAAAAAAAGGACATAAAAGAGCATAAATTTGTATTAAATGTGCATATGCTCCCTTATGAGTATAGACAGAAATTTCAAAATAATTGAAATTTGTAAATAACTGACTGTTATTTCTCTGCACTTAAGGAAAACAAAAAAGAGCTGCTGGAACAGTTAAAAAATCCAAGCCCCCAAAAGGCCAAAATTGATTACGTAGGTGGCAAACATTACAGGTACCACAAAGAATTTCTCCTACTCTATTTTTTTCCATAGGAGGTCTCACAAGAGTATAATCCCTCCTCTTTCTCCAACCCCTACCCCAAAATTTTCAAGTGAGAGGTAGAAGATGCACGCACCTCTTTCTCTCCCTCCAGCCTATTGTGTGTATGTGCATGCGTGCATGCGCATGTGGAGAAGAAAGGAGGCATGAGTCTTATCAGCGACCAAATGACGTACTGAAAAAGGAGAGGAGGAGAAGGAAAAGAGGAGGAACACAAGCCAAGTGAGGAATCATCGCTGCTGCTGCTGCTTCTTTCCTTGCCACCTCCACCCCCTTTGCACTTTCCTTTTGACTCTCACTTCTCCCAACTCTGCCTTGGGAGGGCTCAGGTGAAGGAAGCGGGGTGGGGGGAGCTGCTGACACTTTTCCCCTTAAGCCCTTCCTTGGGGCAGTAAGTTACATACTTGCTGAAGCCAGTCCTCCTTAAAATCAGAAAGATGGTTTCTCTGCAGCCTTTGCCACCCCCCAGAAAGTGCCACCCAGGGCGGTCTGCCCTCACCGCCCCTAGCTTGCTCCACCACTGTTTGAAGGGACAAGGAAAGGAACTTATACTTCAGGGAGGTCTACAATGCAGGCCAGCATCCTGTTAGTTAATCCCAACTATAGTAGACCCATTCAATCAATTGCTGAATGCTGAGACAACATGCAGATAAATCCAATGAATTCAGTGTGCAGTCAGGACTAAAAGTGGATTTAGGCCACAGTTGTAACAGTGACTGAAATTTGCTAGCCAACTCAGTGTAGAGAAACCTTATAATAATAATAACAAAAATATTATACAGTGGGCCCTTGGTATCCACAGAGGCTTGGTTCCAGGACCTCCATGGATACCAAAATTGGTGGATGCTCAAGTCCCATTATATGCAATGGTGTAGTAAATGATCTCCCTTGTATAAAATGGATTACTCAAACGAAGTGCCAGAGAGAGCCTGAGGATTTGTGAAATGGCAGGAGCCTACAACACTAGTTCAGCATGCAACAAAATCAAGGTTTGCTTTTTGGATTTTTTTTTTAAGAAATATGTTTGAGACATGGTTGATTGAATCAATGGATGCAGAACCTGTGGATACAGAGGACTGCACATGTAAATGTTTAATTTCTGCCTGAGCAGATTCCTTTAGGGGATTTTGGGGTCTCAATCAGAGATACATGGACATGCATGCCTGTCTAATCCAAAGGTTATATTATTGCCCTTAACGAGACCCTGGGAAAAAGATAAAGTGGGTGGCAGAAGCTCCAATGTGAAAAGTAAAGGTAGCCTGGGGCGGGGTCTCTGTCAACAGAAAGTAACTAATCAGACTTGGAACAGTTACTTCTTTGGACTACAGCTCCTGGAATTCCTAAGTCAGCATGGCAGTGGCTGTGCTGCTTGATGGATTCTGGGAGTTCTAGTCCCAAAACTTAAGGTTTGAGAAATTATTCTGCCTTGGACAAAAACGTCACATAAATTTATCCTTACTAGTAAAACCTGGCAAGTTAATTTTGAGATGAATGAATATAATGCCATGCTGAAGCCATCCAAAACTGAAGAGGGTAGGATGATGTTCTGCGTAATTATTTATGGCTTCAGCATGACATTATGTTCATTCTTCTTAAAAGTAACTTTTCAGATTCTACTTACTAGGTAATCTTAGGCTCAGCAGTTACAATACATACTTTGTTAGAGAATGAGACTCCTCGATCTGGACATCTGGCAAAGCCAGCAAGAGAGCACTAAAAATGAAAACCTTGCACTTGCTCTCATTAGTAGAACACTACTTTCCCCCGATTTACATGTTCCTCTCTCCCCATTTGGATGTTTAGAACAAAGCCTGTCTCTCTCCTCAGCAATCAGTGCTTCAGATTCATTGTCTCAGGCTGGTACAGCCTGTTGATGCTTCCCCACAGACCATGAATATGAGAAAGAAAAACCAGTTACATGATAAATCTCATGCATAACTCTGCAGATTTTTATTTGCTTTCTCAGTTTTTCTTTTAGTAAGATTTTGCTGGGCAATCACAAGTCAGTCTAGAATCGCACCAACAGACATCTCCATTTTGGCTCTCACTTCAGTTGTCTATCCTTTCTTTTTACTGTCTACTAGAACTGGGGAGGTTATGATATAAAGTGATTTTGGCAAACATAACAAAATGGTCAGCTTATTGGGTCAACAGCATGTATTCATCTGCTTATAATACTTCACCATATACACAGATGATAGTGAAATGCCACTTCTACCATCATCATTATTATGATCATTATCATTTGTTTATATAGCACCATCACTTTACATGGTGCTTTATAACTAAAAGAACAATAAAACAGTTCTCTGCCCTCAGGCTTACAGTCTAGCACTTCAGAACTACCAGTACTATTAGGACTTTTGATTTTTTTGAACACATTAAACCTCTCACACTTGTGACCAATTTTAAGAAATGTGACAAATTTCAGTTTTAAAAGATAAAGTTGCAACCAAACTGTATCAGCACTAAAGTGCACAAAGAATGCAGCTGTATGGATGATATAATAATATACAGTGTGAACACTTTGCTTATACTTATTTCTGAATCAATATGAATAAAAGTGGGCTGCACATCAACACTATATGCTCTGGGAACATCTGGACATGGAGGCTTAAAGCAACCTACTGTAAACTGGCATTCACCAGATTATAACCCCCAGTATCTAGACCTGCATGGTTAGCGGGGAACAAGTTAGGAAAAGCTATCTTATAAGAACATTGCATTTTGAAAGTAACAGGTTTTATAAATACTTATAGTCCATCTTCTTAATTTTTTGAAACCATAACTATTTCCCCAGAACATATCTAAGCAGCATACTGTTTGTCATCACCACTGATGGCCACGGCATTGGTGAGACACAAATAGATGAAAGACCTGCTTTGATTGAGAATGGATTGATCAACTGATCCACACCAGGAGATACCTCAAAAATCAGTCAGGCCTTTCGTAGCAGCTGTCTGCAAGAGACACGTACTTCTCAGCTGAAAGACTAGTGTACTTTTACCATCTATGGTGGCAGTACAATAAGGAAAGAAAGTTCTGAAAGCAAATTAGTGAATATATAATAAAAACTCTTGAAATAAACTTTTCAGTGTTGCCAGAAATATACCTGCTCCATTTCCTTGATGAAATTGATACCCAAATAAGAAATAAGTATTTTATACATGATCTATACTGTCAGAAAAACATTTGCTCAGAGATGGAAAGATGGCCATATCCCCTCAGTTGATGACTGGAGCCCTTTCCGCAACTCACCTTTTTGTGGAGCTGGGGTGTGGGGATCGCATGAGCAGCCTCTTGCGAGAGGCTCTTGCGTCCCTGTTGCTTCAGCTCCGCAACTGCTGCCTGCTCATGAGCAGGCAGCACGAGAGCCCTTCCTCTTCCTTCTGCAGTGCAGCCTGGGATTTTCCCAGGCTGTGCTGGGGCAGGAAGCACAAGTGCCGTGGCTCTGGAGCTATGCACGCATGCCAAGTGCGCATGGGGCCCCGGAGCAATGCGTGATTGTGCACCATTTTCAGCTCAAAGCCGAAACTGTGAGTGCGTTGTGTGGATCGCTCCTCACAGTCACGCAATGCTCCAGGGGCCCTTTCACATGGCAAATGCTGTGTGAAAAGGGCCCGGGTTTTGAAACTTTCTGAAATGGTCGAGTTGGATAAACTAACAATGTTATTAGCTGATAAATTTTGTACAACAATTTCGGCAACAGTGGTAGGTTTTAATTCCCCTCTGGGAACTCAGGTTGGGGAAATATCAATAGCAAGTCTTGAGGAATAATTCCAGAACCTAACATGTGTTTAAACTAAGACTAAAGCGTTATTTAGCTGTAGAGAAATCAGTAAATTTATGTTTCAAGAGAAGATACCTATTATGAAGCACTCATCATTGCTTGGGAAGGGAATAATTTTTATTATTTTGCTAATTGAGTTTCGAATTTACTATTCTGATTTGGATATATCTTTCTTTTACATGTTTTCTATTTTTTTCATGATTTTGCCATAATTTTTTCCTCTCTATTAATACGTACTTGAATGTAAACACTGTAACTCTTGAGAGGAATGGTATTTTATTTTGTTAGATATTTGTTATAAAAATAGTAAAAGAAAGAAAGAAAGAGGGAAAGAAAGAAAGATCATTGCACAACACTAATGAATCACAGCTCAGTAGAAGTACATAGAAGGGAAAATAAGTATTAAATGATTGCCAAATACCAGTAGTGTAGGAACGTGGGGGCGGAGGGAGCAATTCGTCCCAGGCAGCAACGTTTCTGAGGCCTCCTGGCTGGTACTCACGCCCCTGCGTGCCCTGGCTCTGCCCCGGCACACCCTGGCCACCCCCCCACACCACAGCCATGCCCCTGCACAGTGGTCACACCCCTCATACCATAGCCCCTCCCCCTCCCACCCCCCTCCACACACTCCAAGCTCTGCCACTGCCAAATACCATTGAGAATAATTTTGATTTCATTTTTTTTAAATGAAAGCAACTATTGGATTATGAGATTTTGATCTTTTTTTTATATGCTCCCCACTGCAGATGCTTGGTTTTACCCAAAGAGTAGGCACTGCCCTGTGGGATATATATCATCTATGTTTCAGAGCCTTGAAATCAGTCCAGCAATCCATAGAGGAAAGGCACATAACAGAGCATTTTAAAGAGCCTTCTATCTCTCAAGAGACATCTATAGATCTCTCAGATCGTCTCATATTTGAATGTTGCTGATCTTTTAAAGATAATAGGCCCAGTAATAATTTATCCAAACTTAGATTCTTTCAAATGGATTGTCACATTTGCCCCAGTGAGCAAAGCCATTTGCTAACAAATACAGTTGGTATAGGCTTTTTTAATCTCACCTGTGGGAAAATGATGAGCTCTGTGGACATATTATTGGTTTACTATGTGCCAAGATCAGCAATATATCCCATTATTAGAAAGCTTTGGAAAACTGAGAAGGCGCACATCAAAACACATCCAAGCACTAGAAAAATCAGGACCTGGCTAAATAATGGATCAATGAAATAAACAACTTTCAACCTGTGACATATCCATTAGAATTAAAATACCTTCCCTTTTGCTTTTAATCTGCAATAAGATAAACTTATTTTAGACATTTTAAAAATTCTTAAGACATCTGTGCTAAGCAGTGGTGTCCTGAGACTGGGGCAATGGGCGCAGTCTGCCCTGGGTACAAGCAGTAAGGGGGTACACTTAGGTGTGCCACTACCTGAATGGCTCCTTGGCTCACCAGCTGACAGTGTGTGCTCTGCAGGATATTTTGTCAAGCTGTTGCTGCTTTGAGCATACATGTGAAGTTAGAAAATAGAGAGAGAGTATGAGTGGGCATGCATGCCAAGTCCATTTGCTTGCCTGCATGCGCTGACACATACAACACCCTTGCTGCAGCCCTAATTAAGGAGTGTTGAAGTGGGAAGTTATGAAGTGAGAACCATGCTGTCTCCTCTCTCTTTTTCCTTTTTAAATTCTCAAAGCACCCATGGCTTAACTCTTCTCCTTCATTCCCCAAATTCTTTTTTAGAATTAAAACTGGAATTCTAAAGAAGCATCCTTTGGAGGCTTGGTAACCTCTTTAAATTGATTTTGGGCTGATCCCTTTCCACTGATTAAAACTTTTGTTTAAAAAAAGAAGAAGAAAAGAAAGCAATTTGCCCATTGGAAGTTTTGCACAGCTCTATCATACGCATCTTAAAAAGACAATCCCATTAGTGTTTGTTATGAGGTTGATGCGCATTGGAATTGGTGAACTTTAAATCAGAATAAAAAGAGCCAGGGTTTATAAAGTGGAAAGAAGATCTCCACCAAATTGAATTCAAACCAAAATTAGTTAAGTCAAGAAAGTGATACATATATATCTACACACTGAAAAACCTCAATACATTTTAGACGTGAAGGAGGGTCCTTTATGGGGACAGGGGGAAGTTTATATTTGAAAATTAAAGTAGTTTAAAGGTGTTATCTTTAGAGTACCCCCACCTTGCTGCTCAAAAGCTAGCAGGTTATAGGAATTCTTGTTATTTAGATTATTAGAGTGAGGCTGCAAGGATTGCGTGGAAGGAAGTTCAAATAAATTAAGGAGGCATATCAGTCTGGTGTTGGCCTAGGACTCTGGAAGACCAGGATTTGAATTCCTAGGCAGATACTATGCATGCCTTATTGGAACTGAGGTGAGCAACTGTGACCTCCAGATGTTCATAGCCTACATCTCTTATCAGGCCCAGCCAGCATAACCAACTATCCCAATGGAATTCCCCTGCCCCTAGTTTCTAAGCAACCTAGATCCCTGATTATTTTATGATAGAATTTCATCTTCCTGCCTAGATTTCAAGACAGTGCTAAGCAGGTATGCACAGGAGGGTAGGCTTCAACTCAGTCCAACTGTGTTCAAGGAGACTTACTTCTAATTACGCAGAAGGAAGTTCACTTCTAAGTAAAGGCACAATGCTACCAAGCTCTAATATGCATGACAACTTGGAAATAAGTTTCATCGTGTTCCACGGGACAAGATGCTCATTTTATGCAGCCCAGCTTACTCTTAGGAAAATGTGCATACAGCCTAAGGCTGCCAGCCTGAAAATGAACTCTACTGTGATGCAGAGCTCCCAGCATCACCAAGACACTATGCTTACTGGCCAGGCTGGTTGGGGAATTCTGGGTGTTGTAGTCCTTTTTCACACTGATTGCATACAAAATTTCTTTTGAGTAAATATGATGGGCCTATAAGTACTATCTGTTCTTCCAAACCAGATGATGAAACAAATGTACAATTTGCCTTCACAAGCATTTGAATTTTCTTTAACAAGTAGGCCAATGTTTCCCTACCCCACAGTCAACTGTGATTTGATGTGTGTATGTGTGTGTGTTTTCTTTGAACTTTCCAACCTGTGAAAGGCAGAGAAGCAAATTGTTAATAATGGAGACAAAGAAACCAGCCAGCATAGTGTCAGTGGCTTGGCATGTGGCAAATGAATGTCTTCTGGTGCTCAGTATTCACATTTTCAAAATATGAATGAGATTAGAGCAACCTGCAGCTCTTCAACAGGCACTGACTGACAGGTGGTTTCTCCTCCTCCCTGGAGGTGTTAAAAAATGATCAGCTCCAAATGTCAAATACACTATATAAACTATTGGTGCTAAGAGAGAAAAGTAATTTGATTGCCATGTGTTCTTTTAGCAGCTTGAAAACCTATTGGTCTTTTATCTCCACAGACTGTTACATATACTTTTTTAGAAACAGTAAAGAAAATCCTAGGACAAAGGCAGCCTATTTGAAATGAGCTCAACAGCAAGCACAAAAGATGTCCCATTGTCTGAAGCAGGAAGACAAGTGTCCAATTTCTTACCCTTGCAACACTTTCCACAATCACCTCCCCTATAATCCCTTACTTAAAGGAAGCACCCCTTACACTGAATTGTTCCCTTATGCTTTCAGCAGTTCTAGAGTCTATACAGAAAATATTCTAAACAATTAATTTTAAACTAATTTTGAATTGGATTATTTACAAGTGAATACAATGGCCCTTTCCACATGGGGGTGGGGGCGTGAAACTCAGGGAAACGAGGCAGCGCGCACGCGGAAACAGAGCTTACCTTAATCTGGGTAGCTCCGTTGCTGTGGGGAGCAGCGCACGTTCACCACTCTACATGGCAGAGGCGTCCAGCAGCCCCCAGCGGTGCCTGGTGGCGCCCAAAATGGCAGCTGGTGGCTTCCGGCAGCTCTCTGCCAATTGGAGAAGCGCGCCAGCCAGAAGCCCACCCCCAGGCAGCTCTGCAGGGACATGCTTGTGCGCCCCTGCAATTCCCCACGGGGCGCTGCGATGGGCTAGCGCGCGCGTGTTTCATAAAGACCACATATATAAAACATGCGGTGCCACCCCCGCGGCTGCGCGAGGGCAGTTTGAGGTGGGGAAACTCCACATTTCTAACCGCCCTAGTGCACTCCATGGTGTGGATGACCTCCGGGTGAGGTTGTCCTACCCCGTGTTACCTCGTGTTTTCCCCCCGTGTGGAAAGGGCCAATGAAATCAAGAAATAGTAATACTATGAAAAATACCATTTGGCCATTTCAAACTGCAAATATTTGTGAACCACCCATTCAAAATGAAAAACAACTCATTTTTAAAAAATAATTTGTGCTCTGAACATTTCTTATCCAGCTCTACTTTCCAACACAACACAATAGTGAAAAAAACTCATGTGTTTTAAGGCAAGCTTTACATTTCTTTGATTCTGGAACAAGGGCTCAAAAGAATTATTCTTCCTGTTTGTAAGTGGATTTGTGCATATTCAGTGCTCAAGTACAAAACAGTTTCCCCTCAATTGATAGTCACTTCATTATAAGTCATTTCATTGTAATGATTTGTACTTGGATATTCTTACATTTTTGAAACCTCTGTAAAGCACTTGAAGTTCTTTCTTGGTAAAATTGGTTTGTGCCTCAAGTTGCTCCAGTCCTTCAGGCCGATAACATACTGTGGTCATTTCCAGTTCATCTTCAATTTTATCTAGAAAATGAAAGAAAAAGTTTTATTTGAGGCATCACGCTTTGCATATGAAAACGATGGAAGGAGTTAAATATGATACTGCTTAATCTTGGAAATGTTCATATATGCAAACAATAAAATATATCTCCCTGTCCATCACATTCTATTACACAGAAATTCAAGAACCAAGAAAGAGAAACCTACCTTACATCTTTCTTTAGGGTTCATAAAATATTATTGAATTCAGTCAGTAAACACTTTAAGATATCATTGAACAACAAACTGAATATATTTCTGAACATCTTATAATGCTTCTAATTCAATCAACAGATAATCTTTCTTAAATTCAAACACACTGACTTGAAAATATTCCCCAGCATGTGGTAATATTTTAGAGCAGAGTGTAGATAACATGAACTAGACATGCTTAAACATAGACAAAAGCTGTGATCCCAAGCACACCTAATGGCATATCCCACTGAAACTGAAGGAACTTACTTCCAAGTAACAGGCTTAGGATAAGAGTAGCAACATCTACTAAGCAGGAATGGATCTTTTTCTTTTGTTGTATGACAAAAGAATTTGCAGGGGTGGCATTATTAGGTATCTAGCGGCAATTCAAAGTAAAAAGTAGTAAATAAATGTTTTTTTAGACAAGTCAAGACATACAAAGGAGGTACAATGGTAGGAAAGTGTACACAGCTCAAAATATATTTTCACCAAAGTGACAGTTACATAAGAACATGCAGAACACTGTTGTACCTCAAGGCCTGTTGTTTCCTATAATTCTGAGTGATACTGAAGAATTGCACAGTTTTTATCCATGGATGAATTGTCAAACTTCTTATGATAATCACCCGTGAGTAATTTTCACTGTGTTTAGATATCATAAATATGTATTGATAGTTCTAAATGATGATTCTGTATTTTGCTACAGATTGCTGAGCCAAAGAGGCTGCAAAGTTTAATCCAGCTGCTGGGAATCAGTTTATTAGGATAAAGAATGCATGAGGGTTTTTTGCTTCTTTATGTATATATTTCTTACAGGATAACCTTACAGGAGACATGCAGGTTAGTAGTGCCAAATCAGCCATTCTGCAGAGCCACCCTCCCCAATCCTCCTCCTCTCCACTGATTGCCTCCTACAGTCCAGCAACAGCATGCATTTCAGAGAGAGACTCACCTACCCATAGTCCAGGGAGCCTGAGTGAGCAGAGATAAAGAGCACCAGTCTGAGCTCCTAGTTTAACCCTGAATTTAGCTGAATCCAAATCTTACAAAACATTGGAATGAGATTCACCTCTGTTACAAAGAAGGAATAAACATGGCGAATTCATAGCCTTTATTAAATAGTATCCAGGGTGAATATGATTCTGAAGGGATTATTTAGGGTTGCCAAGTAGACATTCCAGTAGGGCTCCTATGATTTTGACAGCTGCAGTAGGTCTTGTTGCCCTTATAACAACTCAATATGAAGAATGTGGTTGCATGCTACAAAAATACTTTTTCTATCATGGGGTTTTTAAGGGTGCAGAATCAGGTAGATTAAGAATCCCTGGAGGACCAGCTGGGATCATCCTAGTCATTGCGGCTGATCATGATGATGAATAGGTATGTTGGATAGATTTGTACTGGAAAAGCCTGTAAAGAGCAAGGGGAGATACCAGGTGGAGTGTGGAGATAGTGAACAGTAGATGGCAGCCGGCAGCACATTTCCCAAATGTGGATGAAGATTAAGAGTTTGGGAAGAGTGGGAAAGAAGAGCAGTTCCAACTGAGAGGTAGCCATTATCACAGCTATAACCTTATCCGTGTATTGGGGTAGCAGGATGGAGAGACTTCGGTGACTATAATTACATTTCCCTGTATGGATTGGAGGGAAACCCCAGCCATAATCCTCTCAGTGTCTTACACATGCATAAGGTCCTCTGTGGAAGTGGCTGCATATTTTTGTCCAATGTGCAGTGGCTGCATACAGTTCAAGGTCACAGGAGTGAAATTGTGCATGTGGTGCAATTACTCATGTGGATGCACATTCTTGGCCAATATGTGCTCATCTCCCCCTCTTGTAGATAGGGGTTTGTATTCCTTCCATGCGCATTCCTTGCACAGTCATTTGTACAATGTTGCCATTCAACATAAGGGTTATGTAGCACAAGCAAAGTGTAATTCTCTATGTGGCAATTTATGCTTTACAAACTTAATGTAGGATATCAGCCACTGTATGCACAGCGTGCACAGAAACTAGAACTCAAGGTTCTCCTTCTCCCAAGCTGTGCTCCTCCGTGGCAAAAATATTCACAAGTGGTTGGCTAGTAGTGGCAATAATTGGCTCAGAATTTGGAATACGTTTGTTGTTGTTGTTGTTGTTTTTGTGTGTCTTCAAGTCATTTCTGACAAATGGTGACCCTAAGGCAAATCTACCATGTGAGTTTTCTTGACACGGGTTTTGCCTGTGCCTTCCTCTGAAGCTGAGAGAGTGTGATTTCCCAAGCTCACCCAGTGTGTTTCCAAGGCCAACAGGGATTTGAACCCTGGCCTCCAGAGTCCTAGTCCAACACTGAAACCACAGTACCATGCTGGCTCTTAGAATCTATGGCCTACACCAATAGAGAGCTTATGCATGTAAGATAATTCCTCCCCTGCAATCAGGAGATGTTGTTATCCACTCTTAGGAAGGAAAAGTTTTATCACAATACATGTCAGTAAACTCAGCATTCACATATGACAAAGGAGGTGGAGGTCAGGAGATGGTAGCTACAGGAGATAGCTACAGAGGTCAGGAGACAGCTACAGGCGTAGCTACAGTTGCTTAACTATGTGGATTGCTCTGTTCTGTTCTGAATCCTTTAGTTGCTGAAGCAGTAGAATGCATCTTATTTGCATCTGGAATCCCAAGATGAGTGCTTGTTAGGAACCTAGATAGAGATGTGTTAGCAATATGCTCCATTTCCCATATGTGTTCTGAAATAAAATGCAAAGTGCTTCTTCTTAATACGCAGTCCCCTTCTCCAGAGTTTCATATATATTTCATATGTTTCTGTGTGGCATGAATCCAGAGAGTAGTAATTCCATGCCACATACCCTAACATCTGAATTGTCTCCCTGTGCCAGATGTTTGGGCAGGTAATTGTGCACTGTAAGTCACTGGTTGTTGAACTGAGCATTGGTGGTTGATATTGTAACCTCTGTTGTGGTCATGTGAGTGGTACAGCAATTGATGCAGGCCAGCACTTTTTTCCCTTTTCTTTTTCCCTTTTTTTTTTTTTGCCCTCACATCAAAGAGTCAAAGAAAAATTTATTGTAAGAGTTTTGCAATGCTGTGTTGAGATGACTGTTGACTAAAGAAGTTTAGAATATGGCACGTTCCTTCTCTATTCCATCCACTTCTCCACTCTACCTCATTTCAGCCATTTCACCATTGTATATATCATGATGATGATATATCTGGAAGCCTGTTGTCATAGCTGAATTCTACTGCATCCTATGGCTCCTCATCCAGTGGATCTTAAGTACAAGATTTAAATTCCAGAGCATAATTCATCACCATTACCTTTGCCTTTTGTGGATGGATTCTTTGAATAGCCATGGGTGAGCAAATTGATGTTTGCTCCAATTAAGGCATTAAGACATTTCTCAGTTATGATTTTTGTTCTTTTCTTCATCTTATATAGAAGCAGTTGCCCTTTAGCTCATCATTCACCAGCTACCAAATTTAAATACCTGTTTTCCAAGAGAGCACAGAACAAAACCAATCAAACAAAAAGGTCTGATGACTTTCCTCTCCATTATGATTTCATTAAAATTTGATTTGGACTGCAATTTTCAGCATGGAAATATGCTTGGGGAACTCCAACACGTGGGGGATGGCTGCAACATCAGGCCAGTGCCACCCATCTTAGATTGCATTCTCTGTGTTTCATCTGCAAAGTCAGTTCTGTCCTTTTTATAGAGATTCCCCATATGATAAAATTACTATAAAACTGATGGAAAGCTAATATTATAATGTATCTGGGTTATGAAATGCCCCAGAAGATGATAGCTATACCAAAAAAAAATCATGACCATAATTTCACATATCAAGAAGAAATCATCCTAGAATTATTGGGTTCATCACACTTTCAAACATAATAGGACTTTTTATATGAGATCACAGAGTTAATGTGTATTTCTGGAAATAAGTCCTACTAAAAGATGTTGTTTACATTTTCCCCCATAAAGGATTTGGCATATTTTAACTGGTAATGGCTGTCTCAGAGTTTCATGAAATATTTGGATGCAGATAAATTGAGAGAAAGGAGACTGATAATTTTTACACCTCTTACCTAACTAGGTAGGTAAAAGAGTATTTTACTTACCTAGGAATCTGGCAAAATAATATGTGCTTTGAATTTCATATGAACTTTTGGTTTTTTAAGTTGCCAGTAGGGGGATGTTTGTGGGAAACATTCTCATGCTTGTGCACACTTCCTGTTGACCCAATACAGAGCTAGGAAAATGTCCACCAAATAGTTAGAATGTGTTCATAAATTAAGGCTACCTCAAACATCAACAAGGCTTTGGGAGTCCTAACATGTTCCTCAAATCCCTGTTGGTCTTCAGCTCCAAACTGTCTTGGATGAAACAGATTATCTAGATCCATTTCAAACTGGCTTCAGGGCAGGATATGGAGTCGAGACTGCCATGGTCACCTTAGTGGATGATCTTCGCCTAGGTATCGACAGGGGAAGTGTGACCCTGCTGGTACTCTTGGACCTCTCAGCAGCTTTCGATACCATAGACCATGGTATCCTTCTGGAATGCCTGAGAGGGCTGGGGATTGGGGACACTGCACTTAAGTGGTTCCGGTCCTATCTCTCAGGTAGATACCAGATGGTGATGCTTGGGGACAGCTGCTCCTCGAAAAAGGAGCTTAAATCTGGCATCCCACAGGGCACTGTTCTGTCCCCAATGCTATTTAACATCTACATGAAACTGCTGGGAGAGATCATCAGGTCCCCAAGGTGCTAGCAGTATGCTGATGACACCCAGATATCTCTCTCCATGCCTCGGATAATAGCATCAACTAAGGGTGGTATCTCGCCTCTGAACAAATGTCTTGAAGCAGTAATGGACTGGATGAGGAAAAACAGACTGAAGCTGAATCCAGATAAAACGGAGGTACTTGCTGTTAAGGGCCCTTGCCCAGGTATGGAGGTTTGTCAACCAGTTCTAGACGGGGTCACACTTCCCCTGAAAGACTGTGTCTGCAGCTTGGGGGTGCTCCTGGACTTGCCACTTCAGATGATAGCTCAAATACATGAGGTGGCCAGGAGTGCCTGTTATCAGCTTCAGCTGATACGCCAGCTGCGCCCTTTCCTGGAGCTGGAACACCTAAAAACAGTGGTGCATGCGCTGGTAACTTCACGGCTTGACTTCTGCAAGGCGCTCTACATAGGGCTACCCATGTGCTTAGTCCGGAAACTTCAATTAGCTCAGAATATGGCAGCCAGGTTGGTCACTGGTAGACCTAAAACTGACCACATAACACCAATTCTGAAGTCTTTACATTGGCTACCTATTAGATTCCGGGCACAGTACAAGGTGTTGGTTATTACCTTTAAAGCCCTTCATGGCTTGGGGCCAGCCTACCTGCGGGATTGCCTTCTCCCATATAATCCGCCCTGCACACTAAGGTCCTCTGGGAGGAATTTACTGCAGCCAGCCAGAACTAGGCTGGCTGCGGTTACCCAGAGGACCTTCTCTTCATCGCCCCCAAGTTATGGAATGGCCTGCCGGAGGAGACCCGGCATATTACCAGTCTTGACTGCTTTAAAAAAGCAGTCAAGACTGATCTCTTCCAACAGGCCTTCCCAGATTAGTACTTCCACCACCTCCCACCAACAGTCCTGCTGTTCTTTAATACCCAGTTGATTGTTGTTAATTGTTAATTGTTGTGTGTTTTAGGGGGTTGGTTTTAGGTGGGTTGGTGGGTGGGGAGGATTGGGTATGTTTTTTAATGTTTTTAATGTAATTAATGTATTATTGTTGTTCGCCGCCTCGATCCATGGGGAGAGGCGAGATAGAAATACATTTTATTATTACTGTTGTTGTTGTTGTTGTTGTTGTTATTAAATGTACTTACATTGCTCACCACTTTACTTAGCAGTTGGTTTGACACTATCTTGTTCCCTCCATTGCCCCAGCTAATAAGAGAAATTTTAGCCAGGATATAGCAAAGTCATGAGTCAACTGGACCTGGTTCTAAATGTGTGCTTACCATTAAAGGCTGGGCTGTGACCATGTAAGAAAACCAATTCAGTGTGTGGATACTCTGAGCAGGCAACCAAGAATTGCTGGATTCTTCCCTGTTCTCACTTGGCACTGCTCTGCCTTTCTTTCTTTTGTAAACATACAAACCTTCTTGTTAATGACCTCCCTTGTCATTTGGGTGATTTAGTTGCCTCTGGGAGTTGGGCCAAATTGGTATGGTGGCTGATTACAGTACTACAGTGGTCAAGAGGGCACTGAAACTTTAACAGCAATATATTTTTCCTATAGTACTGGGCTACTTTCTGCTATCTGTTATGTCCATGCTATCTGCCAGCTCAGAACTTAGAAAAGCTGCTTTTAGCACTTCAGATCCCATAAGCTTCGAGACAGCATGCAGGGGAATTCAGGAATAATAATCCCAAAAGTAAATTTTCAAATGTCTATGCTAGCTGCTAGCTTACATCTAAACCAAGTCTGGAAATATTCTTTCTGTTCAAGGTGCAGCTATGACAGTGGTGGATAATGATTAACTGTGACTCCAGAAAATATATTGTCAAATTTTAACTGCGTAGCCAGTAAGTATCAGTTGTATTTGTTCACTTATTCATTTTTATAGCATGTCCACATCTTGTACATATCATCATCTAAATCATCAAAGCTTTTGTCTTTGCATAATTGCACTTACATCTTCTAAAAGTATGTAGTTCAGACATTTCACAGATTCAAGTATGTCTCATTTAATATTGCTGTGGCTTCTCTCCTGAGACAGTTGTTAAAGCCTTTCTTGTTTCCTTTAGAGGGTTTAATTCCTACTAACACAGTGTGGGTTCCTTCCCTTTAATCCTTTTTTCATTCCAATCAATTCTTAATTGATGCTACATAATTTTATCTGGTTTCTTCCAACCTTTCC
The DNA here is from genome assembly GCA_948472985.1 of Iguana delicatissima. Classification (NCBI taxonomy): domain Eukaryota; kingdom Metazoa; phylum Chordata; class Lepidosauria; order Squamata; family Iguanidae; genus Iguana; species Iguana delicatissima. The sequence continues at coordinate 346,774 of CAOKZL010000382.1, read as the reverse complement.
AATTTGCAGTACATTACCTGCTGAACTGTTGGATATCCAGAGCTTTAGTCACTGCAGTAGTACTGGACAACTGAAAGGGAGCAGGTTGATGATTAGGGGATTTTGTATTTCTTATTAGGTGCTCTTTTTTCATCCATTAAATCTCAGTATACCTATCTGATGTTGAGCTCTTAGACTGGATATTTTTCTTGCATACTGTTTTCCTTACTTCCTGGAAGATTTCGCAGTGAGCTGTTGGAAGTCGTGTCTGATGTAATATTGAAGTTCTGAAAGCTAATGGTCATGGAGGGTTTTACAAGCCATATTGAGGACATTCTCACTGGTAAACTAGCACTTCATGATTTTGCCAACACATTGCTTAGTCCTCATTTGCTAGATATTACGCTTTCAGCTTGGCATTGTGGGAAAATGAGACTGAAACTGTCAGGATCCAATCTTCATTTAGCAAAGTCACAGAGAGAAGCGGTAGAAGTTTTATCTAATGACTTGTGGCTTCAGACTGGTACTTGGAATAAACACAGACGCAGGTAGCTTTGAATAAAAGACTAAATACTTTACTAATGACTCTTCATTTACATCTGTATTGAGAGAGCCTGCTACCTGTCTAATCTAGTGAATAGGAGATTCTTCAGTTTAACTCACCATCCTCCTTGATGGGACTCAAACTCGGAGCATGCGAAGAGTTCAGGAAAAGCAGCCATTGAGAACAAAGAGAGAGAGTGAGAGAGAGAGAGGGGTCTTAACTTTTATAAGACCGATGACCCAAGCAACTGTCCTGGGTCACATGATCTGAGCACCAAAGGTATTTATGATCATGCAATAAAAGACAGAGAAAGGCAAATGGAGAAGATCTGGCATGCAACAGAAAGGGAGGCCCTATCTGGCTATTGCCCATCTGTTCTAACAACAAGATGGAGGGGGGAGAGAGAATGCTAAGATTTCCAACAGTACCCTTCTCATTCTCTTGGACCATCATCGAAGATCTTCATGCCTTCTCGTAGTCTCTGGAACTGGTCTCTTGGTAGAGGCTTGGTAAGAATATCAGCAAGCATCATTTCTGTATTGCAGTATTCTAGCTGAACAATTCCATTGCGACACATCTCTTGCACCTTATGGAAAGCAATGTCAATGTTCTTCTTGAGTGGCTTCTCACTTTCAGAAAGTTTGATGCAGCTTTGGTTATCTTGCATCAAAATGGTTGGCTTGGGCTCTGTTATCCCTAAGTCCAGAAGTAAGTTATGCAGCCACTTTATTTCAGCACATGCTGCTTTTGCAGAGACACACTCAGCACCTGTGGAAGAATCTGCAATTGTAGATTGTTTCTTACTTGACCAACTTATAGCTCCTCCACCATAGAAGATCAGGTTTCCGCTGGTTGATTTTCTCTCTGCTAGGTCTGCAGCCCAGTCAGCATCCGCATAGGCAACCAGTCGTGGTTGATCACAGGCTGGTAACATCAGCTTGTAATCTGCAGTTCCTTTCAAATATCTGGCAACTCTTTTCACTGCAATGAGATCCTTTTCAGTAGGAGAGTTAACCATTCTGCATAAGATACCAACAGCATTTGCAATATCAGGTCTGGTGAAATTAGCTACGTACAGTAGCTTTCCAACTGCAGTCCTATACTTGTCTCCATTTTTCAAGGGTTCACATTTCTTAGTGTCCTTTAAGAAACCCACTTCCATTGGGGTTGCCACAATATTGGCATCCTTTAGTCCAAGGCAGTCCAGAAGATCTATTATCTTCTGTTTCTGGTTAAGATAGAAGCTTCCACCACTGCTTCTTTCTATTTGTACTCCAAGATAGTGTGAGATGTCTCCCAAATTCTTGATGTCTATGTCTTTCTTGAGATTGTTGACTATCTCCTCATTATCTGCTTTATCTTTACTGAACAGGATCAAATCATCAACATAACATGTAATGTAAGTCCATTTATTGTTTCTGAATCTTTTGTAAACACACTTGTCAACAGTGCCTGGAGTGAAGCCTTGTTTGATAAGAAGTTGGCTTAGCTTCTCACTCCATGCTCTTGCAGCCTGTTTCAAGCCATAAATGCTCTTGTTCAATTTGCATACAAGATGCTCTTTCCCAGGAACTTGAAATCCTGGAGGCTGTTCCATGTACAGTTCTTCATCCAGTTGTCCATAAAGAAAAGCTGTTTTAACATCAAGATGTTGGACATGCATTTTCTTAGATGCTGCAACAGCTAGGAGAGTTCTCACAGTTGTGTGTGTGGCAACAGGGGCAAAAATTTAGTTGTAATCTTCACCAAATTGTTGTGTAAATCCCTTTGCCACTAACCTGGCTTTATATCTCTGAATTTCCCCTTCTGCATCTTGCTTTGTGGTAAAGGCCCATTTACAGCCAATTGCCCTTTTTCCTTTTGGCAATTCTGACAAAGTCCATGTTTTATTTTTATATAAAGATTGCATCTCTTCAACAGCAGCTTCCACCCACTTTTGAGAATCTGACTTTGGTAGTCCCTTGATCTTTTGCCAGTCAGAGGGTTGTGGAACCTTCTCCTCTGTGGCTAGATAAGACAATCTATCAGGTGGCACGCCTCTGTTGCTGCGTTCAGATCTTCTTACCTGGACTTGGACACCTGGGTCTGCTCCTTGAGCGCCGTCCAGTTCCGCTTCCTCTGGTTGGGTCACCACATCTGTAGCCCCTTCTGGATGCAAGACATCTGGAGGATTGTACAGTGTTACATATTCTGGTTGTTGGTGGGGGTCTCCTTCCACTGCAAACAAATCTGGATAGACATCTTGGTTTGGATTAGATTTGGGCTGTGATCTTTGATCAACATAAACAGCACTTGTTACTTTTATTGTACGCCCATTTGGATTCAGAATTCTGTAACCATTTCTAGCATAACCAACAAAAATTCCCTCTTCACTTCTACAGTCAAGTTTGTCTCTTTTCTGTTTGGGAATGTAGGTATATGCTTTACTTCCAAAAACTTTGAGATGATTCAACTTGGGCTTAGTTCCATTCCATAACTGAAATGGAGTTGCATCTCTGGATTTGCTTGGCAGACGGTTGCACAAATATGTGGCAGTCATAATTGCTTCAGACCAATAGCGTTTAGGCATGTTAGCCTCTAAAAGCATTGTGACTGCGATCTCTTTGAGAGTTCTGTTCATTCGTTCTGCCACTCCATTCTGTTCTGGTGTGTAAACTTGTGTGGTTTGATGTTCAATTCCATGTTCCTTAAAAAACTCATCAAACTCTGCATTAACAAATTCACTTCCATTGTCAGAGTGTAGGCTTTTAGGTTTGTAGCCAAATCTATTAGAGACAAGATTAAAGTATTCCTTGAATTTCTCAAAAGCTTGACTTTTCTCTTTGAGAAGGTAAGTGTATGTATATCTGCTGAAATCATCAATAATAGTCATAAAGTAAGAATTTCCACCTGCAGACTTTTGGCTGAATGGACCACAAAGATCAGTATATAAAAGGTCCAGTGGTTTGGTGGATTGTCTCTCTGCAATTGACGAATGTGAATTTGAAAGCTTTTGCCCTTAAGCATTTTTCACATCTCTCATTGTTTGAGCATATTTTAAAATTAAAGTCTATAGCAAGCTCTTGATTAGCCAGTCTCTTAATGCATTCTAAATTTCTGTGCCCAAATCGGCGATGCCATAAATTTAAACAGTCTTTGTGATTACACTGGATCACACTATTTGCATATAAATCCAAAATTTGCATTTGGTAACAGTTACCATTTAGGATTCCTCGAAAAATTAAATTTTTGCCATGAAGACCAAAACAAGTTTCTTTTTTGAAAATAACTCTGTTTCCTCTCGCTGTAGTTGTTCTGACACTATAAAGAAACACTTTTAAATCTGGGACAAAATAAGCATCATGAATTCTTAAAGTCTCTATCCTGTTGGCGCCAAGTTTTGTTTGCAAAAGAACTGTCCCTTTCCCTTTTGCAACCACTGATTGGCCATTTGCTAAATAAACAGGAAAATGTATGCTTGTATCAAGATTTACAAACATTTCTCTCCGATTAAAGTAATGACTAGTAGCACCGCTGTCAATTACAATTATATTTTCTTTTTGATTTTGTATAGGCTTGAGCAATTGTTCATTAATTAGACCAACATTAAAATTTGCAGAAGATTTCTTCTTAGAGTTAAAACCACTTTTATCACTGGGTTTGTGTTGCTGATGTTTCCCCTGAAGTTTTGATATGTAAATTTTGTGGCTATTTGTTCTCTGTGAAGAAGACTCTTTGATGTGCAAATTCTGCTCAGCGAGGTGAGCTAATGCTGTGCCAGTAGATGATTTTGCTTCAAATTTACAATTCGTTAAATTTTTCCTATTTTGATATTCTATAACTTCAGCAATAGCAGTTTCCAAATTTACATCTCCCTTAATTTGTAGAGCATCAATTATGGGCTCAAAAAATTCAGGCAAGCTTCCTAGAAACATTCCCAGTCTCACAGATTCTGAAAGATTTTCTCCAGCACTTTGCAATTCAGATACCATAGTCATGAAAGTGTTAATATGTTCATTCAAAAATCTAGGATTTAACAATTTCATTCTTGTAAGTCTGATTATAATACCACTTCGCTTTGCAATACTGGGAGAATCAAATAATCTCTTCAGTTTTTCCCATATTTCTTTAGCACTTTTCAGGTCTCTGATGTGATAAACAATGCTTGGATCAATGGCTAGGCAAATATAAGCAGTTGCTTTCTCATCATCTTCATCAAATTTCTGCTTTGCCCTATCTTCTGTGGGCCGCTGTCCTTTCACAACCTTAAATAGTCCCATTGTAGTTAATTGCATTTGCATATTCCAAGACCAATTTCGGTAATTGCTACCAGTTAACTTTTCAATAGTAAGCAATGGATTAGAAGCCATTGTTCAAGGGTTAGTCTCTGCCGGCCGGGTGCCACGTGGTCATCAAACAAAGAACTTCTCTTCTGGTGCCAATAACCCAATTATGTGGGAAAATGAGACTGAAACTGTCAGGATCCAATCTTCATTTAGCAAAGTCACAGAGAGAAGCGGTAGAAGTTTTATCTAATGACTTGTGGCTTCAGACTGGTACTTGGAATAAACACAGACGCAGGTAGCTTTGAATAAAAGACTAAATACTTTACTAATGACTCTTCATTTACATCTGTATTGAGAGAGCCTGCTACCTGTCTAATCTAGTGAATAGGAGATTCTTCAGTTTAACTCACCATCCTCCTTGATGGGACTCAAACTCGGAGCATGCGAAGAGTTCAGGAAAAGCAGCCATTGAGAACAAAGAGAGAGAGTGAGAGAGAGAGAGGGGTCTTAACTTTTATAAGACCGATGACCCAAGCAACTGTCCTGGGTCACATGATCTGAGCACCAAAGGTATTTATGATCATGCAATAAAAGACAGAGAAAGGCAAATGGAGAAGATCTGGCATGCAACAGAAAGGGAGGCCCTATCTGGCTATTGCCCATCTGTTCTAACAACAAGATGGAGGGGGAGAGAGAATGCTAAGATTTCCAACAGGCATTTATTATTCTACTGTTCAGGAAATAGTGGAGATAAGAATAGGTCATTTATTTTTGAGAGATCATTACTTGATGGTGTCTCAGCAGCTTGAAACTAAAATATAGGTGGATACCCATTTGAATGGTCAACCTGAGTGGCTGATGGTGCAAGTGGTTTTCAGATTGATTTTACAGTGGCTCATATGCTTTTGTTGAAGTTCAGGCTGATCTCTGAACAAACAAAGGTTGATGACATTGGTGACTGATGTACTAGCTCCAAGATGATCTCTCCTATTGACAAGGCCCCACGCTTCTCCATGATATATTAGGCAGCTCCAGGCACTGAAGAAGTAAGGACAGTGTACATTATTGGAACCTTAAGAAAACCCTATCTGAATGTGAGTTAGAATTTGTAATAGAAGCTGCTGCATGAGGACTTACAGTGTTAATGCATTCTTTTTCACTTCTATTTCACCAAAGTGTACTGCTATGCTTTCATTTTTGGGAAATCCAGCTATAATTCTTGGCTCAACATAGGCGACCTTATAATGCTTATGATTAACACTCTTTGAACAGAAAGATCAGTATCAATCTGGTTTGGGGGTTAAATGTCATAGCCATAGAATGAAAATAACCAGTGAAAAGTACTAAGTACTAAGCATGACACCATTTGCCAGTTTTTAAAAAGCCTTTAAAGTCTATTAAAATATCTTTAATGAAATCTTTATTTTTCCAACAAACGATAACGGCTGGAATCCTGTATCAGCCACTTAGTTAAGTATATTTAAGTAAATAACCTCTCCTGGCCTGAACCCCCCACCCCAGACCTGATGGAAATGTCACTCACTCATGCTCCAATTGCTGGCATAATAGACCTTGTTGTCCCCATGCTGCTGATAAGTAGGTAGGAGAGGGAGTTACGATTGTGGCGATAGTGTCAAAATCATGATTAGGTAATAATCATGAATATAAAAGAGTAAATTTAGATTGAAGATCAACCAGAAGAGTTTACTTAAGTATGCTCAACTCTAACAAAAAACACTGTTTTAAACATGAAGTATCACATCATTATATGCATAACATTACAGTTGCATAGTATAACAGTGCAATAATTGTAAGTTGTATCAAGCACACATTTCATGGACCTTGAAAACATAGTACATGCCACTTAAGCAGCGTATGCACAATCACCACACTTCACAACTGCATATGCAGGACAGGCAAAACAACTGTAAGAAGCATTTGCAAATTGTTGCTTCACACGTCTGTCATTCTGTTGACCACAAAGATGACACCCACTCCTTTTCTTGGTGTCAGCCGTGGCAACTACTACCAGCTTTTTGAGACTGTCTCTCTTGACATTCCAAATAAGCTGGCAATGTCTTTAGGCTCAATCCAGGGTTTGATTAACTCTAGAAAGGGGTATCTTGGAGTATGTTCACTCCATTGTTGATCTTCCAGACATCCGCCATAACATAAGTAACATCCACCATATTTGAAAAACCACCACCAGCCTCAGTTCAATCATGCATTGGAAGCCTATGTGGAGAATACATACACTAAAGAAGAAGAGGAGGAGGGAGGGCAGTATCTCAAGCACAAGATTTTGGTCTGAGGCTACTGCAGCGTTATGCAACAAAGACAGGAGAACCACTGTCTTTCCTTCAGCACGTAAGCGTTAGATTTTCTTGAAATCAAAAAAATAAGGATATGGACACTGTGAAGGAACCCAGGCGGGTTCTGGTTTGCTTTCTTTTCAGTGTACCAGCCACAGTGCAGTTTTTCTTACCTAACCCACAGGCTAGTGGCACAGTGATGATTGTTATATTTCACTCAACAACCTCCAAATGTATTAGTTTCTCAACTGGCGTGGACTTTGAGTAGCAAGCTACACATTATGTCTGTGGCCAATCCTCAATAAAATGTTTTACAAAGACATTTCTGTGAAAAGAAAGCAGTCATGTAAAAGGTTCTGGCTGAGACATGAAATTAAATCTGGCTTCCTGATGAGGTGAGGGTGCATATCCCTTGTAAAGAATTGCAGGTATAGCTGCTGTCAAGAATCAAATTAGTACATTTTGCTTGAAAATTGTATCTTTGATGGGGGAGTTTTTCTGGATTACAAAGAAAGTTCTAATTGATGAAAATATTCTTAAATTCCAGATTTCTAAAGGGTTTTGTAAACCTGTAAGTATTGTTGACTCCAAAATATTGTTTATATTGATTATAAGAAAACCTAAGTAATTTATCTAGTATCACCAAAATAAACAAAATGTTATTTTTTGCTATCATGGGAGAAAATTCCTTTCACCAGACAGACTAAGAGCTAAGAGTCTGTAGACTTAATAAGTGAGTAATGCAGAGAGCATTTGAGGGTCATTTTTATCTTGTACTTTATCTGCCTGGTTTTCAGCTGTCATTTTGAAAGACAGAATTGGTCCCAAATGCCAAAGAATAAAAATAATAATTTCATTAAATTAGAAGGAAGATTCTTGAAACATCATCTGTCAATTCACACCTCATCATGGTTGAAGACTCCTGGGAGTTTAGGAAGACTGCCACAAGGATTTTATGACACCCTCCACCCCCCAACACTGGCTGGGTGTATTTGTCTCTAAATGAGAAATGAAGGTTTAAACATCCACTATACTCTAGTAGTACATTGTCTATGTTGATTAAATGTCCATGGTAATTGTATCATCTGTAGAATGAAATAGAAAGCATTGCTTTCATACCAATTATGCATGAGGGAGATGACAAATTACATTGGACAGAAGCTGTCAATACTCTACTCCAGAAAGTAAAAGACTAGGAAGGCTCCTCATACTGGCCATCTCCAAATAAGTTCAACCAAGTACATCAAATACAATCAGAGGGTCAGTTAACTGAAGGCCAAGTATCTGTTGGTGAACAGAGAGAGCCAGTGGTGCCAGGGTCACCAGATATGAGGCATGGGTTGCAGGTCCTGTTGTGCTGTTCTAAAGTATAATTAAAAGATTGTCCTATATACACGGTTGTGTCAAGATATATTGCTCTGTGGTAGGTGTGTAGGAAGCTATGCAAGTGAGTCACTGGTGCAATGATATGTGCAAAACCATACAAAATCATTTCAGTTAATGGTGGCTTTTACCAGTACACTAATAATGATAGCTCTTGATATTGCAGTTGCTTCTTCATTGTGAGCACTACTTGCATACTGTTATAGTGGATCTTACTTTTCCCCACTTCTGACTTGGGTGACCCTACTCTCCATGTGTCCTTCAGAATACACTGACTTGGATACACATTTAGTCATACTAAGAGCAGACCTGCTGAAATCAACAGCACATGCTTGTCATGTATGACAATCTCAGTTTTACTTGATTTCAATGGATATGCTCTTAAGTATGAGTAAGTCTTAAGTATGACTAAGTGTGGAGCCAACACACACGTTTCACAGAGTTCATTACACTAATTAATAGCAGTTTCCTTTCAAACCAGTTAGGCAGAATCCTGGTATGACAAAGTATTTTTTTTTATGAATGAAACATTTAGATTTACTGCTCATTTGTACTACTTATCAGCATTTAGGATCAAATTTTTAGATTTGATATATGCTACATGATTCTTAATGATGATGGGGCTGCTAGATAAATGAATTTTATACTGCCTGTATGATAAACATCTCCTTCTCATGTAAAAATGATTACTATATCTATATCTATATCTATATCTATATCTATATCTATATCTATCTATCTATCTATCTATCTATCTATCTATCTATCTATCTATCTATCTATTCTTGAAATGTCCACCATTAGTTGTAAAACTCCCATCAATTCTGTGGATAGGACAGATTGATCACTATGCAAGCAAGTTTTAATATGATAGGTGGAATTCATTAGAAATTAATTCACTTTTATTAGCCACAGGTTAAGAGAAGAACTCTTAGGAAGAATTATCTTCCATTTCTCTCTGCTTAAATTAAAAGGTTTTTAAAGCCACAGAGCCCAAAGACTTAATCTAACACCAATTATAGGAGGAGATAATGGTTTCCATAAAGTTTTCATTGCAACTACTAATGCTGCTGTTTTCCAGTTCGTTTCTTCAGCAGAATGGTTACGGTAGACTGTTCAAAGAAACAATTTCGGCTAATCCACTGCATCCTGTGTATTCTAGCCTACTGCACCCTTGCTTGTGGTATTGCAAAGCTTCAGTGTTGAATCATGGTCCCACTGAGGTTTTTCTCCAAAGTAGCAAAGGTACCTTTTATGTTTTTAAGCAACTGCAGACATAGAAATAGCTCTTGTCCTGGCTCACTGCAGCTATAGGCTGATTCACATTAACTTATCCCAGTTAACATCAGTGCACAAGAATTAACAGTGTCACCAAACACCATAACTGCAACTGGATCATTTGATTTGGGTGGTAAGATTAAAATGTGAGAACAAAGTAAACAGATATCCTCTTTCCACTTGAACTCTTTTGGGCTGTTACATACAGTCACAGTTGGTACACTTGAGAAATAAAGTCACATCTTGAAAATATTGCTTGCTTTATATGGAATGTTATTTCACTCTTACCTCTGTTAAATGGTGCTTATTAATGATGTGCTAAGTAATCACAGAAATTGTTAATAAGCTTTAACAACGGGATAGAGAAAGATTGTGGGAGTGTGGGTTTATCTTTAGCTGGTTTTCTGAAGATTTTGAAACAATGTACCATATCTTGAATTACGCAAAGTTGTTCATGGCAGGTAACACATCGAAATGCCCACTCTATATTAGGAAATGGACACGGTGTATTTCCAGAGGATATTACAACTTCAAAGTGTTGGCCTACTTTTCAAGGTTTAAATAAAACCAAAGAGATTGGAAATTTATAATAACCATTTATATCATTGTTAGAATAAAAAGGGGGAAAACTTCTTTTGAAAGTTAGGCAAATTGATTTAAATTTTACCTCTCTGAGACAGGTAATACCACCGGGCGAATTCTAGGAAAAAGTAAGAAAACAATTTAACAAAAAAAGACTACAGACACTTTTATTATTTTTCCTTTCAATGTAAAACTGGATGGGATCTATATTTGATGTAAAAGGGGACCCTATTTTCTATATGATATGTTTGTTTCTTGTTCACTGGATGTGACATTTTGCACCGCATGGCCTTGCTGGCTTTCTGAGATGGTGATATCAAATGTAAAGCCTCCCTCTCCCTGGTATGAAACTATATGACAATGGATGGCAAAACACAGCAGGAGCACAGCATGCTACCAGTCATGCAACCATGCAATCGGCAGGAAAGGTCCACAGGGTGAGGACAGGTAATAACAGTTTGAGGAGCAGCTGTTCTAGAAACTGTGATCATAATGATCTTTCAAAGACACTGGATATCTGTCGTGCAGTTCTAAATGTCTTTCCTGGAAACTAGAACAGTTCCCTTTTCAAAAAAAATCCCAAGGAGATGTAAATCTTCTTTTTCCTGCTGAAGGCACAAGGAATGATTTCTGCAAAGAAATAAGCTAAAGTAGATTTTGGTTTTCCTAGCCAAAGTCACGAGAATAATTACATTTTTATAGCAATAACAAAATGCGGTCCGCACATTCCTGGGGAAAAACAGAATAATTAACAACTAAAGGAAAGAAGAACAGACAGTTGTTTTTATTGGACTTAATTCACTTCATCGTATAAGTATCAGTTCAAAGACCTGTAAATTAGATTGTAGTTAGTCACCCCCAAAATGAAAAAGTAATACTTGTTAGCATATTTCGGTAAATTAAAAGCAAAATCTTTCTTAACCTTGTAATGGAAGTACAGAGGTTTTCATTTGTGGAAATCCAACCACCAATCTGTTGTTTTGCTGCCTTTTCCACTAATACATAGAACCTGCAATATATGAAGTTCCTTCTCAAACTCTAGTCATCCCATTCACTCAGACCATAACAATCATTTTCCAGTTCTCTGAAATCCACAGAATAGGTCTCAGATGGATTGCTTATATATACCATTTATCTAACTGCAACTCACGTCTTTTAATTTAAAGCCACATTGAAATTGGACAAAAATTCTACTAACACTCTTAGTGGAGGCATCAGCTAGTTAATTAACCATGAAGAACACACACTGTCTTGGCTTTGAAAGAGGACAGTTCAGGTGTGGTTGCAGGGTTAAGGAATACGCAAAGAAAGCTTATATGACTAACTGATCATCTTATGCCTGGTTTTCACGTTGTTCTCAAGAGCTTTTATTGGCCAATTTGTATTGATGCAAATAACCATGCCTTGCTAATTCACATAACTGTATTGTTAATGAGAACTCTACAAAGGGGGACTTTGCTTTTTTTCCTACAAGTCAGCTAGTTCTTTTTCTAAATGCAGTGCACACATCATGTTTAGTTGCATAGTTTACATCTGGCTTCACTTACTAGAAGTATAGTTACCTCCTGTTAAGAGCCACACTATCATCCTGGGAATTATCTCAGCAACAACTTGTAAGTAGCAAGAAAACTGGTTGAAGTCCCTGAGGCAACAATTACCACTAAATACACACTGTAGGAATAAAAATCCAGAGTGGGGAAAAATAGGGTCAGAGTCCAGGAAATAATTTTTCATCTGAGTATGATTAGCTTGTTACCCTGGGTATTATTCCTTTTCACATGTACCATGTTACACATTTTACTTTCTTGAGCTATTGTGATTGCCCTTCTAAAGCTTTTTCCATATTTCAGCCAATTTCAGCAAGACAGAGAAGCTTTATCTTAATACGCATCTTTTATTCTGTTAAGGACATCTGGATATGGCTGATTTCCCTTGGAAATAGAATGTTTTACTAAGGCCACAATCTCCTGTACACTTAACTGTGCTCCACCACAGTAGGTGCACAAATGGATTGATTAAATCAGAGCCCAACATGTTTTATACAAGAAACTCTTCTTCAACGGATAACAAATACTTCTAAGTGAAATATGGGTAAAAGTGTTTGTAAATGTATGATCATTAAGAAATAGATTATAATTTTTTTAAAAAAAACTGAGATCCGTTACTATAATTGTGTGGTGATGCCAGTATCTCTGTTTGATCCAGTTCTGATTCAAATTAAAAGAAGTAATTGCAAAGGGAAGTTGACTTACTCAACTTACAGTATTTTTCCTGCCTAAAAAAATTAATACAGATCCTTGATACGGCTGGATTTAACTTATGGGAAGCATCTTGTAAGGATCTGGGGATGCTGATACAAATCAAATTAGTACAGTGTCCTATCTGTATCAACACGAGCAGCACTGGGGAAAATAAAAGGCCTACTTTTCATGCAGTTCTCAATGAGAGGGAGGAAGAGAGTAAAGAAAAATGTAACCACTGTCGTTGTTGTGTCCCTTCAAGTCCTTTCTGACTTACATTGACTGTAAGGTCCACATTTTCCCAGAGGAGAGAGCAGAGGGAGCAGAGGGAGAGCTGGGTCTGTGAAGACATCCTAGACCAGGTGTGTTTACAGGCTTGAGGGGCTGTGCTTGCTTTTGTGTTTGTTGCTTATGATTGTTTAGTCTTGCTTGTGTTTGATTAGTCTCTTTGTGCTGGCCGTGTGCTCTCCTTGAGCACATGGTCTGACTAACAAGGGGGAGGAGCCAGCTGGGGGGGAGCTTTATTAGGAGCTTCCAACGGCAAGCACCTTCGGTGCGTGCACTTAAAAGTACTTTACTTCAGTCCTCCAATTTAACCCTCGGCATTCAGTAGAGCAGACGTAGCTTATACAGCTGAATTTCAGAAAGAAAGCCTAGTTATTCTTTCTAGAATTACGTAATATACTGCTCTCTTTCAAGTTTCTCTTTCAAGTTTCAAGGATGGAAGGTGAGGGAGCTGCTACAGTCACCTGTAACACCTGTGGCATGTTCCTTTTCTTGCCACAAGATGTTCTCAGGCACACCTGCACCAAGTGCAAGCTGGTCGCCTTCCTGGAGGAGAAGGTGCACCAGCTGGAGGAACGAGTTTCTGATCTTCATCTTATTAGGGAAGGGGAGGAGATTTTGGATAAGGCAGAGAAGACCTACCGGAAGACCGAATGCACGGAGGAGCTGCCAGATCAGGAAGTCAGCACACTGGGCCAGGAAACGGAGGCTTGGACGAATGTCACACGGAGGAGTAGAAGGACCAGGAATGCAATAGAGACTTTTCACCTACAAAATCGCTTCAAAGTTCTTGGCCTTATGAACAATAAGGACTGCCGTGCGGAGGGAACAGAATGTCAACAAGAAGAAATCCAACTTCGGCAACAGGAACTAGGTCAATGCTCCCAGCCTCAACAGAATGCCCAGGCAGTCCTAGTAGAACATGCTTGTCGAGGAGACCAGGACAAGTCTCAGAGGAGGTGAGTTCTGGTTGTTGGGGACTCTTTGCTCAGAGGAACCGAAAGGGCAATTTGCAAACCGGACAAGCTCAATAGAGAGGTCTGCTGTCTTCCTGGGGCCAGGATCAACCACGTAATGGAGAAGCTAACCAGGCTGGTCAAACCCACTGACCATAAGCCCCTCATTTTGGTTCATGTCAGAACCAATGACACTGCGAGGAGCAGCTTTTACCACATCGCAAAGGACTATGAGCTTATGGGGACGAAGCTTAAGGACCTTGGTGCGCAGGTGGTCATTTCGTCTCTCCTCCCTGTTCAAGGATATGGCGCATGTAGGGAAAGGATAATAGCAGAGGTCAACAACTGGCTCCACACATGGTGCCGCCATCAACAGCTTGGGTTTTTGGAACATGGCCTGAATTTCCATGAACATGGGCTTCTGGTGAGGGATGGGCTGCACCTCACAAAACTTGGCAGGAATGTTGTTGCAAACAGTTTCGCAAGGAGGATTAAGAGGTCTTTAAACTAAGTTCCGCTGGGGATGGAGACAATATTATGCAGGGCAGGGACTTGGCGAGTGCAGGGGGAAAAGGCCCAAATGATACTGGACAAGTAGTATAAGTGGCCAATGGCAGGAGGAGTAGAAACAATAGTGCAAGACTGGCAGGAAGGGCCCGGGGACTTAAGTGTTTCTACACTAATGCACGGAGTATGGAAAACAAGCAGGATGAACTTGAACTCCTAGTACAACAAAATAAATACGATTTGATAGGCATCACTGAGACCTAGTGGGATGAGTCTCATGATTGGAATATAGGAATAGAGGGGTACAGCCTATTTTGTAAAAATAGACCAAACAAGAAAGGAGGAGGAGTAGCCTTGTATGTCAAGGATGTTTTCATCTGTGAAGAGATCCATGACTTAAACCCAGTAAACCAGGTCAAGAGCATCTGGGTAAGAATTAAGGGAGCGAGAAACAATAGGGATATTCTGGTGGGGGTTTACTACAGACCTCCAACCCAGGCTGAGGAGTTTGATGACGCCTTCCTCAACCAAGTGACTGCACATTCAAGGAGGAGAGATACAGTAATAATAGGAGATTTCAATTACCCGGATATATGAAGGCAGTCAAACTCTACCAAGACAGCAAGGCCCAGCAAGTTTCTTGCTTGTCTTGCAGACAACTTCATGGTCCAGAAGGTGGAAGAGGCCACAAAGGGCTCAAATATTCTAGATCTGATTCTGACCAACAGGGATAACCTTGTTAATGAGGTAGAAGTGGTTGGATCTTTCGCGGGGAGTGACCATGCCCTATTGGAATTTGGCATTCAGTGGGAAGGAGAAGATAAGGGTAGCCAAACACTCATCTTAGATTTTAAAAAAGCGGACTTCTGTAAACTTAGGGAGCTGCTGGCTGGAATTCCGTGGTCAAGAACAGTGAAAGGGAAAGGAGTTCAGGAGGCATGGGAGTTCCTTAAAAAGGAGATATTGAAGGCACAGTCTAAAACTGTGCCAATAAGGAGGAAAAATGGAAGGCATCTGAAGAAACCAGAATGGTTGACTAAAGAACTCTCACTTGAGCTAAGTGTTAAGAGAAACATGTATAGGAAATGGAAGAAGGGTGAAACCACCAAAGAAGAATTTAAGCAAGTAGCCAAGAGATGTAGGGAGGAGGTCAGAAAGGCTAAAGCACAGAACGAATTTAGGCTGGCCAGAGACATTAAAAACAATAAAAAGGGCTTTTTTAAATACGTCTGCAGCAAAAGGAAAAAGAAGGAGATGATAGGGTTGCTGCGCAGAGAAGATGGTGAATTACTCACAGGGGGAAGAGAAAAGGCAGAACTACTTAACACCTTCTTTGTCTCAGTTTTTCCCCAGAAGGATACAAGCACTCAACCTGGCAGTTGGGGAGCAGGGGAAATGAGGCACGTAATACGTAGAGAGGTGGTACAGGAATTCCTGGCCACGCTGGATGAATTCAAGTCTCCAGGGCCAGATGAATTGCATCCTAGGATATTAAAAGAGCTGGCAGAGCTCATTTCGGAACCTCTTGCTATAATCTTTTGAGAAATCTTGGAGGACAGGAGAAGTTCCAGCAGACTGGAAGAGAGCAAATGTTGTCCCCATCTTCAAGAAGGTAAAAAAAGAGGACCCAAATAATTATCGCCCAGTCAGCCTGACATCAGTACCCGGAAAGATCCTGCAGCAGATCATTAAGCAGTCAGTTGCTAATCACTTAGAAAGCGAGGCGGTAATCACGAGAAGTCAACATTGATTTCTCAAAAATAAGTCATGCCAGATTAATCTTATCTCTTTTTATGATAGAGTTACTAGCTTGATAGATGAAGGGAATGCTGTGGATGTACCATATCTCAATTTCAGTAAGGCCTTTGACAAAGTACCCCATGACATTCTTGCAAAGAAACTAGTAAAATGCGGGCTGGACAGGGCTACTGTTAGTTGTATCTGTAATTGGTTGACCGACCGAACCCAAAATGTGATCACAAATGGCTGCTTTTCATCCTGGAGAGAAGTGACTAGCGGGGTGCCACAGGGTTCTGTCCTGGGCCCAGTGCTGTTCAATATTTTTATCAACAACTTCGATGAAGGAATAGAGGGCATGCTCATCAAATTTGCAGATGACACCAAATTGGGAGGGGTTGCTAATACGCCAGAGGACAGGATCAAAATTCAAAATGACCTGGACAGATTGGAGAGCTGGGCCAAGGCTAACAAAATGAAATTCAACAGAGAGAAGTGTAAGGTCCTACACTTAGGTAGAAAAAATGGAATACAGAAGTATAGGATGGGTGACACATGGCTGGATAGCAGTACGTGTGAAAGGGATCTAGGAGTCTTCATAGACCACAAGCTGAACATGAGTCAGCAGTGTGATGCAGCAGCCAAGAAAGCCAATGCAATTCTTGGCTGCATCAACAGGAGTATGGTGTCTAGATCGAGGGAGGTACTGGTACCACTCTACTCTGCTTTGGTTAGACCTCATCTTGAATACTGTGTTCTGGGCACCCCAATTCAAGAAGGACATGGTCAAGCTGGAGCAAGTCCAGAGGAGGGCGACCAAAATGGTGAGGGGCCTGGAAGCCATGCCCTATGAGAATAGACTTAGAGAGCTGGGGATGTTTAGTCTGCAAAAGAGAAGGTTAAGAGGGGGCATGATAGCCATGTTTAAATATTTGAAGGGATGCCATGTAGAGGAAGGAGAGGGCTTGTTTTCTGCTGCTCCAGAGACCAGGACAAGGAGCAATGGATTCAAGCTGCAGGAAAAGTGATTCCACCTGAACCTCAGAAAGAACTTCCTGACGGTCAGGGCTGTCCGGTAGTGGAATCTGCTGCCTCGGAGTGTAGTGGAGTCTCCTTCCTTGGAGATTTTTAAGCAGAGGCTGGATGGCCATCTGTCAGGAGTGCTTTGAGGGTGTTCCTGCATAGCAGAGGGTTGGACTGGATGGCCCGTGTGGTCTCTTCCAACTCTACATTTCTATGATTCTATGATTCTATATCAGAGTTGTTTTTGATTTTGGGGTTTTTTGGCGGGGGAGGGGAAGACTTATTCAGAGGGGTTTGCCTTTGCCTTCCTCTGAGGCTGAGAGAATGTGACTCACCATGCGGGTTTCCATGACCAAGCAGAGATTCAAACCATGGTTTATGGAGTTGTAGTCTAATGCTCAAACCACTTTCATAATGTATCTCATTTTTTTTAAAAAAAAATAATTTTATTAAGACTATAAAAAAGAAAAACACATGTCTACAAGATAAAGCAATGTAAAAAAGGAAGAAAAAGAAAAAAACCTAAATAGTAGATTACTAAGCATTCAAACATTAATGGAACAGAAACATAAGAAAAATTTAAAAACACCCTACAAAATCTATCTAATAAAAACAAATACCTAAATATCAAACACTTTGCATAAACTTCCCATTCCCCAGATCATGGTTGTTGTTAAATTCTGAACGGTTTACTGCTTCAGATTTATCATCCTTTTCTTATTGTATTTACTTAAATAGTTTAGAATCAATAATATAAATATATTTATCAAATATAGATACAGTACGTAAAAGAAAAAATAGACAAGAAAATATAGTTCTACTAAAAGTGTTCTAAATTCAGTTTTCAATCAAATCGAAGTATAGCGTGTCTGCCTTCAGAGATGACAAAAATAACATAAGCCTCTCTCAGCGCTTCTTAAATTCATCAATAGATTTATCTCTTATTACTGTTGTCAGTTTATCCATTTCTGCCATATCTAAAAGTTTCAAAACCTACTCTTCTTGGGATGGTGCTATGTTATTCTTCCAGTACTTAGCATATATTTAATAACTTTCACACATTCTTTAGTAATTTTATCATCCATCATTCCTAACAGGAACAATTCTGAAGTCAAATTAATGTTGATTTTTAAAATCTTTCCCATTGTCTGATGTATCATCTGCCCATATTTCTTAGCTTTGTCACAAGTCCACCACATATGAAAAAAAGATCCTGTAGTTTGATTGCATTTCTAACATCTATTTGAGGAACTATTATCCATCATAGAGAATTTTTTTTTCTGGGAATGAATACCACCTATATAGCGTTATATAAAGATTCTCTTTAAAATCATAGCTTAAAGTAAATTTCAAATCTTTCTTCCAAAGTTTTTCCCATTGATCTACCTGGATCGTATGCTATATTTTGTGCCCATTTAATCATACAATCTATACTGTACTTTATTTCGTGTGCTATTTGACAAATTCATAAGTATTTTTTTAATTAACTTTTTATTGAAAACACTATAAAGGAAACACACACACAAAGAAAAGAAACGTAAATAAGAAAAAACTGGGCAGGTACTAAAAAAAATAGACCAATACAGATATAATACAGAGATGTTCAACCAATAAAAAGAAGAAAAACATATATGGACTTTGAATAAAGATAAAAACATTTAAAGAAGAGTAATTGTCGATTTCCTTTTGCCGTTGACCTAGAACAATATTTGCACTCATTTTTGTCCTTTACTTGAAACTCTCTATTTATCTTTAATTCGAATGCATTCTATAGTTTGAGTTCAGCCTTTGCTTTCCCTTGTAGTTTCTTACACATCATTTTTTATTTGGATATCTAAACATATTTTACAGAGTGTAAGGAAAAGCTTATGTCACAATTCAGTTCTATTTACTTTTGAATTCTCCATACATCATGCATACGTAGAATGTCTATAATTAATAATTTATGTACTAATAATTAAAGTATGCATTTTCCTGTATAGTTTCTTTTACCTTATATCTTGACACCCCACCTCTTATTTACATATGTTATCACAGGTTCCCAATCTTCTTCCAGTTGGTTAATTTGTTTCCCGTTTATATAGTGGGTGAGCAAGTCATACTCTTTCAATTCTATTATTTTTGATAACCATTGATCTATACCTGGAATATTTTTTATTTTCCAGATTCTTGTGAAATTTATTCTCGCTGTCATAACAAAGTACAGCAAAATTTGATTATTTTTCTTTAAAAAAATTTTTTTTACCATGAAAGTCATATTCAGCAGAAAGAACTCTGGACACATAGGCAATGTGATCCGAAATATTTCTTTTATGACCTCATATACTTTTAACCAGAATTTCTTCATCACTGGACAAGTCCACCAGAGGTGATAGTAAGAGCCCATTTTTTCCTGGCATTTCCAACACCTGTTATCCTGTCCAATATATTTTGTCTATTTTTTTTGGAGAGAGATGATATCGATACATCATTTTTATAAAGTTTTCTTTCAAATCTTGGGAGTAAGTAAATTGATTTGTATTTTTCCACGCATTTTCCCAATATTCTAGTGGTATTTCATGTTGTAAATTTTTCACCCATCTTATCATAACATCTTTTACAGTTTCATCTTCTAAATGGCGGGTTAAGAGATATTTATAAGAATGGGAAATCTTTTGTTTTGTTTTTGTAAAAATTATTGCTTCCAATTCATTATAAGTTTTCTGAAATGTAAAGCCTTCTAATTTTAAATCCATTCTAAATCGTTCTTTCAATAGTAAATAAGGAAACCAATTTAACTTGAGGCCTTCATTTTGTAGCTCCTCACAAGTTTTGATCCTAATCTTATCTTTGAAATCTTGAATTAATAAATTTTTATATCTAATCCAGTCCTCTTGTTTATCAGCCCATTTGCTAAAGAAAGCTTCCTATGGAGATAACCAGCCTGGTATTTTGTCGTAAGTCTTTTTTTATATATCCATCCAAATTTTTAACAAGGATTTCCTAACAAAATGATTACAGAAGTCTTTATCTATTTTTGCCTTCCCGTACCATAAATACACATGGAATCCAAACTGCATGTTTGAACCTTCTAATGTCAACATTTTTTCATCTTCTAAGGTGATCCAGTCTTGGATCCATATTAATCCATTGGCGTAATAGTAAAGTTTTAGGTCAGGAAGATTGCAATTTCCTCTTGTTTTTTGATCTGTCAGTAGCTTCCATTTGATCCTTGGTTTTCTTCCTGTCCATATAAATTTAGTCAGCAATTTCTTCCAGTGTTGGAAGGATTTGTCGTTGGCAATAATTGGCAAATTTAGGAATAAGAAACTTAGTTTTGGACAAATTGATGAGTATTATTGTGTCCTACCACAGTAATCTTCTATGTAACATAGATACTACTTCCTGATCCCCTGTGGATAATACATAGTGTAGATGACATTCTGTCTAATATGTAGCTGTGTTACATAGCTGTAGTATGCTTGCTTTCCTTTTATACCTGTTACATTATAAGGACAAGAACTAACATGAGATTCTTAACTGTAGAGTAAATACAAAATACAAGCCCTGTACAACATTTGGAGGCTTGGGATACAATATAGATGCAAAACATTTGGATGCTGTCAGTCAAAGAAAAAGCTAGCTGGGACATGAATACAATAAATGCAACAAATGAAGGTTCCAAGGAGAAAATGGTGAAATCTTGTTAGCATCAATTTATAGTGAAATAAGTTTGTGGTTGTTATAAGCTCCTGAACAGATGTCTCCTTCCCTTGCCTCATTTCTGCACCAATACCAAGTAGCAATCTTTCCCTCACTCCCTGCGGAACTGAAATGTTCAGGAATTTTTGAAAAACAAATCACAATAAGAATTTCCATAGACTGGGTTCAATTACTTTAATGCTTTGCTTTTTAGACTCAGATCATTCATGATACATTACTCACCTGTGGGACTCACTGCCACCTCCCACTAAGGGCCAATATTTTAGAGATTAATTTTAGCTAGGGCAGCTTGCTACAAATTCAAGAAAACAGGTGCCACAATCAAAGAATTGAGATCTGCTAATGAATCCTGGCTGGAAGATAGAAACCTGACTACTGTTGCATTGACTTCTGAATTGAATTATTATACTGGGTTCTATATGTGGTTGCCTATGAATACTATTCAGAAACTTCAAGGGGTGGAGAATGCCTATGCCCATTAAAGCATAGGGTAACTCAGTCTAGTTGTATGTGTGGGAAACAATAGATTGGCTAAGAGTTTTTCTCAGAGCAGTTTTGGAATGTAAGGAACTGCCTTGTACCAAGTCAGATCATTGGTCCACCCAGCCTAATATCATCAACTTTATCAACTTTGACTAGTAGCAGTAGGTCTCCAGAGCTTCAGGCAGGTTTCTTTCCTTTAGATGGCTGACATCCCATGGTAATCTCTCATCTAAGTACTATCCAAACTTGACCTTGCTTGGATTCCTAAATCAAGCAAAGCTGGTGTGTTCAGCTTGCTATGGTGGTACATATTTAAAATGGTGGCTTTGAAACTGCAAGTAGTATGAATCTCGTGTGACAGCAAGTTGTAGTGGTTTCAGTACTGGCCTAGTTCTGTGGGAGATCAGCGTTCAAATTGTGGAAACTCCCTAGGTGACCATGAGCAAGTCACACATTTCAAACATACGGATATTGGTGCTGGCAAAATTATTGCTATTTTTGAAGAAAGAAAATTTGGAGGGAGGCTCTGTCCTGAAATCACTGGATTAAAGGCTATCAAGACATTCATTTACATTTGAACTGACACAATGATTTCCTGATCCACTACAGATATAGATTGCTAGCAATTAAAGGATAATTATAGCTGCTGCAAATGGTCACATTGTCTATAAAACTCTGCCACATGCTATTCTTTTTTGTTTCATTACCATTCAACCAGCACTGCTGACATATTGTTACCTCTGCTCACCTATGTATATGTTGTTGTGGTGGTGGTGTACCTTCAAGTCATTTCTGAGTTATGGCTATCCTAAGGTGAGCCGATCATGAGGTTTCCTGAGGCTGAGAGCACTCAAGATCATCCAGTGGGTTTCATGGCCAAGCAGGGAATCAAACCCTGGTCTACAGGGTCATAGTTCAGTGCTCTAACCAATACAACACAGTGGGTCTCCCTCTGCCACACTGAAATAGCATCCATCAGATGAAATTGACTTTGGTCCATAGGGGTCTGTACCATGATGAACCAGTCCTTAAGGCAGAGCTTTCCAAACTTTTCATGATGGTGACACACTTTTTAGACATGCACCATTTTGCGACCCAGTAATTTCAGTTTTACTAGCAAACTGGAGGTTAAGCTAACCCTTTATAAGAGATACAGACACATACATCAATAACAAAATGTATGGGGACACAACATATCTCATGAAAACCTTTCATATATTTTTAAAAATATATGATTTATAAATAATAACATACATTTCCAAGATTGTAGACAACACACCTACACACTTCAGGCAACACACTAATGTGTCGTGGCACACCATTTGGAAAGCTCTGCTTTAAGGTATCACAGAAGCCCCTAGGTCAGCGGTTCTCAACCTGTGGGTTGTGACCCCTTTGGAGGTCGAATGACCCTTTCACAGGGGTCACCTAAGACCATCGGAAAACATGCCTAAGACCATCGGAAAATACTTGTGCCCGGCGGCTCCCCCAAAGATGTTGTCTGTCCATCGGCCAATCGGCCTGTCCCTCCTCCTGCCACTGCCCCCTCCCTCCAGGAGGCCGGACTCTTGGGCCTCCCTGCCCCCTGGGTTTCCTGGCAGCCTCACCACACTAGCTGGTCGGCTACCTGGCTGCCTGAGATGGGCAGGGAGGAGGCGCAGGTGGGAGCTGGGGCTTTGTCGCGCCTGTTTCTTCGCCTGCGTAGCACAATCCTAAGCGCTGGGTTGGTCGTGGGCTCAGAGTGG
This sequence comes from Iguana delicatissima, assembly GCA_948472985.1. Lineage (NCBI taxonomy): Eukaryota > Metazoa > Chordata > Lepidosauria > Squamata > Iguanidae > Iguana > Iguana delicatissima. The sequence goes on along the minus strand of CAOKZL010000382.1, from coordinate 323,753 downwards.
CTCCTTCCCAGAGGCAGCCCGTCTGTCCCACCACCGCTTCTGACGGGAAAGTGGTGGCATCTGAGGGGCGGGGGCGGCAGGTTTCATCATCTCTCCCCCTGGAGACACCCCAAGCCCAGGAGAGATGCCCAGAAAAGGTGCCTTGATTCACTGCGCGCGCCCCCGCCCCCAAGTCCCTCCTCATTGCACGTTGCCCTCCTGCCTGCGGAAGGGCCTGGCCTGGCCCAGCTCCTGTCAGCGCGTGCGCTCCCGCCCTTCTCCCTCTGTCGGGCACGCACATGACGCAACCAGGGCAGCAGGTGCAGCTGGGTGGCCACGGGCCCCATTAGCGGGAGAGGTGCTGTTGCTGCTTGCCCGCGATGGCGAGATGGAGGTCCTGGCCCAGCCCGTCGAGGGCACCGTCTCCCTTCTCCAGATCCCTCCCTCTGCCCCGCTCTGCTCACCTTGGGATCTCTCCTGGGGATACTTGGAAGGAGGGCCCGGGTCACCTCTTGGTGCAATCCAACGGATGTGGGAAGCCAAGGGATGCACTTGGCCCTGAAGGGGCAGAAAGAACATCCCCAGCAATTCCTCCCCAGGTGGAAAAATGAGTTTCCTGGTAGCTGGGAAATCCCCTCCGGGATTAAAATAGATCAGCCAGAACGCTGTGCCTTTTTCTCTTGGTAACCAAACACTGGAGAGTCAGCATGGCAGAGTGGCTTGAACTCTGAAGACCAAAGTTCAAATGCCACACTCAGCCGTGAAAACCCACTGGGCAGACTTTGGTTAGTCACATTCTCTCAGCCTCAGAGGAAGCCACGGGCAAACTCCCCCTGAAAAGCAAAGCCAACGCCTGTTTTCTGTGCAGAAAACACCTTTTCCCCACACAGTGTTTTCTGCTCAGAAGTCAGGGTTTGATTTTCTTTTTAGCGCAGAAAAGGAACAATTTTTTTTCTCCACGGCACAGTTCCTGCAAAACACTTCAGGACATTTAACAATGGGACCCCTTTGTTTTCATCTGCAGCAGGGAGAAAATTTTGCAATTATCCATACTTGCATGCAAGGACAAAATACAGTCGGCCCTCCGTATTTGCAGGTTTCATTTTTGTGGATTTGATTATTCACAGGTTACTTGCTGTCACTTCTACTGCCTCCCTGTGCCATTTTTAATAGAGACTGCAAGCCTCACAAGACTGAGAAACTGCGACCGAGGCTTGTAAGTCCCTCATGCAGTGACTTTTGCCAACCGACCCAGCTTTCCTTCCAGGTGGGCTCCCACCCTGAGCCTTTGCCTTTCCTAAGTCCTGGTTAGTCACACTATGTGGAGAGCAGCTCCCCTCCCCGGATACAAAGAGGGGGTAGCGTGCTTTGAGAAGAGATTTTTGCTGATCAAGAGAGGGAGGCTGCTCAGCGTGGCAGGTGCAGTTTACTATTGTTATATTAAGACTGTTACCCATGCTACACCATGCTTCAAGACAAAATTTCTTTTATCTGTAATTAGAAATAAATAAATATTTCACAATATGTAATTACATATTGTTTTTGTGATTAATCACTATGCTTTAATTATGTTCAACTTGTAACAATGAAAATACATCCTGCATATCAGATATTTACATTACGATTCATAACAGTAGCAAAATTACAGTTATGAAGTAGCAATGAAAATAATTTTATGGTTGGGGGTCACCACAACATGAGGAACTGTATTAAAGGGTCGCAGCATTAGGAAGGTTGAGAACCACTGCACTAGGTTATTCCTTGCCACCATGGGCTGCTATGGTTACTTAACTGGAAATTGGGAGCATAGTAGTGATTCAGTTCATTGTAAAATAGTTTGCATTGGAGCATTCCCAGTTTATCACTATCAGGGAACATGCTCATTTCATACCAACCATTTTATCCCAGTTATTTTATAAGAAGTCGTGCTGGGGATAGACACAATCAAGGAAAGCATGGTCCTGAGTTTACAAGGACACAGCAGAGCTATAAATAAAAGGGGCCATTTCTGCACTAGATTGTTATAATGCTATTATTCCACTTTGAACATCCTATGGAATCCTGAGTTTTGCAGTTTAGGGAGGCCCCTCACTAAACTGCAAACCCCAGGATTTCATAGGATGTTCAAAGTGGAATAATAGCACTATAACAGTATAGTGCATAAATGGCCAGGGTGTATTGGAAGTTCTTCATTCATAGGGTCACTATAAGTCAAAGTCGACTTGATGGTAATTAAAAAGAACAAAACTTACTGTTCTGACTATTATGATAACAAATCCCTAAGAATTTTTTCACCTATCATCAGTTGTGGTCTGCTGCAGTTTCCCCAAAATAAACAGCACTGTTCTATTACTCTCTCAGCAAAGCATCCTTATAGCCTTTCCAATATTACACTCTTACATCAGTAATGTGCAGTGTTCAAGCACTTGGAATTAGCTTTGAACTTGCAGTATTCTGCCAATGTAAAACATCTAAAAATTCACAGTAGATGGCTTAAACCTCTCTACTAACACACACACACACACACACACACACACCTTAAAATAGGAATTTTTAGGGGGAAAAATTAAAAAGGTATATAAATGATAGCTTTCTATTTTTCTGCTTGGCATAGCATGATGTGCATTCTGGCCTTGTAGCATTTGTACTAAGCAAGGCATGAGATCAGATTTCTCTATCAGATCTCATGGTGTGTTTGAACATTTGCTTAAGTACAGCCATACTGTTTTATCTGTGTGTGTGTGTGTTTGTGTATGTATGAAAACAGGAGGTGTGGAGAGAGGAAGGGAGAATATTGGATATGGACATTTCCCCCATTCTAACTACCTTCATGTTTTTATTTAGCTAATCACATGTTATAATTATGTTCTTCCTTGTTGGTCAAATAGATGCTTTGGGTAGGTTGAGTTAAACAGAGGGAATTGCACAAAATAAGATGGGTCTGTGATAATGAGGTTTCCCCATTATCTAGGTAACAGAGCTTAAGGGAAATAGTTATCCCTCAGGCATACAAAGGGTTAATAGACTGATAGGGTTAGGTTACATTGATTGGAGGTCACGTGAGATAGATCACATGAGATATTTGCCCAATCAGGGGGGAGAAAGGAGAAAATCTAGATGCTTCAATGAGAAGTGAAAAAAATCCTCAAGAGACCACGAGGAAGGGGAGGGATGCTGGTAGAGGCTGTTATAGATGATGCCTCTGAGATCGAGGAGCAACTGACTGTGCCAAGGACTGGGCCAGTGAGTGAGCAAATCAACTTGCAAACATCCCCCGCACTGGAAGGTTAAACAGAGACAGAGTTGCCCCGGCCAGCTCATGACAGAGAGGGAATCAGCAGTGATTCAGAGGAGCTATAGCCAGCTGTGCCCATCAGCCCTCAAACACACAGAAGGCTGAAATGGGCTGCGCAGAGGGAGGCTGCATGGACTAGGTTGCCAAAACAATAACAAGCAGCACCTGTTCACAGTGGCTATTTAAGTCTGCCGGCATGACTGCTCTTTGCTTGCAGCAAATTACTAGCAAGCCCTCATGACCTTCATGTCTCCTGCTCCCTGAAACCCTCCGGACAGATTTCTGCCTCCTGAACCTTTGGACTGGACCTTGAGTTTTCCTTGGGTTTGGTATATTCGGACTCTCCTTGCAAGTATTCCTGACCTCCCTCCTCCCTTGCTGGCTGCGGCTCGGCAGGGAGAGATTCTTGACAGAGGCAGACAAGGCCGCGTCTTGGGCCTCCTCAACATACCATCTCAGAAATGACGAACTGCTGTGAGTTGCTTAGAATGTGTCTAGTTAGCTACATTAGAACTTTGTTATTTTGGACAGTTTGACTGATCTTCAGAATCTATCTGTGCTTATAACTACTTGTAACTATCAAGCATACCTGAGTGGGCAAGCCCTTTCATGAGAATTATTTTCTTGTTTACCTTGCATGTTTAAAATAAATGCTTTTCTGTAAGCCTCTGTTCCCTCTCCATTCCCACACATTCCTTGGTGCACGTGTAGATAGGATTCCTCTCACTCAGAAGGAGGCGGTGAAGGAAGGGAAAGGATCTTTGAACATAGAGACTGTGCCTTCTCAAGCAACGTCCCACTGCATTGCTGTAGAGTGGGCTAAATCAGTGGCTGGTGGCAGCTCGGAATTAAGCAAATTTGGAAGGAAAATCTCTAGCTCCTAGTCAAGGCAGAAGTCAGCACTGAGAGGGAGGAGGCCCCCTTTTCCCTCGAATCCCCACAGGGTCAAAGTGTCCTTCCTCAGCAGTGCAGCTCTCATCCAAGTCACCATCTATGACAGTATTTGCTTCTTTAGAAACCCACAAAGAAATCTGATTAAAATATTCCAATGCCAGCCAAATATGCCTTGGCTATCTATCAAGCATTAACTATCCTAAGAACCAAAATCTATGCGTGATGGCATCAAAATGATGCAGTCTGGAAAGATATTTCTTAAAAGGGCTTGTTACCATTTTTTTTTAAAAAAAATCTTAAGTTACCCATTGTATAGCTTCCTGCTTGCAGTTACTTTTTGGTTTTCCTTAAAATGGAAAAAACAACAACCCACAGTTTAAAATGGTTAGAAAAATCACCTTAAAACTGCTTCAAAGTCCCCTCCAAATCATTTTGTTGCCCCAAATGACATTACGAGCCTTTGCATCACCTTCAAAAGGAATGTGACTGTCTCCTTATTATCCCTTTTTTGCTTCAAAAGCAATGTGTCATGGGTTAATGTCGCAAATTATTACAAAATGTGTATTTAAAAATATTTTCTTCCAAAATGCACATCACTACATACATATTTCTCTCCAAATATGTATTTTCAAATATATTTTAATGTGTGTTCTTCAACTGATTATTGCATGAGCATATCTGGGAAACATGAAAAACAGTAGATGCCTATATTCTGGTCTCACTATTAGTTTGGGAGGTGCTGATCATGTCACTTTCTATCAGAATTTACAACAATTCCTAGTAAAACTGTCTAAAGCAACAGAATAGGAAGCAGTCTGGATTCCGTTTACGAACAATAAAACAACTCCTACAATACTAATGCAATCATCACACCATGTTAATTCCCTTAAGCATCAACAATGGGACCCAGTAGCTCAGCAAACTGTCAATGCTGACAAGAACTGACAGGCTCTCTGGCAACTATCCCATGGCAGAGGAATGTAAATGACTCTCATTCGTGTTATGTCAGGAGAATGCAATTGCACCCTATGGGAAGTTTTTTGCCTAGCTGCTATTGATAAGGCATCTGTAGTTTGCCAATATTTGCAACAGGAATACATGTACAATGAAAGAAAGCAGACTTAGCATTTCATGGGTGATCTATGCATCAGAGGCCACAGTGTTGTCACAGGGTTCAAATAGTGGCACACAAGCAGAAATTCAATTAAATGTTTGTCTTGCAACAGGGATCTTACTATCCTGAATTGGTTCCACATTAATGATCCCACTGTTCACTAGAAGATTATAACACAAACACGTGAGTAGGGTACAAGGCTGTGCATACAGGCCCTGGCTTTGATGTCTCAATTCTCACTAGCAGAACCAATCACCTATGTACCAGGCTGTGTTTTCCTATTCACTACCACTATATTTCAAATGAGTTAGGATTGTCCATGCCATTGTATTTTCAATTCCTATGTATGGCTGTGAAAGCTGGACAGTGAAGAAAGCCAACAGGAAGAAAATCAACTCATTTGAAATGTGGTGCTGGAGGAGAGTTTTACAGAAACCCTGGACTGTTAAAAAGACAAATCAATGGGTCCTAGAGCAAATAACAACAACAACAACAACAACAACAACAATTCATATATATATATATATACACACACACATACATACATAATTATTGTGATTGCTATAAGTCAAAATCAATTTGATGGCAGTTAACAACATCACAACTTTTGCCAAAAAAGGAAGTTCCAGGAAAAATGGAGAGAGAACTTTTGTGCATAGCTCTGACTTCACCTATCCCCTTGTTTAATGGACTGGAAGTGAAACTTTGTCAAGTCTTATTCTGTAACAGTTGCCGGAATGAAACCTAAAGTTGCTCTTTACAACACTAGTAAGATGAAAATCAAGTGACTGCTTGTTTTCATTACTTTCATTTCACTGGTTGTTTGTTATATATTACCACTTTTTCTAAGGGCCACATCACATTCCACTTGTTGGGATCTCCACCAAAATCCTCCTAGTAGAATGTAATAGATAGGGTGGAACACCTTGAATATTACTGCCTGAACAGAAGTTTGCTCTGTAGTGAAAGATGGATATGTAGCTTATATACTTTAATATGTATAATAGAGAACTTTCTATTATCCCTTACTGCACAATGAAAGCCAGTTTTTCTGTTCTCCTGCACAAGAAAGGTGACTATCCATCCATCATCATTTAATTTAAATAAAGTTAAATAAATGTTGTTGTTGTGTGCCTTCTACTAATTTCTGACTTATGGTGACCCTAAAGCAACTCTGCGGATATTTCTGCATGAGACTGTTATAGCACTATGATTCCACTTTCAACATCCTATGGAATCCTGGGGTTTGCAGTTTTGGGAGGGGCCAGCTGTCAGAAATGGCCTATAACAGGGTTTTCTTGGCAAGATTTGTTCAGAAAATGTGTGACTTGTACTGGGTCACCCAGTGGGTTTCCACGGCTGAGTGGGGATTTGAACCCTGTTCTCCAGAGTTATAGTCCAATGGTCAAATCACTACACCATGCAGGCCCTTTAAATAAATGCCCATACCATTACTTTCAGATGCTTCCAGTCTAGTAGATTTTAATCTGTACTGGATGAATGAAAAAGTTCTCATTCCTCTGTGTTTCTGATTTTTAAATGATTGAATTCTCCTAGTAGAGTCACAACAATGCAGCATGTTCCACCAATAAGTCCTCATTTTTTCACAGCCAGGGATAATATGAACAATATGTTCATTTGGCTATGCTTCTGAATTTAAACGAGCAGCTCTTTATATTTTACATACTGAAAGAAGAGGAACTGGCAAGTTGTTGAGTTGTTGATGCAATAGTCACCAAAAGTCCCTCTCCCACCCATACAAAAAGCAAACAGGTAAAAATGTCTTTCTGTATGTGTGTGTGTGTGTATGTTGTATTCAGCACTGGATTATGTAAGAGATACTTCACATGTTATGCAAGTACAAATTGCCTTTTGTTAAAGGGAAATGCTAATGATATTACATTTCTCTTATTATTCAAAAAAGTTGTATAGTAATCTGAATCTGAAAACTTAGAATAGTAAATAGTAACAGTAACAATGGCCCTTTCCGCACCCTACTTTTTCTTGGCAGCATCCAGTGGGGATCCCGGCATTGGTACTGCTGGGAAGGGGGCACGACGGGAATGCTCCCCGCCACACTGGCTGGATCTGTGATGAAGGAGCATGATGGCCCTGCCTCTCCCTTCCTCAGTGTACTTTCCTGGGCTGTGCTTTTGCAGGCCAGGTAAGTCTCGGATGGCAGTGCGATCGTGGGTCATTGATGGGGAAAACTTATCAATGATTTAATCTGTGATTGTGCTGCCTGTACATGGAAGAAGGATGGGATCAAGACAACGTCATGCAGAAGCGTTGTTGCAGTCCCATCCTTCTCCTGTCCCCATGGTGGGTTAGGAAGGTGGTACAGAAAGGGCCAATGACTCTCCATTGAGTTGACTCTCAACTTTTTGGACTAACAATACTCCAGTCAGCAAGCGGCTATACTTGCCTGGGGTGTGTGTGGATTCTGATAGCTCTAGTACTACACAGTAATTTACCCAAGCTGTGATGATTAATTACTAGCATTTTAATTTATATGTGTACAGAATACAGTTTGCAGTCCTCTTGAGCCCTCAAAGCATCAAGGCCAACATTTTTAAAAATTAATATCATACAATATACTGGGGCAATTAGCTGTATTAGAATTAAAAGCAAATATATAAAAGAGGTAGCATAAATTAAAATATCACAGCATTCAGTTTAAGGTTCAATTTGTCTGAGAGGGGTCAGAGCTGTAATGCAGGACAGCTGTAAGAACTCTGCCAAGTGCTTATCCATCCACCTACACATCTGCCTGGACGTTAAGATCTTCCTATGCCTGATGGTTCAAGATAACTAACATCAAGCTTAAAAAGGAGGAAGGAAGAGGGGAAAAGGGGGGAATATGGCAGCCAACTGAAAAACTAACTGGTTTGTAATTTAACATGAGCTTTCATGCGTATAAACCCACTTCTTCAGACGCAGTAACAGAGTGATATTAAGGCATCAGGTATGAAATATTTTTAGACAATTGTGGGAGTAGGATAGAATGTTGTAGGATCCAGAAAGACACAAACCTCATTTTTTTTGAAGCGGTGAGTGAGCTGATACCAGTCTTTCAGATCTTTACAGTGGTCAATTAGTACTGATATGCGAAAGCAATACAGCTGCTTATCAAAAATCAGTTTCCTTGGCTTCAAAACTCTCAGAAGATGCCTTTTCTGAGTGCTGATTTAAGAGTTACTTAAAATTTAATTAAGGCCATTTCCACACTAAACTGTTATAGCGCTATTATTCCACTTTCAACATCCTATGGAATCCTGAGGTGTGCAGTTTTGGGAGGGGCCACTTGGCCCCTCCCAAAACTGCACACCCAGGATTCCATAGGATGTTAAAAGTAGAATAATAGCACTATAACAGTCTAGTGCGGAAATGACTTAAGTAACACTTTACATTTAAAATAAAAAGTGACCAGTCACACATAGATTTCTTTACTAATTCCTTGGATTTAGTGTCAGAAAACGTTTCTGTTCTGAGAAATATCCTCCCTCCATCTCTCCTCCTGGATACCCAAAAAGCTGTGCTAGTCTAGACAATAGGTACAAACAGTATCCTAGCTATTTACTGAGAAGTAGCATCAGGAATAGAACAGAAGCAATAAGAAAGCTGGCTTGTCTTTTACCTCCCTGCCACTTTTACACTCAAAAATAATCCCACCACTGCTGCCAATTTCCCATGGCAGGAAATATACAGGTCCCCCAGTATCACTGTCCCAGTAGGCTCCTCATAGCTTTTTTTTCCTGTAAAAGAAAAAGCATCAATGACAGAGAAGACACGTTAAGCCAAACAAATGGGTTTGACGGGGCTTAACCAGGCCTTTCCAGTCCCATCTCTCCACTGAAATTGGTAGCATTCTACGGTGGTGAATGATAAACATTAAAATATCTGAAATTCATGCATCTCCTGTGATCATCTAGTTTGGCCCACAGATTGCCAGATGAAACCTAGGAAACTAAGAAGAAAGCAGTTTACTCATTCTGTACCTATTTCTTTTTAAATTTTGACGCATATACATTCCATTCTTGTCACAATAAATGAGATCAAAAGTAGGCTGTTGGCTCTTTCAGGTGTATAAGTTGTGCTCTCAAAGGTTAGCAAAGCTCTTCCATTGTCTCTTTTTTTATTGAGACAGCCCAACAAAGTAATTCAGAATCCATGCCAGCTATTACATTTCTATTATAAACTGTTTGGGTGATAAGATCTATTCTGCAATCCATACTCAATGACTAAAGCAAATACAAATAAGCAGGTGTAAATTGAAAAGGTATAAAAGGAGCACAGGGGGATTTGCTGAAAGTGCTTCACCCACTTAACCTCCGAACTATCAGTCTAAATCAATCAAAGTAAGGGATTATCTTATCTAGTGCCTGCTTCTCTCACTTACTATGACTTTCCTTTCTTGTGCTGCCTGCAGATCCCCCTTTCTCTTTGATTTAGTTTGATAATACCTAATGGTTTGTTTGCATAACATATTTCACATAAACTCCTTAGCTCAATCTTGTGGGAACGACCTAGAATACAAACTGTGCAAGTGTGCCAGTATGAAGAGGTACACAATAATATTTTAAAAAATAAAACTAAAAAAGTGCTGAAGAGCACAGAAAAAGAGAACAGGAAAAAATGTGGACTTTAGACACTGGCCTTTGTTAAATGCAAGCTGCAGGGATGAAAAACACAGACATTTCTTTTGTAATATGCTACATGCACTAGCGGAACACTTTAATGAGATGGTGGAACAATTCTGTTTAGTGATGCATACCCCCATAGATACTCAGCACAGGGGGCTGTACAAAGATATAGATGGGCAGACAGACAAGGAAAATATCAAGGGACCCATCTGTTTTCCTCTAACTTGGCCATATGTACCCCTGGATGCAAGAACCATCTCTGAAATAGCAACTTCAGCAGCACCAAGACAGACTCATACTGTGTCTGCACATGAGGTTCGTGGCACTTCTATGAATAAATGCATAGTGCAGACTAAATGAGGTACACCGCATTCAGCACACAAACTGCTGGGCAAATGGTATAGTAATCTTGCTGAAGCTAACTGTGCAGGTCTCAGTCTGATCACTGCCTGGATAGAAAGCTACTTAGTACAGAAGGAAGGCAAGATATAAACACACTAAATAAATATTTGCTCATCTCTTTACATTTTGGTCCTCTCATTGAATTCTACATTTAATTATTACGTCATTCACTTCCCATAAAAGGAACTTCAGTTCCATTTGTGTGTGTATATATGTGTGTGTGAGAGAGAGAGAGAGAGAGGGGAATATGAATGACTTCTTGAATGTGAGGAGCATGGGTATTTTTGAAATTACTTCCCGTTGCTCAAAGAACAATTAAACTAATTCGGTTAATAATGAATTATCATAAAAAGAAGGAAACAGACAATGAGCCTTCTCCTGTTCCCAAGATTTACTCCACAAAGAGTAAAATGTATCAGATCCCCAAACTTTTAGTATTTTTATCAGGAAAGGACAAGTAAATGAAGCATGCATTCAAATTTGACAGCTTCATGGTTACAACAGCAGTAGTCTGGACAGGCTTGGAAAAGTTATCATGCTAAAATTTATCATAGAAACTTGGTGGGATTTTTATTCCTGCTTTGTTTGACTTTGATCTATTCCCTCATACCAAATGGGTGATTCCTTTTGATTTCTAGATGACAGCAGTCCTTGAGTTCTGTAGTCCCTAGTGTTCACAGAATGCTTATTTAAATCTCCAAAGCACCTCACATGTACAATGCCAATAAGCCTGGGTCCCTGCCTACTTAATACCCATGTTTGTGCCTTATGGGAGGGAAGCAATGTAGTGTGCTCCATTTGGGCCTCAGAATAAACTGTTCAAGCAACCAGAAGGTCTTTCTAGTCAACATGAGAAAAGGAGAAAGACTTGCTGACTAATTAATAGCAACTTGTAGCATTGCCAGGAGGTGGGTCACTGGCAATTAGTGCCACTGTCCAGCCTCTTCTTCCAGAGGTCCTCACATCTCCCAAAGGCCAGGATGTCACTACACCGCCATGAACCAAGACTGGCAGCCAGCTATCTGCAACAAAATTGATTCCAGATGTGTGGGTTCCTTGCCCCTCCCACAGCAGCCTTCCAGGTTTCCTTCTTGTGGCTTATTGTTAATGTATGCCTTCTCTTTGCCAACAACTTGTCTTGATGGGGCATGACTGGCATTGGATAGGGTTGTTGTTATTGTTGTTGCTGCTGTTTCACCATAAATGTACATGGCACTTTACAAGTAAAACAACAACAACAACAGTCATTCCTGCCAAAGACATACCATCAAATACATAAATACATACATAAACACATACATACACAGAGGAAAGAAAGAGCAAGGCAAATAAAAACTATATAACACAATTGTAAATCAAAATATACAAGATGATAAAATAATGCTATTGATGGAAGCATTTCTGTCAGAAGATGTATCCTTTCCATCCTTACCTTTTTCTTAGATGTGAAATACTTCCTCACTATTAGTTCCTGAGGGCTGCATTCAGTGTACTTTAGTTTTTCTTTAGTCATAAAATGATGTAAAAATCAGATTTAAAAATGAATATTAATGTGGTCAGATTGGACTCAATTAAACTAAGCTGATCATTTAAAGTAAGGTGGTCAATTGAGGCAGATCCAAGGACCAGTTTTCTACCCTGGGACTACCAGACAGAATCCTATTAGCAAAATATATGTGTGTAAGTGCAGCTTACATGTGTGTTCTGTTGGCCCTCCACATCCATGAGTTCTGCATCCTTGGATTCAACCAACTACAGTTCAAAATATTTTTAAAAAATCCAAAAAGCAAATCTTGATTTTGGCTCATCCAAGCACTATGCTGATGTGTAGGCATATCCTGCTGTGGTCTCCCACCATTTTATCAGGGGGGCCTGTATGTTGTAACATCAACAAATGTCTGTTTTTGAACACCAGCAATGGATGCTAGTCCATTTTAGTGGGGATACCCACAGAAGCCCTGATCTTACACTGAGGAGTCAGAGCCTAACACTACCCAGTTCTATGTCTCTCCCCAACATGTTTCTTCTTTTGGAGAGGGTGCAGGGAGGTATTATCTTCCCATTTTTGTCACATACAAAACCTCTCCCTCACCCAGCTGTCAAACTTTGGGAAGAGCACTGCTCCTGCTTACCAATGTGGAAAGAAGAAGGCAGGGAGGCAAGTCAGGTGTGACAACTACCTCAGCTTTGGTGGGAGAAGGAAAAGAATTGTTTGGTGGTATATGCCTGCATGGTACATGTTGGACTTGATGGCCCTTGTGGTCTCTTCCAGCTCTATGATTCTGTGAGGATGTGCTCACAAATGGAGTGCACCCTCCTACCTCTTCCCCTCAGAACTATGGCACTTGAATTGTCTCCATGGTCTCTCCCCTCCCCACCACTAAGCAGCTGTAGCAGTGGCCCCTCCCAGGACTTGACAGCTTTGGGATGAGGAGTCTGGGAGATTGCACAAGGGCTACAAAATAGCACCTTGTAAGCCATCTAAAAAGAGACATGCAGTGGGCCCACTGGGGTTTGATTCCAGAATCCCCCACAGATACCAAAATGTGTGGATGTTCAAGTCCCATTAAATACAATGGTGTAGTAAAATGGCGTCTCTTTCTGCTGATGAATGTATGCCACTACGCTAAAGTCTTTAAAAGGGGGTCTCCACTGTGAAATTGTCATGCTAGAATTTATCAGTAAATTTGATATCATTCAATTCATACATACCTAAGCGAGACGCTTACCTAAGCACCTCCTCCCCTCAGGCATCTGCTGCAATGATATTAGAACCTGAGGGGAGGAGTCTCACTGTGAAAAGCTTGTTCATACCATGAAAATGTTTGAGCTGTCCATACTGATCTCACAGACTCACCCTTTCATTTCATAACTTTTGGCAAACACACTTTATACTTTTCCTCTCTGCATCTCTCTCTGTACAGAATATGCTAACTGGAGATACTTTATACATTTGTCAGGTTGGACTCTAATCTACTGAAATTTTCTCACACTCGTTTGGATAGTCTTTACAGTCCTATGTGATATTTTCATGTTCATGTTCTATTTACCAGTGATTATTTAAGTCTTTTACTCCAAATCTCAAGTCAAGTCTCAAGTCCTTGAAGATACTTTCAACTCAAGTCTCAAGTCTGGGAGCCAACTTTATACCCCAGCCTATATTCCAGAATTTCAGGACAGAGTTGAATAAAGTCAGTTTAAACAACTTAAGTAGAGTTGGTCTTCCACATTTGTGATTTTGCCATCTGCAGCTTCGGAAGTGGAGAATCAGATCCTTCTTATGCCTCCCTTCCCAAAGCTGGAGGCTTTTGTGCCAGTGGGTATAAAAGAGTCAGCAGCTTTGGAAGTGAGGGATAGGATCCTTCTTACTACCCCTTACTCAAGCTTCAAAAGCTTCAGAAGGAAGGATTCTTCCTCCTCAAGCCCATTGCCTAGCACATTTGCTGTCCTCCTCTGAGAAATGTGCCCTGCATGCTGAGGCCCTGATAATCCCTTTAAAAGGTGCATTGCTGTTCCTACAGGCTTCTGCAATTTTTGGAGGTGGGGTGGGGGCAGAAAAAAGTCACATCTGGAGAACCTGAAAGGATTAAGAATCTTGAAAAATAAGTGCTGGTGTGGGGAATAGTCTTAGAGCTACAGTCAATCTGGCCCTGGTTTAAAGAACAGCAAATAATTAGGGTAGCAATTACAGGGCGTTGTAGAAGGCTTACTTTTATATAGACATTGGATAATCCTGTAAATCTCTTCAGTTTCATATTTCTATCATACAGATGAGTAAATAGGTGTTATTTTTTAAAAGAGGATTTTTGACTAAGTGCCCAGCTTTTCTCTATTAGGACAGATGGTAAGATCTAGGGATAATTCGTTTCAGAGAGCTTCCATTCATGTACAGAGAAAATAAAATGCATTCATCTGGGTAAAATCAGTTCAGTAGCTTGCCTGTGTCACTAGAAGAAAAATGCAGAATTCTGCGAGAACAATACTAAATTCTGTCTATGAGCAGAGAGATTTTCAGGGAGAGCAAGCCAGATAATGCATATGTTCACCTCTTTCTTCAGTTCATAAACATGCTACCCACTGAGGTTGGGAGGGATGTTCTGGGTAAGTTCTGTGTAGCAGTGATGACTCTGACAATGTGGTTTCTGCCCTGGGCTGCAACAATGACAGAACCTGGGTCTGCAATTGTATTCCATGCCATAAGGGATTTTGTTTGCTCTGCATTTTGAAGCACATTAACCTAATCCACACTACCCAGATTAATCCAGGCATATTTTCCTGGGTCAGAAAATCTGTCAAACTGCTTATAAGAATAATAAAATTTAAAATAGAAACTCTGATAAAAAATACATTTTGAAATGCATTATTTCAAAAGTATGTGTTATGAATACAAATTTAATAATCCATTTTTTAAAAAGAAATCACATCTTATAAAGCATGTGATACAGGTTGGATTTAATAACACACATGGAACATTCTGAATTATATACAAGGTAATTCAGCTCTAATAGTTTTTCCCCCCATTCTTGGAAACGTTACCATGAACTACCTATGACGAATCCAGACAATGCACTGCAAATGTCTTGTTCTTTGCAGAACTCTTGGGAGTTAATAAGAGTTCAGCCTCAGTGAAACTCTGCTATGTAATGTGTCTTGATTTATTAATGCTGTGTGTGTGTGTGTGTGTGTGTGTGTGTGTGAGAGAGAGAGATTCTCCACTTTTGCTTCACTCAGAATCAGACATTTTGTATTTTATCTCAGTATGTGAATGACAGAGTAAAAATGAATAGCACAGCAAGTTGCCTGTTAAAGCGGAAGGTCCAAATGGTGCATTTCAGTTCAGCACATGTGAACTGAGTATTAACACTGCTAAACAAGAGTCGTGTGCTATCCAGAACCAGTTCTGCATTTTCTTTGCACTAATGCAAACAGATTTTACAGAATTCAAGTTGAAGCAGCAATGGTAAAAGCAAAGAAAATTAAACCAGAACAGTTCAAATTCATTTCCCAAGCAAAGCCTGTTACTTGCACTTGCACACACAGTGCAGCGTAGCAGATGGTTTTCTGCAGTGTTAGTTTTGGAAGCTTGTGTTACTAGAGCAGTCATTCTGGTATTTTCCATCTGACTGTCACTGGGGGCTTCCTTATCATGAAAGAATTTATTAAAAATACCACTAACTGCTTCACTACAACCATAGTGATAGCATTCAGGAAAATATGTAAGGAAGTCGGTTCTTTACGAAAAGAAGGGAAATAATAAATGAATAAGTCTATTTCAATAGGATACAGAAAAAAAAGTTAACAGAATGAATCAAGAATCAAAGCATGTGTGAGAGAGAGAGAGACAAAAGGATGTGCCTGAAGCCTAAAGAACAGATGGCAAGGGACCCAAATTTTATCTCAGGAAGATTAAAATTGACAATTATTAGAAATGTTCTCCTCAGTAAGAATGAGATCTGTATTATTGATATGCCCAAGAGCAACCTCATTTCAGACTCGGAATTCAACACAGTAGCACACAGTCTATTCCTAACATAAGAGGAATATTGGCAAGCTGGACTATTTCCAGAGAAGGATGACCAAGATGATCAAAGGTCTGGAAACCAAGCCATATGAGGAACAACCTGCAGAGTTGGGCATGTTTAGCTTGGAGAAGAGAAGACTAAGAAATAACATGACAACCATGTTTAAATAGCTGAAGGGATGGCAGGTAGAAGATGCAGCAAATATGTTTTTGGTTGTCCAGAGACTAGAGCAGACACCAGTGGATTTAAATTACAAGAAAAGAAATTCCACCTACACATTAAGAAGACATTCTTTACTGTTCAGTAGTAGAATAGACTGCCCCAGACAGTGGTGGAGTCTCCTTCTCTGGGGGGTTTTAAACCGAGGTTGGTCAGGCATCTTTCTGGCATACTTTAGAGGTGTGTTCCTGCATAGCAGGGCATTGGACCAGATGGCCCTAATGACCCTTCCAGCTCTAATATTCTATGATGCTGACATTTTATTCCTCTTCAGAACCTCAGGGCCTGTTATCTTGGAGGAATACATTCATAATGGCCAGATTATTAACTGCACCTACAGTGTAACTGAAGTTTCAAAGTTTCTATAGCAGAGACAGTTTCCCTGCACTAAGCTGTGTGACTAAATTGTGTTACCTACTGCCACCACAACTTTTAAAAGCTAATTTCTCCAGCTTCCAACTTCCTTAAGTTGCTACTAGATAATAGCTGGTTCCTGAAACTGGTCAGAAGCAGTTGCTCAAATAATGAAGATTCAGACAAATTACAACCAAACAGCAGGGCTTTGAACCTTTAATAGGCTCAGAGGATGAGCCTGAACAAGTTTACTAATATGAAATAAGGTCCACTGTTCAATTAGAACTACTTCTTGGTAAATATGCTTGCAACTGTAGCCTTCTGCTGTGATATACAGTCAATTGCAGCTTTCCCTTCCCTGTAATTCAATTTACCTAACTACCCTATAAAGCCTCTGTACCAATGCTTAGTGCCATAGAACTTCCTGACAGTCAGGGCTGTCCAGCAGTGGAATACGCTGCCTCGGAGTGCAGTGGAGTCTCCTTCCTTGGAGGTTTTTAAGCAGAGGCTAGATGGCCATCTGTCAGGAGTGCTTTGAGGGTGTTCCTGCATGGCGGGGGTTGGACTGGATGACCCCTGTGGTCCCTTCCAACTCTACATTTCTATGATTCTATGAGGGAATCATAGAGGGAAAGACCAAAGGGAAAGACCAAAGAATAGCTCCAACTCAATCCTATCCTTAGCTAGACAAGAAATGCAAATAGGTGCTGATCCAGTCACCTTGTGGTAGCTCCCTCCGTCTCCCCCCACCAATAATAATTGATTCTGAGCTGGGGAAAGGAACCAACTTACTTTTGCTTCCACCTACCTACCTACTGCGGATGGGCATTTTTGTAGATTAACTGACCATAAGTAAGGCCCCTCCTTATGTGTATAACTGTGTGTGTGTGTGTGTGTGTGTGTGTGTGTGTTCATGCATGCCTAAATATCCATTGACTGAGTTGATATTCATTACCCTGGAAAAATAAAGCCAGCATGTATATATCTACTTTTTACAACAACTTCTGACAGACCACCTGCACATTATTTCCATTCAGATTAAGCTCATGCTATTTATCCTTTCCATGCTTGGAGAGCAATCATGCTTGTCCTTACTTCAAAGGCTGCACACTGCTCTCTCCAGAGCACTTTTTTCTCCCAAAGGGTCAACAAAAGCAATTTAGTGCATTGGTATTTTATGGGAGCAAACAGGCTTTTCCCTTCTTCAATTGGTCAGCTATACAAAGTGAAATGGGTTTTATAGCTATCACAATAGATTGCAGGGGAATCCTCCTGCTGTTACCAGCCTTCATAACCCCTGTTACCAGCCTTCATAACTTTTCTGTTAATAAACAACTCTCTTGATTTTAGCAAGGATTAATCCTCGACAGAGTCCTGCAGTGGGTACATGGAATCTCTTTGGAGAGTGGCTTAATCTAGTACATTTAGATTTATCTCAGAATACTTGAGAATTTACTTGTTAGTTAGTGAATCATCTATTCAAAAGGTTAAGCTTTGCAGCAAGAATACGAAACTGTAGATGTGTGACAGTAAAATGACTTTTAGTAGAGTGTATAATTAAACAGAGAGCCAGTATGGTTTAGTAGTTTGAGTGTTTGACTATGTCAGAAATTACTTAAAGGTGCACAACAGCAATAATAATTAAATAACTGTTTCAATTTTTCAAAAAGTTGGCCAGGATCAAAATAATCCTGCATGTGTCACAGAGAGTGGAAAACTAGGGCCCTTTCTGCACCTTACCTTCTTCCAGCACTGGGGTGCGGGGATTGTGCGAGCAGCCTCTGGCGAGAGGCTCTCGCGTCCAGAGTCCTTCGGCTCCACACGAGCTCCCTACTCGCACAAGAGCCCCGCCTCTTCCTTCTGCAGTGCAGCCTGGGACCTTCCCAGGCTGCGCTGGGGCAGGAAGCGCAACCGGGGCCTCTCTGGAGGCCCCGCATGCCAGCTAAGTGCGCATGGGGCCCGAGAACAATGAGCGATTGCACAACATTTTTGGCTTCTAGCCAAAAATGAAAAGGCACGCGATCGGCACCTGCCAGCACCTGGAGCGTTGCGCAATTGTGAGTGCATTGTGCAGATTACTCCTCACAATCGCGTGACGCTCCAGGCACCCGTTCGCATAGAAAATGCCGTGCGGAAAGGGCCTAACTCTTCTGTGCTCTTGCATTATTGTCATTGTTGTTATGTGCTTTCAAGTCATTTCCAACTTACAGATGTCCCTAAGGCAAACCCATCACAAGGTTTTCTGGGACTGAAAATGTGTGATGAGCCCAAGGTCACCCAGTGGGTTTCCATGGCCGAGTGGGGAATCGAACCTTGGTCTCCAGGGTAGTAGTGCAGCATTCAAACCATTAGACCCTGCTGGCTCTCTCTTGCATGATACCAGTGTCTTTTTCTTACTGCAGGCCTATACTGCTGCAGGAGATGCCTCATTGGTGAGACTGCCAGCCTTAAGAAGTAGCTTTTCTCATTGCACTAGGAAAAGAGAGGAAAAGGGAACCTATAAAGTCCCAGTGCTCAGGCAACCCTTTGGATCCCGGTCATCATTTCTGCATACTGTTTTTAAAGCTTAAAATGGATGATGCATGGATGGAAGTCAAGGTACCAAAAAAAAAAAAAAAAACCCCTCCAGAGAAATAAAGAAACATTTTTAACATCACCCTAGTTGTTAGTAAGATATCAATTATGTCACTGCAGTGGAACTAGAATTCCCACAGTCCCTACAGTATTATAATTCTGTGTTTCATGTGACTCTTAGGAGAAATGTTCATTGCATTGAAATACACAAAAAAGAAAGAAAATGCCCCATTGAGCATGGTAACAGAAAATTCATGAGAATATAAGCTCTTCTGTCTCAAATATCTTACAGATTCCAGGCTGCACATAACACAGCCTTCCACTTTATCTGAAAAGAGCCTGTTAGTCTTGCTTTGCATTTAGAATTTATTTTGTTCATGCCTCCCATTTTTCATCTGCATAAATTTTGATTAAACGTATCAGTCAAGTCAAGCTCCACAGAATATTAAATATCTCCAGAGGTAGAGGTAAAAGCTAGAAGAGAGACTGTAGTGTTTTTGATGGTATTAATGTCAAGAAATTGCACAAGTTACAAAATTATTTGAAGAACATCCTGATTTTTTTCAAGGTATTTTTTTTTCATTCTGTTAGGTTATACACACATTTGGATTTACTTTGGGCGGTACAGTTTTTGCTTCTGTCCCATCTCTACCTCCAGCCCCAAGATTTTGTCTTATACAAATACGATGTAATCAAACATGACTTGATATAATCAACAAATCAATATATAGTTTAGTTGCAGTAATATAGTTCCTTCCCTAATATGACTGAAATAGCAAACTGATTTTAAAGATAGGATCACCATAAGTTTAAGCAATAATTACAGTTTAAAAAAATTACTAGTTCAGGACTGAAAATTGTTTTCTTCTTTTGTCTCTTTTTGCATTCTTCCTTTCATCAATCCTCAACCTTTCCTTTATCAGCATAAAGGTATTTGATGGGCACAAATGGAATACTGCCATATTTCTTTGTGTACACACACTCTTCAACTTTTCTCAAAATGCCTCATGAAATGTTTAGACAGTGCTTCAGGTTCATAGCCCAAATTAACTGTGCAGCCATGGTGAATGCAGGCTGGAAAAGAACAATAGTGTTGACTATAGCAATAATAATAATAAGCTTTTGAAAGTACAGAATGCACTTGTTGCCATTATATGACTTCAAGTTAACTCTGACTTAGGATGACCCTCTTGTAAGGTTTTCTTGGCAAGATACATTTAGAAGAGATTTGGCACCAATTTCTTCTTAGACTGAGAGAGTGTAAATTGCCCAAGATCACCCAGAAAGTTTCCTTAGCTAAGTAGGGATTTGAACCTTGTCTACCAGAGTCCTAGTACAACACTCAAACCTCTATACTATGTCAATTAATCATATGCACTACATGTGTGTTGTCTTCTTCTAACTCTTAGAACAAGTCAGTATTATCACCCCCATATTGTAGTTATGGAGCTGAGCCCATGAGAGCAAGGCCACAGGAAGCTTCCGAGGAGGGTGGATCTGTCGTCCTGGGGACAGCAAATGCATTCTTGGGTTTACTACTGCTTCCTCTGCTGCTGCTCCTAGTTGTACGGGACTTTTTTTTTCTGGTGCCGAACTTTGTTGAAATAGGTTCTAGCTCTGGGAGTGCTCCCATAGAAATCAAAGCAATAATGCAATGTGGTCAACAATAAAACTGAGAAAGGACCTGCTGTTCTTGCAGCGATGGCTCCATCAGCTGCCCTGATGAGACCACAGTAAAGGCAAGATTCAAACTGAGGGCATCATTTCCCCAGCATGAGTTGGGGGGATAAACTGTAAGAGTTGCAACATATGAGGAAGAAGATAATGGTTGAGATCCAATGTAATGCTTGAGGAAAAATGCTCACAGGTGTACTTATGCTGAGAGGGAAGGCCCAGGCCCAAAGAGGGAGACAAGAGACATCCAACTTCTTGTGGTGCAGTGGGCACTTACAGTGTCTGCCATGTCTGCGGTGCTGGCCAGGACTTTCTGGCATTTCCTCATGGGCCAATTAGTGGCTGACTTGGTTTCAGCAATGGGGGAGAATTGTGCTTAGGCACCCAACCAGCATTTAAGTCAGCCTTCTGTTATTACATTGTCAAATGGTAAGAACCAGCTGTGCAAAAAGGTACTTGATATCTCCCTGAGCATGCATGCATATATACAATAGCCTGTACAGAGTGAATTGCCACCATTGATTCCAAACATTCAACAACATTTCAGCTGTGGATCTTATACAAGGACAACTTTTCTTCAACCTAATTGTCAATACTGATGGAAAAGTTCACCAAGATAACTTCTGATTTTCCCTCAGTGGCCTTTCTTTTAACCCTGAAGTTGTGTACTGCAGTTGTCTCATTCCACATTCATGAGGCTGGAATATGCAACTGTGGGGACTCTTCTGGTCCTCATCTGTTACACTGTTGAATTTCTAACACTCTTGAATTTTAACACAGTAGCTTCCATCTGTGGTTTTAAACAAAATCTATGGAGGGCCGTAAAGTACACAACAAACAAGGTCTTTACTAGTGGCTTGTCAACATATGTTTCATCCAACAGCTGTGGTCTTTTTGGGGGTGGGGGTGGTATGGTTTGTTTACAAGCCATGTTAAAAATTTCCAGTTCTTTCTAATGACAAGGATCAGGAGAAATGAAATCTTGGATGCTCACTAGGCAGTTAGTGAAGCCATTAAGTACTCAAAGTGGGTACACTTAAAACACTGCTTTTTTGTTTGTTTGTTTTGTTAACTTGAACACTATAAAAATGTATACAAGTCTCCTTAATAAAGCTATATATATCATTTTGCTAGAGAAATGCAACTTTAGATTGATGAGGGGTTATAAAAATGCTATAAGGAATCACGTTAAATTTTTAGAATAAGGTTGTGACAATGATAAGCTTTTTAATTATTTATTTCTAAGATACTTATTATGAACTTGTTTACTTCTTCCAAAAGAGGTGACTATGTATGTCTGTACACAAGCAGCTGCTGAGAGTGACACCAGAGATGACACTGAAAAAGCTACAATTGGGTTTCTCAAATTTATTTGAACAGTATTTGAATGGTATACGCAACAACAGGAGACGTTTATTCAGTCAGATTCTGTGGGCACTGGAAGATGATTTCTGAATGCTTTACCTTCAGACTCTTAAGTGAGATAAATTGTTTTCTGGTATCTTGGTATTGGTAAGCTCCACATACACACACACAATAGGCCTGAAGCATTAAAAACATTCAGAGGGGATCCTAAATGCTTTAATTAAGACTCAGCTATGTGCTGGGGCAATGAAAACAAATAGGAAAAAGAAAGCAGAGTGAAGTCCTGCAGGGCAGGGGAAGAATGGAGTTTGTCCAGTTCAACATACAAAGGGGCAGATTCAGATAACAGTTGGAAGTGACAAAGCTGCCAAATATGACTGTCCAGCTGAATGATAAGAACAAAGCCTACAGTTTCCTGGTTGGCTCAGCCCTACATTTTAAAAGGACCCTCTCAGCACACAGAGAGCTGCAATCTCACAGTTCAATGCAAGCTTGTCAAAGCATTCAAAAGGGGCTGATGGCCCCATTACCTCAGTCAACACCTCAATTCTTTATCTCTAAATCCCTCCGTACGCATCTTTACTGCTTACAAAAAAAGCCAATACATTCTCAACAATTGAATTATTAAGAGTCTGTGGACATTGCCCAGTTTATAAAAAGGGCCTTGTGATAGCAATCTTTCTAAAAGTCTGTTAAACCAAAGACACTTCCTTTCTTGACACTTACTCAAAGGCTCTGTTTGAAGAATGCACGTTTAAGGCCAACTTTGGCTTCAGTCAAGAAAGAACATCATAAGCTGCAAAGTTTGATTTCCCTGTGCTATTTCTACTGTAGGTGGTGGAAGGGAGGGCTTGTGGGAATGTAGAAGTATTGATCATAACCGTGAGTTTGGAAGGAAAATCCTTCAGCTGCAAAAAGATGATTGCAGTGTCTTTCTTCCCTGAGGCATTTGTTCAAAAAGAATGGTGAGCGGCTTTAAGGTTGTAGCCCGATAAATATCCCTGAAGTACATTGCTGTGAACTGCTCTCCACAATCATTCACTAAAATCTCTTGGGTGGATTCCAAGAACATCTGCATAAAGCTTTATCTAATGAAGGGATCTCCTTTCTTACAATACAGAAACTCCATGCGCCTGGAACTATCCAGTGTTCTGTCTCCTTGGGTGCTGGTTTAATGACCCTCAGGATGACAGAGGTGGACTTCAGAAACATCACCAGGGTTTTGACATCCACAAAGGACAAAACTATTGTAAAATCTTTACATAATGGGCTATGCCTACTTTTTTTCTCAGAACATCTTCCAGCATTTTGTTCCTGTGCTTTGAAACCAATCTTGGAGCAAGAGAAAATCTGTAAAAACCATCAATTCTCAATCAGACAGCTGAAAAAGAGTATGTTTTAGAGTGGAATGGCAGGAGGGTGTCCATCAATTGCAGCTTCTAATAAAAGCAGTATCACATCAGTTGGGGAAAATGCACTGAGTCTACCTCTCCCAAAGCAATTGGTGTGGCAGATACCAGGGGGTCACTGAAGACCAGTGTATATCAGAAATTAATTCCTTAATAAAATCAAGTCTAATTGGCCTCAGATTGTCACACACTAAAATAGTTCCTCAGCAACTACCGAATGGTGGGTTGGTTCACAGTACATGCATACCACTTCACTTTTTCTTTGTGGTCTCTGTGCCACACAGAAATGGGTCTTGCACCTGTGTAGAGCCATGATCAGAATGTTTTAGAGCTGAGTAACTTGGTCGGAACCTGGCCCCTCCTATCTGCAGCACATCAAGCTAGTCTCCCTTCAGTTTTTAAGGCTGTCAAAGTAAAACACTGACCAGAGAGAAGGTTGTGTTGAGGGCACAGATGACCACTTGAAGAAGATCAGGTTGCTCACCTGTTATTGTGGTTCTTTGCTTGGTGATCTGTGAACTCACACAAATGGGGTTTACTGCCCCTATGCAGTGCATCATTCGGAACCTTCTAGAGCCACTATGCAAGTATTTTGGTGGTAGCCCCTCCACCACTGGTACCAAATGACCAACCATATTCCCAATCAAACCCTCAGTTCAATGGCCATCAAAACAGCAGCCCAGGAGTTAAGCATATTGAGCATGATGGAAGTTGGGAGGAAGGGTGAGTGTTATGTGAGTTCACAGATGACCACTTGAAGAACCAGTTACAGGTGAGCAACCTCTTCTTCTTCATGGTCTCTGTGGCTCACACAGATGGGAGACTAACAAGCTAATAACCCAGGTGGTGGGTGACCCATGTGGCACAGGAGTACAACACCACTCTCCCAAAGGCAGCTGTCAATGTCGAGTCAATCTGTAGTGTGTAATAGAGGTCAAAGGCTGAGACCAGGTACCTACTTTGCAAAAGTCCTCCAAGAGAACACTCTTAGGACTGTTGAAGAGGCAGCCATAGCTTTTGTGGTATGTCTGTGCAGAGTGACAGAAGGAATTTTTTTGACTAGTTCATAGGCCAGGTGAGTCATGGAGGGGACCTATTTGGAGAGACAATGGGCAGAAACTGATAGTCCCTTCTTGTAGCTAGAGTAACAGACAAAGAGTCTTTGAGACTGTTGAATGTCAGCTGTCCTGTTAACATAAAAGGTTAATAGTCTCCTAACATCCAAGCAATGAAGTGTCTGTTTAAATTAAATGATGGGTTCAGCATGAATGTAGGTAGTATGATGTCCTGATTTAGGTGGAAAGCAGAAACCGCTTTGGGAAGAAAGGAAATATCTCATCTGAGAACGACTTTGTCCTTGATGAAATGAAGATAGAGAGCACTGATATGGAGAGTGCAGAATTCTCCAGCTCACCTGGCTGATATTACTGCCACAAGGAAGTCCATCTTCCTTGCCAGGAGATGGATGTTGCCATCAGTTCAAATGGTTTCTGGGATAGCTGTGAGAGGACAAGCTCCAAACTCCATTGGGCTGTGGGAGCCCAAACTGGAGGGTGCAATTTCTTATGGCCCATATGGCTTTGAACTGTTTGATGTATTATTAGTAACTTGCAAGCACAGGGAGCCTTCTCCACCACCAACATTTCGAGACGCTGATATGGAGCTTGGCTTCAAGGTCTGTTTAAGGACCCCTGAGAGAGACCATCCATGTGGATTCCCCAGCCAACTATGGATGTATCTATCATCAGAAACTTCATAGGCTGATGTAGAAGAAAAGGCATTCCGGCTAACAGATTGTCAGTATGGACCCACCATTACACAGAGTGATGAGCTGCTCTTGGTATAATGCATCACATCCAAGGAGAATCCACAAAGATGTTGAATATTGACAGAAACCAGGCATGAAGAGGTTGGATCCAAAGTCACATATTGGGAGTTACAAAGGTTGTGGAAGCCATGAGACTGAGCAACATCTGAATGACCTTGGCAGACACTTGTCTTGACCAGCGACAGTGAGGAACAGCACAATAGAGGCTGTGAAACCTATCCAGAGGAATGTAACCACCAGGGATAGTAGTTGAGCTTGTGGGAGATCCTTAAACCTCTTTTTCTTCTTATGACACCTATGGTCAGCATGGTAAGAAGCAGGCTCAAGATCAAGAGAACGTCTTGGTAGTGAAGGGATTCTGGTACAGGAGATATCATTCTTCAATTTGCCAGTACTGACAGCATGGTCAGACATGGAATGCTCGGCACCTTAAATCAAGGGTGCTTTGGTCAATGGCTGCTTAGAAGCAACTTCTGCAGAGGAAACAGGTGCAGTTGGTACTGAGGAGGTACACAGAATCAAAGACTAACTGAACATAGAAGGAGCATTCAGACAAATTAAGGTCTGCTCATACAACAGATCATTCAGGCACAAAAGTTTTTTTTTTCCAGCCCTGTGGTGTCATCACTTTATAATATGAGCAGGACCCAATATTATGATTCTCTCTCAGGCACAACAGGCAACAGGAGTGGCCATCAGTACTCAGAATTTTTGCCCCACAAGTGGAGCATTTCTTAAATGGTCCAGATGGCATGGCTATTTAGCACATTGAGGTAGACATAGTAGCTGTGAGAGGGGAAACCAGTAGAAGAGTCGAGAGACGTTCTGAGTCAAAACCACATGAATAGAGTTACCAAGTCCAGGAACAAAATCTGAAAAGCAGTCTGAGTCAAGGCTAAGATGCCAACAAAGCCAAAATGCACAGCTGCAGCACTGGCAGACAGAAGATACCGAGGGTATGAGCAGATATGCAGCTGGTCATATAGTACCTGTGGCCAAAACACTTGCATAACAACTCTAGAAGGTTCTGAAAGATGCACTGTGTGGGTAAAGTAAACCCCATTTGTATAAGTCATAGAGGGAAGGTTGTGTTGAGGGCAAAGATGATCATTTGAAGAACTACAGTTAACATGTAAACAACATATTCTTCATCTTCATTTTATCTGTGACTCACACAAATGGGTGACTACCAAGATTATATTTGAAGATGGGTCAAAGCACTGAGGAACAGAAGACAAAATTGAGCAACCAAATTGAGAGAATCACAATGACCTGTGACTAAATAAGGAAACCCCTTGTGTTTGGGGTGATGTGAAAGGAAACGACCATTCTGTGCTGTTCAATATGCACTAGCTCATTTACACATACAAGGCAAGGCATCACTTCATGTGCAAGCTGCTTAAAGTGTAAGCGTGTCAATGGTTTCTTTATATGCAAGTAGTTAACAAATTTAAAGAAGACTTTAAAGTTAGAGGCATAGATCTGAAGATGACACAGTTTGAAGAATGTTTACCTAAAGGAGAAAAAGGATTGCTTTCTAAACTGTATGAAATACTGTTGAGAATAAACCTGGAAGAAGAGACTGTTAAAGACTGTATGGTCCAATAAGCCAAAGGTCTTGGACATAATATTTTATTGGAAGACTGGGAG
This sequence comes from Iguana delicatissima, assembly GCA_948472985.1. Taxonomy (NCBI): domain Eukaryota; kingdom Metazoa; phylum Chordata; class Lepidosauria; order Squamata; family Iguanidae; genus Iguana; species Iguana delicatissima. The sequence continues at coordinate 296,831 of CAOKZL010000382.1, read as the reverse complement.
AAGATCTGGAGAAATAACTTATACGAGGTCATATGAGGTCTCCATAAAAACTTATTAAAAATGGTGTATAGGTGGCATCTCTCACCAGCTAGGATAGCTAAAATATACAAAGGTTCCAAAAATATATGTTGGAAGTGTAACAACCAGACTGTAACATTCTACCATCTATAGTGGGAGTGCAATAAAGCCAAAAAATATTGCAAATCCACAATGCAAAAGATTTTGAAGATAAAAATAGAATTGAAACCAGAATTCTTCCTGTTGGGGTTGTTGAAATTGGAGAAAAAGGAAGAAAGATCTTGAAACACTGATTTGGCACATGGCTTTGGTGGCCAGGATAGTATTTGCTAGATATTGGAGAGCAACTTCTATTCCAACAGTAGAAGAATGAGTGGAGAAATTGATGGACATAGCTGAAATGGACAAATTTACTTACATTCTGGATGGGAAGCCAAATAGCAAATTCTGCAGAGATTGGGCACCACTTAAAGATTTCTTGCAGACAAAGAAAGGGATTGAAAATTTATCTGGATTTGATTGTTAATTACCTTATACTTAAATAATTTGGTGAGTTTTTATTAGAAAGAATCCCAAGGGGTTTGATGCCTTGGAGATGAGTTATACGGGAAGTGGTCCATAGCAAATTGAGATTATTTATCTAGTTTATACATTTAAATTTGCAACATTGTATTCTGTCTCTTAGTTTCTAGAAAGATGTGAAGATCTGTGTACATTTCTCATATGTTCATGTTTTTTAAAACCTAAATGGTGTAGTTAGGTTAAAGTGACTGAGGTGAGAATTATGGGATTACATTTATATGACATTTATACTTATATTACATTACATTTATATTTAGTTTTCTTCCTTTCTGAATTCAGAAGAGGTATGAATTCAGATTTTTTTTAATGTTAGCTGTACCTTCACCAGGTGGGGAAACCTCTTTTTTTAAAAATACAATTTTTTAAGTATATGTATACGTCAATGTATATGTGTGTGCACAGTTATGTTTTCTTACCTGTATTTTTGTACATTTTTGTGTGTGTTATCCTTTTTTCTTTTTGTTATATTCTTAATAAATATTTTTTTTAAAAAAAAATTTAATTCAAAAAGAAAAAGCAGTGTAAGACTGACGAGCTGTCAGTATGCTTTAATTTAGATGAGACTGGCTTTATGGTTCATAAGAGTATAGAAACAAAGGCACAAAACTAAGTGATCTAATTTCTTATCCAGGTTTTTGACTCAGTGTGTTTTGTTCAACTAACAATATTATCCAGCTCTGGGTATTACTAGAGCATCAGTATATAAAAACTACCTGTACTGGCTTGATAGTGGACTTGTTGGGACTCATTTCCCATTGTTCAAGAAGTCCTGAATATAGGAACATGCAGGGAGCACTAATTGGCATGCTGTGGCCACAGATTTGTGAAATGTCTTTGCTTGTGGGTGGTAACACTAATTGTTCAAAAACCTTTATACAAGAGACCACATTTTAGGCAAAGCAAGGTACACTTTGATCTTAGCTGACAAATGTGAAGTTACTTTTGTGATCTTATACCAGTTTATGCATTCACCAAGGATCAGTGATATACTGGGAAATGGGAGATGTATTACTTGATCTCTCAAGCAGAGTAATCAAATTGGCAAGGTAGAAGCTGAACAACAGCCAGTCCTACATGTACCTATACACATAAGATTTGGCCAAGAAATAAAATAAGCTTAGCTTTCTTCATAATCAAACATATGGTCTAATGGGAAAAGAGAACAGGAAAAAATGGCTGCAGAAAGAGAATGGGGGTGGTGCAACATTAGATAAGAAGTCTGAAAACTAGTAATTAATGACCATAGGCATGCAAAGATTGCCAACTCTAACATAATGAAACAGGATTGTAGAAGAAGCTGCTCATCTGCCACTCTGAAAACCCTCTAATTCAGCTGGATCGCTTTGTAAATGCTAACAGAATGGAATCTCTCTTCACTTGATTTCTCCCCTTCAAGCAAAAGTGGGAGAGTGTGAGTACAGGTGAGCAACTCAGGCTGATCTGAGTCAGTTTTGCATATGTTCACCTGTAGTCCATTTCATTCCTTATTAATTGCACCCATGCAATTAAAAAAATTGTACACATGCCCCTCCCCATGTACATTTATATATTTAAACAATTTTGGGCCATATTTTTCTCTTTTTTTTAAAAAAAAAATAACATAGAATGCTCCATGAATTTGCATGGCATCCTTGCGCAGGAGCCATGCTAATCTTCTCTGTATCGTTCCAATTTTAGTACATGTGCTGCCAAAGTGAGCACGGGCCATATTTTCTATTATAATAGTCTTTTCTAAATCTAGATAGATAGATAGATAGATAGATAGATAGATAGATAGATAGATAGATGGATGGATGGATGGATGGATGGATAGGAGACAGACAGGGATGGAGAGACAGTCAGACAGTAACAAAATTGTGTCAAAACATTCAAGGAGTACAGAAACTGGTAGAAAGGTAAGATTCAATCCGCAGGTTGGTCTGAGATATGAGGGTGAGGTCACTTTGGAGCAGAAGCTAGCAGAACAGCATCTCCCAATCCAACATGTTCTCTAGCCAGCCCACTGACTGATGACTTCACATTCTCTCGTCTTCAGGAATAAAACACGCTAACCAGCCAATGAAGTGCATACCCTCCAACTGTCCCAGTTCAACAGTCCTGATAAATTCCCTATAGTCCTATTTTTTTTCAACTACTTTTAAAATGCTCTTGTTTCTCTTTCTTACTCCCACTTCATCCTCAGCCTACTTCCATTGCTGCAAGGTAAGTTAAAAATGCAAAAGTAGTTTCTGCTCAATTAACTCAGCAGCAGGGAAGAGAAGAGCCAGCTGAGTCTTAGGCCCTTTCCACATGGCATTTTCCATGAGAAAGGGTGCCTGGAGCATCGCATGATTGTCAGGAACAATCTGCATGACGCACTCACAATCACGTGACGCTCCAGGGGCTGGCAGGCACTGATTGAGCACCTTTTCATTTTCGTCTAGAAGCTGAAAATGGTGCACGATCGCGCATTGCTCCCAGGCCCCACGCGCACTTACCTTGCATGTGGAGCCTCCAGAGCTGCGTCGGTCACGCTTCCTGCCCCAGGGCAGCCTGGGAAACTCCCAGGCTGCGCTGGGGAAAGAAGAGGCAGAGCTCTCGCGCAAGCAGGTAGCTCTTGCGAAGCTGAAGGGCCCCGGATGCGAGAGCCTCTCACCAGAGGCTGTTCGCATGATCCCCGCACCCCAGCGCCGGAAGAAGGTAAGGTGCAGAAAGGGCCTATTAGGCTCAGGCAAAGTGCTACAGCCTCTCCTAGCTTGTCTGTTCTTTCTCATTAATAACTTTAACCACCTTGAAACACTCAGATGTTATTTGGCCACACATGTCCTAGTTTTCATCTGTGAAATACTGGAGGGTAAATGGGGTGCAAGTGGACAAGCAACAGTTGGAGGGCAGCAGAAAGAAAAGTCAAGTGAGTGGCTACACGTATGGGAGAATATACAGTACAATTCTAAGCAGGTCTGCACAGAAACAAGTCCCACTCAGTTGAATTGGACTTATTGCAAAGTAAGTTTGCATAGGATGGCAATCTTGGAAAGAAGATGCGAACACAAGATCGGGAGGAGGTGTTGGGTTTACTGAGGGTTGTAAAATATCTTGCACTGGCATTGTTAGCGGGGCTCTTTGCAAAAGATATAAACCTGAACAAAGTGATCCAACTGGATCAATCAAGACTATAAAAAAGGCAAAATTTTGACTAATAGGCAATTTAACCAATCAAGTGCTAGTGTTAATTAGTGGAGCATTTTAAAAGACCATAAGAGAAATATCCAGTGAATATTTTGTCTGGCTCCATCTGAAATTCCTGATAAGCTTTTAACTTCCTCTGTCCCACAGATAAGGCACATATCCAAAAGCACAACAATGAAACAGATAATAAATATCTACACATCTAGTTTGAAATACATATGGGTAGAAAACTATCCATTTTGGTTTCTGTTCATTGTTAATATGTGGAAAATAGGTAGTGTTTTGAAACTAATGAAGTTACCTGAGAAACAAATCCATGGTATTCAGTTCATATTTACATAGCTTTTCTTTTCCAGGAAAAAAAAAATTGAAAAAAAATTGGCCTAAAACTAATTAACCCACAGAATCAAGAGTAATTTGCTAGTTAACACTGATATAAATTTCATTAATCTTTTGGGTCTACTCTCATTAAGAGTAACAATTGGCTTTCAGTTTCTTACAGCTAACCTCTATGGTGGAGTGAATTGACTGCTGACTCAAATCTCTTCTGACTACTAGAGAAAATCTGTATTTTTAAAATTTAATTTAATTTAGTTAGTTAGTTAGTTAGTTAGTTTTTCCTATTCATTAAAAACCAGGAATACACTAATGGACGAATATGTTGGAATGTTCATCTGGCACTTTTTACTCCCCCCCCCTTTTTTCGTACACTTTAAGCCAGGAGGAAGAATCAGATTCATAGCTGAATCAGCATTCTATTCAGAGAAGAATGTTTACAAGGATAGATTTTATAATGACATGAAAATACCTAGCAAATCTCCCTTGTCACACAACAATGAGAAATATTTAGCATTTGCTATCTTGTTAGGTGAACAGTTGTTCCGATAAAAGAAATCATAAGGTTTTTTTTAAATGCTATTTATAAAACTAAGGAAAGTTTATTGTCTACTTTTGAAGTACCTAAAACAACATACAATCAAAGCTAAAAGCCTCAATCAATGTCATCATCCTCTCTCTCTCTCTATATATATATATATATACACACATATAATATGTGTATATGTGTATGATGACATTAATTGAGGCTTTTAGCTATATATGGAGAGAGACTGCATGTGTGCAAGAGAATGTGTGTTCTAAGATGTTCTCTCTCTCTCACACACACACACACACACTCTCTCTCTCACACACACACATCAGAAAATATAAACTTAAAATCTAGCACAACACAAAAATATTAGTAGCTGGGGTTTCCTTCCTGCATAAAAGCACTTTTACTTGATGACACTTGGCAAAACCAGGATTTCACTTAACTCTTCCAACTTCACCTATGCCTTGTCTCTGGCCCACAGTTTGTATTAAAGGGCTGAACCACAGTGATACAAAAGAGGTTTTGCTTGCTGAAGGTTTAGGCTCAATCTTTGGCATTTCTGCTTAAGAGACTTCTACCTGAATCACTGGACAGCTGCGAACCAAGTGGTCTGATTTACCATATGACAGTTTCCTATATATTCTTGTGATGTGGAATAAAAATTTCAAGAGCCTGAGATTATCAAGAAACCCAAGAGAGCATAAACAGCGCACTCAAGCATTACTACATTCATGCTATTGGTGGTACTGAGGGAGAGCTTAACTTCACTCAGCACTAGGATGGAAATTTCCCATAGAGCAGGATCCAAGTTTCTCCTTTCTTGCTGCTTCCTCCATACAACCATTCCCTGCATTATACTTTTTGTTTGTCCATGTGCACTGAGCATATGTCAAAATCCCATTTCCATTTGCAGGTGGAACCGTGAAACAGTCTTTCCAACATGCGGTAGTAGTAAGCCTTTCGATATATTATCTAGTTGTGTTAGCTCCTTCCCTGGAGGCTAGCTTAGTGTCAACTATTGGTTATGTTTGGACCAGGAAAGCAAAAACAGTAAGTTCCGTTCCTGTGGCTTATCCCTCACGTGACTACATCCATTCATGGTGGCTTCCCGAGTTTCCTGTTATCAACCTCTACAGCTGTGTATAAGGGGTGTGTGAGAATAAAGGCTTGGCAGGAGACGGTATATCCACAACCAGAGATTATGAAACGAACACAGTATCAATCAACCAGGCGTGAACACTTGGGTCTGCACCCAAAATCTAAGGCAGACAGAAAAGGATGACAGTTGCACCATGTAGCACTGAAGTACTTTGAACTATTACTATGATTGTAATAGTAAGAATATGTTATTCTTTGTGAGATTAAGGGATTAAGAAAATGGTCTTCAAACAGGAGCAGAGGAAATCAATAGACTATTTAATACCCTGTGCCTATTGAAATGTGAAATAAAGTCAGTGAGAAAAAGTTAAAACAGCATGAGATATCCACTTAATGCCTCTGCAGGTTTATTCTGCACAGCTCTTACGAAGGGGAATAATCTGGTATAGTTGGAATCAGGAACGTACAAGCGTTCAATCCATTGTAGTAGTCATTCACTGAACTCAGTGGGAGGTCTTTCAAGATAATTGCTGAGGCCTATAGAAGCAGCAGGAAAGTGAGAACTGCCAAGAGGATGTAACAGAAAGGAGTATTTATTTATTTATTTGGAATATCTGTATCTCACTTTTTAGTGCCAAGAAGTTCTCTTAAGAAATACTCAAAAGATTTTCAAAATGATATCATACTCAGATCTAGTAGGAACGTTGCTGGGCCACAACTTTCATTATCCCTTACCGTTGCACATAAGGAAATGCAGCTCAACAATATTTGGAGTGCCAAAGATTCTGTAGAAGCTGTAGATTAGACACAGATGTTTAGGATGTCTATACCAAACCAGAATCATTTAGAAAGCACTTTTTTCCCTCTAGATCAGCTACATCCAACAAAATCCTAGGGCGAGTGAGGGATTCTTGAAGTAACCCATGGGCAAAAAAAGAAAGTCATCTCTTTCTGGCAGCCCCTCCTCCCACCAGTCCTTCCAGACAAGGGAGGGGCACAGAGGATACCCGTTTTCCAGCACACTCTCAGTAACTTCCATTTTATTCCTATACCAAGTGAAGTTTCCTCTGATAGGCTGAATATTGGATGTGCATACCAATTTACATTTTCTTGAAAGAGAGAAGAAAAGGTAAGAAGCTAGAGCAAAAGGAAGCAGTCTGTAAACAATGTGAAGTATCACATTTCAAAAGGCCTATATTCATCAATAAGAACCTACTTGCCTAGACAGAAAAGAAAGCAGCTGTTTTTATTATTACAGTGGTTAGTTGTTAGAGGGCCTAAATACTGTAAAGGCACCAGATCCTGTCTGATTTTGGAAACTTAAGTGGGTCAACTCTGGTTAGCAGTTGGATTGGAGACCACCAATGAATACTAGGTGCTGCAGGCTATATTTCAGAGGAAGCAGCTGGTAAAACCACCTCTGAGTATTCCTTGACTAAGAACATCCTATGATTTTCTTCAGGTCACCATAAGTTGATAGGCAACTTGAAGGCAAATGCACACACATAGTTAAGAGAGCTATGAGATCATGAGATGGTTGAAGACATGAGACAGCACAGACGTACCTTTGGATCTAGCAGTCTCTACTAAATTATTAGTAGAAGCAGGCTCTTTTCATTTAATGAGAAACCAATCAGACAACTTCAACTAGCTGCCTGCAGAAACTGGATTAAAGAATATGCAGTGAAATATTGTGTCAAAAAACTGACTTTGACAAGAGTGAAAAGTGGAGAAAGGAGAAAAAGGAAAGAGAAAACAAGATATTAGCATTAAGATGGGCTTTTCAAAAATACCAGCAAGGTAGAACAGCACTGAGGTCTGTGGACCGTATTATTCACCAACAAAGAAAGAGCCCCCCAGATACATATGGTGCACTCTCAGATGCTTGAGCCTTGCCTTGTTAATTTGTGAGCCCACGTAGGTTGATAGCCAGGAGTTTTGGGTGCCTGCTGCACATGAGTGCAGCCTGCATTTGAGGGGGAGCCACCCTAGCTTAGAAGACCTAGACACACTTCAACAGAGGGAGTGCAAAAAGGACTGTGACTGAAGTTGTTACCTTGGTACTGGGACCTTAACATCAATGACACATTTTCCAACCTGGTTACTTTTCAGATGTGTTGGACTACTATTCAGATCAACCCTGGCCTGTATGGAAGTTGCTTTAGTGTACTGTTCAGGCTCCAGCATAGTAGATCTGAGGTATCCTGCTGGTGTTCATTACACTTTTAAAAGATGAAGTCTAATTACACACTGCCCTTGAGAGGCATCACAGGGGCTCTGATGAGCTGAAGTGGGACTTCTTGTGGTAAAAGGCTTCATAGGGATATCAACTGCAAGTGCTGCTAAGCCTTATGTCTCTACTCCATAAGTATAGGATGCTAATGAAATGTCAGCAATACAGCATGGAATCTCACACTCTAATCTCAGCTCCATTTGCCTATATCAGGAATGGCAAAACTTTTCCTCTCTAGATATTTTTCACTGCAGCCTCCAGATACCTCAACCTTCATAGCCAATGATAAGTGATTACGGACTTGTAGTTGGAAGCATCTGGAGGACAACACTCTATGCTTTCTGATAAAATGTCATGGCAGGAGTCATAAAACTTCACATAAATATGGGCAGGGAGAAAAGGGGGGGTGGCAGTATGGTAAAATGGTTCTCAACTCTTGCCCACCCTAGATGGTTTGAGCTTCAGCTCTCAAAATGCCTTGCCTTTGGCTATATTGGTTGAGGTATGTGACATTTCAAGCCAGAGACATCTGGAGGATCATAAGTTAACAGCTGTGGTAGATTAGTCTTCTCCCTTAAGAAAATGCTTGGTTATTTCACTGACCAAAGAAAGCACAAATAATAGAAACAGACAACAGAGCAAGATAAGCCGCTGGAAGACACTTCAGAATTAAGTACCTGCTTGTCATCTGCTGTTAAAATAGACTTTATTCCAATAGACAGTGCAGCTCTGAACCATAAGGAAGCAAAAGAGAAGACCATTTTCTATGCATCACTTTTGTGAGCAGATATTAATGGTTCCAAAGCCAAGTGTTAAATTTTGAATTAACTGAACCTGAAAAGAAATTCCAGCTAGACATTAGGAAAGACGTCCTGACAGTAAGCACTGTTTGATGGTGGAATGGACTGCATTGAAAGTAGGCAGACTTGCGTTCAATGGAGGTTTTTAAACAAAGGTTGGATGGGCCATTTTTTCGAAGTGCTTTAGCTGCCTATTCCTGCATGGCAGGGGATTGAACTAGATGATTCCCTCCCAACTCTATAATCCTATGATCACTAGAAGATGATATTTCAGAAAACGAAACAAACAAATCCCTTGCCAAGGTTTTTAAATGCCCTGCCCAATGAATGCCCTAGAAAACCCTACAGAATTTCAAATTAGCTGAGAAATAAATTAAGGGTCGTTGGATCACATTTGGTTTAGGAATAGTGCAATTTACAGCAACCTCTATATCACCTTATTATAGCTAATGCAGAAAGGAAAGCCAGTATGTGCAATGGGAGCTGCCAGCAGCTAATCTAGATTGATGGTTTGAACATTAGAGAAAGTGATCAGGGCAACTAAATGAAGAACAGCATGCAAAATGTAAAACCCCACCGACAGACAAGTAGTAATTGCTCATGTGTGGGCACAGCCCTGCCGCTTTTCACACAAGCACTCATAGAAAACTGGCTATTCCCATTTATTTACTACACTTAACCCACAGAGAAGTTTATGGATGGTAAGTATGCATAGTTTATAGGGCCAGACCTACTTAGTTTAATCAATAAAACTTTATCATGCACATTCAGTCTCTTCTCTTCTAGCAGTGTTTTGATTGTGCTATGATGCATTTACCAGTGCCAAGGACATAAACCTCCCATTTAATTAGAAATAGAGAGGACTGCTGAAAATAAACATCTTTAGAAGAATGCAATAAGACAGGGTTTTCTACTTGTTATTCAATACTACTTCCACAAACAAAACTGCATCCATGAGTTTTCTGAGAACAGTGATATAATGTACAATAGCTCAGATTTTAAACTACCATTTTCTTTGAACCTGCATTTGCACTAATATTGGAGAAATATCTGCTTTATAAGAGATTAACTCACAGATTTGCACTTAGTTTTTTTGTCCTAACCCTTATGGTTCTTGTTATATCCATGTTGTCACATTCTAAAATATGACTCTATGTGACCAAAAGTTCTTATAAGAATGAAATCTTACCGTTTTATAATCTTCGCTTCTGTCATTCTTGCATGTTGGAATGAAAACTGTGAAGTTTCCTCCTTGCTGGATAAACTTATAATGCTTTTGGAGCATTTTTCAGTGATTTTAAAGAATGACTTTTTGAGAATATTTGTATGTATACACAGACAAAAAATATTTTAGTGCAAAAACAACACATTGTGCAAAAACAGCCCCTCATTATTTTACACATAATAGAATGTGTGTGTATGTGTGCGCACGTGCACGTGCGTGTAAAATTCACTGAAAAAAAGCACTGGTTCATTAGTTCTCACTCAAGGTAAAAAAAAAAAATCCAGTGGTATTTTTTTCCTTTTTGGGAATGGGAAAAATGATGGATAGATAGATTCCTATCTTAGATAACAATAATTGATCTTGAAACTGGGTATACAAATAATAATAAACTAAGTCATAATAATTTTCTCTTAAATGCACTTGTTATTATGAGGGTATGCATACATAGTCTTCTATATGCAGCAAGTATTTAGGGGGATAGAAAGGATTCCCGCGCCCTGCGTTTCAGCCTATGTATTATGTCTCTGTCATATGTTTTTCTGGAAGATTCCTCCAGCCCTCAGGAGTAGCTTGAGCAGGAGAGTGCAGCAGGAAGCGGCTCCAGAAATCTCTGGCACATGCACACATCTTCATACTCAGGCTAACCTGTGAAAGACAGTAGCACATGAGGGTGAGGGGTGGGGGGGTCTCCATGATCATGCCAAGTGGGCAAGAATTTTTGGTGCATCTGTCTTATCTGTGTCCTTTTGTGCCAACTCCAAGGAACTCAGGGTGGTAGAACTGAATAGGAAGCGTGGAACTGTACCCAGTGGCAAGCAAAAGGGTTTTCAGGATCTGATCAAAGACTCAGTCATCCTTCATCTTTCATGTTTGAAGCAGCCTCTGAAAACAGGCTGAAGGTTAAGCCACAGTGAATGCTAAGGTGATGTGACCCAAAGGGATCAGTCTTTTCGCATTTTTAAAAGTTATACTAAAAAGACAGCTTTAGCAACAGTAACTTATCTCCCTGATCTGCACGGCATTGAAATTCCTCTGCTTGAGTGAATAAAGAGTTTAAAAACCATTGTATCCGAAAGACATTATTGAAAGTTTGGTCACAAGATAAAGCAAAAATTTTATACAAAACTACCAGCATGGACCTCACCATGAGAAGCTCATAAAATTGCCCCAACAAAACAAGGAAATTTACTAACAAATCAAGAGTTATCAAAATGGGAGGGAGACAAACCAAGAATGTGTACAGAAGAAGAATTAAAGGCTGAAGGGCATGAACTAAATCGGTTTCCATGGAGACAACTCAGAGAAAGATTTAGAATGGACCAAAAATTATATGGATTTGAGAGAAAAGAGAATGAGTTAGACTTACTGATGAAAGGAAACCAAAAGAAAAGAATTTCCAAATTTTATAAATTATTGTTGAAAAGAGAGATGGAATCAGAAGTAGTTAAAGATACAATGGTTAGATGGGCACAGAATTTGGGACATTCAATTGAACTAGAAACTTGGGAAAGAGTGTGGGAAATAGATATAAAATTTACATTAAATCTAAACCTAAGAGAAAACTTTTATAAAATGTTTTATAGATGGTACATGACCCCAGAAAGATTACAAAAAATAACAAAAAATGGGAATTCAAATTGTTGGAAATGTGATGAAAAGACAGAGTCTTTTTTTCATATGTGGTGGACATGTAAGATAGCAAAAAATTTTTGGAAGGGGGTACATAATGAAACGCAAAGAATTCATAAGCTGAATTTTGAAATGAAACCAGAGCTTTATCTGTTAAATATGCTAGGGCAACAAAGGGAAATGAGAAGTCATCAGAAGATATTATTATATTTAATAACTGCGGCAAGGTTGACATATGCGCAAAACTGGAAAGAAAAGAAATATACTGGTATAGAAGAATGGAAGTTAAAAGTTCTGGATATGATAGAGATGGAAAAATTAGCATTTTCTTTGAAGAATAAATCTATCCAGAACTTTGAGAAAGAATGGAAAGGAGTATTGGATTGGGTAAGGATATAAATGTGTAAGAAATCAAAGAAGAAATAATGTAATTGTTCTTCCCTCTGTAATATGGAAATTATGTTTGTATGGAATGGAAATAAGCAATATCAACTGGAAGATTTAAGCATGGAAGTGTGAATTTTTGTTTTTGTTTTTCAAGATTAAACTTTTAATAAAAATTACTCCCAAAAAAAAAAAAGAAATTCCTCTGCTTGCTCCACTTTGAAATACTGGCCTCTTCTGCCTTTCATTGTTAAAAGTGATCTATGACTCTAACCACTTATCTAGAAGAAGGATGGATGTTCAGTCATGGAGCCCATGCTTTGAGTACAGTCCTACTCAGATTCAATCCTCATTGTGTCCACAGAGGACTAAAATCTCAAAGAGCTGTGCCCAGTCAATGTAAACAAATTGGACTTCATGGATCAATAAGCATCCTCCTATGTTCTATACTTCAGAGAGCGGTAGAGAGGAAGTTCTTTCTTACTCATCAAGGTAAATCTTATATATCATCTATACTACCTGGAAGGAAAAAAAAGATCTCTGGTGACCTGTGTATTACAGTCTATTCCTTTGGAAAAGAGACTTTTCATAGAAGCATCACAATGGGAAATCAGAAGGAGAAGTGGCAAAATTAAAATTAAAGGTCTACATCTCATAATTTTCAAAAAGTTTTTTAAAGGGTCTCATTTATGAGAGAGTGACCGCTCTCCCCAATTTGTTATGGAGTTATTCAATCAATATTGACAACTATCCAAGAGCATACATCACATCTGAGCTGAATCGCTCTATATTTAGGAGAAATAAAATGTGTCAGCACTGGAAGGTTGTCCCAGTGATTGATGGAGGCTCTGGCAAGGGAAAAGCAGACCAGCATATAAACAAACATAGCAGAGGTAGCACCTGTCCTCAGTGGGTGAAAGAGGCCCTTGCTCCTACTCTAGCTACAGAGCACCGTATTTCCCAAAATACCAGTTTAATTAGAAAAGGGTCCTGTGAGAGCATCCTTCCTCTTTCCAAAAGAACCATGAAGCATCCTCATTGATTTTGAATGTTATGGTCACTTCTATGCAGAAACAGCCAAAGGAGAACAAAACTGTAGCCTAACAGAAATAGGTTATCAGTCTACTTTTTTTTTTCATCTGTTTTCAGCTGTAGGCTTTTTAATTACAATAGGAGATTCTTCATTAGGCAAAGCTGTTCAGAACAAAACAAAGCAAAATTGATTACCCAATTACATGTAGCTCTATAGTCTCAATTTCTCTCTCCATTTGCTATTTTAAGCCACTAGGACCTCAATCTACACTTTGATTTAAGCTGTGATGCTTGGGTCAGCAGGATGAAGGCCCAGCTCTCCTATTGATTTTGTATATGGCAAAGCCTCTACAAGGTGACCCTGCCTTACTTTTTTATTTTGCATGATTAACCCTTCTTCCCTACACCTGCCACATGTCCTGAGCTGACCAGTCCATCAAAAGCCCCTGAGAACAAGATTCTCCATGAAATGATCAATCACAACCCCAAGGGGCACAATCCAAAAATAAAGGTCACTAAAATCACCTTCCACTGAGGTGAGAAAAATTAGCATGACAGTAAATGTCCAAAAAGATTTTGTAAAAATTGTGAAACTCATTTCCAGGTTCTACCTTCCCTCGTCATATAGTTCCAGCACTGAACTAGTCAGGTAACATAGCATTACTTATTACAGAAGAAGGACTATTACTTCTTCAAGGAACTTGCTAACATCACCACCTGTCTGGGTAAACAGTTGACTTCTGGATGCCTTTGGGAAGCTTATAAGCATATCAGAACACCTGAGGAATTTAGTATTTACAAATTCCTGCCAGAAAAGACCTGATCCATATGTCTTGAGCCAAAGTAGACATTCAGGAAGTATGTATCAGGTTTCATATATGCTTTTCCTTTATTAATTATGGGAGGGGACTTCATGTAGAGATCTCAAAAAAGAAAAAAAAAAAAGGTTTCTTAATCCACCAGTGCAACTAGTCTGTTATCTATCCAGTTGCCTTAACATGGCTAAACTCTCTCTCTCTCTCTCTCTTTCCCTCGCTCTCCTCCTCCCCCTCTCTCTCTTCCTCTCTCCGTGTGTGTGTGTGTGTGTGTGTGTGTGTCATTGGAGACAAAATCTAAAGCCCTTTCCACACCAGGCAATTAGAAGAGGGCAGTGTGTCCTCTCACAGAGGTCACCTGCATCTTGGAGCGGACTAGGAGCGGACTACTTACCGGAGAGCCACACCTCAGTCCACTCCAAAACGACTCCAAGTGGTCCTCCACCGTATTTTTGAAAGACCGGAAAAAAGAGGTCTTTATTTTCCTGGAACACGCCATTGCATTCCTGCTCCCTTGTGCAGATTTGCAGGCTCGCACCAACACAAGCCTGCGATCTGCAGAGAGTGGGCTTTAGGCATGGTGAGCTTCAGTGGTTGGTCGGGATCCACGACCAACCGGAAACCGCCATTTTGGAAGCCGGAAGCCGCCATTTTGGAAGCTGGAGCACTGCGGATCTACAGACCTCGCACTCCTCCAATTCGCCCTGGACCAAGGAGGAGGCCTGCAGACGTGCTTCAGGGACAGTCCACGTTGCTTCGGATCCCAGAAGAAGCGGTAGGTAACGGCATGGAGCAATTCCCTCGCCTCATGTGGAAAGGGCCTTAGAGGCAATGGATTAACTCTTAAGGAGTGAAGAGAAAACATTTTTGTGTATAGCATTTTTAATATAGATTTATCTCATGCATCTACAATTAAGTATGGCACAGTGGAAACAGCTACATGACAAGTATTATAGACTATTTGTTTTGGCCTTCAGACTAATGTGTGGATACTTTAGTATACACTTGGCTGTCCACATTCGCTAGGGTTAGGGTCGCAGGACCCTCGCAAAAATGAAAAATTCACAAATAACAAAATTTGCGTGTCTGTGGGAAGGGGGCTGAGGCAAGCCTCCATGGTCAGGATGACAGTATGGCCAGCCCTCTATATTTCTGGCTTCTGAGGCAATGCACTGGCTGCTGGTTTGCCACCCAGTGAGCTGCTGTTACTTCCCTTTCTGAACTCTTTGCATGGCGATAGGAAGAGAGGAGCAAAGCCAACCATGCTCAGCTGTTGCTTTGAGAAATTCTCCAACTTTGCAGATATCCCTGGCTCTAGCCCTGTTCCTTCCTCCTCCATGTCCCTTCTGAGTGGAAAGGATGACTGGACATCTTCCACTAGCTAAACAGGAACACTTGATTAGACTGAAATTTCTCTGCTTGGTGTAAAGGAAATTGAAGTCAGGCAGACTGCAGGCCTCCTTACATGTTCAGCTTGAATATAATAGCATTAATATGTGAGTAAGGTACAGGATTGTGAATGCAGGCCCTGGCTTTGATGTGCCCACTGGCATGTAGTTACATATCCTATGAACCTACTTAGGTACTACATTCAAGTTCAATGCTTGAAAAGAGTTTCAGTGAGCCTACCAACTGAATCCATAACTGAGTATTACTTGAGAGACTTTTTGGACAGCCATGGTTGAAAACAAACAAACTATATGGTCTATTTTTTAACCCAAGGAGACAATTGTTCACAACTGGAAGTGAAGTAACATCATTATTACTGTTGTTATATATCATGGATAAGAAATAATGTTTACTCATTATTTATAAAATGCTGTTTCAGGGGAAGGGTCAATTTGAGGACATTTTTCCTTTCTATTAAAAAAAAATTAAAAAACATATTAGCAACACAGTACTTGCCAACTAATAAGCAATGTTAAAAATTCGGTGAGACGCAAGTTATTAACAATGTTTACATCTGAACATATTCAGAATAAAAGTTTCTTCTCAGGAGTTACTAGATGTAAGTGTGTAAGTTTGCCAGTAATGGTAAGCTTACAAGTTTAGAGTGTAAACGCCTCACAAGGTTCTGAGTCCCAAAATGGATTAAAAAAAAAGAAGAGCAGATACACCTTTCAAGAGCAGAAAACCAATTCCAATATACTGCTGCTTCACTTCCTGTGCATTGTTGTGGAAATTGTTCCTCTCCAAACTCTTTAGCTTCTTCCCACACACAGTGACATTGTGATGGAGATCAGGATGACAATATACAGCTTAAGTGGAGATTACAATATACAGCTTGGGTTTGGAAGCCCTTATCTCCCAGTATGAGCTTGTCCAAGTCTTACAATCTTCAGGAACAGGCTTTCTTTATACTTTTGTACCACATATGGTTTTAGCCATTTTAATTTAACTTATATTGTAAGTCACTTTCACTCTCATATTAGATGGAAGGTGGGAGATCATTCAATCAACAGAATATAATGAGAATGAGGATACAAAATAATTGCTACTGCTATATTTACTATCCAGGGGTATTTTCTCATTGAAAAATGTCAAAATTTGGGAGTGGATAATTGGGAGGCTTTTGGAGGCAAAAGAAGCTTGGGACGCATTAAAGTCTTAGGGAGGCCATATATGTTCTAGGGAAAGCAATTTCTCCATTCCTACACCATATCACCCAACATTTTCACAGATGACAAGTGAGACACATGCCACAAAGCAACATTATAGTGTGGTCAAGATGGTAAAAATTATCAGTCAGAGTACAGACAAACTGGAAGAGGCTACAGCAGTTTGCTTTTGCCTAATCCTCCAGGAAAGGGCAAGATTCATAGAACCACAAAATCATAGAGTTGGAAGAGACCCCAGGGGCCATCCAGTCCAACTCCCTGCCATGCAGGAACCCACATCAAAGCACTCCCAACAGATGGCTATCCAGCCTCTGCTTAAAAACCTCCAAAGAAGGAGACTCCGCCACACTCTAAGGCAGTATATTCCACTGCCAAACAGCTCTGACCGTCAAGGAAGTTCTTTCTGAGGTTTAGGTGGAATCTCTTTTCCTATAGTTTGAATCCATTGCTCCTTGTCCTAGTCTCTGGAACAGTATCCCCTCCTCTCTCCTCCACCCTGCTCAGTTAATGGAGAAACTACTTTTGCACTTTGAACTCAGTTTGGAACTGAAGTAAGCTGAGGCATTTTAAAAATAGCTGGAAAAGTGGGCTAACAGGGATTACTTGGAACTGCCTCAGACAAATTGGAAGGGTTGGAAGGTATGCTGCACTTTATAGAAATAGAAATCATTTGTATTGTATACATTTTTTGTTACATGATTTGAAACTAATCCAAACACTGTGCAAGAAATTCACAGGAAGAATAAAGAGGAATACTTTATTTGTGGATCTCCTGCACTGTGCAGAAGATAGGGTAAGATAACCTTCATGGTCGCTCCACCATTCTGTATAGATAGAATTGGTTGCCAGATGTATCCCTTATCGTACCTCCATGTTTCTGTCTCCTTAATGGACAAGGGAGGGCCTTCTACCCCTTTCAATCTTGCCACTCAATCTGACGTTCACTTCACACACAACACAGATCCCTATTAAGCATGCCTGAACATGTTCTTATATGCTTTCATAAGATAAAATGAGCTCTCAAATCCACTATTTATCAATATAAAAACTTAAGACTCTCTACACCATTGCCACAATAGTAGAAAGTGTAAACTGGATTCTCCCCCTGACATAACCAAAGAAGCCATTTCAATAATCCAGTAAATTTTAATTGCATTAAAGTCTGTGAGGAAGAAAAACCCACTCCATGCCAGTGTCAAACACCTGGAAGACATTCATCAAACTCTGATGTAAATAAGCCATGTCTTACAGTGTCTATGTAAAAACCCAGCATGAACTACTGTCAAATTGATTTCTCTTACACTGCTAAATTAAAGATGAAATGCTACGTTCTGTATACAGATACATGAAAATCAACATCATCATCACCGCCACTACGACCACCACCACCATCTGCAGAATCCTTTGGCCCCTGGTTTACAATCACACTGGCAGAATGTGATTGATCCAATTCACTACCAGCTGAAGGTCCCAGAGGTGCAAGACCTGACCCCCCCCCCGACTTAACAGGACTGCACAGTTCCTACTTCCCCTCAACAGGAGCCCTCCTACCAGGGAGCAAGAGATGCATCATAATATTTCGTTGTGAGTTGCCCTTGTTATCAGTATTCATTGTTGGTAGACTGAACCTCCCTACCTTTGTGCAATCCTTTTTCATAGTAAGCTAGAACCACCACTCACTGATCCTGCACTGAGGAGGGGGTTGGACTCAGTGGCCCAGGAGGCCCCTTACAACTCTACAGTTCTGTGATTCTCACATGGCAATCTCAGATGTTGGCAAGATTCGGTTCATTTTCAGAAGCCATACTTATCCTTCATTAAGTTCATTGCTCTACCCTTAAATATTATTTTTTTAGGAATTTATTTGGGAAAAAATTAGGATAATTTTTTTAGGAATTTATTTGGGACAAAAATTAGGATAACCCTCACCCCATGCTTTCACTTCTTTTAAATCTGAATTACATGTGTTCTACTACCCCTATTCTCTTTCTGAACACAACACTCATTTTATTTTTATATGTTCTGGTTTTTTTAAAAAAAATGACTTTTTACACGACTTCAATGAGTTTACAGATTTTGAGATGAATGCCACTCAGCCCAATTGACTTTTGGGTTTCTTTACATTTATTTACTTTGTAGTTAATGTACAGTAGTGTAGAGATTTCAGTCTTCCTAGAGACATGAAGTAAATTTGTTGGATTAGTTGGAATTATAAAATGCCAAATTAAGTGACACAATTCATCTCATTAACTTTTTTAAAAAAATGTAAAAGGTAGGGAGCCCAGGTGTGGGTGGTTGAATCTGGATTGGTGGGGCATGCAAGGGGTTTTGATCCTTGTAGTCTCAGTTCATATTGCAGGTGCCATGCTTGTGATTTACATTTGAAACACTATTGACAAAATTCCTAATATGTTGAGTGTGGCCCTTAGGAATAGTCATATTCAGAAAGAAAACAGGTAAAGTGGTGATCCTCAGGGGGCTAAGTCCACAACCCAGCCTATAATTTATTTGTCATGGGGGTCCACTGTGCCTCACCATATCACAACTGCCCCACAAAAGGTTGGAAATAAGACAACGGATAGGAAGGAAAGGAAAGGAAAGGAAAGGAAAGGAAAGGAATATACACTCCAAAAGCCTGGATGAGCTTGAACGGAGGATTTTAGGAGGCCTAAGAGAAAATAAACTCTGAACTTCTGAGCTTTTTAACAGCATGTTACACAGCACGCTGCTGAATCCTAGGAGGATGGTTTCACAGCCTGAAAGGCAGCAGCAATTAACAACCAAAGCTGCAGAAAAGATGTAGTCCATTAGCACAGAGAGATGTTGGATTAGGGTAGACTGCTTACTGCAAAGATTTAACACACATAATGTTGCAGTGCTTGAATGAAGCTGAATGGCGCTCTCGCACAATACGTTAGCTAAGACAAACAAACAGACAAAAAACTTGTTTCAAAATTTCATCTCATCCTGGATTTTATAATGGCAGCAACCCCCTAGTAAATGATTCAGAAACACAATTGTACTCTGATTGCAGCTTATAAAGATCTAGTATTTCACTATGCTAGGGCTTCCTCAACAAACAGATTACAGCAATTTGATTTTTTCAAAAGCATGGTGTCGAAACAAAACAAGTGATCTATCTTCTTGGAAACAACAGAATTTCACAGTCGGAATTACAGCCAAGAACAAACAGAAAAGAAATCTTGCACTCACATGGATGGCGCTGCCAATGCAAGCTGCTGCAGAATTTCAAATCGCTGCAGAATTTCAAAGTGTACTGAGGTGAGTCCATTTCTTGATACCATCCTACCTTGGTGGGTTATTAATGGCATTTTTGTTTTGTTTTTTGTTTTGTTTTGCAGACTTCTCAAAGGGGATTCCATTTCCTATCAGGGTAAAATTGATCTATTCTTGTGCTTAAAATGGAAAAACTTAAAATGATTTGTGATCAATATAAATCTTAGGTCAATATATACCTAGGTAATCACTGTAAATTAAAAATGCATATATCATTAGATTACCTTTTTCCCATTTGTCATCCAAGGCCATTTTTAACCCAGATAGAGTCTTACAGAACAGAACTGGTTTAAATATAGGGATTACCAATAGTCTTTTGACAGTTTCCCTCTACTTGATAAAGTATGGGACAAACTTTTACCAGGATAATCATATGCACATTTACACTGTAGAGAGCCCACCAAAGTTCAGCAGGGCTTCCTCCAAAGTTAAGTGTACACACTGGAATCTTACCCAGTGCCTAACATTCATTTCACGTTTGAGCCTTACTTAATACATCCTCAAGTAACCTTCCTATGAGGAAAGGACTGCCTTTATTCTGACTTCAAACAGGTGCTCAGTAAACGTATACTTATTAGTTACACCCCCCAAAAAAAGACACATGTAAATAATGGCAGGATTGTTTACATATACTTTAAATTTTAGTTCACTTTTGTGAAAATAAAACAGTTCTTTAAATGTATTTCATGAGCGTATCCTAGAAAAAAATAATAATGGATGCTAAACTTTGTTGAAATATGAACGGATCCCCCCCCCACGTCATAGCTTTCCTAGATAAAAACAAACCGACCTCTAATATTTCCAACAAAAAATAGGAGCGGGGGTTATTTTACAAAGCAAAGTTAGACTTGCTGCATGCCTCTGAGTTGTGGTGGGTGGCCATCTGTCATTTAATTTTTAAAGCATCTAAAAGTGTATTTGATGGAAAAAGTGTCTTTGTACTGTCTAGGATTTGCTTGTGAGTAAACATGTTTGGCTCAAGCGGGTAAGCAGTGACTAGTACTATTTCTCTCTTCCTCAATATGTATTATGCATACCTCAGAGTCCTCAGAATTAGAAGCTTCACAATTAACCCAAATAAAATACATTCTACCAGGTGAGTGATGGTGAAGCAGTATTTACAGGAAGATATTTGACAGTTCAGAGCTGGAAAGAGCACACACATGCACACAACATAAACACACCACTCAACAGGAATTCTGGAAGCTTGCAAAAGCACAACACAAAATTCAGCACTGCAGAATCAACCAGGGAAGATATGTGAAAAAAAGAAACAGCCGTAAGAGAAAGGTGAAATGTCTTTCTCACGGTGCAATCCTATACATGTCTACTCAGAAGTAAGTCCTCACTGATTTCAACAAGGCTTACAAATGGGGTAGCTGAGCACAGGATTGCAAACTCAGGCTTCCACTGTAATTAAAAAGAAAAAGAAAAAGCCTACATGGAAGTATAGAGAAGCTGGTAAAACTTGGAGGTTCTCTTACCATCTGATAAGTCAATTAATCCAAGATAGTGCAAAAGTTTCAGAGAGGAGCAAATCACCACCACAATCCCTAAAGTCTGAAGCCCTTCAGACTCTCCTTTGCTCCACATCTTTTCAGATAACACCCAGATAGTAGCCTCTGGTGTGCTAGTAAAACGACAGGCAGGGATTGAAAGCAGGGGGGAAATCAGCTGTTTCAAGCTTTTCTTCCTGCTGCTCCTTAAGTGCATGGCTCATTTTCTCTCTCTTTCGTCCCTCTGTCTCTCCTTGTGCGTGTGAGTCTCACCCTGTTCCTGTTCCTCCGCCTCCCCCCCCCACTCTTGCAGCCGTTATCATTTCTAAATTTTAACCTAGGGTTGATTTCCTCCTTTCTCCCTGCTTCTCTCCCTCTTCCCCACTTCTTTCTCTCCAGGTCAACTGTCTCAACAGTTTATGCCTCTCATTTACAATTTAACACTGCATTGCTAACCTCAGCAGCAGCAACCGTGGGTCCGAGAGTTATCTTGCACTTGAGAGTGTATGTTCAACTCTGCTCAAATGATGCTGTCTATCTTTCCTCTTGGTTTTGCTGTTTGTATGCTGAAGGGAATGGAATAATCCTGATGAGAAACTTGAAAAAATATTCTTAATATCTCCCCATATCCATTTTTCTCCCTAACCTGCCTATTCTGATTTTTACTTTCTGATTATTAGGACTGCCAAATGATGGCTCCAATACCAGCAACTTGGAGCAGGAAATCAGAGTTGAGACTGAAGGGTTAGTGAGGGGTCCTTCTGAGCCCCCAAAACCATTGACAAATGCCCTACAGTGGTGATCTTTGATGTGGGACCCTGGTATAGGTAAAGCTGGAGTTTATTAGAAGTCACAAAGCAAAACTATGGTATAGATGCAGAACATGGTACCTATAGCACATGTTGGATACTACAGTATATAACATAGCTACATATACATTGGCCAGCAGCAGAGTTTGGCATGGTGGGACACTTGCCAATGACTGTGGGACTTCAACCTTCACTGTTTCTGAGCCCCTGCCTAATGTCACTGAAGTTGCTACTGCAGCTACAACCAATAAACCTGTTCCCTGTCTCTGGTCATGTTGGTGGATGGCAGCATGAGAGAAGGGAGCAAGTCTAGCTGCTGCTTGTCTCTGAGTTGTGATGGGTGGGCATCAATTTAGCTGCCCCTAAATAGAATGTCTTAAGGCCCTTGTATGGGCAAGGGGGTGACAAAAGCCAGCTGCCTGCCATGGTTTAGAGATGAGCAGCGTAGACATATGTAGCCCATGGTTATATTTGTTATTTCTACTGGACCACTACTGCTATGACCCATAAGGTAAATATATGTAGGGGAGGGTCAGAGGGTTGGCAGCAGTATCAGCGATAGGGGTTACAGGCCTTAGAGTCAGTGTGGGGTTGTTGGGGATGAGGTTGTTATTAGCCAGAAATCCACAGATGATAGCATATCAAAATTCGACCAAATAAACAGGCCCACATATCCTCCATGCTGTTTTATTGTAAAGAAGCCCTAGTCTGCTATTAACAAGTGTATATTATTTTCTCCATGACCCAGTTGGGAAAGGCAGAATGTACTACCACCAGAAAATAGTCTGATTTAAATAGAACTTAATGCTGTGTTTGTTGTAATTGTGTGCCTTCCAGTAATTTCTGATGTATGGCAATCCTAAGGCAAACTTCTCATTTTTTTTATTTTTTTGGCAAGATTTGTTCACAAGGGGTTTGCCTTTCTCTCCTTCTGAGGTTCAGAGAGTGTGACTTGCCCAAGGACACCCAAGTGTGTAGCAACAGGAAAATTAAGAGGTGAATCCTATTGATAATTCTGTGCTCCAGATTTCCATGAAATTTGTAGAACAGGCAGATAGAGACACCACAAAGAGCATCTAGTGGTTGAGAAATGATGAGAGATTACAATTCAAATAAATTGATTGTATTTAGTCATGTTCAGGCTAGTGTGTGTGTGTGTGTGTGTGTGTGTGTGTGTGTGTGTGTTGGGGGGTCCTCTATATTGTCTTAATACATTTTAAAATCAGCCTCAGGAGACCAGAAATTTAAGTGAAGGCAAATTTGGAGAGGAGGCTGCTGAATCCTTTCCCTCCAGGTGTTTTTCAATTCAATATTTCCCATAAGCTAGCATCTGTTCTATAATAGAAAACATCTGGGTGCCTGTTCTTTCATCTCCCACAAGTGGCAAAGCAGCCAAGGATGCATTTTTTTTAGTAAAAAATGGCTAGAGAGATCGCTTCTCCCACCCCAGTTCCTCTGCTTAAGCTTGGTGCTTCCTTAGGCTGCTTTTTTATTTATTTCTTTTTAAAAAGGAGCCAAACCAGCATGTGCCATTTCCAGTTGATTTGTCAGGTCCACTTCATGCTTTAGATAGGGGACAGATGTTTTCCATTTATTTTTAGAGTGATGTCCCCTAAGTGACATATGGAAAAGATAATGATGATTTCTGAAAGGAGGATGTATTTTCTGAGAGAGCTTGAGCAATAATTTTTAAAGAACAATTCAGTGCTCATTGCTTGCTATTTTTTAAAGAAGTTAACTCATTGATATTAGTAGTCATTTGTCATTGGAAGAATAATGTGTTATACAAACACATTGCTGAATTGTAACTTCTTAGTCCATTACTTTTTAAAAAAAATACAGTGCCCCAGATGACCCCAAATAACTCTTCCAAAAGCAATGCTTTGGGATTAATTAGTAAATGGTAGTTATTTAGACAAATATTTGTAATTTTATTTTTTACACACATGGAACCCTGTAATGGCATTATCAGTCATTACATTATGCTAGAAATATGATGAGATTATGCCTATTTTTCTCTAAAAATATGTGTTACGGGTGTTGTCTAGAAGCCTACTGGACAGTTACTAATGCATAACTACTGCAGTTACAGAGCTACACAGTGAATTCTGATCCAGTCCCCTCAATCCCCATTTTTACAGGAAAGCAGCAGCTGCAATCAATGGGGATCCATTTCCCTGTTACTCGGGAAGCACCTGACTGACATTCCCACCCCCTCCCATGAGTGAACCCTGTTGCAACTTGCAGAAGTTGGGTCCCCATCACAATTCCCCTTCACACAACAGATTGTTCATATGAGGGGGGCAGGGAGCATCACTCAGCTGCTTCCCAAGCAACGGGGGAATGGAGCCCGTTAATAGCAATGGCTTTTTCCTGGTAAGTGCGGATTGAGGGACTTCCATGGTTCCTATGTGTCTCCTAAACTAAGGGTTATATAGGGATTGTGAACACCAATTAGTTATGAATTTCACATTAAGCATTCATAACTCCCCAACAGGATTTTGGCCAAAGTTATTGCTGGTTATATATTACTTCCAGACGCTGGTTGCTGAAAACCAGGGTTGGAGATTATGTGACTCTCCAGGTATTGTCAGACCATAACTTCTAGGATTTCTCACTGTTTTAGTGCCTGCCCCCTCTCCCTTTGACCAAACAACACTGGTCACAAGCTTGGAAGCAAAATCATGAGATAGGATGAAAGAAGTTATGGTTCTCACAGGGCTCTTGTGATCATGAGTTATGAATGGCAAGTGACTGAATACTGAAAAGCAATTACTATGAATAATAAAAAGCAATCTGTTTCTCTGAACAGAAGAGTATTTTTAGAATGGCTGATTTGGAGAATGTATTTCACATATATTATGTGATTATGTCATTGTGGTCTCTTGGAAGTTTCTTATTCATAGGAAGCACCATACTATGAAGCCAATTTGATAGCATATAACAACGAAGTTCACATTTGCCCTTTACGTGAAAGCAATGGCCACTTTAATCCACCTGAAATCACATGGGGTATACAAGTGTTCTTTCACTAAATAGTCTAAAGTTTATTAAATATGAAGGTACTTAGCACATCTGCAGTTCACATAGAGATAATAATTTGCGTTTCTTATTTCTGAGTGCCTTCTATATTCTGCAATGTTGAGCTCCAAGGAATCCACACACAGT
The DNA here is from genome assembly GCA_948472985.1 of Iguana delicatissima. Classification (NCBI taxonomy): domain Eukaryota; kingdom Metazoa; phylum Chordata; class Lepidosauria; order Squamata; family Iguanidae; genus Iguana; species Iguana delicatissima. The sequence continues at coordinate 271,588 of CAOKZL010000382.1, read as the reverse complement.
TGGACCTCCATATCCACAGATTCTGCATCCACAGATTCAACCAACCATGGTTCAAATTCAAATACACACACACACACACACACATACATATCCAAAAAGCAAACCTTTGAGTTGTTCGCCATTTTATACAAGGGACACCATTTTACTACACCATTGTATATAATGGGACTTGAGCATCCACAGATGTTGGTATCCATGGGAGGTCCTGGGACCAAACCCCAGCAGCTACTGAGGACCCACTGTATTTCACACAAAAGGGTTTAACTCCAAGGGATACAAATACAGAAAAAAAATCATGATGGTTTCAATACCATTTTCTATCAATCTGAATGAACATTTTTGTTTTTTCCAAAAATGAGAGCACTCAAAAATCCATTCAAAGCAGGTTTGAAAAAGGAAACAAAACATAATGTTGACGCAGGAGATAACATTGCTGGTATATACAGAAGTGCCATCTGATGTAGTCACAAGGGTCAGACTAAAGTACTCATTTCAAGAGAAATCCTGAGGCAGTTACTTTGATTTCAGTAATATGTTTTTTTGTGGATTGCAACTTCAGTCACTCAGACATTTCAAATAAAAGGCATAGTCATTTTAGTACATTGGCATAATATATCTGGCATACTGTAGCAGCTTTTTAAAAGCTTGGATCCTTTCAGATTGAGGAAGGGGGTAAGAAATGAATCAGATTCACCAGCTGTGTGGTAAATTTTACATTCTGTTTTCTACTGTGAGTACTCCCACCTAGTCACTTGTATGCAGTTGTAAATCATATGTTGATGGAGAAAGTCACAGGTTTCTAAGAAATTTTAACACAATCAGTTATTACGGTTAGCCCTTCACATTCACTAGTGTTAGGGGCACAGGAGCCCCACAAAAGTGAGAAAATCACAAATATCAAAATGTGTTTTGTGTCTGTGTGTATCTGTGGGAAAGGGGCAAAGGCATAGTGGGCAGAATGGAACCCAGGGTCTGAACCAAGTCGGAGAAGGGAGAGAGAAGGGGGGTGGGTCAGCATAGTGGCCCTATACTTCCTCTTTCTCATCCATCTCCTTTCTTGGGCATGGGAGGACATGAAGAGAGAGTTTGTGGTTTTGAGAAATTGGGGTGCAAGCTGTCTTTAGCTGGCTAGGCAACAGCTGGTGGATGAGGAGGAGGGCCAAAGGCAGTTTTTTAAAGGGCTGCATGGCCTGGTTGGAGCCACCAGGAGGGAAGGTTCCCTCAGAAAAGAAACACTTGAGGTGAGGGGCAGGGGTGGAGAAACTCACAAATAATCAAATCTGTGAAAGTCAAACCTGCAAATATGGAGGGCCAACTGTGTATCTAACATATTGCAGAATTACTATCCATTTTTCAGAGCCCTTTCTCTTTCTACCAATTGGAACAATGTGCTTCTATACTCCCTCACTGGTCATGGAAATGCTGTCCAAGTGTATTTTCCTAACCTTCTATTGTCTTTAGTCTAGGGTTGCAATTCTTCACTATTTATTCACTCTTGAAAGAAGGAAGTAATTTTATCAGTTTTCTTCACCTGTGAGAAAGTCTTTGAAAAATCTGCAGGGCTTGTTCTGTGCAAATTTTGCACATGGATTTGCACATGTGTAGAAAACAATATTTTCTGTGCCAAAAAAAAAAAAAAGGGAAAAGAAAGAAAATTTGTGCAGAATAAGTCCTCAGCTATGAATATTCTCCTCAGTCCAGAATTGTCTTCATCAGGGTTTTCTGAAACTTGAAAATCAGCCATTTTTAAAAAATATTTTTGAATGCTATTTCCACCGCTACTCTTGTCAAAACTTTTTCCCTAATGCTTTAAAAGCACTCACTCGGAGACTATCATAAGAGAAAAGAAATTACGGACAGCAACAGTTCTTTCATACCACAATCACACTTCTTAAAAAGTAATCTCCGCCTCTGGTTTATGTTTTCTGTGAGGAACCAAACATTATTTCTTAAAAAGGAAGAAAAAGCCTGCTGATTTTTTAAAATATTATTTCCCCCAGTACAAGTAAGTACTGTGGACTTAAGAGAAGTTAATAATTTCTTTGATATTACACCTCCAGACATCAAATCCTCTTGGTTGCTGGAAGAGTTCCCTCCTGGAGTGTTAGTTATTTGTCAGCTTCACTCCAGTTACACAGCACTCTGATTTGATTGCTCTTGGTAGGAGCAATCAGTGTGTGTATAATTCCTGCAGTAGTTTGTGGGCTGTTTTTTTTTTAATGTTCATCAAAGAGAGAGTGGTAGTTTGCTGGGTAGTGCATATCCTAGTGTGCAGTTTCCACTCCTCTGAGGACACAGCAGCCTGTTAATTCTACACATACACACACAATTGTGCGTTATGTGTGCACATGTGCCTATCAATGTGTACAAGAGATTTGCAGATCCCTTCATTCACAGCACACACACATACACACAAACCACCAATGTCAGCCTGTGTGACTGCCTGGGTATCAGCATAGGGTAAGGGTTCACAGTGGGGGAATCTCTATCAGCCAGAAGGAATCAACCTCCTTCTACAGCCTTCAGATCTAGACAGATGCCAATGTGGTGTGCCTACCTTCTGTTGGCTGGCTAGACTCACAAGACACTCCCGTTTGAGCTTGCCTCTATAAACAATATGATTTCCTAATAGACTTTTTTTTTCTGTTCCCCCTCTCCTAAGAGCTGAAAAGCTAAGACTCCAATTGGAGGCATAATCTTTAAGACGCACAGTGTTCAGTGAAAATATGGTTTAGTTTACCTTGTTAAGCTTGATCCTATCCCAGATCTATTTAGATCAAAGTTAGGGAAAGTGTTGCCCATGAGTCATTTGTGAGACTGCTAGGGACCCAGTGCAGTGCCCAGTCCCTGTCCACATGGGGGGGGGGCACTTTCGCCAGGAAAGGCCTTTTTATCCACCAGGATCTGATTAACAGTCACTTCTGTTTAAGGTAAAAAGCCCCATTCAGCCAAAAACCTGGAAAAATTGAGGCCCCACTACATCCAGTGGAGAATGAGTGTGGCCTCTACACTTTGGGCAGTTGTTTACCCCCAGGTAAGGAAATAACAAAGCATACAGTGCAACATTTCAAAGATGGAAACTTGGACACATGCAGTTCAAACAACATCAGAATGTGGTCAGGATAGCTAAAGTCATAAATAAAGAAGAACAGATGAGCTAGGACAGGCTGCAGCAGTTTGCTTTTGCCTGAACCTGCCAGGAACGGCAAGGTTCCAACCCTCTTCTCCTCTCTCCACTGCTCTGTTGATTTAATGCAAAGTATTTTTGCACTTTGACCTCAGTTTGCAACAACAGCTGAGGACAAAAGGGGAAAGTGGACAAAGGAGAGAGAAACTGGGACATTTTAAAAACCGTGGAAAACAGTGTGATGGCAAGGGATTAACTGGGCCTGTCCTTGCCAGATTGGGACAGTTGGAGGATATGTCAGAGAGACTCTTCATATATCTTGCAAATCAAGAGACTGGAGCTGCAGGGAGACTATCTTAACCATGGATTTGATGGCGATGTAATATTTCACCAAATATAACACACACCATTTCACAATTCAGTTTGCTTCACTGTTAACACATTCAATTGCTCAGACCCTCTGAGTTCTATGAGGAACAATGGGGTATATACTTAACAGCAGCTAAAGAAAAAAAAAGTGAAACTAATAATTACATTAATACATGGGTAACACAGCATATGCCCCAGCGTAACCATTCTTGAGTCCTACTGAACCAAGTAGAAAACAAATTTTAAACATAAGCTTGCTTCTGTTGACTTTAGTGATTATTAAGTGCATGCATACCTTTGCCCAGATCATGCCTCATATTTGCACACTGTCCATATTTTTCAGAATGAATTACTGAATTATTCAACATGAAATAAAGCTCATAGATTACCCACTGAGAATTATTTGCAAATACTATATAGTGAATATTTTTGAGTAACAAGCAATCTCTTCACTGGAAGAAGCTGAACTTTGTTGCATGAATTATTCATTATGAAAAACATTGTTTTATTCAGCTGCGTGGTCTCTAGACTTCTATATGTTAACTTTCTTCTTTGTTCTCCTGAACGTGTGTGTGTGTGTGTGTGTGTATGTATGTGTGGCATGGATGGATGGATTCAGAAAACTGAGGCTTGGGTGAGACATCCTACAAATGTTTTCTGCCTTTCAGAGAGGAGTAAATGCAGAGAGGAGTAAATGTTATCTGTTTCCAGAATACAAGAGCAATCATAAGTACCATATTATTAATATAAGCAAGTAAAAAAAAAGTACATGCCTGCTTTAGATATCAAGACAAAAAAAAATGCTGCATTTTGCAACCTCTCTTTCACAAGAGTTTTCTTTTCCTACTGGCTTCAGTAAATGTGGGTGAAAGAAGCAATGGCTTTTCTAAAACAGTCTTTCTTTACATAGCTGGACAGGCTTTCATGGGATAAGGTCTGTCAGATCAGTACCATGGCACGCAGAAAGCAACTCAAGCTCTTTTTCACCCTCAGGACCCAGTTGGAATCCACTCCTTTTCTTCTACTTGGTAGCAAAACTAACAATGGTGTCAATGGGAAACTTTTCCCCTCTGTAAATACCAAGCATATGGAGAAAGGAGGAGGAGGACAAGATTCTGATTAGAACCAGGGTGAAAGGAAAAAAGTCAAAACGAGCAAGGTGTTCTTGACTCCACAGGGGTCACTGATAAATGTTGGTTTCAACATTTATGCTCTCTCCCTCAAATACGCTGTTCTGAGAGTCCAGGTCCACAAACCATTAACTTTCCCAAACTCTGGTTCTTTCTGGGGCCTTACTGTTTATAACATCTCCAACTTAGCTTTCAGTTCCAGCATCAAGCCCCAATATGTGAGAACTAAGCCCTTGAAAGACTTGTGCCTGCCATTATCCTATCATCTGAGGCAAACACAGGAGTCACAAAGCAAGGAATACATTTAGTCCCAGTCCAACGATATCACCCTTACTACCTCCCGCATAAGCAAAAGACAGCTACTTGTGTCTGAGTGGAAATTTTAAAAAATGCTACAGTGTTGGGTTTTTCTCCTCCTTGCTTCCCCTTTTTGTAGTTGTACTTAACTATTGAATTACTAAGATATATATACAGCGATGAAGATATCCGCACCAATTTATATAAGAGATCTATATTGGTTAGTTTAAATACAATAATAATAAGTGTGTATCTATTTAACATTTTATTTTACTTATTTTCATACAACTTCTTGCTGTTGGATTCTCTGTATACTTCTATTGGGTTAGATTATAATGTATACATCTAGGTTATTTGTATTACTTGTTTTATGTTTGTTCAAAATTTCTCCAATAAAAAGTTTTTTTAAAAATGCTACAGTGTTGTGGTGGGTAAGGGCAAACATACTCTCAGCTACAGACACTGGGAGCCAGGTCCTCACTGATGTGGAGCTGCCACATGTGTCTATATGCAGAATACAGGGAATCACAGCACATATTCAAGGGTCTGAACTATGTATCTCCATCCACACACGCATATTGCCACAATGGTGGACATTTCACTTATTAAAAAGCATCTTCAATAGAAATACTTACACAACAGAACAAAGCTACATGATTCCCACAATGGCCTTGAGGGTTTTTTTTTTGATATCCTCTCTTCCCCATGTCTTCTTTCCACTGAAATAAATTGCAATTACATGAAAGTCCTGAAGTATAATATGGTGTCGATTAAAGCTGTAGCTTAATGGTTCAGCCATTCTCCCTGAAGAACAACACTCAAAAGAATGAAGTGCATTGAAACTCTTTTTAGAGAGTTTCCCCACATATATGAAAGAACTAATAAATGTATTGTTTCTGTTAAGTTGGTTTGAAACCCCTGAAAAGAAAAATCTTGTACAGTGCAGACAGTTTGGCTTTTTGGATCATGGCTTGAAATTCCAGGAACATGGGCTTCTGGCAAGGGATGGGCTGCACCTCACGAAACTTGGCAGGAACGTTTTTGCAAACAGTCTCACACGGAGGATTAGGAGGTCTTTAAACTAAGTACATCTGGGGAGGGAGACAAGATTATTCAGGACAAGGACTCGGCAAGTGCAGGGGAAAAAGGCCCAAATGATATTGGCCAAGTAGGAATAGCATCCAATCGTGGGAGGGGTGGAAACAATGCTATGGGACTTGCAGGAAGGGCACGGGGACTTAAGTGTCTCTACACTAATGCACGGAGTATGGGAAACAAACAAGATGAATTTGAACTCCTAGTACAGCAAAATAAATATGATTTGATAGGCATCACTGAGACCTGGTGGGATGAGTCTCACGATTGGAATGTAGGAATAGAGGGGTATAGCCTATTTTGTAGAAATAGACCAAATAAGAAAGGAGGAGGAGTAGCCTTATATGTCAAGGATGTTTTCACCTGTGAAGAGATCCATGACTTGAACACCGGAAACCAGGTCGAGAGCATCTGGGTAAGAATTAAGGGAGCGAGAAACAATAGGGATATTATAGTGGGGGTTTATTACAGACCTCCAGGCCAGACTGAGGACCTCGATGGCGCTTTCATAGACCAAATGACTGCACATTCAAAAAGGAGAGATACAGTAATAATGGGAGATTTCAACTACCCGGATATATGTTGGCAGTCAAACTCTGCAAAGGCGGCAAGGTCCAGCAAGTTTCTTGCTTGTCTTGCAGACAATTTCATGGTCCAGAAGGTGGAAGAGGCGACAAGGGGATCAAATATTCTGGATCTGATCCTGACCAACAGGGAAGACCTTGTTAATGACGTAGAACTGGTTGGATCTTTAGGAGAGAGTGACCATGCCCTATTAGAATTTGGCATTCAGTGGGGAAGAGAAGGCAAGTGTAGCCAGGCATTCGTCTTAGATTTTAAAAAAGCAGACTTCTGTAAACTGAAGGAGCTGCTGGCTGAAATCCCGTGGTCAAGAATAGTCAATGAGAAAGGAGTTCAGGAGGCATGGGAGTTCTTTAAAAGGGAGGTACTGAAGGCACAGGCTAAAACTGTGCCATTAAGGAGGAAAAATGGAAGGCATCTGAACAAACCGGAATGGTTGACTAAAGAGCTCTCAGCTGAGCTAAGTATTAAGAAAAACATGTACAGGAAATGGAAGAAGGGGGAAATCACCAAAGAAGTTTATAAGCAAGTAGCCAGGAGATGTAGGGAGAAGGTCAGAAAGGCTAAAGCACAGATCGAACTTAGGCTGGCTAGAGACATTAAAAACAATAAAAAGGGCTTTTTTAAATACGTCCACAGCAAAAGGAAAAAGAAGGAGACGATAGGGTCACTGCGCAAGGAAGATGGTGAATTAATAACAGGAGGAAGAAAAAAGGCAGAACTCCTCAACACCTTCTTCGCCTCAGTTTTTTCCCAAAAGGATAAAAACACGCAACCTGGCGGTTGGGGAGCAGGTGAGGAAGTGGGGGAAATGCAGCACAGAATAGATAGAGAGGTAGTACAGGAATACCTGGCCACACTGGATGAATTCAAGTCTCCAGGGCCAGATGAATTGCATCCTAGGATTTTAAAAGAACTAGCAGAGGTCATTGCGGAACCTCTTGCTATAATCTTTGAAAACTCTTGGCGGACCGGAGAAGTTCCGGCAGACTGGAGGAGGGCAAATGTTGTCCCCATCTTCAAGAAGGGAAAAAAAGAGGACCCAAATAATTATCGCCTAGTCAGCCTGACATCAGTACCTGGAAAGATCCTGGAGCGAATCATCAAACAATCAGTTTCTAATTACTTAGAAAACAACGCCGTAATTACGAAAAGTCAACATGGGTTTCTCAAAAATAAGTCATGCCAGACTAATCTTATCTCTTTTTATGATAGAGTTACTTGCTTGATAGATGAAGGGAATGCTGTGGACGTAGTATATCTTGATTTCAGTAAGGCCTTTGACAAAGTTCCCCATGACATTCTTGCAAAGAAGCTAGTAAGATGTGGGCTGGACAGGGCTACTGTCAGGTGGATTTGTAACTGGTTGACTGACCGTACCCAAAGGGTGGTCACCAATGGCAGATTCTCATCCTGGGGAGAAGTGACTAGTGGGGCGCCACAGGGTTCTGTCCTGGGCCCGGTGCTGTTCAATATCTTCATTAACGACTTGGATGAAGGAATAGAGGGCACGCTGATCAAATTTGCAGATGACACCAAATTGGGAGGGGTTGCTAATACGCCTGATGACAGGATCAAAATTCAAAAGGACCTGGACAGATTGGAGAGCTGGGCCAAGGCTAACAAAATGAACTTCAACAGAGAGAAATGTAAGGTCCTACACTTAGGCAGAAAAAATGGTATGCAGAAATATAGGATGGGGGACACGTGGCTGGCTAACAGTACGTGTGAAAGGGATCTAGGAGTCTTCATAGACCACAAGCTGAACATGAGTCAGCAGTGTGATGCTGCAGCCAAGAAGGCCAACGCAATTCTTGGTTGCATCAATAGGAGTATGGTGTCTAGATCGAGGGAGGTATTGGTACCACTCTATTCTGCATTGGTTAGACCTCATCTTGAATACTGTGTCCAGTTCTGGGCACCCCAATTCAAGAAGGATATGGATAAGCTGGAGCAGGTCCAGAAGAGGGCAACCAAAATGGTGAGGGGCCTGGAAGCCATGCCCTATGAGGACAGACTTAGAGAGCTGGGTATGTTTAGTCTGCAGAAGAGAAGGTTGAGAGGCAACATGATAGCCATGTTTAAATATTTGAAGGGATGTCATGTCGAGGAGGGAGTGGGCTTGTTTTCTCCTGCTCTTGAGACCAGGACAAGGAGCAATGGATGCAAGCTGCAGGAGGGGAGATTCCGCCTGAACCTCAGGAGGAATTTCCTGACAGTCAGGGCTGTCCGGCAGTGGAATGTGCTGCCACAGAGTGTGGTGGAGTCTCCTTCTTTGGAGGTTTTTAAGCGGAGGCTGGATGGCCACTTGTCGGGAGTGCTTTGAGGGTTTTCCTGCATGGCAGGGGGTTGGACTGGATGGCCCTTGTGGTCTCTTCCAACTCTACATTTCTATGATTCTATGATTCTATGATTTTCAATTGTACACTAAAATGTTTAAGCTCCCACATGAATCAACGGGGCTGATGTACCTCTCCCAGCAGTGGAAGAAACATAATACACATTTTTAAAGGATTTTAAAATTCTAGATCTTCAGTTGTTGATGGTAGCATGTACGAGCAATATTGCATCTCTCAGGAGGCAGTAAATAATTAAGGCCAGTATGTATTCCAATAAAAACCTCTTATAGATCAGGCCAGGGGATTATTTGGCCCTTCAGCTGTTGTTGACTGCAAGTCCCAGCAGTCCTAAAAAATATAGCCAATGATGACAACTTCTGGGAGTTGCAGTCCAACAAAAGATAGAGAGCTGCATGATTCTTATCAGTGAAATAGATAACCCTGGGGTAGATGGACAATTAGTCCAACCTGACACAAGTCAGTTTCATATGTTACTAGTCCCAATAAATTCTGTATGTAAAGCTCCCTCACCTTTATGTACAGGTGGGAGAGACAGACTTCAGAGCTAAATCCAGCACTGGTCCTACTTAGAGCATATGCTGAAATGAATAGTTGATAGCCACAACTAATTGAAGTTTCAATTATTAATAGCTCTACTTTAGGCAGTGCTAACATTGCATGTAATGCACAGGCTGACCTGGTAAACCCAGCAGTGGTGGAGGCAGGAGACACCACTTTTCCTCCAGAATACCTCTTAAACTGACCAAGTGTCCTTACATAGCCTCTTTCTAGGATCTGATGGGGAATTAAAATGGTCACTGGTAGCAAATAAAAACATTTCAGTCATTCCCATCTATATCGTGAGACACCTTCGGTCCCATGTTGACAGAAGGGCAAGACATAAGATAGATACCCACATATACACAAAATTTATGAAAACAGCTGAAATCTCCTCTCTCTTTGGCAGAAAGCACAGGAAGCTGCAAAAGAGAGGGCGTTTGAAGAGGGGCATTTTTACTCAACCTAACACTCACTGTGGATGCTTTTGGAACTTTTGCATGGTTTGTCTAGGATTACTATTCTTATGAATATTAGCAGATGCTTTGCACCATACTGGGGATCTTACAACTGTATTTTTGTAACCACAGTTACTCTGCAAACATTAAATGTAGGAAGTAAACTGCTACCAACATTTTCATTGGAATTACATTGCCGCTTCCTTGGCTTTCCCACTTTCCCTTGCACTCAAGATGCAGGATGCTGCCTTTGAAAACGGTACTTTCCCCAACTCCATTTTACCTTAGAAGTAGTTATTATATTTACTCCAGAGCCATCCCAACTGTTTCTGTCAATCATCTCAAGAGAAAACAGCAGTAAAGTTCTGACTTGCATTTTCCAGAAATAATTTAAGACCTAACTACAGCTATTTGCATTTCTATCAGTAAACTGCCAGTGTTTAATGTAACCCAAATGCCAGAAGTACTAAGGGAATAGCTTTGGCATTATCCCCCCCCCCCCGTGCTGTTTATGTAGATACTTGCAGAAGTATAAAAACAGAACTACTATAATGCTTAACTGTGAGGCTGAATAACACTGGTGACAACTGTGGAAGCAAAGATACTAACAACAAGCACTTTTTCTATTCTGCTTACTGCAAATGCAAGCATTTCCAACACCATCCCTATTCCCACTGAGCTTCCATACTCTGTCATTCATCAAGAAACCCATTTATTCTGCTCTTTCTTGGAAACAGGATGGCCAACTCATTTTATAGCTATTATTTAGAGCTATTTATCTATTGAGCTGTTTAGAAACAATGGTAGCCACTTTATATCATGTTAAACCTTTGGTCATTCTTATACAGTATTACAGTGCTTATTTACAATTGCTCTTCAAGGTTTCAGGCAGGAGTCTTTTCCACCACTACATGGAGATGCCAAAGATTGTACTTGGGAGATTTTCTGGATGGAGTTCTGGTGCTCTTTTACTGAGCTATCTGCCCATTTCTATCACATGGCTTCAGCTAGACTCCCTCAACACAACTAATAATACTGTGATAAAGCAATAATAAAAACTAATGCAAAATGCAAAATAGTAAATATCATGGTAGGTGCAAAACTGCACAAATAAAGCCTCTTTGGGGAGAATATCCCACAATTTCGGCACTACAACTGAAAAAGCCATGAATTATCCCAATACGTCACATCTCCTGTTCTGGAGAGGGGAAAGATTATGACCTCTGATGGTCTACGCTCTCTCCATACACTGAAAGTGGGATTTGAGTGGGATGTTCAGAAGTGGGAGGTTTGTTTAGAGCTTTTGAAAAGTCTGCATTAGTACTTTAAATCATGTCATAAAACGAAGAAATTAAGGAATGGAATGACATTCCTTGTGAAGCACAACAATCTATCCTTAGTTCAAACTGGTGTAACCCAAGTGTTGTTTCCAACCTTTCAAATGCAGTTGAATACGGACTGCATAACAGTAATCTAATCTGGATGTTACAAAGTCATGGAAGTCTGTGGCCAGGTCTTTTTTTCTCTCCAGGAGAGGAGTCAGCTGGTACCTCAGCTGAAGCTCATGAGAAGTGCTCCTGGCTACTGAGACCATCTGGGCATCCAGAAATAACGCCAAATCCAAGAGCACTGCTGTGAACTGGAATCACATGGGGGGAATACAACTCACATCCAAATCATATATATATGATGGATATCATTTCTACCTTGTCTGAATTCAGTTTCAGTTAGTTGACTCACATCCACTTCATCAGTTCATTTTTCAAAAGTAATATATCATTCTTCTATAATTATCTTAAATTGTTACTGTTTCTTAATATTTTTTGGTTTTAGATGGGCAGAAAGTGTAAGTTTTTCAGCTTTTGTAGAGCCTTTAGTTTATTTGCATCAAATCAACATGCAGGACTCACTTCAGGTGCTGGCAAATATAAGACAAAGTACTTCAGATGGAATATTTGAAAGTCATTAGATCAGGCTGACAATTTATCAAGTGTTGTTAGGTCCCTTTGTATCACCTCCATTCTATGCAGCCTTGACTATTCCAAATAAATATGTGTCATATGCACAATTTATGGATAAAACAGATCTCATAGACAATACTCACTTACTTTAAAAATACAATGCAAATATACTAATAAGAATAGAAGACAAGAACCCATTTTTTCCTAGTATATTTATCTAAAGCAGAATTCTGGAAGTTTCAATAAACTGGTTCAAATATTTGTGATAAAAACACTAGAAATGTCAACTAGAGAGACTCTGGGCTAAACCCTCCCGAAATCCTTAGTCAGGTCCAGAGTACTCTAGAGTTATGATTGAAAAATGCACTTATGCTATATTTCTAGAGAGATGTAGAGGTATAAATTTATAGTGTGTGCTAGAACAATTGACATCACTAGTCCTTCCAGGAAACTTCCCAGAACTCTTGGAGCTTGTTTGCTTGCTTGCTTGCTTTGGAAGGAAGGACTAAGTTAATGAAGATTAACTAATGATGGAGAACCTCTTTCTCTTTTTTGCTGATGGAGAAAGCAATTCCATCCCTATAAGAGGAGAAAATGGTACACTGGGTTGTCCTTATTACCACCAAAAGTATCACATTACAGACAATGTTGTTACTTGCAAGCAATTAGCCAAGACCATGGATGACATGATGTAGAGTACAGTTCTATCCAGGTAAAACTATGCCCCAGTTTCCTCCTGCAGGACTCATTAGCCACTACCTGGTTGTCCTCCACAACTAAGTAGTGGCTAATGAAAAGTGCACGGTAGTGGTGAACTGTCTGGTTCTGTATTTATAGCTAGACAAATACTGCCAATATCATGTTCCGGGACCCTTGGATGCATATGGAAGCTGCCCCCAGGGGGGTACCAGGGGAGGTCTTTATCTTTGTGCATCTAGCAATTGGTACACGACTGATGTCGCTCAACATCTACCCTCTCCACCTACGATTGAATGGCTGTGAGGGGGCTTACAGGAGCAAAGTGGGTTTTGTATCAGAGTGGCAGTGTGTTTCTGTTTCTGTACTGATTGAAAAGAGAAAGACATATTCCAGCATTATGCTGGTATATATCTTTACAGAATGCCAGCCATTATCTTCAAGCTCTGCTCGCCATATATTCAGTGATCTCAGAGCACAAGAAAAACAACAACTCTAAAACAATTTGAGCAATTTAAAACAACAAAAACAATTTAAAAAAAGCATAGTCAAAGAAACAAATAACTTCAAGTAGGGGAACATAGTGTAGGCTAAACTTAATGTTTAGCAGAAATACAGTAATCCCTCCACATTCGCTAGAGTTAGGGGCACAGGACCCCCATGAAAGTGAAAAAACTGTGAATAACTCTAGGCCGTCCCAAACCATATTTAACATACAAAAAAAGTATGATCTCCGTATACAACCCACCATGGTTTCCTTTGAGGCATCAGGGTTCCTTCACAAGGCAGAAGTGGCTGGCTGGTTGGGCTTACTGCCACCCCCACTGCCACTCTATACCATTTTTAATAGGGACTTGCAAGCTGCGTTCATAGTTTTTCAGTCTCATGAGGCTTGCAGTCCCCATTAAAAATGGCATAGGGAGGCAGCGGAGGAGACAGTAAATAATCTGTGAATAATCAAATCTGCAAAAGTAAAATCCACAAATGTGGAGGGCTGTCTGTATACAGAAACAGAGGCACTTCTTCAAGTTCTAAACTGCGGTGTATGAGTGCTAAAATACCTACAGATTTCTGACTGAAATAATTGCAGCATAATTCATTTTAAAGTTCTCTTACATTCTGTACATTACAGTTGTTTTAATGCCAGGTCAATGCCAAATGTTCACAAAATTGAACACCTGTGTGCGCATATGTATATATGCATGCCTGCATATTTCCCTGGCTTCCCTATATGTAAATTGTTGCAAATGAGAAAGATAACAGATCTGGCTTCAGTATCCTGCCATCCACTATCTAGTTTCCACAGGGCCATTAGTGATTTAACAAAAAGACAGCAGAGTTTGTACAAATGCATCCTAACAGGTCACCTTTGGAAAACCAGTGGATGAAGTTTGCTTTCATTTGTGGCAAACTGCCTAGCATTCCCCAAGTACATAGCTTAAGCCAATTTGCAGCATCTGCTCCATAGGCATCTGCTTGAAATACACTGTACGCTGGATTTACCACAAAGTCATTTAAAGTGAGAAGGAATGACATACAGCATATTTTAGTCAGGATCAGCAACTACATGTCACCATCTTTGATAACTTCAAGCTTTATTAATTAATTGACTTCTAATGGTAATTTAAGCTGCTTTGCTGTTTAGACACAACACAGTTGCTGTTCACAAAGTGAGGTTCAGACTCTTGACATTTGATGGGCCCATTTTTATTCATTATCCCTATGGGTGGAATCCAAGGACACCATCAATAGGCACCCAACATTTGTTTAGAGCAGTGGTTCTCAACCTGTGGGTCCCCAGATGTTCTTGGACTGCAGCTCCCAGAAGCCCCAGCCACTATGGTCAATGCTCAGGGCTTCTGGGAGCTGAAGTCCAAGAACATCTGGGGACCCACAGGTTGAGAACCACTGGTTTAGAGTGTTCCTTTCCAAATATATCTCTGTGTTGTACCCAGTGATGATACTATTCTAGCAGTAAAGTATTTTGCTCATGAAGGCAGAGCACACAGTTTTCACCAGTCTTCCCTGCTCATTACAGCTCCTTTGGCTCTTAAATGTTGGGAAATTCTCAAGAAGAGAATAAGATATAGCAGGAAAAAAAAGGGGGGAGCTGCAGCACAAAGGGAAGATTTTCAAAAATGAAATGCACTTAGTTTCTTTCTGCTAGTGCAAAGTTACCATTGGGAACACTCCATTAAATGGAAACTACCATTGATGTGCCCAGGCAATTGCTACATGGATTCCCTTTTAAAAAAACTAGCTCCTAATCTTTGAATTCAGTGAGTTTGGATCCAATAATTGACTTAGGAGTGCCTGAGACTATAGAACCACTGAAGCTAAGTAGCTGGGGACTCACTGAGAAGGCAATCTGTTGATTTTTATTTTGTTCCAATTTTAAATTCATTGCAGTATGTTTCAATATCATTTTGGGACCATATTTTAAAAAAATGAAAACATGGGTGCATTTTTGTATACATTTTTTCTTCAGGTGTGAGTTAGTCTTGCACCATTATAATTCATGAACAGGTTTCCATATTTTTGTGCTTATTTTCCCCTATTACATGTATTTCAAAGAGCACTTTTGGCTTTTGGGGAGAAAGGAATCTTCTGGCAGATAAATTCTGTCAAAATTCTCAGGGAGAAAGTGTGCATACATACCCACTCCTTTGGAATCCCAGATGAAATCTTAGGAGAGATTTTCAAAGCTCCAAATTCACATTTCCTCTTTTCCATGCACATCAAATATATAGAGGAAGGAGTGTGATCATACACATTATCTTAATATCCAGTCTTTCCTAAGGATGGGCACAACTTGCTTTTTTCCTCATTCAAATTTTAAAATTTTAATAAATTTGGATTAAAGATTATCTGAAATGCAGTCCCTAATCTTCATGCATTCATGAGTTCTGCATCTAAATCGTACACAGGAAGGATGTTTGAGAATAATGGTGTTTGTCAATTCTGATATTAACTAACTTGATCTGCACCTTCAAGACTAATGTCTGAATTGCTGCTTATATTATTCATTGTTTTTCAGAGTTCCCAAACATTTTTACATAGTTTGCAGCGATATAAATAATCAAAATGCATATTTGAAAAGATAATACATTTGGAAATTTATACTTTGACAGAGAATAGATATATTCAAATAGGCATTGCAAAGTGATTCTTCTTGCAAATTTTTTAAATAAATGACACGGGATCAGGATGCACAGAAAAATGTGCACAGGAAAGTGGCATACAACAAAAATCGACTGATCTGTCAGTGCACAGTTGTAGGCACACAGCCTCTATAAGTGTGCTCTGGAATCCTACAGAAAGCAAGGTCTCTACATTGAGAAAGAGTCTCTTGTGCACATAGTTCTTGGGCTGTTTACTTTGTGGAAACAAAGCCCATGAAAATGTGGAAGTAATGAGATGGAGATAGTGGATATAAACCCATTCCCATGCACAGAATAGAATTTCTAGCCATGTGATAAGCACTATTATGTCTGATGCTTGAAAGTAGAGCTTGATAGCAAAACTCAAAACCTTGAGTTGTTTGTATCCTAGAAAGGATAAGACTACAACCTTTTCTAGTGGCAGTGAATTCAGAATTTTGACTATGCGCTTTCATCCGTTCTCCTGTCTCTCCCACTGTGCAGCTTTACTAGATGAGTCTTGGTTCTAGTAATATTCATAAATTCATTCACTCATTCATTCTATTTGTATCTTGCCCTTTTTCTCACAAGTAGGATTCAAGGTAGCCTACAACCAAGCAGAACAAGTATACTTGACATGAATGCATTTTATTCATAAAAATAAAGAAAAGGATATGGTAAGCAAGGCAACATGATTCACCCGTAAATCAAACAAAAGCATAAAATATTTAAAACATGATGTATAAAACCACCAACAAAAGAAGACACGGCACCCACTCGCTTAAAAACTGCTTTCACGGCAAGCAAGGTCAGGTTTGTCTGAATATAAATGTCCTTGCCTGCTGGCAGAAAAACAACAGAAAGGAAACGAACTTACCTTCTTCAAGTACAAAGTTTAAAAAGTGGGCACCAAGGAAGCCCTATCATGAGTGAGGAGATAAGCATCTCCTTTCTTCCTCCTTCACACTGTGCATAATTTTGTATACCTCTTATCATATCTTATTTTCATTTTTAAAGAGTTGTTCCTTAGATGGCAAAAAGGCATAAACTATAAAATGGTGAGACTCTTTATAAAAGATCTGACCATAAGCCAGCAAACTGCAGTTCCATATTCTGCACCTGCAGATCATGCTACCACCATGACATTTGCAAATTAATACAAATGTCTGTCCACTTACCGTCAAATAAACATGCTTTAGAAATGTAAATCTTAAAAGCCAGGGCACTGTGACATTTATAAATCATCATACTGCCAGAAAATAAAAAACACTAAATAAACTGTAAACGTGACAGGTTGAATTTGCTGGCAGAAATTAAGACTTTTCATCGATTGTACAGGGAAAAGGGTAAAAATAATTTACTTACATAATCCATTAAGTGGGTGGTAAGTATTTCAGTGGGCATATCTTTCTCATTGATCAAGAAGTGACAACACATTATGTGCAGTTAAGATGTAATTATTTAAGCTGGAGGCCATTTCTCACCATTGGTCAGAACATGCTACATACAGTACTTCCAAACATAAAGAGAACTGCGGAATTAAAAACTGCTAAAAGAATGATGAAATGGGAATATATGAAATATCCTGTATCAATTCATGTTTGGCATCTTTCATCTCAGGGCTAAATAATACAATATTTATTCATTTTTTTTATAAGGTACCTTTAAATAAATATCTTCACAAGGTAACTTCTACCTAGCATTAAAACAAACATAGTTATAGACCATTTGCTCATTTCACTTTAATGGGGATATAATTCTTTGTTCATTACTTTCTCTGAGAAGAAAATTAGCAATTTTAGCAATAGTCTTCCCACTGTAATAACTGTGGAGTTTTCAAAAACTATTCGTAATACATGACTTATACACAAAATTACAAAGCGGCATTTCCTGTGCAGAAAATAATTGTTCTCTGGAAAAACATGCTTTTTCTGTGTAGAAAATGCTGTAGTTGGGAATTTATTCTGCATGAAATTTGCATGTAGCTATTTCTGAGCAGACAATAGCATTTTCTGTACAGAAAACACTATTCATGCAGAGAAACATTATTTTTGCACAGAAAATGCTGTTTTCTATTTTAAAAAAGGAGAAAAGAAAAAAAGAAAGAAAAAGAAAAATTCTTGTCAGTCGTCTTGTCACGGTTCTCAACACTTTTTTTTTAAAAAAAACCCCATTATCTTAGCATTTCTAAATTCCTAGATTTTAGGTATTCCTAGATTTTAGGGATTCTAATTTAATACTATGCTTATAAAGTTACACTCTGGGAGTTTTACGCATGTCCATTTCGCTTACAGTTCCACTGTATCAACAGTTTTGTAGTATTACTAAACAGGCATACATATGCAATCGTAAGACTACATCACATGACTCAATCTATTTTGTGGATTTACTACATGTATACGAGTTTGGGCCAGCTGTGGGCAACCTGAGGTCTTCCAGATATTGTTGAATTGCTTTTTTCCACTATTTTTTATTTGAGAGACGCATTTATATCACAAAGCATAACATCACTCGGTTCTGCTATTGATATATATGTGTGTGTGTTTGTGCGTGTATGTATAAACAGAAAAAGTGAACCTGTATCTTTACCAAACATTAAATTGCAACTTTCATCTTAGCTAACATATGCTGTGTGATAATACGAGTTATAATTTAATGATGGGGGCCCAAGTTCCCACAGCTGGTTTAGGCTGCACCTCTTTATTTGGGGGATTGGACTGCAGCAGATATGTCACAAAAATAATTTTCCATGGAATTTGACAGCAGTCCTGAAGACTGAATTTAGCAAAAGCAGTAACTAAAGGAAATGAGGGGGAGGAAAGGAAACAGAAAAGGCTGGTTCTGAAAAGGTTGGCTCAGATTCTAATTCAGTAACAGAATAACAGTATTAAGCATTTTTAATAATGTACCAATTTTTACACCATCAGTTGCTGACATACTCACTTCTTAATATCTCTATTCTCTTCACCCCCAGTAATATGCTGGTATCATTACTGGAATATCAGGGGAATCCTATTTTGAGGTCATGAACCTGTCTTTATAAACAGAAAGAACCCACACGAAGCCACAAAAAGCTTTTAAAAGTGGGGAGAGGGGAGGAGAGACAGCAAAAAAATAAAGAGAAACCACCAAAAGAAGAATGTAAAAGCATGTGCATCCCTCCATTCAAAATAAGTCTCCATATATGCTTGATATGGTTCCCATTCTCACCATCCATTCATGACAAATTGAATGAGAGGGTTTCACAATAGCCTTCAACCATGCACACACATTAAAAAAAAACTGCTCCCAAAAGTTGTAATTCTTTTTCAACTCTATTCTGCTTTGTTTCTAGAGCTTAGATAACAGTAGAATTCCCTGTACTCATCATGTCATTCACAGGAGTGACTGTTCTATCCACTTAAAAAAAAAAGCACAGTGAGACATATCTGTGGCTACTCTGGATGTTACTTTTTCTCTTTACTCTTGAAGTTTTGCATGTCACACTTACACCTAGTCAGATATTACACCTGGCCAGAATAGACACTCCTTGGCAAGTTTATGCACAAGTCAGTGTTTTGGATTAAAGCCAAAGATGTGCTACTTTGGAATTCTTCCCTTTCCCTTACTTCCATCTTTCAGATACATGTAATATAACATAATGCAAAAGAACTACTTTAGCCAACAGATTACAGGTGACCATGCAAAGCAGCAAATCACGTTGAATCCATTATGGGGGGAGAGTGGGTTGCATCACTAAATCTATGGGAAATATATTTTTACATGTAATATGTCTAGCAACAGAATGTAAATTTAATTAAGAAGATGTGCTGCTTAGTTTGCATGTACAGCCACGCATGCTGACATTTCAGTGTTTGATATATCTATGTCAAACACTGGTTAATACACAACAATTTCTATTTCCTCTCTGTTATCAATGACTCAGTAGATTTTTTGTAATGTCAGGTGATTCAAGGAGTGACTAAAACTATAATTAAAAGTGCCAAGTTGTGTGGGAAAAGGTAAGCTATTAAAAGCAATGGCCACATTAAGAAATATTTTTCTTTTCCTCTGCCTGATCAAATAACAGCCATTAAGTGAAATGACATAGTCATTCTAGAAAAGTATTGGCAATGTGCTTCCTTCCTAAGGCTACTTTTTGCCTGGAGCAATCATCCAAAGTTTTGCTGGTCTAAAGACATCACAGATCTGGCCTGAGGGGGGCATGAGTCCATGAACAAGAAAGATAGACAAATTCATGAGGTTTCTGCAGCTGTGAGCCCTGAAAGGCAAAGGTAAAGACAAAAACAAAAACAAAATGAAAATAAAATAAATAAAAAATAAAATAGAATAAAATAGAATCCAAGTGATGGGACTGTGAAGTTCAGTCTGGAGGTATTGGAAATATTTATTCGTTTGGTATAAAACACTCTGCAGACGTCCTCTGTTCTTCTGGAGGGCTTCCTTTATCCTTTAAGTAGCTCATATTCAAACTAAGGAGCTAATTATGCTTTTGTTAGTCCTTGATTAATCATTTTCCACAACTGAAGCACACTTTACCCTACAGTCAGATCTTCAGAACTTTATACAAAGTTTATCTTAGATTAATGCTAACAATTCCAGCGAGAATACTTTGGCAGTGTGAATGCTAAAGAAGATGTCCCCTATTTTGTCGCCTGTAAACATACGAACTTAAAACATTCTTTATCAGCTATCCATCTCTATATGTAAGAGTTATGAATACTTTTTAATTGCTTGCAGGCTTCTTGTTTACAACAATTTATATTCTGGAATTAGCTCTGGGGAGTGCAGTTTATTTTTGCTTTATTCTACTTCTTACTTAAATGCCACCTTGAGAATCCATAGATTAAAAGGTGAGGTATAAATCTTCAAATTCAATAAATGAATGTTGTTTCATTAGCTTGGAAGACTCTTGAGTCTGGTTGTGTTCTTTTCTGGATACAGTTCATAATAAACTATGCCTTTCTCCCTTTTGTATGGATGGCACAGAAATTATGGAAGTAGCTTAGTATTTTGTCTCATGAGCCAAAAAATTAACAAATGCAAGCATACCATTCATTTTCCTTTATGGTATGTCAGTGTTACCCCATAACAGACAGCCAGAGAGGGTGAGCCTGAAGCAGGTGTCCCTGTTCTTCTCCATGTGTTTGTCTGTAGGACACTAGCAGACAGCTTCTATCCTTCCATCAAGGTGCCTACAGCTACACAAGCATCTCTCCTCATACCTATGGATTTCGGAGGCTCACTTTAGTTCCTTGTACATATGCTCCAAAAAACAAAACAACAACAAACAGAGCAAATCAAAATACACTCCAAGACAGTGTGTCCAACAGGGCTCCTCTGCTTGCTTGTGTGTGTGTGTGTGTGTGTGTGTGTGTGTGTGTGTGTGTGTGTCTGTGTTCAAATCACCTGTTGGCTTATGGTGATCCCATGAATTTCATGGGGTTTTCTGAGGCAAGGAATACTCAAGAGGTGGTTTTTGCCAGTTCCTTCCTCTGAAATATAGCCTATAACACCTGACATTTGTTGGCAATCCACCATCCAAGTACTAACTAGGGCTGACCCTGTTTAGTTTCCAAGATCAGATGGATTGGTTCCTTTAGTGTATTTCAGCCACTATCCCTTTATGATTTCTACAGCTAAGCAGGACAGAGATTTAAGTTTATTTCTTACCAAGGACCCCAAATGGCTGCTGTTTCTCTCCTGAGTCTCCCCCTCTGCCAGTGACTGCCCAGGGCATCCTGGCGTGACATCAGCCACACTCCTATGTAAGGCCAGATGCAGCTTAGTTCCTTGGCAAGCAGGTAGTGGTAGCAAGTTTTTTTATCATTTATTCTTTAATTTTTTTTTATTTCTGTCAAAAGCTAAGCATCTGAGGAAAGAGATTCCAGGTAAAGTGAGATCACCTTGGCTTCCCTGTGGGCTTATTGCCCTACACTCTTCAGCGCTTACTAGAAAATGCCTGGTAAATTTGCCATTCCTGCTAAATTTTCCACCCCATGACATTTCTCTGAGAGCTAGAAAACCACCCAACAGTGACAAAGGCACCTGTTCCCCGGCTACTCAGCTGTTTTCTAGCCTTCAGCTCTGTGCAAGTCATCTAAACCTCCTTTCTCATGACCTAATCACTCTTCAGTTGAGCAGTGTGTGGGGCTAGGAAGATCATGGAGAACATTTAAACCTCCTCATCCCTGCGGTAACTCCTCCACCGAACACTGCTCATCTCCTAACTGGAAAACAGCTGACCAGTTGGGAAACAGAGCTATAGTTTCCAAATTTTCACAGCTGTTTTTAAGCCTGCAGCTGAGTTTCTGAGAGAGATCAAGAAAGGTGAAATTTAAACCCCATTCCCTGGTGAGGAGAGAGCTAAAAACATTGGTATGGCATGGTGGGGGGTTTTTTTAGTTAAACTTTAAAAGATAACATACAGGTCGTGTAGCTACTAGAGGGGGGAGACAAAATAAGGCCATTGTGCCTCCAAATAAGAATGCTACCCTCCACATGGAATTTTCCTTCAGTCCCCAAATTGCTAGCTTTGCAGAAAGTGAGACACTGAAAATTACTTACACTTAGAACTCAGATTTGCTGTGTTTGCATTCCTTTGTTAACTCTGCCTGCCCCTTCTTTTTGGATGCCTAAACCGTAAACTTTGGATGTATAAACTGAACGCTCAACAGAAGTTTTAAGTTACTGCAATGCTAGAAATTTGGAAATAGATGGTAAAACTTCATTTGTATATGTCACAATTCTTACGGGGGGATGCCCTTAGAATGTCTCTTCCTCCCACAGCTAGTGATCTCAGGTAATTTATGTGTGTGTGTGAGAAAGAATCCTTGCTTTTGTGCTTGACTCTGCCTACTGTAACCTGCCCTGCCTACCACCATGCTACCAACAATGGGCACCACTGTCACTGAATAGGCAGGACTCTCCCTCTTCTAAAATGGTACCTGCAACAATATACTCTCACAAGCACACAATCTCTAAAACAAAAAAGAACGTTCACCTCTCGCTTCATAACTGTTTTTAATCATGTGCACATTTAAGTAATAAATTGGCTAAAATCCTTAGCATTAATTGACTAAGGATTCTTTAATCAGATGATCATAAAATCATAAAATCATAGAATCATAGATTTGGAAGAGACCACAGGGGCCATCCAGTCCAACCCCCTGTTATGCAGGTACACATATCAAAGCACTCCCAACAGATGGCCATTCACCCTCTGCTTGAAAACCTTCAAAGAAGAAGATTCCACCACACTTCGAGGCAGCATATTCTACTGCCAGACAGCTCTGACCGTCAGGAAGTTCTTCCCAAGGTTCAAGTGGAATCTCCTTTCCTGCAGCTTGAATCCATTGCTCTTTGTCCTAGTCTCTGGAATGGCAGAGAACAAGTCCGCTCCCTCCTCAACATGACATCCCTTCAAATATTTAAACATGGCTGTCATATCCCCTCTTAACCTTCTCTTCTGCAGACTAAACGCACCCAGCTCCCTAAGCCGCTCCTCATAGGGCATGGCTTCCAGACCCTTCACCATTTTCATCATGATGGCGCTCAACATATTTCCCTTTCTATGGCCAGAGATATATCCTATTCCAGTTTAGTTAGAAACATTTCATTTTGGGTTCTGCAGGACTTACTTACATGTTTGGGACTGCAGCCTTACCAGAGCTTATAATTACTGGGCTGTACTGTATTTAGACTCTCTCTTATAGAACTCACACCCGCTTTCCCTTTAATGAGACTTGAAAAAAATGTTTGCAATTTAGAAAACAAGAAGGATGGACAACACAGTATTGGTGGGGGAATGTCTGTAATTGAATATCAAGCAATCAGCACATCTCAGACTATTTTCTGAGGGTTAATCAATATCTTAATGGATATTCACCAACAGTAGTTGAAATTAGCCTTTCACATTCACTTAATTGGGAGGAATATTCCAGGTCACAATTACTGTACAAAAACACCTATGAATTTCAACCAAGCATATACATTAAAATAATGGGGGAGAGGGAGGGAGGGAAGGATTCTGTATGAAGTTGGAGTTACCACTGCCCATGTAGCTATCTATACGTATTTTAGATGACAAGGAACAGAAGAATGGATTCTGTCAAGTAACTGAGAAAAAGAAAAAGAGGCCTGTTCAGAGAATACAGAATTAACATTTGAAATTCACTGCTATGCAATGTGTTGATGACCACCAGTTTATACAGCTGTTTAAAAGGATTAACATTCATGGAAGATTGCTCTGCCAACAGCTGCTAACACTGCGGTTCCACTGACTAATCATTGCTACATGGCAATATACCCCCACAATACCAGATGCAGCTTGGGAATAAGCATTAAGAGGGAGCACTTGTCTTTATGTGCCATATTTGAGATTTTCTGACTTGCTGAATAATACCAAGGGTCTGTTTTTAGGATTAATCTTCTTATGTTTGTCAGGTATTCTGCTGTGCAGGTGCAGCTTTTAGATGTACTGTATTTAAAAAATATGAAATGGCATTGTTTTTCGTTTGCTTGATGGCATGACCACTCATTAGGGCCCTTTTCGCACGTGGGGGGCTGAAACGGGGTGGCGCACGCAGGGGCGGAGCTTACCTGCTTGCATTTTGCTCTGTTCCTGCTCCGTCCCTGTGGAGAACGCGGTTCCGCCGCTTCACATGCTGCCGATTTTCGGCGGTGTTCAGCGGCGCCCATAATGGCAGCCGGCGGCTTCCGGCGGCGCTCCACCAATCAGGGCAGCGCGCCAGCCAGAAGCCCGCCTCCGGGCAGATCTGCAGAGACGTGCTACCGCGTCTCTACAGATTCTCACCGGGAGCTGCCACGGATTAGTGCAGGAGAGTTTCATAAAAACCACCTGGGAAGGTGGTTTTTAAAAAACTTGCAGCGCCACCCCTGCAGCTGCGCTAGAGCGGTTGGAGGTGTGGCGCCTCACCTTTTCCAACCACGCTAGCGCACCCCGCGGTGTGAATGACCTCTGTCTCCGGTCGTCGCACCACGGGGTTTTACCCCCGTGTGAAAATGGCCTTGATCATGATCAAAGGGATACAGTCCTGCTAATATGATATACCATGTGCCACTGGCATGTCATGAGTATGCATAATTACAAACACATATAAGGTGGCTTCAGAGTAAGTGGTATGTATATCAGAAGCCCATTTGACCAAAGAGCAGAACTATGCTTCTCTTCCAATACTTCTCCTTGAATAAGAACATCAGGTGGTATTTTAGGAGATATGATATGGTCAGACATATATCTGAGCACAGGTAAGTATTATTAATTATGAAGGGCTTTCAGATGTAGATATAAACTACATGAGAGAACAACATATAAATCCTATTGTAAAAGATAATACTGCCTGGAGTGTAATTTATGAGTGAAATAGAATTGGTTCAGTCAATCATCCTAGAAATCCACCATAAATTTATTTCAAAAACTCAGTCAGGAATTTGAAGATGCTGTACCCAAAATATAGTTTGATTTTGCATATTTGCTAAAATTTGTACCTCCAAGTACAGTACCAGACATTTTAAAATGAATTTATGTTTGACCAGTTTGTTCACAGGACTGTGGAATGAGTATGTTCTTGATCTTACAAAATAAGATCCACTACTACTTTACAAGTAGATGACAGCCTGCCATAATAAATTCTCTGAGGACAAGGTTTAAAAGTCAACCCATCTTATTTAACATTGCAAACTGCCCCCAGTAGTAAACAACAGACTGCCAGTGCAATCCGAGCTTATATATGACTTCTCAGAGGGAAAATCTCTGAGTTTGATGGAACTGCTGTATAAGTGTGTATACCAGTCAGAACTTCCAATCTAAAAATGCACAAATATGCAACTCCCTCATAGAGTCAATAACTGGCTGCCAATTCTCTTCTAGTCTCAATTCAAGATGCTGGGGAGGATGTTTATAACCCTCTGTGGCTTGGGAGCTTTATACCTGAATGAGCATCTTTCCTATATACACCTGCCCAACAACTGACATCTACAAGAGAGGCCCTCTTCTGTGTTCCACCAGTTGGGGGAAAGTTAAACGGGAGGGCACAAGAGAAAGCCTTCTTGGTTATGGTACCCCAACTGTGGAATGCTCTCCCTTTGAAGGTCCAACTGATGCCAATCTTGGCTTCTTTTTGATGCCATGTCAAAATATTGGTTTTTATTAAAGCTTTTGGGGTCTATTTTACGTTTAGCCATATACTTTAAAAAAACACACACTCTCTTTTGGTTTTCTTAAACTGTCTTATCTTGTTTGAATGATTTAATATAACTTTATCTTGTTTAAATTATCCATTGATTTTAATCTGGAATTGTTTAAATTGTTTATATTGCTTTCTCTATTTGTCATCCTGAGATCTCACCACAGAAAGGCAAAAATAAATAAAGAAATATAAAACATTAGCCAGTCTTGCCTAATGCTCCGTACTTTGACTTACAGCAAGGGTCTGAAATCTTAGGTAGAAGTCTGTCCTAGATGAAACCATTTAAATAGAGATGCTTGAAACTAAACCTAGGGCCCTCAGTATGAAGCACATGCTCTACCACTAAGGTACAATCCGTCTGAATGCAGCCCATGAAAACTCTGAGCATTAAAAGAAATACTCCCAAAACCTTCACAAGCCTCAGAGAGGAATTTCTTGACTATTCATAGTAAGTAGTATGTATACTATGCTATTCCATACAATACAATTCCATGACTGTGTGAGGCACCTTGTTATGTGTCATTGCTGTCCAAAAATGATTCATTGCTGGTATGGCCTAGATTGGCCTTGTGGTTGATCTAATCCAGGGGATGGAGTAGAGAGGAGGGACAAGTCCTGAGTATGTTACTTCCTGGCTGTTCAGAGAGCTATAAAGAAAGCCAGCCATTTGTGTTGTATCCACAAGTGAAGGCAGCAGTTCCAGTTGGTCACCACCTTTAGAAGATTCTGCTCTTTGATCCTAGCAAACAGGCTAGTAAACCAATGAAACTCTATCTCATATATCACATTCTTTAAGATTAAGATATCAAGATCTCCATAGGGAATTTTTGAGGACATTAATATAGACAAGAACTAGCATTTCCAGTAAAAAAAAAATAAATTACTACAACTCTACACAGCCTTGCTTGTCCACTTTAGTAAAATCCCATTGAGAAACACCATCATCCAAAGCATCCCAGTGACAGAACAAAAAAACAGGGCCTGCTCCATGATCCTGGCTGCAATGAAATGCCATTTTCTGACCTCCAAGGTCTGTCTCTTTACCACGACAGCTTGGACCAGCTGCCATTTCGTTTCCCCATTCCTGAGTTGCCCCTGTCAGTAACCATTCCAACAGGCTGAAGCAGAATGAAGCATGAAGACCAACTCTTGCTGTGGCAGGGAATGCTGCTTCTGGCTCCTCCCTCGGCCAGAACTCTTTCCCTCCACGGGCATTCCGTTTGGTCATTGTAACAATTGTGTATTCTTATGTAACGCCTCTCAATCTGCATATTATATCCCCCACCCTTCTCTATTCCTGTTTCCTTTCCTTTTATGCTTATTAAGATTATGTCATTATTTTACAATAAATTGCCTTGACTACACTGGCAAAAAGGCAGTATATAAATGAAGTAAGTATACAAATGATTAATAGCCATTCATAAATCATTTTCTCACAGTTTCTCCCTCTAGATCTGAAAAAATTTACACCAGAATGGTTATTACATAAAAAAATAAAAACCCTCCACAACTCAGAATTTTATCAGCTTTTTTAAATAATTTTATTCAAATTTCAACAGATAAAACAAACAATTTCTGCAATGTTTACATGTAATGTTTGTCCTTCTTCCTTTCTTTTCTGGATTACAATTACTGATATTCCCTCGATTTGTTATGTCTCATATCAGCTTTAAGAACACGTGTCAATTGCTGTGTTCAAGACAGATCTTCCCTCCTTAAAACTATCTCTATGAAATCAGGGTTATAAACAGTGAGACAGTTGCTACTGTTTTCTCTTGATTCAAAGATAAACTAATCTAATTCTACAAAGGAGACAAATTGCAGTGATAGTGGAACTGTAATTTTCCTGTTTAACAGAACTTCCTTTTTGGATCAGCTTTGATTCCTGCATTTCAAAACTCTGCTAAAAAAACACCCACACTGAATCTAGACACTTTGATGCAGTTGTACAAATGTGCCTCCTGTACAGAGCTAAATTCAGCATGGATTGGCTTTTAGCAAGCTATTACAACTGGTCATAATTAGATAATTGCAGGCAAAACAGTGGGGCCGCCTCCTGATTGTAAAGCCCAAGGCTGGATGCATAGAAAGGTAGCTTTCTCTTGCCTGTTCCCCCACTATGGAGGTAGGGGTGGGACAAAGGAAGAGGGATTTCAGTCAAATCCAATACCTCTCTAGAGTCTGAAGCCACCCACTCTGAGGATGGCCTAAATTGGAACCAATACAGAAGGGGCACAAATACCATTCTATATATATAAAAAAAATCCAACAGAGAGTTTAAAATGCTTAGGCATTTCCCTCTACTTCCTTCTGCCCTACTCACCATTACAGCTACAGAGTATAAGGTCTGGCATAAATTTGCAATCAATCACAGTCCAACAGCATCTATATACAAATCTCAAAATGGAGAAGCCACATTATCACTGGTTATAGGACAAGGTGTATGGGACTGGGGCCATTGCCACACTAGACTGTTATAGTGCTTTTATTCCACTTTCAACATCCTATGGAATCTTGAGGTTTGCCTAAACTGCAAACCACAGGATTCCATAGGATGTTGAAATTGGAATAATAGCACTATAACAGTCTAGCGTGGAAATGGCCTGTAACACTGCAACTTCAAGGTGTGTGCACAAGGCACAACTCTGGTGATGGGAAATGGAAAAATACACTTTGCATATGTTGTGACTGAAGAACACACAGAGGAGGAACTTGAATATGTTGCTACTGCTTGTTTTCATATAAGTTTTAGAGACAAACTGTACCTCAGGACTCCAATATGATTGTTTAAAAGAAACTACACTCTACTCTTCCAGCTGGGACACAAGAGTAGAATTCCTCCTGCACAGATAAGACAGCATACTCTTCAATTATCCTCATTTGGCAGGAATAATCCTGATTAAATCCTCTGTTGTCATATTTTTTCAGCTACTTATAAAATGTCCCAGTTCATCTCTCTTCCTCTTCATTTGTCCTCAACTTACTCCTACAGCTGAGTTCAAAGTGAAAAGGCAGTTTGTACTTTGGGCAGCAGAGGAGGAAAGGAGAAGAGGAGGTAGAATCTTCTCTTTCTCATCAGGCTTGGGAAAAAACTGCTGCAGAATCTACAAGCTTGTGCGTTCTGCATTAATAAGCTCTACAATTTTGACCACGCTCTGATGTTGCTTGGCCACATGCATCCCAGTTTTCATCTGTGAAGGATCGGAAGCCATGTGCCAGGGAACAGCAGGAAGTTACAAAGTTTTACTGTTCTCCCAGCAAGTGTCTGCAGCTGTCTTTGTTACCCAATACCTGCTTCACTATATGCAGAAATAGTATTTCTCTAAAGTTTATTGACGGCACAATACTTGTCCACTTTGGCACAAAGCTGATTCTGACAGCCCAGATGCAATATGCTACATTTTCTATTGCAGAGCTTCTGGAACAATCTTAAATTAAATCTCACGTCAGCAGAGACTCCTCTCTGTTCACAAACAGCCTTCCTATCCCCCAAGCTTCAGCTGGAAAGAAGGAAGAACCTTACTACTATAAGTCTTAGTCTTGATTTGAAATTTAGATGAGGACAGCTTTTGTGCCTGCTGTCTGTATTCATTAGGTATAATCATTTAATTCCCCATGTATTATTGGTCCTAAGCTTCAGGATATGGTAAACAGCACAAAAATCATTTGCAGCTATTGCTGGATGTCCCCCTCCCCTCCTGTGCATATCTGCAAGCTAAACCTTTGCCTGATATAAATTGCCAAGTACATGTGAAATATGCGAAATCAGTAACTTCTTCTGTGCTAAGAAACATATTGTTCTAGATAATATAAGTTTATAACTACTACAATGCAACCTGACAACATTTTGTGGGTAAATGTCCAATGATTTGAGATAACCGGACTCCAAAAGGTATGATACCTACAACTGACCCAAACAAGGAGAAATGTGAAAGTATGGGGAAACAGAGTAAGTACGACCAGAGCAGCACCATTTCTAGCAGCATGTCCATCAGGCTCCCTGGAGCAGAAAGCCATACCAATGTCATCAGTGACCTCTAAGTTTAACAAGCAGCCCAGCAAAATAGCCAGACCTGCTTCTCTGCCTCAAACAGCAGCTGGAAACAGCAGGGGAAACTTTTCATAACTTGGAAACATCTGATCAGCCCTTTCACACTACACAATTATAGCACTTTGATTCTACTTTAACTGCCATAGCAACATTCTATGGAATCCTGAGATCCGAAATTTAGGGAGAAGTATTTAGCATTCTCATTCTCCTCTGGTGCCTCACCAAACCGCAAATCCAAGGATTCCATAGGATGCAGCCATGGCAGTTACAGTGGAATCAAAATGCAATAACTGCGGGTTTTGAAAGTGTCCTCATGTGATGCATATCAATGGGTTTGAACAAGGGGAGTGAGTGGGAGAGCTTTCTTATAACATTAGAAATCTTGGACACAGCCTATGCTTACACACCCAGATGCTGCTTTGAGTCCTATTCAGGAGTAAAGCAGGATATCAATCAATCAACAAAATAAATAAATAAATAAATACACAGTGTGTGGTTGTTCTACCTCTCCATGTGACTGAAGATCATGCATTTCAATACTCTTTATGTGTCTTCACAATACCTTTAACAATTCAACCTAGTGTAAAGGCACTGGAGTATGAGACAGTAAAAGGCACTGGAACCCTGCTGGCTCTCTTTCATTGGTCCTTAGAGAATGCAGATTGTCATACCCTATATGTGCCAGACTATACACGCTGTGACTAGGGATGTGAAAAATCCTGCAGTTGGCATAATTTTGGACGAGAGACCAGCTGCCTCACCCTGGCAAGCTACTCAGTTGAAGATCTTCTAAACTCCCATGAGAATTCTTACCTCCACTGAGAGAGCAGGGCCCTAAGCATTTCCCCTCACATCATTTTTTCTGCAATTTGTACAAAAAGTCTCTGTGCTGAACTAGCAGCTTTTCCCTTTCAGTAGTTAAGCATACAGACACAGCAAGCTTAAAAGCAGAAGCTGATGGATCAAAAAAGATGCAAACAAACCAGTGTTGCAACTTGTTAAGTCTGTGCCACAAGGCAAGATTTTCAGAGTTTTGAATTCTCTCCAAAAATCTTGCAAATGAACACAATCTCTCTGATATTTCCCAAAAAATTCACTGTGGCGACATCTGCACTGCAGAGTTCCAACAATTTGACTCTACTCTAGTTGCCATGAGAGTGTCATCCTCTGGAATCCTGGGATGTGTATTCTGGCGAGGGACTTTGAATTCTCTACTACTTCCTCTTAAATTGCAGATTTAGAACTCTATGCCAGAGAATTTCCAGTATCTCACAATACTACAAATCCCAGAATTCCATAGTGTAAAGCCATGAAAATTAAAGTTTGATAAAACTGATACTCTTATGCAGTTTGGATACGACTTATGTTGTGCAAAGGAGACTCTTCCCTCGCTTCATTTTCTTGTTTTTGTTTGAGAAAGAACCAAGTCAGAATTTACATCCCTAGCTGAAACATGTATACTAGTCTGCCAAAGCTATACTAGTTCTGTTTCTTGGAATTAACAAATGGAATTTTATGAGAGCCCAAGGGCATTATTTGGCACCCAAGCTTCCACTTTTGCTTTTAAAGATGATTTTTCCTCCCTTCCACTTCTTTATTTCAGCTATGTTTTCCTCATTGTGCCTGCCTGTAAATCAGTGACAGTGATATGCAGATTAGTCTCCACTTATTAAGCAAGGAAAACATTCAATAGAGGAATTCAAAACAGAGACTATAATTACGATTTTTCCCAAGTCAAAGGATTATTTCTAAGAAGTGAAGCTGACACAAAGCTCTGCATTCCTTGATTCTATTATACTGAAAAATAAAATACAAAGAGTGTGGGCTTTTCTTATGCTAAATCAGGGATGCATCTCCCTTCTTCAATATAATATGTTTTTAGCAAAACAATATGACAGAAAATACTAGAAGGAAAAGAGAAGAGTTCCCAAAGATGAGTAAGTAGAAGCTTTGTAATAAATTGCAGACGAGTTGTTATACAATTATATTTTAATACAAAAAGTACAAGTTTTGAAAACAATGTCCCATAAATGTAGTATAAATTTCCTCAGTTATTTTGTCCTCATAAGACTGTAACAGGCTTTTAAAGATAACTGGACTCCCTCACAGTTGTGTGAATAAATGAGATTTCCTGACCATCCAGCAATACAGCATAAAACATAGAGGGCAGCATTAAGGAGGAATCAAAGATGTGGCACATCACTCACATGTCAGTTAATTAAAACCAAAAAAAAGCCTAAAAGGAATCAAACAAGGTGGCCAATTGTATAATCAACAAAATGTTGGTTTACATAATGTTCCCTTTTTAAAAGAGAAAATCGGAATAGCCCTTACAATATTTTTGTGGATCTTTTAATAAAAAATGAATCAATATGCCAATAGCTTTATCCCTAGCCTGCCAAAGTGTCCTGAACAAAGCTTTTCTTTGAACTTGGTGCAATTTACAACACAGTAAATAATGGACTAAAGTCTCCCACTTCTCCTAATTGCAAATGCAAAGCTGGCTTCCACAGTGAGTATTATTCAGTCTCCCATAAAACACTCTAATAAATTCATGGACACAAGTCTCAAGATGTAAAAACCTATGTGCCTCTGCCAAAGGCAAGGAGTCACTGTTTTTATCTCTTTTTACCCACCCTCAGGCTTAAGAGACTTGGATGCCTGCACTAAGAGCATATTCACCAGACATAGAGCATGCCTCATATCCCACTCCTTTGCCCTCCTCTGTCGAATATCCAGGGCTATGATGAAGATCAGATGAACACTCACAGTTTTGCTTCTGGGCATCACAGTTTAAGAAGTATATTGACAAGCTGGAAAGTATCCAGAGTCAGGTGTCAAAGCTGGTAAAGGATGTGGAAACCAAACTAGCTGAAGAACATTTGAAGGAGTTGGCTATGCTAACCCTGGAGAAGTGAAGACTGCAAGGTGAGCTGCCTGACAGCAAGAATTGTTTGACAGTGCAGCTGACTGCCTCCTTCTTTGGAGATTTTTACACAGAGACTGGGTGCCTTGCCTCTCAGGATTGTGGCATGTTTAGGCTAGATGATCCTCTCCATCTGCAGCATAGAAGAGTCAGCACATCCAAACCTGAAAGCTGTTTTTAGGAATTTCCCCGATAAAGGACCATTAGGAATGGGTCTGAAATATGTCAGATAAGAGTACATTGTTTCTTCCTCTGCTCCCTTGTTTTCTCATTCTTTCTGATTTATCTGGGGAGCTCCCATTTTATTTTAGATGAGATAAAAAGCAGCAGCCATATTAGTAGCTTTCTTTTCTCCTCAAGCAACACTTGGCAATGCTAAGGATAGGCTTATTTCCTCAATTATTTTGAAAAACAACAAACCTTATCTTTTAGTTAAAAAAAATACAAATATTGAAAATGTTAGCTGTTGATTTAGATAGCAGTAATTAAATGTCACTGGAAAGGGTTCAATGGTACATAAAATTGGCTGCATGTACTTTCTTCAGTCAGCAGCTCAAATATTAAAGCATTATTCAAAATAGTTTTAAAGGCTCTTATCTTCACAGAACCAAATTCTGATCGCATTTACCTGGGTTTAAATCCAGAGTAATGGTCTTAAGATGGAAGTGCGAATTCAGCTAAAATAAAGAATATTTACAGCGACACTGAAATTCAAATCTCAGATTCTCCATTGGAGTAAAATTAACTCTGTTTGCTTGAGTGAAGACCCTTTCAAGAGTTTGGGGTCTGGACTCTTCTTAGACCAAAAATCAAATGATTAAAGCTTATGGGATGATCTAGACATACAGACTTAATTTTCTGTCAGCAAACCTACTCTGAATTCCTGAGACAGTGCAAAGAAAGGTTCTGCGAAAGTACTGTAAAAAAAATTGAAACCAAGGATTACTGACAGACAATGGCATAAGGCTGTGAAGAAAGAGATTATTCCTTAAAATTTAAGACTGAGAACACACTTGGTTTAGCTAATGAATACCCTAAAAAAAACCTCTGGAAAACAACGATGGATCCTTGAACCATGTTTGCAAGCAATCAGTTGTGGTATCAGCAAATACTAAAATTCTCCTGAAAGAGTCTCCTGGTTATATGTATTGAATAATGGGAAAATACATGGCAACAGCCAGAATATGGATGCACTTGTAAATACAGTGCCAAATGAGTACTGAAAGAATGTGCCATCTGGAACATCACTGTGTTCTACATTAGGACTCACATCTGTTTAAATTTCTCCCCATACTGTCAGAGAACAGTTAAACAAACACTTTAATAAATGAAGTAATAATGGAGATTGATGACCTGAGCTTTTTGGCTCAAACAGTAATGCAAGATGGCCAACTGCAACAGTGCTCCACCAACCTTTGCCATGTAAGAATCAAGCCCATGTGTTTAAAAAGTTCCTTAGCTGCACAGATCTCATCCTGTTTTGAACAAAATGAAATGACCAACTCACATTTCATATTAAAGTCAGTCATGTTCTTCTCCCCGCTCTCCTAATACTCACCCTCATTTCTACCCTACTCTGTTCTCAATGGAAAGCTATGGTTTTTCACTTCAAATGTTTCCAACAAGGAAAAAAAAAGATTTTAATTTTCAATTTTAAAGGTACCTGTTTTTGAAAGGCATTTTGAGTTACTGAATATTTTGCTGCAGACCTGTTCTGCTGTCAGAGTAGCTCTTTCCTTGGCCTTGGAGTATCCTGGCAGGGGAAAATAGATCATCAAAGTATGGAGCATCAAGAGCCATTGCGGCTTCTAGGACCTTGTTGATCTGCTTAGATATGAGGGATGGAGTAGGTATTTACTTTTGGATTATAACTCCAAGGATTTCTAGCCACCATGGCCATGCTAACTGGAGATTCTAGGGGTTGTCCAAAAAGTAACTTTTCCAGCCCTAAGGGATCTGCTAGATAGCATGAGACTGAAGTACTGTCATATGTAAGGCAGAATATCCAAAGTTCAAATCCACCTTATCTGTATACAGTATTCATGTAAGAGGCTATTTTCTTAGCGTCTTTCTACACTATTTTATTATAGTGCTATTATTCCACTTTCAACATCCTATGGAAACCTGGGGTTTGCAGGTTAGGGAGGGGCCTTTAGAATGCTCAGCCAGAGAGCTCTTTGGCCTCAGTCAACTACAAACCCCAGAATTCCACAGGAGGTCAAAAGTGGAATAATAGCATTGTAACTGTTAGTGTGGAAAGATCCTTAATCTCTTTTCCCCTTTACTGTTTATTGTGCGCAGATTCTGTGCTAATGTGCACAACTGTAATAAGGATAGCCAAACTAATATGTGGCAACTGTGAAACAGCTTGATAACCTGAGATGATTGAAAAACTGCCAAATCACACACTTTCTGAGAGGTCTACAGTCAGACCTGGTATCCCTTTCTTTCCCAAAAACAGCAATGCAAAGGAAGAGGGATAAAAGTCATGTTGCTATGTCCTCTCCCCCAACCTTTGTACCTTTGTTTGTTTTAGTTATTGTTACAGTTTGTCAGTCTGACAGGGCTCTAGAGGTGATATATGGCAAAATTAAACTGATAAAAATGGGTATTTAAACACATGTGAAAGACGATACTATATGATGGTCACAGAGCATGATGCTCCACAGATGGACATCCAGAGCTTCTCTTCTGCTTCCTCCTCCCCCAGGTGGGCCAAGGGCACAAAGATGGTGTTCAGCTGCACTTCTGGAGCTGGCAAAAAAGGAGCAGCCACTGCCCTCTCAGATCTCAAGGGTACTAAATGGCCACCTCCCAAAGGGAGTGTGTGCTGGCCCCATGAAGCTGCCTTGTGCATGGGGAGAGATGCTGCTCTTGAGCTACTGTATAGCTCCTTGCACAACCAAGTGAAAAGCACATATGCTCATGCAACCCTAGGTGAAGCAAGCATCACTGACAGGATTCTAGCTCAAAACAATGTTTAATAACAGTTTTCAAATCACATGCACAATTATAACAACCAGAAAAGCCACAAAGAAACTTGCCCTATATCAGTTTCCTGAAGGAAACAGCATTTTCTTCTGATTCTTTTGAGGCTGCTGTTAATCACGGAGCAAAAATCCTACGGATACATACATTACCATTTCCAAATTTCCCTTACTTCTGCTAATAGCAATTTACAGGGAAAGGAGAGATTTGTATTAGTGAATATACACAGTCTGGATGTTTCCTGCATGAGTATTCACTAAACATCAGTGTTCATATATGTGTGGTCCTTTCAAAATACATAGCTTATGAACTGTACAATTTTGCTTCCTTTTAAAAATACTAGCCACTTGCTTGCAACTCATAGACTGGCTATTTTAAATTCTTCCTTCAAAAGAAGATTAAAATGTACTGAAGGCACACGCAAACTTACTAGGTTTTTGCAATATTCTTCTGCTTTTGAATGGGAAACTATACTGCCAAAGAAGCATTCATTCTACTAAACTGCAGTTCCAAAGTTTACAAAATGAACATCATTTAATCAGCACTTAATATCGTGATTGCTAATATTTCTGAAATATTTTTTAACAACAAAACTTAGGAGCGCATCCTCCACTCAAATCCCACCAGAGCGTTTGTGCCACCATTAGGCAGAGTAAAGTGGATGCCTTAGGCAGCTGATTTTTGGTACTGTATGATTAAATGAAAGTTATTAATTATTTTAGTATTGTATTTTTACTGACCGGGAAGGGAAGAGATTCACAGCAGATTTTCAGCCTCAGGTGCCAGCTTGGCTTAACTGTGCATTTGGGCTGTGGGAAAGGAGGTAAAAACACATTTGCCGCTCTCCCTCAGGCAACAAAATATCTTGGACCAGCCCTGTTCCACCACAATTCATCTTTTAACATTCTTTTTAAAGCGTCTGTTATTAATTAAAGCATTAATTTTGGTCTTGAAACAGACTACCTTGGAAAGTGGTAGGCTTTGCTTTGTTGGAGATTTTTAAAGAAAGGTTGGGGAGGGTGCCTTAGTGCTAGATTCCAGCCCTGGAAGGTTTAGATTAGACAGCCTTTGGATCCCTTCCAACTCTATTTTTCTGAGCTCCTGCTCAGAACAAAGAGTTAACATACTCCTTCAATTAATTTTTTGGTTCTCAGGGCTTCTTGCAATACATTCTAATTGCTGAGCATATAGCATTTTCCTCCTCCCATAAGATTGAATATATTAATTTATATTTGCATATAAAATATAGAACTGACATGGAGGAGTTTTTTTTCATAGCATTTGCTTATGTCATCCAATTTACTGAGATCAGAAAGAGGAAGAAAACAGATTTGATCTTCTCATCGCTTACAAGAGAGAGGCATGACTTATTATGTAGATAATGTAATCTCTCTAATTAACCCTACATTACTTCCCATTATTTCATTGACTTGTATTTTACTTTTCCTCTGTTACAGAATTCAAGATAACATATATAGGATTCACAGGCAGTGTTACTCCACTAGAAAAACCCTATCCCAAGGTCTACAATTTCGATATTAAATATGATTCCGTGTGCCTGAGAGGTCACCCGGACGGGCACATAGGCAGCCATGGTCGAATGATCGAAAACCAGGTCAGGCCAGTAAAATCCTCAGTCACATAGCCCCAGGAGACCTCAAACTGGCCAAACCCACAATAAACAAAGGGTCCTCAGCCCCCGAGAAGCCGACTTGAAGAGATTAGTATGTTTGCCCCAAGTTGAGCACCGATAGCAATAAAATCCTATCAGGCGAGGACCATTTACGTGAAGTCACACCACAACCAAATGCAGCCGAAGATCCTGAGACTTTGGCAACACCTTGTAATCTCATCACACAAAGGAAGTTACCTCTGCGGAGTTTCTTTCTTGTTGCAACACCCATTGTTCTCCCCAGGGACCCAGTTTTTGAGCATTTCTTTGGATCACTCCCGGTTATCCCAGCACACCATTGCTCTGTCCGTTGAGTAATCCCCTCAGCCCTCTCTCTGCTGAGCCCCACTTCTCTGCTGTTTTCTCGGACCAAGGACTTCAGGAAAAGGTGCAGTATTACCCCAGCCGCAACCCCTGCAATATTCCCCTATCCAGTTTCCTCTCTTTTGCTTCTTAATAGGTCTTGGGTGAGTGTGTGAGTGACTGCGTTGGTGCGTGAGACTTTCCTTCAATAAAATCATTTATTGGACATTTTTGTTTGGTTTTTGGCTTGGCCTGACCCTGTAAAAACTGGGTAAAAAGACCCCGCTAGGTTACCCTGCTTCTCGCATTGCTATTGCTCATGCTCTGGCTAGTTTCCATTCCCCATCACATGGAGCACATTGAGGTGTCCCCCAAGGGACCCCAGAAATCAGGGTAACAGCAGTTTTCCCTCTAGACACTGACCAGGCACAGACTCGCTTGACTTCACCATGATGGCCTGGAGAACACACGCTCCATAAAAGCCACACTGTTCTGAACAGGTTTTAAACAGCAGTGGCTATTCAAAGGAGTTATATTTTATCAACATGAATAAGGAGATCTTGAATAGATATAACAATAAAAGGGAATGTCTGTCTATATATCTACAGGGTGGTGTCTGCCAGTTTTTGAGTCATTTAGCACAACATTCCAACAGACAGAGTGGTTTTGCTTCTTGTTCAATTTGCAGCGCCCAGTTCCAAACTGAAAAAAATCTGAATTTGAACAAGGGAGTTTCCTGGAAGAGAAAAAGAGAAAAAAGAAAACTTCTTGGGAAATGGCAGTACATGTCTCAAATCTGACAGAGTGTTTTTCATTGTTGCCTAAATTGCAATCCTACTTTCAAGTTGAAGTTTCAGTTCAGGGGGCTTGCTAGAAGCAAATTATGGGGTCCTCCCACAGGAAATATTTTAAGGGGCTAGAAAACAGGAGAGGGATCTATCTCTCATAAACTATAGCTAAGACTAATGAAGCAGGAACAAAGTCTGGGAAACAGAAGAGTACTAAGGTGCTACCACTGAGATAAAGGGAAAGGAAAACAGGAACTGACTGACTGAGGTACTGCAGGTAAGATTGTTATTATTGCTGTTGCTGCTTTTATTGTTGTGTGCCTTCCAGTCATTTCTGACTTATGGTGACAGAAGGAAATTGATCACACACCCTAAGACAAATTTATCAAGGAGTTTTATTGGCAAAATTTGTTCTGAAGGGTTTGCTTTGCCTGAGGCTGAGAGAGGCTGAGGTTGAGAGAGTGTGACTTGCCCAAGGTCATCCAGTGAGTTTCCATGGTTGAGCAGGGATTTGAACTCTGGTCATGAGTCCAATATTCAAACCACTACACTGCACTGGCTCTCACTGGAAAGATTCCTGAGATAAAAAAGAAAGGGGAGTGGGAAAACAAAAGAACTCAAGCATCATTTTGGCATTGCTGGGTATACTTCAGGCACTCAGAAATACACAAAATCAATTAATCAACCACGAGCAGGACAGGATCTACAGAGAACAGCTGCCCATATGTTCAGACATACTGTTATTTCATGTTTCTATTTTGAGTAAATGCATTTAATCACAGATGAGATTTCTTTTACTACCCTTATATGACTCTTTTTGTTTCTGTTCACAAAGACTCTTAACATTTAAAGGTACATAACTTTCATTAGCTATGGCTAATGCCACAACTCAACTCAAGCCAAACTCAAGCCAAAAGGACATTCAGTTTTTAAAGTCCAAAGCTGCACAACACATATTATAAGAACACAGAATGTGAATCAGGGGAAGCTAAATGTTGTAAAAGAAGAAATGGAATGCATAAACATTGCAATACTTGGGGTTAAAGTAGACAAGGATGGGATACTTTTAGTCAGATAACTACACAGTGTTTTGTTTAGGAAATTAAAATCTAAGAAGAAATGGTTTGGCTTTAATAGTGAAGAGAGATGTAGCAAAAGTAGGCAAGGGAGATAATGCAAAGTTTGACTGATCCCTTTTCGCACGGCATTTCTGAAGCAAAAGGGCCCCTTGAGCGTCGCGTATATGTGAGGAGTGGTCCACACGACGCACTCACATTTGTGCGACACTCAAGAGCCTGATGCAGACCGTGCATGCATTTTTTCATTTTCAGCTCAAAGTCAAAAATGCTGGGCAGTCATGCATTGCTCCGTGGCCCCGTGTGCACTTACCTTGTGTGCGGAGCCTCGGGAGCTGGGCTGGTCGCACGTCCTTTCCTCAGTGCAGCCTGGGAGGTCCCAGGCTGCACTGCAAACAGAAGAGGCAGGGCGCTCGCGTGACCAGGAAGCAGCTGCGGAGCCCAAGCAGGAGGGATGCGAGAGCATTCCTATGAAGTCTTCCTGTGCGAGCCTTGCACTCCGGCACCAGGAAAAGGTAAGGTGTCAAAAGGGCCTGAATAATACCAGTAAGACTGATATTTATGTTCCAACCACAGAGGCAGAAGAGGAAGAAACTGAAAGATTTTACACTGGAGTCCAGAAGGAAATTGATCACATACCCAAACAGGACATGTTGGTAATCACAGGCCATGCGATCACAAAAGTAGGAAACAGAGCAGAACCAAACACTATAGGAGAATTTAGCTTAGGATCAAGAAAAGAAGCATGAGAGCATGAAGCATGAAT
Source organism: Iguana delicatissima (assembly GCA_948472985.1). Lineage (NCBI taxonomy): Eukaryota > Metazoa > Chordata > Lepidosauria > Squamata > Iguanidae > Iguana > Iguana delicatissima. The sequence goes on along the minus strand of CAOKZL010000382.1, from coordinate 231,055 downwards.
TTTGTGAACCCAACAGTTTGTTCATTGCAAGTACATTCTTCAGGCAAGCAAAGAAGTGAAAGCATAGTGATGCTGAAAATTCTTCAACAAAGACTTTTACCATACATGGAGCAAGAAATGTCAGATGTCGAAGTTGGGTTAGGAAAGGAAGAGGTACTAGGGATCATATTGGAAACATACGTTGGGTAATATAGCCCACCAAATAATTTCAGAGGAAAATCAGCCTGTGCTTTATAGATAATAGGAGAGCCTCACAGATCATGGAAAACTATGAATCACTCTTAAACAAATGGACATACCACAACAGTTGACTATCTCAGTGTGCAACCTATAAGAGTCCACTGAGAGTCTACAAGAGTCCACTGTTAGGACAGAATTTAGAGAAACAGAATTTAGGGAAAGGGGGTCAGGGAAGACTGCACTTTATCACTCTATTTGTTTAACATGTATGCTGAACATCTCATACACAAAGCTAGATTAGACTGTGAGGTATCAGGTGTGAAAACCAGAGGAAGGAACATTAACAATTTAAGGCAGTGGTTCTCAACCTGTGTGTCCCCAGATGTTCGTGGACTTCAGCTCCCAGAAGCCCTGAGCATTGATCATAGTGGCTGGGGCTTCTGGGAGCTGAAGTCCACGAACATCTGGGGACCCACAGGTTGAGAACCACTGCTTTAAGATATGCAGATAGCACTGTACTACTAGCAGATAAGACCAAAGACTTGGAACAATTACCAACTACTAAGTCAAAGAAGAAAGTACAAAGGCAAGTTACAACTGAACATTAAGAAAACAAAAACAACGACCACAGATGATTTCCTTAACTTTAAAGCAAATACAGAAGACATTATTTGAAGATTTTCTATGCCTTGGCTCAGTCATTAATATGGAGATGATGTTCAAGAAATCAGAAGAAGACTAGGACTTGGATGGGCAACTATGAAGGAACTAGAAAAGATCTTGAAGTGTAAGATACAATCAGTGAATACCATTGTCAGGACTGGCCATGCCTTTGTATTTCCAGTTTCTACATATGGCTGTGAAAGCTGGACAGTGAAGAAGGCTGATAAGAGAGAATAAATTAATTTGAAATGTGGTGCTAGAGAAGAGTCCTGGGGCAAACTGGTCCTAGAGCAAATCAGGTCTGAGCTCTAATCTGAGATGTTTGTATTTTGGACATATCATGGGAAGACATGGCTCACTAGAAAAGGCAATAATGCTTAGCAAGGTGGAAGGCAGTAGGGAAAGAGGAAGACCACGTTGCAAATGGATAGACTCAAGGAAGCCACAGCCCTGAGTTTGCCAGACAGGAGTTGGGCTGTTCACCGAAAGCTGACTTTAACCATCAGTCAAAGGCAACTTAAGGGCAGTTAAAAACAGACACTCAAAAACTACTGAATGTTGGTTGGCTAAGAGCAGACTAGAAGCTTAGCTACACATTATATCAATTATGTCAAAAATAACCATGGGTAAGCCAGGCTCCCTGGCTGGTTCAGAAAGTCCCTCAGGGGCAAATAGGCAAAGACTATCAAAAGGAAGCAGAAACCACTGGCTGCATTTCTTTCTCTTTCTTTTGTTTATCTCTGCTTATTAGCCGCTAAGTGTCCCTAGCGGATGAGTGTGGGAGGAGCAGGGACAATTAGCCACTAACGGAAAGACAAGACTTTCAAAAAAGAAAAACCCTTATGCTTCATTAAATGAGTCTTCCAGTGATTTTTCAAAACCCTACGGGAACTGTTTGCTATGGTCTGTAAAGTTTAAATCTGAAAATGAAGCAACAGAGTGATTTATAGTTCTCTTTAGCTTACACTTGAGCATTGCTTAAAATGTATTAGTCATGGATATTAGTAGTCCTTTGATCAGACATATTTGCACTTATATCCCTCTCTCTGTGTCCCTGGACAACCACAAGACTCACACATCTATCAACTGACATAAAAAGTCTCACAGGGCTTCCAATGAAAAGGAAGAAGCAATTGGATGTGACAACATGGAATTGCTGCCAAAAATGGCACTCCTGACTCTGGTCCCACTTCCCTTCCCCTATAGCATTTTGCTATAGAAATATGCAACATCATTATATTAGTCCTGTTTGGATGTCCTCCTCCTGTGGCCCTCATCATATGAGAGAAGAGAGTGGGGGTGTACTTGCTCTCTGAACTCACTCCTTTATGTTCCCAATGGTCTGGTCCTGCTTATCTCCATCTTGTTCCCCAGCCACCATGGTAGATTTCTAAACTACGTGAGGAGCCTGCACATGCAGTATATGCTCGCCACGATTGATGTTCAGCAACATAATCTGGAGGACAGCAAGGAAGGGCTGTTAGGAATATGACAGAGGGGGCAATGCCAGTGACTGCCTCCCCGCTCTCTCCTTTTGCAGGGTGGGAAATGCAAGAGATTTAAGCAGATATGGTTATTAATGTTGAAGACAGCCAATGTGGTATAGTGATTTGAGCACTGGACAATGACCTTAGAGATCAGGTTTTGATTCCCTGCTCAGCCATGCAAACCTACTGGGTGACCTTGGGCATGTTACAAACTCTCAGCCTTGGAAAACTCTGTGATAGGTTCACCTCAGGATCACCATAAGTCAGAAACTACTTAAAGGCATACAACAACAAGAAGTAATGTTGAAAATGAAGTGAGAATAGTGGTGCTAAAAGAGAAGCACACAGAATACTGATGGGGAGAGTAGAAAACAGAAAAGCAACTGAGGCAGAATTCTAGTTGACATGGGACTATTGCTGCAAGAAGTCTGCTCCTAGAGGCAACTGAGATAGGATTCTTGCATCAATATTTGACATGGCACTATCCTTGCCAGAAGTTTACTTCTAGGAACTGTATTGCAAAGACCAGTTCTGTGCTGGTACACAGTATTGAAATAATCTGGAGACCAAATCTTTTAAACACACACACACACACACACACACACACACACACACTGGGGCTTTGAACAAAAAAGAAGCACACATGTGTACTTTTCGCCTCTAAAAGGAGGCGAAATGAACAGGAAGAAGCACAGACCCAGCAGCTCTGTGACTGACTCAGAGAAGTAGCATCTGTGTGTTCTGCAACTCTCAGTCAGTCATACCATCTCAGAGTGCAAACTATGACATGTGAGAATGCCTCTCAGCCAAGAAGCCCCACCAAACCAACTTTCCACATAAAGTCAAACCAAGGTATATTAGAAAATAGTCTTTGACTGGTAAGTCTCCTTTTAGATCCGCAGCACTAGCAGTTTATTCTCAGGTGGCTTTTCTTTCCTCCAAGTGAAAGATCTTTTACTTCTGGAAAAATCACTTCTATAAATGGGAAAGGAGAAGAAGAAAGCTTGGATTATAGATCTGTCCATCCCTGGAGGACTGAAGAATCAAAAATGATGAGAAGAGAAAGAGTATGAAATACAAAGATATACAAATGGAGATTCAATACCTCTGAGAAAAGAAAACAATTGTGGTGCCAGTAGGGCTGAGCATTTTGGGAGCAATTCTGCATGGACTGGCAAAACATGTGAATGAAGTCACCATATATAGGATCACAACAGCACAGCTGCAAAAAATGACACTACTCAGAACATGTTGCATTATCTAATGATATATAACTGATTCTTAAGATTATTGGGTATAATCCAAACCACTGATGGTAGGGCTTTTGTTCATTCTGAGCAGCTCACAGGTCAATTGTCACAACAACCTAGTAAGGAAGGCCATTATTGTTAATCTCATATTGGAAGGATTGGAAAATGGCACTGAGGTTACCTGGACAGTTAGGTGCTGAGGTGAGATTTGAGTTTGGGATTGTAATGGATTTAATTCATAATTCTTCCCAGTTTTGAAGTGGATTTGTTTGACAATGCTGCTTCGTTTTTGTTTCTCTTTCTCTTTGATACAAAAATGGTAGGATAAACATAATTCTGCATAGCAACCACAAGCAAGCATTAATAAGCATCCCTTAATTTTGCTGCTCACGTTTGGGATCTCTGATTCAAATCAGCAGTCTGGTGAGTAAGAGACCTTCTCAACTACAATACCCACCATCCCCAGCCAGCATAGCCTCTGAGCTGTCAATGATAGGGGCATATGAAACAATACCTCTGTCAGGTAATACATCTGGGAAGACTGGTAGATCAATCAGATTAATAGGAAATTTAGTCTGTACATTCTTTGCTTACAAGCAGAAAACCTTGTAGATCAAGTCCTACTCATCTTTGAAACCCTCTTGTCCACTCTATCTAGACTGATGGAATCCATGCCCACACTTTTCACTCACCTTCTGGAGTATGGTGTTATCAGCCAATACTGTTTTCCTTTTCTAACCCTGCTTTGCTTCAAGTTATAAAAGCCATCATTCTATTTCTTACAAAAGACTCTTCCAGTGGCCTAAAAGAATGGCAAAGTAAAAATAAAATACAAAAGTAATATTTGCATTTTGCTTCAATGATCAGATAACTAATAGGAATTAACAGACAGATGGACAAATGGAACGAACACCACAGCGAGGGTTTTCCAGCTTTGAAAATAATGGAAGACTTCCCCCATCTTGTTGAAATGAGTTCTGCTGCAAATTCTGTCAGAAAGGGAAATAATAAGTGACAAAAACATACAATGAGAAATGAGAAACATGTCTGTTTTCAGCTAATTAGAAACCAGGGATCTCTTATAACTAATAACGCTTGAGGTTTCCGTGCTTTGAAGAAGCAATTTTCTAATCAGCTGTAATTACCGAGGAAAGAACTGTTCCATCCATTAGGAGTTTTCATCCCCTTCAACTTCTCTCCTCATGTCTTTGCTGAGAGACAGTTAAAAGCAGGGGCAGGAGGAGAATGGTAAGATGACAATGATTACCTAAACTAGAGGCATTTAATACTTTTATAAAGCACTTGAGTGGAAGTTATTATATCTGCTATATTGGTCTTTCCAAGCCATTGTTGTTTCAGGAAGATGAGACTGAAACACACACACACACACTGAGAGAGAGAATTGCTTTCCAAATACATAGCTGATTAACTGATCCATTCATGGCCAGGAAGAGAAGCGTATAACCTTTGAGATGTTGTTGGAATGCAGTTCCCAGCAGCCCCAGGCAGTCCTAGCCACTGGTGAGGAATGCTGAGAGCCAAAGTTCAAGAACATCTGGAGGTCTGTACAAAACCAACCCTCATTTAGGCTATATCTATGCCAGCTTCTAGGGCCCTGCACCTTTTGACTTAAATTGAAAATGAAGTAAGGGAGGGCCAAACTAAAGATGATGCACTTTTGCAAGTAAATGTGCACACTTTTTTTTTAAATGGAAATAACTGTTGGGAGACAGTGTGATAAGTATCAGGATTGCAACAAGCAAGGAGAGGAAACGTTACTCCTTTTCTCTGCTGTAGTAATTCTGATGAAAATTGCTTTCTCAAAGTAGGGATAAATGAAAAATTCATTGGTGACTTTTCAGATATGAATTTACCCCAAATTCACAGAATTTTCCATAAGCTTGAGATTTAAAGAACTTTATTTAAAAAAAATGTTGAGAAAGCACATCTGATAAGTTCATCCATTCTGTTAGAAGACTAAATACTAGTGTATTTAAACGCGTTGGTGATGCTGAATTAGCTCTGTGTCCTCTTGTATGGCATGTGCATGGCATGCAAGTACAGAACAAGGTTCTTCCTACTGGAAATACTTGTACTGATTTAATTTTGCTGGTATAGACAAAGAGGTATATTATTTTTTGCTTCTGGATAATACCTTCCCAAAATTTGTACATTTCTTCATAAATGAGAGACAGCAAAACTTAAAGATCCACTCAATTCTGACTGCTATCTCCTGTTTGTACCTATCTCAGCTCTCCCCTATTTGCATTTTTAAAATGTGCATATTAAATGCAAAGATGTATTCAGTGTCACATCTAATTTTGCTTCTTCATCGAGCACCCAGTTTGAATCCAGCTGCATTTACTGGGAACCTGCATAAATGGAAACCAAATAATTCTTTTAAGTGTTGTGTCATAGCAGTATCATTGTTGCTGCTGCTGCTGTTGTGTGCCTTCAAATTCTTTCAGACATATGGCGACCCTCAGGCAAACCTGTCATGGTGTTTTCTGGGGCTGAGATTGTGTGATGCACCCAAGGTCACCTTGTGAGTTTCTATGGCTCAGCAGAGAATCAAATCCCCAAGATCAAACCACTACACCATACAGTATCATATGAAAGCGCTATTCTTCAGGATTGAATGGATTTTGTGTTATAATATTCCACATGCATGTAGCCCAATGGAGATCCACTGCTAGAGTAGGAACATTCAGTCATGTGTTCTTGACTACTGTTTTCATTAGGTTGTTGCTGTAATCTGTCACTCAAACAACAAAGAGGGAGCTGTTTAGTTAACAGCCTGGTATAATCTGGTACACGCTTCCTTTGAAGACAGAATAGGCAAGAAAATGCCTGGCATTAATTTTGAGTACCTTACCACCATGTTCAATTCCCCACTCTCCCCTGGATATGAATCCACAGGTATTTCAAAGTGGAATCTGGAGAAGTCATCCTTTTGGACAAGAGTTCTCCAGATCTCCAAGCCAGCATGCCCATAGGTATGGATCTCTACAACCTCGAAGAACAACAGACTATTCAGTGATACATTTCCAAATCTATTAAATATTTTCCCCAAAGCATTTCTTTGCATCTGTCAAATAAATTTGATTTTCATTTTTTTCCCCATTTAGGCAACTCAGTACGTCTGCTTAGCAATGTGATTTTGGAGAAACACGCTGTTCTCTCTCTTCTGTTTTGTTTTCTTGCTCAAATCTCCACTTGTCATTAGGCTCACCAGGCCTTGTATTTGATGATAAAGTGGAAACCAATTCCCCTTGAGTACATTTTTCTAGACTCTATCAAGAAACAAAAGAATTTAAAATACAATTGGTGATTTAATAAAATATTCAGTCAAAAAACTTTCCTCAAGGGGATTACTAGGAGCTGTTTGCAACAAGGGCGGGAACCAATTTTTAATTTTTCTTTTTGTAGTTTTGTTATGTATTCTTTGTTTATGTACTCTTTATATTGTGTAGTGGCTTTTTTCCTTTTATAGTATGGTTTATGTTGATTGTTGGGCTTTGTTGGTTTATGTTTTGTCTTATATTTTTTCTATGCTTGTATGTTTTTATTAATTAAAAATGTTAATTAAATGTTAATTTAAAAAAACTTTCCCCAAGGGAACACTTATTGTAAGTATTATGGGCAAATTTCTTTTTAGAGAAAACCTACTATTTCTTTTCCGTTACCCAAATATCAACAACTTGAGTTCAAAGATCTCAGAGCCTGGTCTCCGTTTTCAAGGCCACAGACTGAGGGAAGGAATTTCAGGGTGAGAGTGCTGCCATAAAAATGATTTCAACCCCATCTGTGTGCCATCAAAAGTCAAACAGGAGTTTGAGAAAGGTGGGGGGTGATTTTTTTTCCTCCTTTGATATCACAGTTAGCAACCATCTATCCCAATTCTAATGCATACAATCTATAACTAAAGCAACAGTGAACAAGTTCTGCCTCTTCATCCTGGATCACAAGTTAGCTGAGTGATGGACATGTGACTCATTGTGGTTGTGCGTCTTCAAATCGTTCCAACTTATAGTAGCCCTAAGGAGAAGCTATCATGGGCTGCTCTAGGGCTGAGAGTGTGGGATTTGCCCAAGGTTACCCAGTGGGTTTCCATCGCAAAAAGGAGAACCAAACCCTGGTCTCCAGGGTTCTACAGGCATCCTCCACTCATTCAACAGTTTAGGGATCACAGTGGTGTCAAAAATGGAAATCGTTGAAATGAAGGACCATTGTGTGCTCAGGTCCCTAAGTTATCAAATAAGCAGGTGACCTAAAGAAAAAGGTCAAACCACCTCCAGAAGGGAATCCCTAACACACACACACACACATACACACACAGAAAAAACCTTTCTTTGAACCCAGGAAATAATATTTTCCTCTCTCCAGCCTCTCACAGTCCCTGATGGTACAGGCTGATTATTCACATTCTGCAGAAGACTCCTCTGCCCTTCCCCAGAGGAGGGAGAGGAGACAGCAGAAAGGAGCCAGAGATGAAGTGGAGGTGAGTGAAGAGAGCACATTAACTGGGGCAGAGGCACGTGTGTGTGTGCGGGCATCCACACACACACACTCACAGTGAGGCTGGGACAATATCCCCACCACAACCCAGTAAGGACAGGGATGTAGGTGGAGAGGCTGATGGACCAGTGGAGGTGCATGCACATGCGCACACGCGCGCGCACACACACACACACCACAGGCAAAAAAAACTTTACAGGCAAGTTTCATTGATCTGACCAGGGGATCTTTCTTTCCATAGGCAATACCGGGGACCACATGTCCATGCAAGCCATCCCACACAAGCCTCCGTAGGAAAGAAGAACTGACACAAGAGTGGACCTCATGTTGAATTAATGGCACTTGTCCTTAATTTGGAAGCACTGAAAGAGCAAGTCATCTGATAACAGAGAGTTGAAAGGTAGTGGCTTCCTGTAGTCCAATGCTCAGAGCACTACACCACATTGGCTCTCACATGTGACTCAGCCTATAAGAAATCACTCTTTCATGTGGAAAATGCCCCCTCCCTGCAGTTTTTCTGTAGGCAGGTGAAGATCTCTTTTGTTTCCTCAAGCCTTTGATACCTGATAGTTGGGGTGAGGTGGGGAGGCCTTTCAGAATGTACAGTACTGTTTATTTGTTGTTTTCTTTTCAATGGTTTAAGTGCTTTTAATAGTATTATTAGTTTAATTATATTTTTTAAATGTTTATATGATATATCCAGGACTGAGAAAAAGGTGGATGATAATGATGATGATGATGATGATGATGATACATTTTTTTCTAATGAAGGCATTCTTGTTCCTAGTCTATATGCCTACAAACATACATGTGGAAGAAGGTGATATGAAATGAGATATAGGTATGGGTATTTACTATCTGGAGAAAAGCAGCTTTTAAGTCTGAAATAGTCATAGGATAAGCCTTCCAACTTGTACTGTTTGAACAAAGGACATAGCCAGATATCTGGTGGCTGGATATTAAGTCTTCCATTTTGGGAGAGAGGGTTCAACAAAACATTGTCTCAATTTTACAGTTTTCTGTAAAGGATGACAACAAAAAGACTAAAGAAGTAAAGTTGGCAGGTTAAACACTATTCTCATTGGGTGACAATGGAAAAAGCACTATGATTTTTTTTTTAATGTATGTACATGCCTTCAGGTTACCTGTCAATTTATGGCGACCCCATGAATTTCATAGGGTTCTCTTAGGCAAGGAATAGTCAGAAGTGGCTTTGCCAGTGCCGCCTTCTGAAATGAACCCTACTGCAGTTGGTGTTTGTTGGTGGCTCCCATCCAAAAACAAACCAGGGCTAACCTCCTTAGCTTCCAAGATCAGATAAAATCTGCTGCCTTTGTTTTGTTTGCTTCACATGATAATACCTTGCTATATTGCTGGTTTCTCAAAAATGTAGGCCGAATAAAATAGCTAATTATGAATGTGTTGAAACTTCAATTAACAATTCAAAACCAATTTACAATGACTCAGCTAACCAGAGCCAGCAGCCATGCCAGCTGAGGGACTCTGGGAACTGGAGGCCAAAGAGTAACCATTCCAGCCTTGGTGATAATACAACTAACTGCTAGAGCAGTGGTTCTCAACCTGTGGGTCCCCAGATGTTCGTGGACTTCAGCTCCCAGAAGCCCTGAGCATTGACCATAGTGGCTGGGGCTTCTGGGAGCTGAAGTCCACGAACATCTGGGGACCCACAGGTTGAGAACCACTGTGCTAGAGAAACAGAGGAAAACACCTGTTGCTCTTGTTGTTGTTGTTGTGTGCCTTCAGGTCATTTCTGAATTATGGCAACTTTAAGACAAACCTATCATGGGGTTTTCTTGGCAAGATTTGTTCAGAGCGGGTTTGCCATTGCCTTTCTCTGAGGCTGAGAGCGTCTGATTTGCACAGGGTCACTTGGTGGGTTTTCAAGGTTAAGCAGGGATTTGAACTACATTCTCCAGAGTGACAGCCCAAGGCTCCAGCCACTACATCACGCTGGCTCATAGGGGAAAATACTAATAGAAACATTACCCTTCTGTGAGCAGGAAGGCTCCTTTCATCTAGAGAAGGAAGTCATCCAACAAAGGTTTCCCTTGCAAGAAGGAAAGTGCTTCTAAGGAAGGAAAGTTCATCTAAAGCAGATTTTCAAGGGGATAAAAGAGGAGGAAATTGCCTCTCTGTTTGCTTCAGTGGAAGTTTCCCTCTAAGTAGAACCCAACTCGCGGGAAGACTGGATCCAGTCTACAGAACTGTTCAGCAAACTTCGCTACTAGAGAATATCAGCTCATTGAATTGCTATGAGAATAATTAATATAGAAGATCAGAGTAAGCACAACACAAACAGCTATTTTTATCCAGTAACAGTTAGCAAATATCTATAATAAATCTGCCCAGGATTTAAGCCATTTATAAAAATGGCCTTCCTCAGCATGTTTCATTTAATTACTTTGTTGAAAAAAAAACAAGAAACAAAACACACACACCCATGTATTTGTTAAGATATAATTAACAGGCCGTGGGCTATGATCCTACATATCTGTGCATAGCATAAGACTTCCAAAAGGGGAACTTTACAACAACTCCCCTGTAATGAGCCTCAGGAATTACCATATTGCTGCAAAAGCCCATCCTCTCCTCCATCCAGAGCATCTTCTACCAAGATGTGTTGGGGTCCTCTGGAGGTCTTGACAGATTTCTCTGTCTGGCTATGGGAACAAATGTGTCCCTGTTGATTTTACTGGACCTCTCAATGGCTTTCAGTACCATTGACCACTTTATCTTTCTGGGCCACCTCAATAGGATAGGATTTGGGGGCATTTTTTTCTTTTTTGGGGGGTGAACTCAAAAGGTAGTACTGTGGAGAAATCCTATTTGACTTCTTTGCATTTGGCCTGTACAGTCCTCAGGGCTTAGCTTGGCTCCCATATTATTCAGTATATACATGAAACTGCTAGGAGAGGTTGTCTATTATACAGATCACACCCACTTCCATATCTGCTCTGCATCAAATTCCAAAGGAGCTGCTTTATTTTTAAAAGGCAAACAAAGTTTAATCTAGGCAAGACAGAAGTGCTCCTGGTCAGCTGAAAGGCTAATCACAGAATATGGATTCAATGTCTGCTGAACATTGGTTACACTTCACCTGAAAACACAGGTTTGCAGTTTTGATGTAGTTCACTTGAACAAGCAATGGAAACAGATTACTTTTGAAATGCTCTGACATAATTGGAAATGGTTAAGGGCATTGGATGTTAAGATTTAGAATTCTGGAATACAAGGGAGTAAATTGGCACAATTTATTTTAAAAAGACAATTACATGAAACACATGGGACTCTAGGAGAGAACAGCAGCAAGGTGGAGCGACACTGTACCTTGTTACTAGCGGCTGAAGAAAGGCCCTCCCTCCATACCAACTGCCATTGCCCTGGCCTCCAAGGGAGAGAACAGGAGCCAGCATCTGGCCTACTTAATCTCCTTCCCTGCTGCCATCTTCTTTCCTTGTGTTTTATGTCTTTTTTGGATTGTAAGCCTGAGAGCAGACTTGTCAAATTAACAATTTGTGAGTCACTCTGGGAACTTTGTTGGCTGAAGGGCAGGGTATGAATGCTCTAAACAAACAAACAAACAAAACAAAACATTAATGAATTAAAAGAGATACTATGGAATTATGGACCATGTATGGTTAAAAGAAAGAGAACAAACTCTTGTTATTTCTTACAAACCAGAATCCAAGTGTGGCTTCTGATCCTTGCATGCTCAAAGTTTAAGGATACCAGACCTCCTTAAATTTAGATATAACAGTGAACTGTGGTTTGGTTAAAAGTGGATGAGGATGCTTCTAATATCCTCCTCCTCTGGCATGATAGAGTAAGAAGGGAGAGAAGATTGTGAGAACTGGAGCCTTTCTGTGGCTCATACACATACCAAGGAAGCCCACAGTGCCCCACTGATTTTGCTATTTTTGCTTCAGTATGTCCTGATTTTCCTGTGGATTTGTCTAAACAGGATTGCAAAGGTAGCCTTTTCAGAATTTAACAGCAAGTAGCACATGGTAAGAAGTACTACCACATTTAGACTTTGATAGCAAATTACAATCCTAGGAGTCACACATAAAATCACTACAATAAATAAATGCTCTTCTGAGAAAATAAACTGCACAAAGGGCATAAAGAACTTTTCCTGAAATTTCAACATGTTTTCTAAGCCATCTAGCATACTTATAGCAGCTAAAAAATGCAGAATGCTGGCCAACCACTTAACATAACCGAATGAGATCCTTTGAAGCTAGTATGTCGTAAAGTGATACATCCAACTCTTTCTCTCTCTTATATGAAATATTTTCCTTCTGAAAAACTTTCCTCTTCTTCTCCAGTGGCTTATTTCCATTGTTACTCTGTTACTTCCTGAGGCAAATAATGTGGCTACACAAATAAAACTGCAAGTTTTAGTGCATTTTGGGGGAGGGGGGGCGTGGTGACCTGTTGAACAAGATACTCCATTATTAAGACAATTGCACAAAATGGAGATTCATGCTTAATAATTTCAGGGCAATAATGCAGCAATTAAATAAAGAACCATCATACGTGAAAGATAGTGGCTATATTTATGCATAATATTAAAAATCTATATGTAATGAGCTTCAGCAAGCCTAAAGTTCTGACAGGACACCCAGCATGAGATATAATCTGAAAACTTTACATGACAACAACAACAAAAACAACAACATCTTGTCACGGCATCTAAAACTACAAAAACAGTGATTAGTGGAAACAAGCCAACGTCAAATCTTAATTTAGGAAGCTGGTTTGTTTTCACTAACCATAGTTGAGATTCACCGGTTTAGGACCTGGCCATATCACTAAACTGTGGTCAATCTAAAATGGAAGCAGAATGTTTCCATCTCCTCCTTGTAGCAGTTCCAAAGGATGAGAGGCAATAGTGGTGGAGGCATGCATATGAGCCTCATGTTTTTCTGCAGTTTGTCCTCATAATATTGAGGCCACATAACCATCTGAGAAAACCAAGGTTTGTAACAACAATCTTATGAATAAACATCATAAACATTTACTGTCATTTATTGGCAAAGTAGAAATATTCATGGAAACAATAGAAAAAGTTTGGTATTACTTTAATTGGAGTCCTTCGGAAAAACTAGCTTCTTCTCCATTAAAATTGTACAGTGCTTGCTTTTGTAAATGTCGTTACTGACTCTGCTTGGCTTCTATCAGTTTTTTTTCCAGCCACTGCTTTTCATCCTTTTCCTTTGCTCTGATTTGCTTTCATCTTGTCATCCAGAAAGCGTTGGGAGGGAAACTATTTCCAATTAAATCACTATTTCACTTAAAGAAGCTTCAAGGATGACTCAGCCCTTCATCACTCCTTGTTTGCCTTTCCAGTCCTTTCAGTCCTTGAAGAAATGGCTTTCTTTTAAAAAAGCCTCATTCTGAAGGCCTGTTTCATATGCAGTGTTTATTAGAACAGCAAAAAGAGAAGAAAAGATATAGAAGTTCATTTTTTTGAATTAGTTGGATTATCTTTCCTTCATCCAAAAAGCCTGAGGCCAGTTACAACCCTAAAGCCAAAATCCAGTAAAAGCAAGAGATGGGGAATGTGGAACCTTTCAGATGTTGATGCACAATTCTCATTATTTGAGTGATGGCTCCCAAAGATCTGGAAGGGGCTGATAGGAACTGGAGACCAGCAAATTTAGGAAAAGCACAGTTTTCCTCCTGCTCCACAATAAATAAATGGTCTTTGAAAATGCTGATGCCATTGTTTATTCATTATTTCTCCCCTGCTTAACCCCAGTCATTACAACTCTAAGGATCATGAAAGTGTGCAGACACTATGATAGAAAAGCTCTTGGCAAGCTTGGTGCTCAAAGTAAATAAAACATAGATCTGTTAGACTCATTTACAGGGGGAATTTACATCCTCAATGTTATTTAAACAAGGAGAAATGACAACACTGATTTCAGCGTCTATCTTATTTCAGCTTTTTTTTTTTTAAAAAAAAATTATCCATTTTCCCAGCTCACAAAAATTATTTGTATGTTTAGGTATCTTGGGGTTCAACACTGTCCATAGTCATAATTAACACTAGGTATGTTTGCAATTAATGCAATTATTGTTTGAGAACACAGAAATATATGACACAGCACATTTGTATGTGCTAAATTAAATGCAATTAAATCAGTTTAAGTTTCATAAATCCCTTTGAATTTCAGACAAAATGGAAATTTACCAAAATAATGCTGCTGCCTTGAATAGCCTCCCTTCCTCTCCCTCTCCCTCTCCTTATTAACTGTAGAGTAGAGAAAAATTGGCTGTGATCACCTCCCATTTGCTAGACTCAAGGTCTGGGAGGAAAGAAGTATCTGATTCACATTTTAGAAAAACAGCAGCAGCAACAAAACAAATCAAATGCAGAAAAATATACTGCTTCATAATTTTCAGAAGGGGACACATAAATAATATCATCTTTCAGTCAGAAATTGACTGATGGTGTTGGTCTTAAAAAAAAAAAAATTCAAGCAGCATACAGGGGCAAACTCATACAAACTGCAATATTAAGAATAAATATTACCACACACTTTCAGAATAGCCCCAAATAACAGAGTTAGGAAGGAGAGGTTGGTGGCAAATTAGGGGAATAAAAATGCTGTATTTGAAATCCCATCCCTTCTCATTGCCAAATGGCAAGCCATGCTCATACCTCATGAAGCATAGATAGGCATGGGAGGATACAGCCCTTCCTTCTTTCAGTACACATCCCACTCACATCATGAGGAAAGTGGTGTCAAGTCTACTCAACTGCCATGCCTTCAGCACTATGCCTCCTGTACGAGGCAGAGAAAAGTTATGGTTGATGGAGGTGGCCTACTTCAAAGGTTCATGGAAAAGGTTCATTGTATGGGGCTTTACAAGGGTAACCCTATCATGAGGCAAAATGAGTTAATGATCTCAGGTAGGCGTCAGGCCTCTGGGCATTTCTTTGGAGCTACCTGGCCATTCCCACGTGGCTTATCCTGCACATCATAAAGCACCCTGCATATCATAAAGCACCTCCTCATGTGTCATGGAGGACAAGGTTCTATTGCATGTGTTGAAATAAAATCCAAACCTAAAACACATGACTTTTGCATATGGAAGTGGGAGGTTTGTAATCTAATCCTTTGCCTTAGGCAGTGAAAATTCTTGGGCCACCCTGATGCTATTGTTGGGCCATCATGTTGTTGCATAGCTTCATCTTCTTTTACATCCTGCATTGCCTCTTCAAGGCCTCCTTTCCTTGAAGGTAGCACTTAATTTGCTCTATATGAAGTGACTTTCAAAGTGCATTATTTTGCACTCGTCCCAAATTAGCATTCAATTGCTTTACCAGTCTATTTGATGTTCAGAAAACTGAGAGGGTCAAAAAAACCCTGCTTTTTAAGATACTTTAAAAGTGTTGAGTGGTGGTTCCTCAGTTCTGCATGTTTCCTTCATGACAATGTAAGCTCCAGGTTACTGAAGCACTAAAGTCAGCAGCTTTGTACCTCCACAGGCTAAACAGCAAATATATTGCTGACCAGTGTAATAAGTGGATAATAATTAAATGTCAGTTTCTTTTCTTAAACTGAATCGACAATTTGTGGTTAAAGTTGCTCTGAGATAAAATCTAGATGGGAATACTCTAAAATGTTACTCTAAAATGTTATTAGAAATAACTAGGCAGATGGTACAGGCAAGTTCTTGGAATGATCACACAGCATATTAAAAAAAAATTCTGGACACCACTGGGGCTAGTGTAGACACACAAATGTGTGTGCACACACACTATGGCTAATACAAGGAGAATGACCCTCAGCCAAGCAACGTAGATATGAGTCAGCCACAGATACCAACTTGTGGGCTAGATAAACAGACACAACGCAGGATAAATGGTGCAGTGTTACGAACTAAGCATAAGAAAAAGGTTCATGTTGTTTAGGCTTGAATTGAAATCTATGGAGTATTAAAAAGCAACACAAGCCATTTTACAGTTACTCTTTCTAGACTGTCCTTTCCTGAAATCAGCTTGTCCATAAAATTCAATGACAAGCTGAAGTCTGCAGCTAAAAAACTAACTTGGCTTAGACTGGTAAATTCAAATAAACATACAAAATTCAGACCACCCACCATCTTTGCTTTCTCGTCCAGAATTCACCAGCATCAAAATATCATGTTCTGCCAATGGAACAGGGCAATCTTGCTCTTCATTTCCTATTTTCTCCTTGACCCCCATTTTCCTCAAATCCTTTTTTTTTACTTCTACACATTTTTGAAGCCAATCATCATGTTGCTGCTCTACTTTCAGCCTGCCTTATGATCTTTTTCCTGTTCAGTTTCCTTCCCCACCCCTCTTGAACCACATCCCTTACAACTTTACTTTTGATAATGTCAATAATAAACAAATAATGGCTGTATTTATTTTCATTACCATATTTATTTTGTGTTATGTATTAAATTTCCTCCTATGGTAGCATGACATAAGGGCTGCTAATGAACACCACACAAGGCAAGTTATTTGGTGTACATGTGGGGGAGAGAGTGCTGGAATGAGAGAGATGTATGTAGAGTTTTGGACAATCTGGGGCATCGAAGTGAAATCACTGGATGTCTAAGAAGAACATGAAAATGCCTCTGAGTGCACAGAGCCTGCATACTGAGAGGCTGAGAGACCTCCTGTCCTCTGAATCCATCACCACTTAGGGTTTCCATACCTCCTTCCCCACAATTGGATCATTAAACTGATAGGTTTCAACTACCCATTCAAAATTTTGTTTTGAAATTTCTAAAAGAGAATTTCAAACTGTCCCTCCTAAGCAATATGATCAGGAAACAGTTATCATTCAGACTGCTCAAATGGCATGAATGCACAGAAGTTTTGGCAATGTTCATAGCATCCACAGTGGGTTGTGTTGCTAGAATAGAATGAATACTACAATTGAAAGAAAAAGAAAGAAAGCAGTGGAAAACACAAATTCTACTCTTTTTTTTCCTTCTTGAAGAGCTAAAAGGAAATTACTACACCAGGCTTTGATTAATTTCCCTTCTTTGCCAATAGCTTTCTAATTCAGAAGTGGGAAATTTTTGTTCCTTCAGATGTAAACTCCAATAACACCTTACTATTAGCTATGCTAATGGTGTCTCCTGGTAATTCATCTCCAAAATATCCACAGGTCTAAAAGTTCCCCTTCCTGTTCCTTTTGCACTGTTTGTTTCCACAACAATTCCCTTTTTTACACTGTTTTCTATCTTTGTTTCCATCCTTTGGGGAAACAATTTTTTTAACATCTTTAAACTGGATTCTGTGCTTCACAGGGGAAGGCATGATGGGACCCTAAAGCATGATCAAATATTTTGAAAATATTACTCGCAGAACTGGGTAAGTCAATGGCATTGCATCATCTATACTAGCCTCTGTAGTATTTCAGTTAATTGGTGCAATTAACACTTCTTTCCTGATGATTGAATTCAATAAAACATTTGTAAACAATGCATTAAAGTACTTGAAGGAGAAAAAAATAACTATATAGCTCAAGTGAATGCTGCCTCTCAGCTGAACTATGCTTAAGGTGTTTGTAACGGCACCAACTCCACTGTGCTAACACATCTCCCTGTACTGAAGACACCTACAGAAATGCTTGCTGTTCCAGAAGATCTTCCCCTTCACAGTTAGCTGTCTTATACAAACACAGGAGGTTATTGTGCACCAAATCAGACCTTGTATGAAGTCAGCCATTGGCCTACCTAGCTCAGCACTTCCTTACACTGACTGACAGTAGCTCATTAGATTTCCAACCAACCTTTTCCCAAACTTACATAGCTATGCCAGGGACTGGAGTTATGAAATATTATATGTATTACCACTGAGCTACAACTCTGCCCTTTCTGACAGCACCGATCATTTTTGGGGGGAGGGGGAACGAGTATTCAGACAGCATTTGGTGTTTTTAAACAGTATTGGACCAATCATGCAGTGAGCTGATGAAGGAGAGAAGGGAGCCAAGAGAATTCTTATCTGTGTAGTCCATGTTTAGGAACAAATATCCTTCAATTACTGTCACATTCCTTTTCATCTACAAAACCTTAGACCTGTGAAACCACCAATATATTAAACTTCACTTTTGAACATCATACATTCAGGTTCACAGCTGAAACCACTTTCTGTACTATCACACAGAAAATATCCCCACCATTCCACTTCAACTAATAAATATGTTTGTGTCTGCCTCTTCCTCTATGAGAAAGAAATTTAAGTGTTTCGCAGAACATACTTCTTTGAAAGTTTCCTACCACATTCAAAGTCATCTTTATTCTCTTCTTTCACTTTTCTCTTTCTCCTCCCCTCTGCAGATTTACAGCCAACAGCTAACAATACCACTTCATTCTTAAATGTTACAAGAAGCCTTTCAGTTTGGAGTGAAACAAAGCCTCTTAACTTTATTTTACATGCTACGCCAGGGGTTCTCGACCAGGGGTCCCTGGAACCCTAGGGTTCTGTGTGAGGGTGTGATTGAACCCCTACCCTTTTCTTTGAGCTGTAAATATAGTAGTTTTTAGGTATGGGCCCTATGAAGCCTGAAAATTATTTCAAGGGTTCCTCCAGGGAAAGTCTACTCTATGCTAATTTCCCCAGCCTGGCACCCTCCAAATGTGCTGGACTACAACCTACATCATTCCCAGACATCTCAGCCATTGGCCATGCTAGCTAGGGAGAACACTGTTACAGTCTGACACATCTGGAAGGCACCTGTCTGGGGATGTTTGCTCTGCACAATGGAATTCATTGTACAGAGAGATATAATTTCTGCGGAAACAGAGTCCAACATTCTAGCCCAACACATGGGCCTTCATTGTCGCTATTAAAATCAGATTAATTTTGTTTCTTTCTTTTATATATCATCTTTGAAAACATAATTCAGAACTTTCTTTAGTTCCTGATTCCCACTAGCCCCAATAAAAAGAAAGAGGTTGCTGGGAGGCTGACTTATACCCCCTTTTGAGCTCCTAGACCATCTCTCAACCCTATTTGCATTGTTTTACTTTTACCTGAGACATACCTGTTCCCTGATCTTCTCACCAGTTCTTGGCTAGTTTGTCCTTAGCTTTCCTCTTAGCTAATAATGGCTGAGCCTAGACTTTAGTGGTACAAGTGTGACAGTTCAAATCTCTGTCCACTATTTGATCTTTGGCTAGTCACTGTCCTTTAGCTTACCCTACTTCACAGGATGATTGTGAGATTAAAAGATGGAGGGAGTGAAGGAAGCATGTTTGCCATCCTGAGTTCCTTGGTGGAAGGGTGGGATCAAAAAATAATTACAGACCATAATTTAAAGCAAGGAAGGGGCCATATGAGAGAGGACCATTTGCTGGTCCTCCCAACCTAGCATAGACAGTGTGTCACTTCCTGACAGTTTTTAACATTTTTGCCTGTTTCTAAATTTGCAGCTGTTTCTGAATGGTTTTCTTCTGTGCCCCTAGATCAGTGGTTCTCAACCTGTGGGTCCCCAGATGTTCGTGGACTTCAGCTCCCAGAAGCCCCAGCCACTATGGTCAATGCTCAGGGCTTCTGGGAGCTGAAGTCCAAGAACATCTGGGGACCCACAGGTTGAGAACCACTGGTTTAGAGTGTTCCTTTCCAAATATATCTCTGAGTTGTACCCACAGGTTGAGAACCACTGCCCTAGATCATACTTTCAGCTGAAAATAACAATGTAAGGGGTCATTTTAAAAAAAAATCAGTGGTCTGGAGGGTTGAGAGGATTGGAGGCTTAAGGGCTGAGTGGTCATACCACATGTAAGCCATAAGTCACACAGCCGTCACCTTTGATTTAAAATCACCCATGGCCTGGCTGCTTTCCCAACACTGAGCAACCCTAGCCTAGTTCCTATTGTCCCCCTATTTATCTCATTGAGTCTTTCTGAGAATAAAACATACATTACCTTCAACAATGTTACAGAAGAAGAGGGAGAGAAGTGGCAGAAAAATAAACAAGTTTTCACCCATCCTCACATAAATTGAACACAGTATAAAACAGCACAATCAGCACAACTGAAATCATTTATGGGATTAAAAAAAGAAACTATTCATATTTTCCTTCAAACCATAGGACTATTAATCTGTTCACATTTTAGTTCCTCTATAGCAGTGGTTCTCAACCTGTGGGTCCCCAGATGTTCGTGGACTTCAGCTCCCAGAAGCCCCAGCCATTATGGTCAATGCTCAGGGCTTCTGGGAGCTGAAGTCCATGAACATTTGGGGACCCACAGGTTGAGAACCACTGCTCTATAGCAAATGGTTTTTGTATCTAGACCAAATAAACAGGAAAAAATAAACAGGCGTCAACCCTAAATTCAGCACAAAAATGTTGTTGTCCAGGGAGCTTGCAACATAACTAAAGCGTAACTAGAAATATACACCAAATATAAAAGTTCAAGATACAAGCCATTTCTGCACTAGACTTTTATAGCGCTATTATTCCACTTTCAACATCCTATGGAATCCTGGGGTTTGCAGTTTAGGGAGGGGCCAGCCAGCCCCTCCTGAAACTGCAAACCCCAGGATATTAGCACTATAAACGTCTAGTGCGGAAATGGCCACAGTTAAAATATTTGTAGATTTAAAAGCAAATTTTAAAAAAATGGAAACTCAAGGCTAGATTGGGAAAACATTAAGCATTATAGACAGGTTAATCTGCCAGTCTTATTTTCATTCACATTTTTAAAAAGCCTCCTAACTTTAAGGTACTTTTTTAACAAATAGAAAAAGATTTCCTGTCCCCTCTCCAAAAAAAAAAAAAGAGAGAGAGAGAGAGAAAAGAAAAGAAAAGAAAAGAAAAGAAAAGAAAAGAAAAGAAAAGAAAAGAAAAGAAGGAAGGAAGGAAGGAAGGAAGGAAGGAAGGAGAAATAAAAGCACAAAATCAAATTTTACCTATCCCTGGTTTTGATTAGAGAGCAGCATATCTTCAGCTCTTTTCACTTATTTTCCATTCAGGAGTTTAAACTGAAACTTCCACATCAAATTCGAAGTAAGGCAATGTGTGTAACCTTACTCAGTCCAATTTTATGATTCCACCATGGAAAACTGGCTGCCCAAAATGGCTTGGTTGAACTTTTTGCTGGATACCACTTGTCAAAGGCAAGAGAAAATGGAAACAACATATTTATTATTGCCACATTATTAATACTGGTGAAAATTAATTGCAATCCATGGGGAACAGTGTAATCACTTCACTCAGTCAAGCTCTCAGCTAACATATAAATCTTAAACCTCTCTCTTTTTCTCTTTCACATTCTTGACCAAAGAAGTAGTAAATTATGCTGCTGGGCTTAGATAATAACTGCCTGAGAAATAGTGCCAGAACAGCTGTATTTTTTCTGGAGAGAGACAGTCTCTTTGGAAAGCCTTGAAGTGCTCTTGCATTTAAATTATAATTCACTATCTGGAAAAAGTATTTGCAAAAATACTACTGAATACTTTCCCCACAGCCTATTAGGACAAAGAGTTGAGGTCAGGAGCTCATAACCTATGTATGTCTGAGATAGTAGTACTCAGTTGGGGAGAAAAGAATGGCTGTTGTTCCCCCCCTTTTTTTTTACCAACAGATTCAAATCCCTGCCTGACCATGGAAACCCACAGGGTGACTTTGGGCAAGTCACATTCTCTCAGTCTCAGAGGAAGGCAATAGCAAATGCCTTCTGAACAAATCTTCCCAAGAAAACCTCTGGTAGTTATACCTCAAGGTCACCATAAATTGGAAATGACTTGTAGACACACAGCAAAAATAACAACAACAGTAACAGGAAAACATCAAATGCACCTTCCAGTTGGGAAGGTACTAGAAAGGAACAAACACAGTTCCTTCCATGTATTGAAAGCATGTGCAGAAAGGGCCATGAAACTACATGGCCTCACCCACAGCCATCTTTACACATCACCATCAAACCCTCTTGAATAGCTGATACTTGTTAGAACATCTATAGAGATGTGCCTGTGAAAAGGAACCGTGAGTACACCTGTGTGTGCCAAATCACTGCAGGTACATATCTATGCACCCAGAAAAATTTTTTTAAGATGACCTCTATCCATTAGAAGAGCATGAAGTTGCTGTGAGAGAAAAAGGGCAGATAAAGCTAGCTTGTACACTTCCACAAAACTCTCCACACATGCACGCAATGTGCAGAGAAGTGTCTCATGTACCTTCATTATACATGGAGATTAAGGTTTACTCTACAGAGATATGCCTGTGAAAAGGAACCATGACTAGACCTATGTGTACTAAATCATTGCAGGTACATATCTATACACCTAAAAACATTTTAAGATGACCTCTATTCATTAGAAGAGCATGAAGGTGCTGTGAGAGAAAAAGGGCAGATAGAGCTAGTTTGTACACGTCCACAAAACCCTCCACACATGCACGCACTGTGCAGAGGAGTGTCTCATGTACCCTCGTTATATACCGGAGATTAAGGTTTACAGAATGCTTGAACAGGTTGGAAAGCATCAGTGGAATACCATAGAAACAAACAGGGCCTTCCAGTCAAAATATCCTCCTCTTGAAAATGAGACTGGATACCTGTTTGTGTCTTTAAAGATTAAAATGAACATGATGTGCAAAGCCTCTGAAGTTCTCCATGGTGGAGGCATTTGTCTTTTTCTCCTAGCTAGTTCATTACTACATGCAGCATTACAATATTTGAGTGTCAAGCCTTGATTTATTTGGGAATCAGATTCTGTTTCCTAAGGGGCCTCATGCATTTTAGGATTAGCACTTATATTAATGCTGATACAGCACTTCTTAGATTTGGCCCCGACAAGCTTTTCTGCTGCTAAACATAGCAGATCCTCAGCAGGCCATATTAAGTAATATTAAACCCAGCTCCTAATAATATCAAGTATTACATGTCTGCCAGATTTCATCAGACGTAGACCGCAAACATCAAGTCCCCTACTTTGCAATAACTGCAGGATCCATTAATATCTTCAAACACCAACAGTAAAGATGGCTTACAGCATGCCTTATCTATTGTCAGACAAATAAATGTCTTCAGCAGTCACTATCTCTTGTTGACTCTATCATAATTATTTAAATTAAATCTCAGATGAACAGCCTTCAGTACATACCGTATGGTGATTCAAAACATAGACAAACCTCCATATACAAACCATCTGTTTTTTGGGAAATGGCTTATAAATGTAACAGGCACAATTGTCCTTCTCCCTTCTTTTCTTTCTTTCTATTCTGTCAGATTTTGGATTTTAAGTTCGTTGGGACAGACTGCAGATTGCAGAGAATATGTTAACTTTTACTGTTTAAGCAAATGCTCTCTGGTTATTTTTATATCAAAGTCTGAATCTAAAAATTTTAATGACTTTCAAACTTCTGTTGACAAGTCTCTCTCTCTCTCTCTCTCTCACACACACACACACACACACACACACACACATCAAACTTGCTAACGTATGATAAGTCTTGATTTAATACCTACCATTGTAAAAAGACACCAGTCACATGATAAGATCTTCCCTTTTTTTTTTGGTCTGAGATTTAGTAATTTCTTTGTTTAGAGCAGTAATGCATGAAAGGAAAAACAGCAATACTTGAACTGCTCTTGCTGTGTTAGGAGAAACAGGTAATACCATGATGCTTTTTCTCCATTTTGGAATAATAAACACACATATCATCCTTGTACTGTCAAGCCCACATATCTAAATACAGTAACTTGTTTCAATTAAAGTACACCCATTGAACCAGTTGCTGAATGGGAAATCAACGTTAATATAAACCTCTTTGATTCAGTGGGTCCAGGGACTACCAATTGTACTGTCACGGTTCTATAAATAGGTTTGTATGGCCCAACAAACAGGAAATGCACAAACAGGAAGTAATCATAGATACTTCCTTAAATAGGCAGGATTTTAACACAAAAAGTGCTCCTCTGATAACTTATATAATACTGTGCATTCAAATTAATTGTATTAGTTTCCTTCACAAAAAGAAAACAAGTGAAAATAAAGATTATGGCCACTTCACATGAATCAGAAGTTATTTTGACAACCCATCCAGATTTATGTGCCACCTTCTTCCTTGTTCTTGTAGCAATTAATTATAAGAAGTAATTAGAGACATTGAACTGAAATGGAATCTTTTAAAAAATCAATATTTTTTGAGTTATAATAAAGTCACTGCAAATAAAAAATCATAAAGAATCTGGCTTTCTGACTGGCAGCTCATTCTTAAATATACTATGGGGAAATCTGTCTTATTGATTTCTCTGAGACTTATGTTTAAATAATGGGTTTGTAAAAGCACAAAGGTAAGAAACACACAAGAAATAACCAAATGGCCAACAGAATGTTTCACTTCATCCAATTACAACTTTGTCATTCTCGATGATAAAGTTTTTTCTAGGCAACCCTTTCTAGAGAAATAAAAACAAAAGTGACTGCTTATTTTTAAGAGGGGATGGCTTTCCTCAGTGCCATGCTTCTTCTGAACGGATTGCTCAGATATCCTCAATCAATTGCTCGGATCTCATCCATGTTTTGTTGTCTGGAAAAGTTAATTTCTATCCATCCCCATGTTGTGATTGTCTCTTCAACACGAAGGATAGTTGTAAAAAAATGCCATGGTCACCTCCTGAATAATATCTGTCAAGCATCATAACTACCTCCTCCACTCTTTTATTTATATTTTTGAGACAGAGGACAGGACAGTACTGTTTTGCTATCCAAGTACTTGCACTCCTTGAAGAAAGAAAGAAAGAAAGAAAGAAAGAAAGAAAGAAAGAAAGAAGCGACTAATGACAAACTACACAAAGATTGCAAGGACCTTGAAATCTCTTTTTAGCAATCTCTCACCATTTTACGGCTGTCTGGTTGCACATCGTGAAGACTGCACTGTATCCTATCAACTGATGGTTTTCATGTCATGGGCTGGGGCAGCTGAACAG
This sequence comes from Iguana delicatissima, assembly GCA_948472985.1. NCBI lineage: Eukaryota > Metazoa > Chordata > Lepidosauria > Squamata > Iguanidae > Iguana > Iguana delicatissima. Next base: position 205,998 of record CAOKZL010000382.1, on the reverse strand, counting down.
GCCGAGCAACTTGGTAGCTCCTTTAATGTTCAAACTAAAACTTGGAATCCACACCCACTGATCCAATGTCTGGGATGCCACCCCCCACCACTGACTGTATACCCATTCTTTTCAGCACTGCAGCATACATCCAGACAATGCTGGACCCAAATTTAAACCCTGTTCATCTGGGAAGCTGAGTGGAAGTCCAAAGGCTGAGTGTTGCTTCTTTGCCTAACCTACTTCACTGGAGTTCTGTGAGAATAAGATGGGAAATGTAATGGATGCTGCTCTGACCTCTCTGGAGGAAGAGTGGGATGCAAAGGTACATAAAATCATTTTGCTTTCATACAGGATTGGGCTGTTCCCCCACAAAAATGCAGTTCTCTCTGTAGCAAGGCTATCCTAGTCTCTTTCATTAGATGGGGATAGATCATAATATGTTCAGCAGTGAATTGGGGATTTCATAATTGTAGCAGTAGGAAAAAGCACTAGTAGGATACATGGTATGCTATAAAAAGTGCTGAAGACCAGAAGGTTTTTCATTTGCTACAGGCATACTTCAATTAACATTGCCTCTTACAAAGAAGCTCCTTTTTACAAAGTCTTTTTCTGCCCACACAACCCTTCCTCTTTCCCCCTTGTCCTCAGTCTATTCGAAAGTTTTCTAATAGTGGAAGTTGATGAAGGGGTGCTAGAGAAACACAGACTTTTAGTTATTGGGTTGCAGCAGTGCATCTGCAGTAAACAGTGCAGCTAAAAAGCCTGAATTGGAAAAGAAAGAAGTTCCCTTCAGCTGCTGCTATTCCAGCTGTGTGTGCCTATCTACAGAAGGCAAGATAAACAACAGCTGTCTCTGGAATCCCTTACTAAGCATACATGAAAAGCAAAAGAGAGAAAGGGTGAAAGAAAATTAGCTTGCCTCACCAGCTACCATCAGCATGTTAAAGAAGTATAGACCTGTAAGTATGGCCAGCAAAATGGAAACCATAAGAAAAGTGCAAGCTTGTGAAAGGAAAAAAAAATCCCTGGATGCATTTTGGAAGAAGCCTTCAAAAGTGGTCTGTAGAAGGTTCACAATGTTATTGTTCACCTGTGTAAGGGCTACTTGATCTGGTTGTTTCATTCCATGTGTGCATATAGCTAGTTTTGAATAACAACTTTGATGAAACATGAATGGGTCTCCTTTTTCATGGTATAGGAAATTATCCCTATTTTTTCCATGTTATGTCAACCTCTGATATCAAATTTTCTGTTAAAGAAGTAATGTCTAGGAACACATCTACTTCATTAATTGAGGTATATCTGTATTATGTAAGGGGTATGATCCAGAGAGCCATATGCTTCTGAGCTGTTCTGTTTGAAGTATTTATTAAATGGTTTAATTTGCTATTAGCATATTATTTTTATTGTTTTAAATTGCTTTAAACTGTGCACACTGATTTTATTGTATACCACCCTGAAGTCCTTGGATATAGGGTAGGGAATAAATTAATGGATTGACTATAAAAATAGACAATCAGTTGGGGCAAGTCAATTGGCGGGCTGGAGAATTAGCCAGCATCGTGTAATGGTTAGAGCACTGGACTACAACTCTGAAGATCAGGGTTCTAATCCCTGCTTGGCTATGGAAATGCACTGGGTGACCTTGGGACATCACACCTTCTCACCCTCAGAAGATGACAAAAGGCAATCCTCTCTCTGCAAATCTTACAAAGAAAACACCACATTATGGCAACTCTAAAGCAAACCTAAGTTGCAAACCACTTGAAGGTATACAACAATAACAGTCATCCCTTCTTCTAAGAAGAACTTGCTTGGTTTGTCCCCTTTATTACAGCAACCTTGCAGGATAGGCTGGACTGGGACACTGTACTGGCCCTCAAGTCATCTGGGGGTGAACTTTGGAACTCCCCAGGCCTACTCAGATGCTGTGACCACTACACATATTGCCTTGTAGGAGAACTAATCCCATATGCATTTTATGTGGCTACATAATGTTTTAGGAAGAGAATGAGATGATGGAATTGTCTTAAGCAATGGTACTTGTCTCAGAAAAAAAAATGCTAATAATGCTTACTTTTTTTCTGCTTTCAGTCTCAGATCTTCATTCTGCTCCCTGGTGAAGCATGAAGCATTAAAGTGCTAGAATCTATGCTCAGCATGGTAACTCTATTTCTATTTCCTTAGGTGTCCAATTCAAATAATTTGTTGTATTATGAATTCTCAGAAAACTCATTTACAAATTAGGTTATTATTCAGTCTCGATCCAATAAGCAACATCTGTGCTCTCTGAATTACAAAGACTTTGTATTGCCTAAAACTATTTTCCTCTTTGGATGCTGCACTCAAATTAATGTATAATGAGAGTTTCAATTTCTCAGAAGTAAACAAGGAAATAGCAGACTGTCATCTTGAGTGGTGTATACCATTGTCTCACTTGACTTCTCAGCTTCTGAGAGTGAGTCCAAAATCTGACACTTACGTCTTGCTTTAATGTGGCTCCTTCTCAGAAACGGGGGGGGGGGGATTCACTTTGAAAATCATCAGAATTTTTGAAAAATGCTCCAAATGACACTTCAGCTAAATAACAAGAACAACCATAACAATAACAGTAACATCATCATCATCATCATCATCTACCATGTCCTATTAAAAATAAAATTAATAGAATTAAATTAAAATTAATTAAAATTAATAGAAACAGGTTAAAACCAGTTCAAAACAATAAGGATAATTTAAATAAACTAAAAACATATTCAACAGAATCAGCAATTAGCATTAGTGTTTGAGAGTAATTAATGAGGCAAAAAACACCAGATATAAATCCTTCTGTACACATTAAATCTTGGGGTTGTTCAGTAGTAAATATATTTAGGATTGCAGTCTCAGTGATTTTGAATGTGACAGAAACTTCTTTCATACACTCAGGCTTTCTCAGCTCTTGGTTCTCTGAAGTGTTCAGTGTCTACCATCCACAGGGAACTTGACTAAGATTTGGGGAGGCTGCGTTGACTCTTTTTACTGATTGGAAATGTCAATGCAATTTATGGAGATAGAACAAGGCTGTCTGTTGTCTGCACTCCTGACTGCTATGCGTTTATTGGTTTGGGATCCAAACTTACCCAGATGTGAACTGTGTAATGTTATTGCCATTTCCATTCCTGAACTGTAAGCTGGACAGAACCAGAGATGTGTCTGAGAATAAGCTGCTAAGGCAATTCAAACTAGGAATAGCCATTTAGGATGTATGGCTCAAGTCTATTGTTGATCTATGGCTTTTTCACATGTCTTTCATGCACCCATTCCATCCCATTTCTATATTAGCCTGTGGGGGCTTTCAAAAAAATAAATCCATCTGAAGATGCATTTTATTATACTCAGTTGCATATACACTTTATCAAATAATATGCATTTTGTATGCATTTTCTCATAAAACATGACTTTTATGGTAAATTACAACTTTTATGAACACTGCAAAATTCAGAGAAGCTCAGAACCAGAAAGCTTACTGCATTCCAGTCCTCACATTCATGTGGAAGGTGTAAATGAGTGTTTGGTACCTGAAGTGAAGGAGACAATGTTTTCTGACAGCGTCTGGAGCACTCCAGAAGGAAGAGAGGGTGGCAAGGTGAAGTAGAACATAATTTTTTAAATGAGGAGTTATCTATACAGCTAGAACAGAGGATCATTGAAGGCCTTGGATCAGTAGTGTTGCAATTAGAATTCTCTGGACCAATTTAAATTACTTTCAGTCTGCCCTACAACAAAATTAATCAATCACAAATGGCTTCATCTGAATGACTTGTTGCATGAGGCAGTCTCCACCAGACTTACTGCAATTTCCATGATCAGCACTTCACACTTCAAACTAGGCCTTAAAGTGAGTGAAGGAGAAATTGACTCCCAGGAATTAGCTAAAAGATCCACTCTCAGGCAAGCACTCCTCTGATAAAAGAAAATCTTAAAAAATCATTACTCCCTAGACATCTCTTTTCTTTCCTGGTGAATCTATAACTCTTTGAAGTTGATGAACCTTTCCTGTCAATACATCACACTTGGTGTACCTTCATATGACGTCTGAACTATCCTAAGACAGATAATTTCTTTTTCCAGAGCTAGGTTGTGATGTACAAAACCCATCTATTTGGAACAGGAGCAAAATGCCGAAAGGAGTGACCTCAAGGGAAGTGTACAAGGGAGAAGGTTGTTCCTCTGCTTGATAGAGGGGAAGGTCTGCTACATGCTTTTCTATTGGCCTGTCAGTAAATTTTTGCCTGCACAATAAAGAAATGTGTTTCCAACAGAAAGAGACAGGTGAAGGGAGTAAACAGAGGGCACAGGGAGATATAGAGTGGGAAGACAGTTATATCATCAGGGCGGGATCCTGGCATTATTTTAAAGATATTTTAGGTCATTTCTACACCCTTTCCTTTTCAGTTGTCATCCTGGCAGCACCTTTGATGGGATGGGAGCATGTCCCCAATGCTCCCCTTTGCACCTGGTCGGCTGCCTGCGGATGGGAGTGTGAGTGACACATGCTTTCATTCTGCAATGCAGCCGGCCTCTTTCCCATGCTGCATTGGGGAACAAAGCGCTTAGACCAGTGGTTCTCGACCGGTGGGTTCCCAGATGTTTGTGGACTTCAGCTCCCAGAAGCCCTGAGCATTGACCATAGTGGCTGGGGCTTCTGGGAGCTGAAGTCCACAAACATCTGGGGACCCACAGGTTGAGCACCACTGACTTAGACCATGCTTCTGCCCATTCCACATGGCTGGGTTACATGATTGCAAGCCATTAACGGATTTTTTTCCATTAATGGAATATCTTGCAATTGTGATGGGTGGGGATACATTGGCAGCAGGACTGTGATGATGTCATGTGAAAGCATGACTTGTCGACCGCCAGCAACGTGTTGCCATCATGGGACAGCAATGTTGTGCGGAAATGACCTAAATCATTGTATATCTACTTGTTGGTATGTTTTTAGAAAACAATGAAAACACAGAATACATTGCATTAAAACCACACCAGCAATAAGCACATAAGAATTTGACTACTATGAAAGCAATGGCAAAATAATAAAAGGAGTATACAAAACTGGGTGAATAAAAAATGAATAAACATAATTATGCCAACTGAACAGAAAAATATGTGAAGACCCTATTTAGTGAATGGAATTATGCCTGCAACAGTGTTGCATAATACCACCTTCTTCTGCCTATATTATGCACATCAAAGTCATACACAGAACTACCTCGGAGAGTCCACCACCATTCTGCACCATTGGAGAGAACAGAAATTGGATAGCCACCTCTCAGAAATGCTTTACTTCGGATTCTTGCCCAAGAGAAGTTCAACTACATGATCCTTGGGATTCCCTCTAACTATACGTTTCTGTGACTTAGATCTGAGCCATGAAGTCCCAAACTCCCAATGTATCAAGACAGAGTACCCCGGAACATATGCAGAATACAAAAATTACAAAAACAAAACAAAATCTTTGTGCAAAATACTTTGGGCTCCAGGAAGCAAGCCTACCTTTAGTTCAGAGAACAGCTCCTAATGTCAGAAGAGATGTTTTCTTGGTCCACTGGGATCAGAACATTCTGCCTTCTGCTGTTATGTGCATTCTCCAGTCAGGCCATCTCCACAACAATCATGGTGCTTGAGGGCACAGTTCATGAGTGAGCAAATTCTCCCATCCATTATACTCCACACATCTTTCAATATGAAGACTCTTACAAAGCATAATAAATATTTAGAAGTCCTCTCCAAGTGTTCATTGCAGTTTACTACCAAGTAACTATGCAGTGGATAGGTACCACCAATATGCTGATGACATCAAACTCTATTTCTATTTTTTTATCTAACTCCAAGGAAGTTGTTTCAGTTTAAAACCAGTTTCTGGTATCAGTAATAGACTGGTTGAAGGCAAACAAACTTCCCACTGCCGTCCCTCTTGCTGGGATCTCGGAGGCAGGAAACATTAGGAATGCCACTCTAGTACTCTTGTGCCCATTCGTGGGGGAAGAGGGAAAAGACTTTGCTTGCAATTCCATCCCCACAAAGACAATTGGAGGGATCCAGGCAGCAACCACATCTCCCTCCACTTCACCCCCTACTCCAGCTTGCTTGGCCTGCTTTCACCCTCCCTCCAGCCCCAGGAAAGTAGCTGCCAGTCCAGCTTGACTGGGAAAGGAACAGCAGGGCCGGAGGGGTTTTTCTGGGAAAAGGAGTGACTTCTGGAAGTGTGTGAACCAGGAAGAGCACCAGAGAGCTCCAGCCAAAGGCTTCAGAGATCATAGCAGCCATCTGCTGATAGACAGGGGCTGGGCGGGACTGGAGAATTCTTCTCTCTGTACCCCCTCCCCTGGTACTATCCACATGGTCCTACTTTCTTCGGTGGCTATTGATTTTAACAGAACTCACATAATCTGAGCCCAATAAGACCCTGAATACAAAGTCTGTTTTGGGATGAGAATGTGGGAGGGTGTATTTTTTTTTCTGCCTGTCAACACTTAAAACAAACATGTGGGCAAAACCAAACTTACAGAGGTCTCTGCAGTTCCATTGCTCCAAACATTCAGCCAATTGCAAGACTTTTCCCCTGATTCCCCAGTCCTTTGGGGATTTTTCAAAAAGATTCCCCTCCTCCTAGCCTAACACTCCTCCTCCTCCATTCTCTCTCTCCATCTCTCTCACACCTTTCCCCTCTCTTTCATACAGTTTCCAAGGCACAAATGTGCTTTCAACAAATGTGCACACATACCTTATACAGGCTCCTCCTCTTCACAAACACAGAATCTCTTCCTCTCTCTGACACGTATTCTTCCTTTCATGCACACGTGCGCACGCACACACACATACCTTCAACAAACATACAACTTCTCTTTTCATTTATCACACACAATTTACTCAGTGAGGGCAACGCCGGCTGGCCGGGGTTGCATGGGAGGCATGCCTTTCCTCACCCTAGATACACCTCTGAGTACTGTACATGCGTAACTGGTTAGTTTAACCTCTAGTTTGATAATAAAACTGAATTACTGTGTTGTGAAATGATGCATGTCTAAAAAGTGTGTCACCAACATGAAAAGTTTGGAAAGCTCTGGTACACGGTATTTGAGAGACCATATCTACCCATATGAGCCTGCCTAGGTCCTGAGGTCCTCAGGACAGACTTTCTTTCCATTTCATCACCTTCATAAGCATGTTAGGACATGAGACAGGGATACAAGATTGGGACATGAGATAGGACCTTCTCTGTGCCTGTCCTTAGGCTCTGGGCTTCATGCTGTGAGGATAGGATGGTTTTCTTTCTTTGCTTCTGCACTTGGAAATCCATCTTCCACCAACCTCACCAGGCTGATGCATGTGTATGTATGTGGAAAACAATTCTGTTCTTGAACTGCTGTTGTTCCAGGCCTCCCTAATACTGCAGTTGGTGCTAAACACTGACTCACATTACTGCTGTAAGATAAGTTTATTGGAGGTAAATTATGCAGCAGATGGTAAACAGAACAGAAACATTCCAGCCCTTTTACTGGTTAGGTCCAGCATCTCCTCACAGTCCATGTTAGAATCATAGAGCTGGAAGAGGCCAAAAGGTTCATCCAGTCCAACCCCCTGCCATGCACACATACATCATCAAAGCACTCCTGGCAGATGGCCATCCAGCTCCTGTTTAATAGCCTCCAAAGAAGGAAACTCTACCACACTCCAAGGCAGTATATTCCACTGTCCAATAGCTCTTACAGCAAGGAACTTCACTGTAATATTTGGGTGAAATACATTTTCCTGCAGTTTGAAGCCATTGCTCATTGTCCTAATCTGGAGAAACAGAAAACAAGCTTTCTCCATCCTCCATATAATATTCCTTCAAATATTTATAGATGACTATCATGTTGCCTCTTAACCTTTTCTTCCCCAAACTATATGCCACTCCTCATAGGGCATGGTTTCCAGGCCCCCAAACAATTAATTTTACTTAGGGTATCCTTGGCTAGCGATCTAACGTGGCTGTCTATGATCCCCTGGGCTGAGATGCACCCCCCTCCCTCTGGGTGTGGCCAGTGGAAGATGGACTCCAAAGAAATATGCAGTGCAGAAGCAAAGAAAATCAAGTTACACAAGTGTAACCCATCTTCTTGCTCCATAGGCATGAGAACTATACCAGTAGGTTAGTAACAGAGAAAAATTCACCTCCTAGTACATTTCCAACCTTCATGTCTTTTTTCCAGTCTCAAACTGCCAAGGAGTGCAAAAAAAGCATCTACTAAAGTCACAGATACAAATTAACCTCTCTATGCTACTGGGCAGCTGTTAATGCTTGGCCATGATGCTAAGGACTCTCAGACCCATCTGCCTAGTGGCAGATGTCCAACTCACTACACCTGCTCTGAGAAGTTCTCAGAACCAGGTGGCTAGGATAATTGCACAGGAGTCTCCGGGGACATCCACCCCATACAGTTCAACTCTCCTCCCCCAGGCCCCTCAAAGCCAGGTATGAAGGAAGTAGCTGGCTCTATGCAGTACACTTGATTTTGAGTAGTTCGCTAGGGTGCCCTCACTGCAGTGCCATTACAATGTCCTCTTCCTCCTTTCTTCCAAGAAGGTGGGTGGAGGGTACTGCAGTTTCCTCCATGGCTGGCTTGTGGGAGGATGCGTGCGAGTGAGGGGACTGCAGGCAGTGCATCTGGCAGCCAGGTGGGTAATATGGCGACTGCTACAGGGTCTTATTGGTCAGGTAGAGTGGGTGAGAGGATGTACGCCCCCCACCCCATCCTCCTCTACCACTGCATTGGTGTTGCTGTCATGATGCTAGCATGGGGGTGGTGGAAGGAGGCTAGTACTTTGCTTCCTGCCTCAGGTAGTAGGTGAGGGGGAGATAGTGGCCCTTGCTGTGAGTGAGGAGGAGATAGAAGGCAGAGTAAATTTACAAGAGACCATTCACACTTCACAAGTATAGCACTATGTAATGGCCAAGGTTCCATTCTACAAAATGATGGGATTGCCAGTTTGAGGGCAGAGGCATTCAGTATTCATAGCCCAGGTGTCCGTGACCAAACCCACAGAGCCCAAGATTCCATAGGTTGGAGCCATAGCTGTTAAAGTAGAATAATAACACTATAGTTGCACAGTGTGAATGGGCTCAAGGTGAGGGGAGGATGGTCTCTGAGGCTACAAACAGGTACACATACTAATTTACTGACTGTTGGCAAGGGGTCATTTTGTTAGATAAGCTTTCATGGTTTCTCACTGCCTGTATAAAGGTTCAGGGCACAGTAGTTTTGTTCACTTTTCAAGAACTACAGGACATTAAGCTATCTAGCTGTATGGAACCCAACAAAGACAGTCACCTTTCAGGTGAAACAATGCTGTAATATTCCACATGACACAGTTTGGCTTATTTTCTTTTCCTATTTATTTCTCTGCTGCCACAGCGGCAGTTTACCTGCAGTCTCATCTGTTTGCATTCACAGAAGCTTCACAGAACTTAAATCTGCATCCTTTCTCCAATTTTGAAGATATGACAGAAACAAAAAGAAAAAGGCCCAACTCCAAGGTAACAATTGGCTGCTGCATTATAGTAAGCTTTAAAAATATTGGCATTCAATCAGTTTGCTACACACACTCACTTGCAAAATTCAGGGCAGGAGAAGGATGGGGGAGGAAATGCCAGACAATCACAGCAAGATTAAAAAGGTCAACACAGACCAATGCTGTTTCAATTATTTGCTTCAAAACTCCTAAGAATGGAAGGACGGAGGAGGGAAGCTGCACAGACAATGGAAAATAGCACCTGTTAGAATCATTTTGCCGATATGTAATGGATCAAGAAACAGAGACTGTGTAATTACAATAGAACACAGACTCTGATCTCTGAACGGAGGTCCCTTTGACCTGTCTTCATCTTGCAGGTGAGAAAAGACTATTTCAGCTACAGCCATCTAGACAGTTTGAAGCACCCAGGCCAAAACCAATCAACATCTCACCTTAATACTGGAGGTTCTTTTCTTATCCACATGATATATGAGGATTAAGACTGACTGCCTCTGCTCACTCTTGCCCTACACACACGTGTGCGCAAGGGAAAGCACACACCATCATTCTTTAGGCTGCAGAATGAAACAGACATTCAGAACTGCATCATGAAAGTAATAATTATTTCAGCTAGTAAGATGTTTTCATTAGTCTTGTCTGGCCCACATCTGGGGTCCACATCTGGCCCAGTCATCTGTCCCACATCACATTGACATCTTGACCCACCTGATGTCATGAGGAAAATAGACCTTATTGTCAAAGTGCAGCTGGGATGGGGAGCTAAAAGAAGCCACAACTATGGTAAATGCCCTCTAAAAATAGTCAATAGTGGTTTTGGACTTCCTTCAAAAATTATTTTGCATTTGCAAAAATGAAGAAAGTGTCCCCTCAAAAATGGTGTTTGTAAATGCGATGATGTATTGGGAAGGGGCTATTTTACCTCAGTCCTACATAAATTTTGATTATTTACACAATGCTTCTGTGCTTTACTCCATTATCATTATTTTCTCTGTTTCTGATTTACATTTTCCTACGGTTACACAAATATATTCAAACTGCACTTTTCTTGCACAAGAGGGAGGTATCAGTAGACTCAGGATAATTCCAATATTTTTAGGGGTGCAAAAATATCAAGGGGGAAAAAAACCTGAAGAGGAATATCTGTCTCTATCCCAAACAGTCTAATGAAGACTCTGAGGAACAGAATATCAAATACCTTGCCACCCTGTGAAAATTTGGAAAAGAGAGAAGCTCCCAGGGAGTGGGGGGGGGGTAGAAATAAAAAGAAGTAACAGAAAGGGAGAAAAAGACATAGAGATTTAAAAAAAGATACCACAGAGAAACCTGTTTGGGCTTCAGGCTACGCTGTTCACACTGAGAAACTATTTTACATATCCTAAGGGAATGTAAAGACCGCTGCCCACAGAAATCAATGAAGCAAATCAAAATATTAGCGTACTGGTTCTGAACACAACTATGACCTGTCCTGATTCTCTTGCGTGGAGGGAGAAGATCCCCAAAAGCTCTACACAGACTTTATAAGCTTGTTGGAATGTCTTTTATCATGATGGCTCTATAATGAGTCAAACCAAAAAGAAACAAGAGATAGTGCAAGAAGATGAGACTCCAAAGTCATAAGGCACTCAGTAAGCTATTGCAGAAGACCAGAGGACATGTACAAGTAGACCTGTGGCTGACCCAACTGGACTCAAGCAGAAAGGACATTCAGCTGTTGACATGCTCAGATGTCAAAGGAAAGTCCAAAGCTGCACAAACCATTATGAGAACACTAAATGTAAGAAGCATGAAACAGGGAAAGACTGACATTGCAAAACAAGAAGTGGAACTTATTAAAAAATCACAATACTTGGGGTGAGTGAGTCAAAGGGGACAAGAATGGGACATTTTGAATCAGATAGTTACAGTTCTCCTTCCACATTTGCAGGTTTGATGTTTGCAAATTTCATTATCCACAAGTGCCCGTGCCTACCCTCATTCTCCTCTTCCCATTTCCATGCATTTTGCTTGCACTCAGGCGAAGCCGAAGGGAAAGGGGGTGGGGGAAAGCTTGCACAAGCTTTCCCCTCCCCCTCAGGAGCTCCCTCCTTCCCCTTCCCATGCAAAATGGAGGAGAAGGGGGTGGGCAAAAGCTCATGCAAGCCTTCATTTCCTCTGTCTGGAGCTCCCCCCGCCATTCCTATGCATTTTGCCCCTGAGCTGAGAACTTCTGCCAAGGCAAAATAGAAAGGAATGAGAAGGGACAACTGTACAGTGTGCTTTATTAAGGAAATGAAAATCTAAGAAGAATGGAGTGACATTAATAGTGAGGAGAGATGTAGCAAAACCAGTCAGGGGATGTAATGCTAAGTCTGGATAATATCAATAAAATGTCAGAGAAAAACTCTTAATATAATTATAATCCAAATTTATGCTCCAGCTGCAGAGGAAGAATAGGAATAAATTGAAAGATTTGGTGGGGGAGTCAAGGAGGAAATTGATCACACATGAAAACAAGACTTGTTAATCAAAGGTGATTGGAATGCAAAATAGGAAACAGAGCAGAATAGTCGGAACATTTGGCCTAAAGTCAAGAAATGAAGCAGAAGAGTGATTGACTGAATTTTGTGAGGCCAACAGTTTATTCATTGCAAATACAATCTTCAGGCAACCAAAGAGACAACTTTATCTATTATCTATTTCTCTACATTGATTGTTATTATAGTTCTGTTTGTCCCTGCCCACAAGTCACTGAACAGTTGCATGCAGCGTTTTGATCCTATTTCTGTTCCCCTTTTTTTTCTTTTGTTCCTAGTCTGTCCTTAACTGCTAGAAGAGTTTCATCTGTCATCCACTGAGCTTTCTCTTTCTTTTTGGCTGTACATCATGGCTTTTTGCATTCCTTGCTAATAATGTCCCTGGCTTCAGTCCAGAGTGCTTCTGGTTCCCAGTCGATTAGGTTTAACAGTGCAAATCTATTTTTATATTATCTTTAAATTGTATGAGGATGTTCTTCAGGTGGTATTTTGGCACAATGATTGGTTTACTGTTCTTCTTTAACTTTCCTCTAATTTTTGATGCTAGCAGTTCATGATCTGTGCCACTATCTGCTCCTGGTCTTGTTCTTGCAGAGAGAATGGAGCTTCTCTATCTTCTGCTTCCAATTATATACTCTGTTTGATTTCCATATTGGTCAATAGGTGATGTCCATTTATTCAGTTGACTGCAGCTAAGATATCAGAAGAAGACTAGGACTTGCAATAGCAGCTATGAAAGAACTAGACAAGATCCTCAAATGTAAAGATAGATCACTGAATACTATTACAAGCAGATAGACTCAAGGGAGTCATGGCCCTGAATTTGCAAAACTTGAGCTGCACTGTTGAAAACAGGGTGACTTGGAAGTCTTGCATACCTCGAGTCACCATAAGTCAAAGTTTACAGCAGTTAACAGCAACAATTGACTGTCTGGGGAGAGAGAAAACCAGGTGGATGTGGAAATGGAATAGAGTGACTAGTACCTTGGAACTCTATGATGAAACTTTTTGTTGCAGGGACTCTCTTGTCCTGTGCTCCAGGCATTTTCTGACAAGCTCGTGTGCAGTTTTACACATAACCGAGGACATCTAAGTCCAGAGATCACACAGATATTTTAATAGCTAATACAACGTAATTGTACAGCAAACATCCAGGATATAAGGTTCAATTTACAGTGCATAGATTAGGTAGCAGAGATGCAAAGAAATGTAAGAAGAAATCTTAACTGTATATTTCTTCCACAAGTTGGAAGTCTATGCATTATGTGTTATTCTTAAATGAAGCAGAAGTACACATGTGAGGGGTGACAGAGTGGTGGTGTTGGTTGAGAATTTCTGTTCACTGGAGGTTAGGATTAGGTCACAGTCATATTTAAAGACAACTGTGTGGTACAACAATGTTTTTCAATATAATCAAATCACCTCAATAGAACAAAGTAGCAACTTGAAATATTTTCTTACATTCTGATGAATTACGGATGCTCGGTGTAAGGTGGATCTTTATCTCCCTCTGGTGATTGGTCAGTGTAACTCATTTATATCCACTACTCATTAAGCAACATAGTCAGCCTGTTATATCATGTTTGATCATATTTAGCATCACCAAACAGAATCTAGGGAATTACAGATAGCACATATGTAGATAATTTATTAGGCATGGAAAGGATGATAAACAGTAATGGCACATCAGCACATTATACAAAATGAAGGTGGCATGAGGGTAGCAGACACACAGTCTGACAAATAGTCTCTATGGGCTTTTTGTAAGCAAGTAAAAAAGCAAAAAAGTAAGACAATGTAATAAATAACACAATATATCATTGTGACATCTGCCATTTTCCCAGAAGTTGGAAAATTACTTTTGAAAAAAATTAGCTCCAGCTCAAACTCCCTTAAAAGTAATAAGTTATCACTATAGTCACATTTAGTTTTTTTTACTTTCCTATTATTCAAAGTATTTAGACTAATTCTTTTGTTATTTAACAGAAACAATCAGAATGCTACAAGCTGCTGACTTGTGGTTCCAAACATACCTAAGTCACACACACTCTGTAACTAAAAGAGTAACCAAAACATTCTAGTTACACAGTAAAGGAAAGGAAAGTATTACTCATTATTGTTGCACTCATAATGTAACTTAGTTGAACTTTGCTTATCAAAAAAGGAATCACTTACCAGTAAGTCATTATTTGCAAATAATTATGGGTCTAACTGAAAGAAGGCAATGCAAGCAGATAGAGTCACGACTGGGGATCTTAAGGTCACAACTGTATAGTACTAGCCTGTGTGAAGCATGGATCCAGTTGTGATAATGGGGCTTTCCATTATCTAGGCTTATCAAAGGGAGATACTTCCCTCTTCAGGTAAACCAAGGATTAATGAGATGTTGGGATTACATCAAGGGTCACAGGGTGAGAGTTGACCGACCAAAAGGAAAGGGTCAGCATCACAGGTCACAAGGTGAGAACTGACCAACCAAAAGGGAAAGAGGTGATAGAGAGGGAGGTGAAAGAGATGTTGGACATGGGGATCATTCGCCCATCACGCAGTCCATGGGCATCCCCAGTTGTCCTAGTGCCCAAAAAGGGGGGACGGACATTTGTTTTTGTGTGGATTATAGAAAACTGAACATTATCCAATGCCCAGAGTAGATGAACTGTTGGAGAAATTGGGGCATGCTAAGTACCTATCCAGCCTCGATTTGACTAAGGGCTATTGGCAAATCGCCCTAGCAGAAGAGTCTAAGCATCGAACAGCATTCATCACTCACATGGGCCTGTTTGAGTTCAATGTCCTTCCCTTTGGGCTACAGAACGCACCTGCAACTTTCCAGAGGCTGGTGGACTGTTTGCTAAGAGGGTGCGGGGACTTTGCTGTTGCTTATTTAGATGACATTGCAATCTTCTGAGACTCCTGGGAAGACCACTTGAAACACTTGGAGATTGTCTTCCAACGCATTAGTGATGCTGGACTGACAGTCAAAGCAAAGAAGTGCCAGTTTGCACTGGACAGAGTGACCTACCTTGGCCATGAAGTGGGACAGGGGACTATCACTCCACTGCAAATCAAAGTGGAAGCTATTAATAGCTGGCCAATTCCTCGTTCCAGGAAGCAGGTGCAGTCCTTCCTTGGCCTGGCTGGGTACTACCGGAGATTCGTGCCCAACTATAGCCAAATGGCAGCACCTCTAACAGACCTGACAGGTTCCAAAAAGCCTAAAGTAGTGAAATGAACAGCAGAGTGTCAAGAAGCCTTTGCAGCCTTGAAACAGGCCTTGATGGCAGATCCTGTGCTCTGGGCACCAGACTTGGACAAGCCGTTCGTAGTGGCTACAGATGCTTCTGACAGAGGCATTGGAGCAGTATTACTACAGAAGGGTCCAGATGGCACCTTGCATCCCATCTTGTTCCTCAGTAAGAAGCTTTCTGCAAGGGAGTCCAATTGGTCCATACCAGAGAAGGAATGCTATGCTATTGTATATGCGTTAGAGAACTTGAGACCATACGTCTGGGGAGATTGCTTCACCCTCCAGACTGATCATGCTGCCCTCTGATGGCTACATACAGTCCGGGGAACTAACAAGAAGTTACTACGATGGAGCCTGTCCCTACAAGACTTTGACTTCAACATTCAGCACGTGGCTGGAAGTTCTAATGTGGTTGCAGATTCCTTGTCATGCAAAGGACTGGAGGGAGGTTAAGAGGACTGAGTTTTACATGTCTGCATTGATAACATGGCTAACCTGTACTGTTGTGTGTTTGCATTTATTCTTTGACTTTTCCTTTCTTAGGTCCCAGGATGAAATCCCAGCTGGTGTGGTTCCAGCCTTCAGCTGTTCCCAGACCGTCTGAGATTTGAGGGGCGTGTGATAATGGGGCTTTCCATTATCTAGGCTTATCAAAGGGAGATACTTCCCTCTTCAGGTAAACCAACGATTAATGAGATGTTGGGATTACATCAAGGGTCACAGGGTGAGAGTTGACCAACCAAAAGGAAAGGGTCAGCATCACAGGTCACAAGGTGAGAATTGACCAACCAAAAGGAAAAGAGGCAGGCATCTTGGAGAGGCTTCCAGATCCTTCCAAGGAGGAAAATATAAAACTTCTGAGAGGCCATGTGGCCAGAGAGAGAGAGAGAGAGAGAAAGAGAGGAGAGCTGGGCCAGTCGAGCTGGCAGCATGCCGTGTCTCCTGGACCCCCCCTCTTCTCCTTTAGACCATCTACGCCTATAACCTAATTGTGAGTAACTAGAAATAAGTAGTTAGTCGCGTTAGGGATGTTGTTATTTTGGGAATTGGCTGATCTTAAGAATGTATCTGTGTTGTTATATCTGTTTTGTAAATTCTTGTAACTAAGTGTACCTGGGAGAGGGGAGTCTCCCAAGTGTATATTGTTTATTTGCATGCCTTGATTAAAACACTTCTATAAACCTCCGTTTCTCTCCATTTCCACGCCAGGTTTGGCACACGCTACATAGGACCTCTCTCACTCGGGGGGGGGGAGGTGGAAGATCCTTACGCTTAGAGATTGGGCAGGGTCCCTCCTGTCCTGTCCAAATATTCATAATTCGGGGGGGGGGGTGGCAGCATACCTGATAGAGTTGGGGAGATTGCCAGTCGTTCCAAGCGTGGGAATCAGCTTTGGGAAGCTGGCAAGAACCCTAGTAAAACGCTGGGAGGGAATTTCCAGTCTTACAAGGCTGGAAGTCAACTTTTCAGGGGAGGGTAATTTCAAATATTCTTTTCATCCCTAATTGCAACATATTTGGGTCTCACATACACATGAGTACTTTGTATACATTTCTAGGATTGTGGTTCTATGGATAATTACTTATGAACTAGACCCACTGTTCTGTTCCAGATGTCACTAGGCTGCAACACCCATAGCCAATGTGGAAGGATGATGGGAGCTGTTGTCAGCATATGGAGGGCCATATGTTTCCCATCCCTGACATTATGTTTAGTTGAAATAGATTAAAACACACTACTAAATTAATAGCAGAGGCATACCACTGGAGATAATTACAGACACCACAGGCTTGTATAAAAACCAAGACCAATGGTTACTGCTAGTGTGTGCGGTCAGAGCTGCATTAAGGTCTTTGTAAGCCCTAGGCATCCTGTATTCGACTCCTTCCCTTGCCTCAATATACCACTAGGGATGTTTCCATAGGCCTTAAAATCCTGCTTTTGTAGACCCTAGGCACTGTGTCTAAAGTGTCTAATGGATACACTATGTCTGCTAGTGGTATCTGGAAAACTTTGGCCAGAGAAATTTTCTATTTGTCACATCATTAATCAAACATTTTGCAGCTTATGGTGCATATGCCATGCTACTGGATTTGGATAAAATTGCTAGATTTTATGCTTTCAAGGTGTGAGATACAGTCCTGGAACACAAAGCAGAAAGCAGATGCCTGTGTTTGCAGTAATGTATTAGGTGCAAACTCTATTCTCCTCCTTCATTTTCAGCTAAGAACCGTTTGACATTATATCCAGTCTTTGACAATGTATGGTTAATTTTAACTATGGTTTGTCCAAATAAGCCAACTTCAAAATCCCACTAAGTCATTGATGTGGCAGCCTCAATCCATCACAAACAAATTGGCATATGATCATTTTGAGAGAAAACCATTAGGCAAAGTAAAATTTAATTGGCATTTAATGGATGTTGTAGGCATTTACATCTGTTTACAGTATAGCAAGCTCATCTCATGCCATCATAGCAGGGGAGATGAGCAATAGCCAGACTATCCTAGAAATCACTAACCACCACCACCACCCACGTCCACCACACGTGTGCACCTCTCAAAGCAGAAGGTTTGAATTGCCAGATGATCTGCCTTTGTCTTTATTTGTGGTTGTTTTTTAGAAGAGACTGGAAGCAACTGAAACAGGCACACGGTGTGTGTGTGTCAAAGGGCATCCACTTCCTAGCAAGGAAAGAGAGGCCCTTCTACCTCTTGATGAAATAAGATACTACTAAGGAGGTTTGGTTGCCCAAACTACACCTATGTGTCTGCTTCCCACAAATAGAATTCCTGGGTTCTAAGGGACACCAAAGGCCTACTTGGAACTGTGTAACAGTGGTCTGGAACCAGGGAAGCACTTCAAAAGCATCACTTTGGGGCAGGTGTCATGCTCACCACGGTGATCCTGACTTGTTTGGAAAAACTAGTTAAAATTAAACACATTTTTGATATGGTCGTAGAGAGAAATTGGTGAGTTGGAATGGCAGTAAATTCCAACTGAAAGTAAATTATTCCAATCTCCTCCTCACAACTATGTCAGAGGAGGACAGGGAAGCATGTCAGCCCATAATTCAGCACTATAGGCAAGAGAAACCATAGATATATTTGAAAGCTGTTTACCATCTAATGCTAAATCTAATGTTAGTCCTGACTAGAACATGAATTAAATTAGCTGTGAGTCACTAATGTGTCCTATTCATAGTAAGGGGTCTAATTCTTCATGGGTCATTGTTGTCATATGTCTTCAAGTTGTTTCTTATGAGAACATGAAGGTAATATTTGTTCAGAGGGAGTTTGCCATTGCCTACCTCTGAGGCTGAGAGAGTGTGACTTGCCCCAAGAACATTCAGTGGATTTCTATGGCTGAACAGGGACTTGAACTGTATTCTCCTGCGGTTCCAATTCAGCATTCAAATCACCACACCACACTGCCTCTCTATGGTTAATGATGTTCTGTTGGCCCAGTTAAACACAAAGCAAAACAAAATCAAACCAAGTACCATTAACTGTCTTGATGTCAAGGACCAAATTAATCTATTCACTTTCTGAAGTAGAGTGCCTCTGAAGTAGAACATTTCTGTGAGCAAGATCTCAGTATATTTTTTTAGAAATAAAATTTCAGTGAATTTCTGCTTTCTGCTTGTAAAAAGGGGAAGAAAGTTGCCTTTTTAAAAAGTATAACTCTAAAAGGCACATACATTCTAACAACAGATCTCACACCGTTTGGGTTTTAATCAATTCTCAACGGACATCTTGTTTGCAAGATTTACACAGCTGGTCAGTTAATTCAACAATAAATTAATGGAAACAAAGAAAACAATGGATAGGTAAGTCACACTAAATTTGTTTCACCAGCCATTCTATTTGACTGAAGTTCAATGTCAAATGACTGAAACAGATAACAGCATTAGGTTAGAATTTTTTTTAAAGAACTAGTCGACAACTAGTTATATGGAAAGCTGTTACAATTTTCTTCCTTTTTCTACTAAATTTGTTAAGAAACAGATTAGGACAGAGAATAAAGAAACATAATTAAGCACAGAGGAAAAGAAATGAGCTCCCTCTTCAGATGTTTACCATTGTGGGGGCACTCCTCCTTGTATTCATTCCCCAGTCTAAAATGCATGCATGTATGTAGACAATGTCCTCAGAACCTGGGCCAATGCAGAGCCTGGTATGAAGAAAGTCTTGTCTCAGATGTGGGTAACAACAGTGTCCAGTGTGCAATCTGCTGCTATGATGCTGTTCCCCTCATCTGCTTATACAACAGGGGAAAAAAATATCAGAAAGTGACTAAGGAGACTGATCTAGGAAGTGAAGACTGGCTATAAGTGGTGAATGAGTGATTGTACCTAGGTGCACACCCACATCCAGCCATAAACATACATTCTGGTGGAGTCCAGTCCACCATTCTTTTATGAAAAATATAAAATAGTGTATCTTTTATTGATTGATTTTATATTATGTGTTTGATGATTGCTGCATGGTCCTTTGAAAATCTGAAATTCATAAGCAGTTTATAAATATTTGTAAATAGAGGAAATCAACTCATTTGAAATGATGGTGGGGAAGAGTTGTATGAATACAAAGAACTACAAAAAAGACAAATGGATCCTAGAGCATATCAAGCCTGAACTCCCCCTAGAAGTCAAGATGACTAAATCAAGGCTGTTGTACTTTGGCCATATCATGAGAAGACATAACTCACAAGAAAAGACAATAATGCTTGGTAAGGCAGAAGGCAGGAGGTAAAGAAGAAGACTGTATCACAGACAGAATCAATCAAGGAGGCCACAGCCCTGAGTCTGCAAGACCTGAGCAGTGTTCTTGATGACAGGGTGACTAATAGGTCTCGCATCCATAGGGTCACCATATGTTGAGATCGACTTGATGGCAGTTAACAACAACTATACATAATTAAAGGGAGGAAGGAAACATTAGGGTTGCCAAGTGAGGAGCACATCAGGCTCTGGGATTTTAGGGCCAAGACTTTGGGCCTTGTGATGACTATTGAAGATGTCATGGGGTGGGTCCGTGGTGCTACAGAGCCCTGGTGAGGTCACAATACATTAATACATCCTGTAGTACAGTAGTACATCCTGTAGTACCATAGTCATGACTCTGGGGAATCCTTAGATGCCTCATTATTTTCCTGCAATGACCATTTCTTCTCTCCTACTGGTTCTAGTCTGGCTAGTCTAGTCTAGTCTGTAAAACTTTGAGAGAGGGGGACAGTGGCCATTTAGATTGTTTGGAGGGTCTCCTGCAGCCAGTCTGAACCAGCCTTCAGCAGTGGCTTCAGAAACACACAAGGGAAAAAAAAATTCCCCAAGACAGCACTCTCACCCAGAGAGCTTGCACTGAGATTGCTTCCCTTCCCTCACTCTGAAGACTAGAGGAAAGGCACCCTAGTAAAGATGCACGTGTGTGTGTTTGACTGAGAAGGCAGCCCTGGGGAACTCTGATGAAGACACTCTTTGAGAATTGATTCCCAGCTTCCCAGAGGTAAAGAGGTAAAGATCCCCAAGGCCTGCTTTTCAATCATACAAAAACAGTCATGCACAGTTAGGCACATGCACTCACACTTCTGTGCACAAACTGTCAGGCACTCATATGCCCACACATTGATGGGGACATTTAAAGCTCCCAATTTTGCATACTGAGAGCACTTTGTACCCCCTTGCCCCACATGCCATGTCAGTCAATGGCTCTCCTTGAGGGCTGAGGACAACAATGCCCCTGATAGCCCACCAAACTAGTTTGGTGTATGATTGTGCCAGGCAAGTGGGATAGGAGGAGAATCATCCATGCAGACTACCTTCCCCATATAACTCCCTTGCTTCTGGCAAAACTGTTGTTCTCCTCATGGACCATTCTCCTCAGCAAAAATCCTGGTAGTAGTGATAGTTAGTGATGGGAACACTTGCCATAAGCCACATGCAGGCTATAAGCTTTCCATAAACTATAAACTGTGGTGAAAGCATGGCTTCTCTCTCCCTCCCTCACTCTCTCTCTCTCTGCAGTCAGCCTCCAGAATAACATCTGTACAAAAACTGCTTCAAAAAACCTGAAGTCAAGAAAATGTGTATCTGAAGAAGAAAAAAAAAGGGGGATAGACCATAATGTACGCAGTCAAGGTAGGAGTTCAGTCTTCTCCATAACCTCAGACCAAGCATGTACTCATGCTGATACCTATTTCTTCTCTTTTTGGCTTGTGAAATGTATGATACAGAGTACTGCTAATCATAGCTACATAACAACATGTATTTTGAAATGTTCCATTAAGATAACCACTGATTAAAGGTGGGTCTTAGTTTTGAAAAGACTGAATTAATGTGTTAATTGATGAGTTAATTGATCCTATTAAGTAACACCCATAAGCAAAAAATATAAAATAGGTATAGCATATATAATTGGACCAATATAATACAAAGACAGCCCGCAACTGAGAAATCTGTCTTGGGTTTGGGTTACTTTGTTTGCTAGGGTTCATATTTTTCTTAGCAAGGGCATTCTAGACCTGCAGGCAATTGTGAATATGGATCTTATGCCATACAAAGTAATTGCTCTTCAATAAATATTCAAGACAAGTAAGTATTCATAAGCTTTCCTCATGCCTTTGGGCAACCTAGTATCCACTGAGTGAAATGACAGATTGGTTGTAATGAGACCTCAAGCCTTGAAATGGTGTGTTTTTTTATGATTAAAAAAGGAACAAGGTAATTACACTTTGATATAGTTGGGAGAACAAATTATCCCTAAGGCAAAATGCCTATGTGCAGGATGCAATGTAAACAAAACAGTTACAGCATGTGAACAATGGCAAAACTGCAGAAGGATCTAAATCATATGAGGCATAAGATTAAAAACAAAATGAAACTGTAGCGCAATGTGCACAATGATGCAAAATGTTCATTACCACCACCACCCCCAGCATCCCCTGGAAAATTATCACCCTATCCCATCATTTCTCAATCTGTTTGTGTGCGTGTGCATGTGCATCACCTGTCAACTTACAGTGACCACATGAATTTCTAGGATTCTTTTTAAAGCAAGGAATACTCAAGAGGTGGTTTTGCCAGTTCCTTCCTCTAAAATATGGCCTACAGCACCTAGCATTCATTGGCAATTTCCCATCTAAGTATTAACCAGGGCTTGACCTTGCTTAGCTTCCAAGATCAGACAGGATCTGGTGCCTTTAGGGTACTTAGGCCCGTTCCTTCTCAATTTATACAAAAGAAAAAATAAATAAAAATGCTAGGAATATGATATGTTAGCAGCGAACTGTCATCAATATGCATTATTGAAACAATATTGTAATGGTGTTCAAGGAGATAGTCAGGTTAGGCTGTTCCAGCATAGAAAGGAAAGCTGGGAGCAAGGGAGCTACCAGCACTTTTGAGACCAACTGATATATTTCAGCATAAGCTTTTGTGAGTTCCAGTCTGCTTCTTCAGATTCATAGAGTGAAGACTGGAATCCTCAAAAGCCTATGCTGAAATTGTACAGTCTCAAGGGCGCTGCTAGATTTCCCAGCCCTGCTTTCCTTTCAATACTGTAATGGATTCTGTGATGTGACAACACAATTTTGCTTCTGTCTTAATCTGAGGCCTGATCTGCTCAGGACTCATGAAGTGGATTTTCAAATAGGTGAGGTTAGAACAAGTTATTAGCATAAAAGATGAATGTATTCAATATTTAATTTAATAAAGCTTAAATATGCAACAGATGATGGATTGTAGCAAAGAAACAGTATCACACCACTCTCCAGTGTGCAAGGACTCTGAGGTCACGATGGAATGTCCACCATCGGCCTTTGGAGACTTCCATTTACCTCATGGAGGCACACTGGGCTCACAGTTTGTCATGGGTTTGGAAAGCCATCTTGATATGGCAAAGCTAGCAATTTTAAGCAGAACAGTGACAGTAAGACACCTCTGGCATTTCCTCCAGCTTAGAAAATGGTGAAAGAAATACGGGAAGGAAACCATCTTACACACTTTTACCAAGGAACTAATCTCACTCATAAATGCTTACATGCAGGGGCCAGAATTTAGCTCAGTCTCAAAGGCTGTGCTCTAATAAATGTATTCTTCTCCAGCCCTTAGCAGATATATAGTTAAATCCTCCTAGATCCTTCTCTGCCAGTGGAAATCCTGGCATGGAACACTTAGGAGCCAACTTTTCAGAACAGAGGTGATCTTGCAAGGCAAATGAATATATATTCTGAGAAAAAATAGTTTTAAAATACATTTTGCACATTTTAAAAGTTGTTGACAATATTGTTTATTATTACATTTACTTCCCATCTTTCTTCCAAGGAGGTCATGGTGACAAGGTCCTTCTCTTGGCGTGTACAACAATATTCAGTTGGGATTTCAACCCATGTATCTTCTGAGAGAGCTAGGGTGTTGTAGTAGTTTGAGCATTGGACTACAATTGTGGAAACGAGGATTCCCTGCTCTGCCTTGGAAACCCACTGGATGACCTTCAGTGCATCTCACACACATGCTGCCCCCTGAAATCTCTGTGATAAATTTGCCTTAGGGTAACCATAAGTCAGAAATGACTTAGGGGCACACAACAACTACAATCTTCTGTCTTAACCACAACGGCAAATATGAAGCACAACCTGACCACAACAGGCCATACTAAGCCCACAGCATGGACTAGAAAGAGGCTGATTCACCTATCCTGACTTTTTATAGCTACACTCTTGTTCGTGTAGTATCACCAAAGACTTAAGACTGTATTGTGTGTACTGACATTACACACACAAAAAAGACACATCTAGTTTCATTATGACTCAACTTCCCTCCACAGCTGTCCTTTTTCACTGTCCCAGTTTTTGGAGTAAGACTGTTGTCATATTTGTTCAGTTTTCTCTGACACTGCCTTGAAGTATGTGTGTGCATGAGCATGCGCGCGCGCGCACATACACACACACATTTGGATAACAACTTGCTGTGAAGTTCAAAGACAATTTTGTACTTTCAAAGAGGATACATTTGGCATGTAAGTTGTCCTATGGTTGATATGCAAAGAGACTATGTTTTTGTTCTTGACTCAGGAATACTCCTTTTAAAGCTCCATCTATTTTTGGAGAAGTGTATAATTTAGTATATTGATGGATCACTTGCCAGGCATTCTTGTACCATTTCCTTTCCCTTTCAGTAAGATGCTCAGTTTTCATCCATAATTGGGTTTGCTCACTTGTGTTTATTTTTCTGATCTGTACCAAACACGGAATTAGAAGCTTAGCATGCTATGCAATCTGGTTAGCAGCACTTGAGGACCTTGGGTGGAAGGCCTGGATTGGCATATGTGTGTGTGTGTGTGTGTGTGTGTGTGTGTGTGTGTATGCCAATGTGTGTATATATATATATATACACACAGACACACACACACACACACGTGTATGTGTGTACGCATACGAACATGTGCACTTATGTATGTATGAAGAACAGAGCTACATTTGTTCATTGAGCTGGGAATGATACTTGCAACAGCAGTTTAACAATCTTGTGGATCTGTATTTTGATGTGGCCAGACTAAAACAAACAAATAAATGTGTTGCTTAGCACAGAGCTCAAAAACATTAATTTTGGATTACAGCTCCCAGAATCCCCCAGCCAGCGTGGTCACAGGCCCTACTGATTGCAGAATTCTGAGAGCTGTAGTAAAAAAGAGCAATGTTTCCAAGTTCTGGTTTAGCTGCAGCGCCATTATTTCAGTGAGGGCCAGATTGCCTGTGGACAAAGGGGACAATATACTCCTTTGAAAGCACAGATTGGTTTATAAGGCTAGTATAAGAAAATCTAGGTCTTAAAATATAAAGAGGCTGGCTGAATTAAAGAAAGGGAATATCCTGATTTCCCTGTTTTAGCCCCTAGTTTCAAAGGAGGATCAACTATGTGGAAGAGATGGAGGTGGTGGGTCCATGGGTCCCACTTTACAGACACACTCCTCTATTTCAGTGATTGCCAGAAGGCATCCTCTACTCAAAGGGTTGTTCAAACTACATCTTTTATGATAAATGGGCCTAAGAAGGGAGAGATGAGCCTTAGGTGCTCAGGAACAGATGCTCATCAACAGTTTATGCTTGGACTGAATAGAAACACATAAGCCTCAGGCCCTCTTCTGTTCCTGCAACAGGACTGCCAGAAATTCCTCTTGCCACAACTTCTAATCCCATACAAGCATAGTGAACACAGCCTCTGAGAGTGAATCTGTTTTTCACAAAGGGTTTTTATGCCTGTTCAGCTCCCCATTTACTCTTCATCCTCTAGCTGGAAGTTTGTTTTTACCAGCATAAGCACTGTGAAGATGGTGGAAGAGAGGTGGAGAAAGAGACTTTTGGTGGCAGGTTGCAATGGTGTGCCTGCAGTGCGATAAGCAAAGCTTCAGCTGTAAAGGAATGGGATTCTACTCTAGCTGATCATACATGTGTGCCTAACTACAATAAGCAAAGTAAACAGCAGCTGCCTCCAGAATACTTCACTAAACCTGCATGAACTGCAAAACAGAGAGAACAGAGGAGAGCAGATAGGCATGCCTGAACAGCTATGCTTAGCATCTCTTTAAAAAAATTAAATTAAAATAAAATAAAATAGATCTCTTGGGCCACCAAAATGAAAAAATTGTCAGAAAAGTGGAAGCTGGTGAAGGAAAAAACCATTCCTGGTTGCATTTTGGAATAAGCCTTCAAGAGGTCTCTAGAAGGTTCAGAATGTTTTTATCCTTACACTAGACTTACCTGACCTGGTTGTTTTATTTCACACGTGCACATTGTTAGTTCTGAATAAACTGTTTCCTGAAACCTGTTGAACTGCTCTTCTTTTTGGAATGGAGGAACCTATTTCTATTCTTTTTTGTGTTATTTCTGTCTCTGGTACCAAATTTTATTTTAAAGAAGGAATACATCTGCTTCATTAAGTGTGGTATACCTGTATACAATTCTCCTGACTGAGAAATGGATTGGGAACAGTGGCAGAGTTAGAGTTGTGGAGGGGGGGCGGGGGGGCTACAGCACAAGGGGCGTGGCCACTGTGCATGGGGGTGTGGCTGTGGTGCATCAGGGTGTGACCAGGGTGCGCAAGGGGATGGCTATGGGCTGGGACACCCCAAAAACATTGCCATCCAGGGTGAACCACCCCTCCCCCGCTCCCTCGTCCCTACGCAACTGGTTGGGAAATGGGATGTTCACAGTACTATTGCCATTTTCTACTTCAGTTGCTCTAGCTACTGATTCTTATTCTAATTCCTATGAGTACAACAAAGTGTTCAAGGTAAGCACACTTTCAAAACAAAACAGAAGAACAAAATGAAAGTTTTGAGGGGTTTCCAAAGTGGGATTTTAGGAGTATAAAATATATTTGGCATATCAAAAGTACAGCTTATTCAGAAAAAGATTACAAACCGAAATTATTCTTTTATTTTTTTTTCCTTTACAAGTAGAGCTAAACGATTCAGAACTGTAAGGTACATTTTTGGTTTTGCCAGTTTATGAGAATCAAGCAACAGTAAGAACAGAAGAAACTATAAACATCAATAAAATAAAGAAAATTATTTTGTATTCTCTAGTCCTTGGTGCAAACAAACTTAACATACTCCTTCCCATAGAAAGACATTACAAAGAGAAGCAAAGAAAATGAGAAAAGGAAAACAAGATCAGGAGCTGCAACAGCCAATACACTATGTAGTGTTACATAATAATTTTTCTGTTACCTGGCTTTTTAGATTATTTTGAGGGAGTCAATATAGGTATACTCTATCTTAAAGATTTTTTTCATCATTCCAGAAGAAAATGTTTCATAATTCACTCTCTTTCTTTTTTTTTTCATGTTTTCATTTTCTTTGTTTCTAGAAAAGAAAAAGTCTTTTGAAAAAAATAGGGGAAACCTTAGTTTCCTGCAAATAAATAACCAACCAACCAACCAAATTTATTTATTTTCCGCATTTTCACATCTCTAGACTCATCCACCCACATTCCACATATCTAAAAGTACAAAATCCACTGTGTGTGTGTGTGTGTGTGTGTGTGTGTGTGTGTATTACTTAGGAAGACTTTTCCCTTCTGCCTAAGAATGCTTCTCCATATCCCTATGTTAACCCCCTCTTGTGCTTTACAGTGTTCAGTTTTTGCTTTGGTTTTTGCAAGTCAGTACATAATGTAGGACAGCCGGTTGCTCATATTCCAGAGGCAGCTTCCAGCCTTTTAATTTTACATTGTAAAGGCTCAGCTGGGAGTTCTAAACAGCTGGGCTTTTATATTCAAATGTTTCAGAGAAAGTAGATGCACTGAAACACCGAGAAGGCCAAATAAGTAAACAGACAACATTTAAGCTACTCTCTTCTCAAATTTTTTTTTTTGGGGGGGGGAAGCCCTCAAGCCTGCCATAACCTATGCCTTTCCTCATCTAGAGTTGCAGCCACCAAAGCAACCACTTCAGCCAATACTTAGAGAGTTCTTTTTTCTCCTGCCTGCCCACTACTTGTTTGTTGTGTGTTCCTCTAATTAGGAAGGCTACAAAGCTTTTTTTTAAAAAAAAACACACAAACAAACACAGAGATGGGAAGGAAAACATTTCAACAATTTCAACAGTTAGCCCACGTCTTGTGCACTCATCAGACAACAGGAGTCTTGGTTCCAGTGGTGGGTGGTGCCCATCAGAACTACTAGCAGGGCAGAGTGAAGCTGAATTCAATGGAAGATAAGGCCAATTCATTCTGGTTTTCTTCACTTCTTTCTTGCTTGAAATGGCAC
This sequence comes from Iguana delicatissima, assembly GCA_948472985.1. Taxonomy (NCBI): domain Eukaryota; kingdom Metazoa; phylum Chordata; class Lepidosauria; order Squamata; family Iguanidae; genus Iguana; species Iguana delicatissima. The sequence goes on along the minus strand of CAOKZL010000382.1, from coordinate 177,924 downwards.
TACAATACTATTCCTGAATTCTGTCTTCCTCCACCTCTTGGAGCAGCCCTCATTGATAATTAATAAGTATTAAAATCTCTTCATTCTTCCCAAAGTCAAAGGCAATGGTATGCCCCTTAGCCAGTGGACTACTATCATGAATATATTTATTAAATGTATATCTCTCTTTTCTACTCAGAAATTAGCACTCAGGTTGGATATCCCTGTTCATACTGAGTTTAAAAAAAACACTAATAAATTAAACATTAAATAAATAGGAAGCCAGCATGGTATAGTTGTTTGAATGTTGGGCTAGGACTCTGCGAGACCAGAGTTTGAACCCCAATTCACCCAAAGAAACCCCGGGATGACCTTGAGCAAGTTGCACTCTCTCAGCCTCAGAGGAAGGCAAGGGCAAACCTCCTCTGAACAAATTATGCCAAGGAAATTCTGTGATAGGTTTGCCTTAGCATCACTGTAAGTCAGAAACAACTTGAAGGCATACAACAACAACAGTAAAATACAACTGAACAGAAATATGTATCATCAGCTTCTCCTCTCTGTCTTTTAATCAGTATCTACAGGGATCTGCTTACAGTAAGTACCTGTGCTCTTCCAGATCCTAATCCTATAAGCAGAGATGTATGTTTAAAACAGGGTAACCACAACCATTTAGACAACCAGTTTAGGCACCTCAACTGCCTAGGCACAGCCTTGGAGCCAGTAATGGCTGATGGCTTTCATGTCGGCCAGGCAGTTAATCTGCTTTTGCTTTCACTTCAGACTTCAAAATAACTATCCAGGGTCCTGTAGCCTTGATACATAATAAGTTCAGCACCTTGAATGCTCTTTAAAAATTCATACAACCCGAAGAGGTTTCATTATTCCATAGACACAGAAGCCACCAGCTGATGCTCCTTTCTGTGTTGATCTCTGCTCTTCAGATATACCTATGCAGCTGCAAATGGGAACCAATGCCTGTGAAGCTAGAAACCACAAAGAAGAATAAAGTGTTGTAACCCACAGTGGCTTCTAGGCACAAACCAGCCTTACTATGTCATTCTCATGTGGTATTTGGACTTGTTCCTGTTTTCGGACTCGAACTATCAGAATCTCTGGTTACTACATTTCCTGAGCATGCTTGCTGGAAAATTTTGGCTATACTCTAAAAATGTAACTTTTCCAAGTGATAGATTTATCAGCCCATACAATTAGAGAGGGAAGGTCTCACTATTTCTGCCCAATGTCTCTTTTTGCAGGTGTTCAGCCATAAGTCCATTCTGCCCTCTTTCCACCTCAGTCTGTGATTTTTTAAAAAATCAGCATGAAAACTGGAATCCCAATTTGTATTTGAATGCCAACTTCTTCATGTATTTTAATGCATTCTAAATGTATTTTCAATGTGTACTAATGGCTTTCCTGAGCTAAGAACTGTGTCACACTAGAAATTAGAAAAGAAACAGCCTATATTCCAACTGACACATTACGCTGGGTGGTGCAGAGCAGAACTCATAAAAATGTAGTTTCTGAAACATCCCTATAAACAATTCCAAAAGAGTTAGATGATCAGTCATTCTCCCAGAACCCAGATCCTAAGGGGTAAGCATAAAGTTCTTGATTTTTGTTTCATCTTGCATCTAAGGTACTGCATGTCTCTCTTTTGGCACAAATTTTAAATGGACCTGGCAAAACAGTGCCCATCCAGAAGACGCAGTACCTTTCCTTTGCAAGGTGAATGACTGATTGTCTGACTCTTTTGGAATTATTTATCATATGTCTTGCCCTGAATGCCTTTTTGACTGGGCTGTAGAAAGATGACTTCTTGATCTTGTGTGCCTTCAAGTGGTTGCTACCTTGCGGTAAACCTAAAGTGAACCTATCACAGGGTTTTCTTGGTAAGATTTCTTCAGAAGGAGTTTGCCTTTGCCTTCTTCTGAGGCTGAGAGAGAGTGACTGACCCATGACTGAGTGAAGATACAAGCCCTGGTCTCCAGAGTCATAGTCCAACACTGAAACCACTACACCATGTGGGCAAAATGAGAGACAGAGGGCAGGTATTTAACTGTAGATGCCCAGAGAATTCGATGGAGGGGTAGAAATTATTATCTATTGAGTTTATCTATTTATCTGTTTGTTATCTATTGGTTGAGAAAGAAGGTTCCTGGCTTAAGATCACCCAATGAGTTTCATAGCCAGGGTGTAGCTATGGGGAAGGGACAAACTGAGGCATTACCCCACAAATAAGAATTCTGCCATCAATGAAATTGTTCTTCAGTCCCTCAATTTCTAGCACTGTAGCAATTTAGAACTTCAGTTGACCAATCAGAAACACAGATTAGCCTTCCAAAGAAAACACGAAGGCAAAGTTACCAAGGGAATGCAAAGAGAGCAAATGTAAGAGTTCTAGATGTGAACAAATTTTAGGGCCTTAGACTGCATAATAGAAATTTGGGAACTGTAGGAAAATTTCATTAGGGGCAGAATTTTTACTTGGAGGGCCAATACCCTCCTGCTCCTGTAGCTGCTACACTCATGTTCATAGCTGAGTGGGGCTAGAACCTGGACCTCCCCTGTCATACTTCAGCTCCAACCACTATATTACACTGGTTCAGAAGCCCCCTTCAACCTGCTAATGCCAGAATGGCAACCATGGAAGAAGGAGACGATGTGCAGGCTGTGAGAAGAGATGCAGATTCCCACTATGCTCACAGCAGAGAGACTGGAAGTATGAAGATATCTGAACTCAGAAGAAAATGATACTACTTTTAAAATATAAATGCACAACCTAAATCTGCCAAGCACAATTCTGAATGATGCAGAGAGGAATAACACGGTTCTCTCCCTGCAGGAACAGCTGTATCAATTCAATAGAGGATAATTTTGTTTCAGGTTTATTGTTCAAGAATTTACTAAAATCCATAAGTGGTATTCGTGGGAGAAACAGAGATTGTCAGATTTCCCCATCTCTATTCAAACATGAAACCTACCAGTGTTAACCATCACTAATATTCACTTTTCCTGTTAGCAAATGTCTTGCTCTTTATTTTCTATGTCTTTTCTCTTCTATGCCTACAATATGGCACTTCTAAATAGTATCAGCTGTGCATAGCAAAGGGCTCTTGGCTGCTCTACATAGCTCTTCATTATATAATCAATCACTTCTGTTGCACAAGGTCATCTTGCCCAATGACTTTTCCCACAGGAGTTGCCCCAGTAAATCAATGAATAAAAAGCTATAGATTCACACAACAAAGACAGTGTATTTCCCAACAGGGACATTTTGTGGAATAACTTGATGTAGAATGTTAAGCAATAGTCCATCAGGGTATCCCCTTTCAACAGGATTAGGATAGATGTGTTTGTTTACAGTGGAGATCATACCTGATAAACATCATAATTCCTACTTTCTTATTTTTACAACTACTCTACGAATTATGTTAGTCTAAGACAACGGTGACCTATTTAACCAGTGCTTGCTTATGAGAAGGAGGATTGGGAAGAGGTTAATGAATTCCTCAAACCCCACCCATTGGCTCCCCCTAGTTTCAGTCAAACACAATCCTTCTGTAGCCTTCTAGAACATGATAAAACATGATCCCCCTTTAGCTCCTTCTACTGTGTTCACAACTGAAGCACTGCGTTCAAGGCTAAGAGAGCTGAATGAACAAATAAGTGGAGGGTTGGCCATACAGCCTTTCTTTATGTTTACAGACAATCTTGTATCGACTGTATTACACTGACTCTGTATCCACTGTCGTATTTATTTATATTTAACAAGTACAGAAGAAAGAAGTAAAAAACAAAATGGTCTGAGACTTAGGATATAAGACATATCTGTATATTTTCTCATCCTTGATCCTTGATGAGAAAATGGTCATCTGCTACAAGAGCTTTCCCAATGGGGAACATTTTTGCAAAAAAAGTTTTGTGCAAAACCCCCTTCGCTTTTTTCACAATATCATTTTTGCATAAAATACCAAATTTTTTTGCAAGAAATCATTGTGAAGTGTAATCCTGCCCAGTGGAGGAAAGGGATAGAAATTATTTGTTTCTGCAAGTGGGAACTAGTGAATATTTACAGTCCTACCTGAGAAACATGGTTGTTGCCTAGGTAAACTTATCTGCAAGTCCAACATAAATATATTGGAGAGCAGGTGCTGGGTCCCTCTCTTCACTTCTCTGCTTTAGACTTGCTAATTATTCCAAAATTACAGTAATGCAAGCTTAACATTAAACACGCTTTACAGCACCTATCTCTATTGAGTACTACTACCAAGTACTGCTGAGTTAATGATAGCATAATACATTTTGTCAATATTAGAAAGACTTGCAGACTAAACTGATGCACACTTCTCAGTATCCTGCAAGAAGTTAGTTGGGCTAGCAGCAGTAATAGTACGTGAAGAGAAGTAAAACTGTAAAGTTCATTTAGTGGTAGTCTCATGTTAAGTGCGGTAAGGAATCTCAAAGGCACTTAGAACTGAGTACAGGGCTTACGGGCCATTCTGGGAGAGTAAAATTGTCCAGGGGTTTAACTGTGGTTAGTGAAGGTGGAACTGAGGAAAGTCAAGCAGTCTTGAGAGGTTAGATTAGAGTTGTGGTGGAAGTTCTCAGATGAGAATGAGACACCTAAATTGTGTGTGTGAATAGGACACTCTAAATAAGGAAGCTGATGAAGTGGGGGAAAGTGCCAGATAAAGTTATCTTCACCGTATAATAATAATGACGTCAGTTCTTCCAAATGTTTGCTAATTACATCTGAAATTGTTGTTCATAGTTGAGGGTACCCCTATTTATTTAATATTTTTTAAAAGAAAAATCTTTCATTTTTTATTGTAAGAAAATGCTTTTCATTGATGAAATATGACATGCTAGCTTCTTAATAACTCATGGAGCTACAGATAGGATCCTGCCAGCACATTTCAGTTCTTTGGACAAAGAAATTTAAGAATATGCTGTAACAGGAAGTTCAAAATGAATTGTCGTTTTCATACTTCTTTGGTTTTGTTTAGAAAAAGATCCTGCTCACCACCACTAGTTCCGATCTCTATATCTGTGAGGCAGGAGGGATTAAAATGATGTCTTATCTTTTCTTTATTTCAAGACTTCAGGTCAACACATTGGTGCTTTAGTATTCAACTGCACCCAAAATTAGCTTAAAATTTAGAGTAAAAGCTATGATAAAAAGACATAATTCAGGGTTTAAAATATTCTTTTCCCATATTGGAAGCTGCATCAGCTTTTCCAATGAATATCACAGAGCTAAAAAGTGAATCATTGTTCTCTTGTAATATTAATAAAATGAGTGGAAGAAAGTTCTTGTTGTCTTTCTTGAATCTTTCCCATTGGCCCATTGCTTTCACTTTTGTAATTTGAAGAAAGATCTCACTCTCTCTCTCTCGATCCTCCTTTCCATGGCTATAATCCTATTGGTTAGATCAAGTAGAACCAAAGGATCAATTGTTGAATGGCAAGTCAATACATAGGCAAATCCAATGGCTCTGCTCTGGTTGGGTCTAACAACAGGACTCAAGCCAATGTGTTTTGTTCCTGTTGAAACCAGAAGGTATGGTAGAAATATTCTGATATTCCCTAAAGCTCATTCCAGTGTTCAACAAGAGAAGCAATAACAAAAAGTCCGCTAGTGCCAGCCTTAGATGTTTTTGTATTCAAAGTGCTCCTTTTCATTATAGTATTTACTTTTGGCTTGTGTTATTTTGTTGACATGGTTGAGCTCTAAACCAGCAATACACTGGATGAAGCCCCAGTGTTCCTGAGAGGGAAAATAGAGTGAGTCAACAACAAATAACTGCAGCTAAATAAAGCCCGAATACAAGAGTTGCTATTTTTTTTTTAATGCTACCACACTTGCCTGTTGGATAAAACTATTGAAATGATTCTGGTATAAATGCCTACTTACTTTTTGAAATAGCATTGGGATACATCTGTCTGTCTTATGAACTACATTTACCCTTCTGGCCAAATATGGTTTTTTCCCCCTCTTAGATCTACCTAGCAATACTGAAAGCCCTTTGGCTTAGTTCTACATGGCTCTTCTTTGGGTGCCAGGAGGAATGTCACTCTCTGTGTGGAATGTGGCCAGCTCCTGTGTGAGGAGCAAGACTTTTATTTCCTGCTTGAAAGGCAACAAGTCAATCACCTTCACTTCTTACTTATCTTATTTTCCTTCTCTCCTTGATGATAGTTCAGGCCTAGAGAGTTCATGCCTGCATTGGCTGTTATTTCTGTTTAATAGGCTGCCTGCCAGAGGAACAAGTAGCCTTCTTCTTCATTTGAAGGAAGAAGTAGTTGATACTGTGCAACTGCAAACAAAATCAATTCCGTTCAGACCTTGAAAAATGGGAATATTGAAAGCTGCATCACGGTTGGGAAGGGAGGGGAGCTGAATACAGAATATGATGCCTTGATGGTCTCTTTCATGGTTTATATTAGAATAAATGACTAGGGAGGTAGTCAAAAATAAGGAAGAAAAAACCCCCTGCCTTGTCTGTACCACCACCTGTCAAAGCTGTCACATCAGAAATACAGCTGAAGTAGATCCATATCATTTCACTACACAAGGTCATCACTCCACAGGACACCTGAATAAAGAAGTCCCTGTTCTCTAGTCTACAGCACATAATGTGTTTTCAAAAAAAGATTCTAGACAAACTTCAGCTTACAGGAAAGTATCTATCATCTATTATGAATGTCTGGGTTTTAAACAGGTTGCAAGCTGCACAAAGTTTGATTTAAAAAAAAGAGTGAATAAATAAATAAAATAAGTAAAATAGTCCTTCTAAGGGAACATATATATACATATTTCAACTGAATGAAAGAGAAGTACTAAAACCAAGAGCTGATAGTTATACATGATTATGTAGTATAAATTGCATAATGTGACTGTGCTCAAAGTTAATGGGGAAATGCAAATGGAACCCTGATCAAATCACAGCTCTCAGGATCTTCAAACCTGAGAGACTTTAGATCCATTTTTTAAAACTCTGTAACTAATGTACAAAAATACCGATAGAAACTTTGTACTCTTTATTAAATGTAAATTCTGCAAGTTCTGGGTAGAGGGCCCTCCAGAATTCTGTAAGATGGGACAGAGGGGGCTGCAGTGTTACGGTGGAATAACCAGAATTCAGAGAACCTGCCTTCCTTGTACAAGCAGAAATGCCTTTGCATTGGTGCAAGATCTCTTTGATCTGATACTATAACTGGTTAAACATTTGCTGCAGCTATTATTGAATCCCCCATAGGCTGAAACAGTGGGAGCCTGCCCAATCTTTTCAGGACGAGAATTCATCCACTTCTCAGTTTAACAGAATCTGCCATGCACAGCAATTTTCAATATATGAAGTGACCTGGAGTATTTTCATATTTACTTCTTTTCATTTGCACAACTATATTCTGAGATAGGACTAGATAAAGAGGCAGTGATTTGCCTAAAACTATATGCGTGCCCTTCTATCATACACTGTCCTATGCTCATTCATCAAATGAATGGCTAAGAAAATCCTGCACTCACTTACATCTGGCAGTTAGCGCTAGATAACTCAATAGGACTTACTTTATATCTATATAAGATTCTGCACCGGCCAAACACATTTCTGATAATGATTAAGAAGGCACTTACAGGCACAATTTAGCTTTTTGTATCTTCTTTAACACCTTATTCTCCTTTATAAAAATAAATGCAAATCTCATCCTCCTAATTGGATACATTTTGCACTGAGTGCCAGTTTTTTCCCTTTAGCAAAAAGTCAGATAGGAATGCAATAAATGCAGCTATAAATTTCTCAGCATATATGGAAGATTTTTTTAAAGCTTGGCCTAAGCAGATAACACATGAACTAATATGTCTGCCATCATATCTATCACATAGGCACATTCATGAAGACTCTGATAGCTAGTCACAACCAATCCAAACACAGATGGTACTGCAAATCATGCTGGTCACCATATAGTTAAAAATGTAGTTTAAGGTTATTTTTTTAACTAAGCAAGAGTAGGAAGAGAAGTGTAGCAATTTAACTCTACCCATATAATTCTACTCTATACAAATCCACTCATATCCACTTTTATATGGATTCCTCTAAACTCCATATTTAATAAATGATCCAAAGTTATTGTAGATAATGTTAAAAGTCACAAGAGTCAGTAAATAAACTTATAACTCATACAATTGATGGTATGACTCAACAATAATACAACTCTAATACATTGTGTTAAATACATCTAATTTAACAGGTCAACCATGACCTTCAAATGTGCTTATTTTCTTCAGCTGTTGATGTGCGACAATGGCTTATTCTGTGGGCAGATGTGCAGGGATAACATTTTCTGGGGAAACAGAATTTGCAACTTTGAAAAACTGCTTTAGGAAGAGAGTATATAAAGCTCCCTCCCTGCTTGTTCAAAGAAGGATTCTGCTTGGTGAAGCCATGTGAGGATATCTAGAACTCTCTGGAGGTATTAACCAAAGTGGTTAAAGCAATATATGAGCTGAAGGCAGAGCCATACCAAGCTCCTGTACCCTAAACACCACACAAACCAATTAGTCTATCCTTTTGGTGCCTGAGCATATAAGAAAAAATCACCCCGAGAAAGAGCCTTCTCCAATAACACAGATTTCTAGCTGACATGGAAACATGTGTGTATAGTGGTACACATGGAAGCCCATCCCCACAGATGATCATGTTGTCTGTAAAGACATTAGAGGGAGAAGCACATTTGCTCAGGCAGTATGGAGGACAGAGCTACTTGCTGTGGCGCTGTTCCTTGCTCACATGTTTTGTTTTAACCATTTTATAAAGTGGGCTTTAGGGTATGCTGTTCCCACAGTGAAGCTACTAGGGATGGGAAGAATATTCAAAAGTAGTCCCAAAAAAGTTTTTTAAAAAACATGTTTTTCAAGAGTTGAGAAATCCTGATAAGAAAAAATCCTGGACTGATGACAATCTTCGCAGTTGGAGACTTACTGTGTACAATATTCACACAGGGGTGTTTTCTGTGCAAAACAACCATGTATGAATTTTGTGCAGAATAAGTCCTGAATTGTGAATAGCCTTCAAAAGCTGTGTAGTTTTTGAAGATACCCTCACAGCAGGAAGAAATTACTGCTGAAATTACCCATTGCTGCTTTGAGACCAAAAAAACCTAAGTGATGAACTAGAGCCTTGGAGCAGCTATCCACTTTTTTAGTATGTAAATCCAAACCAAATAATAATCTCATTCATCCTTTCTGAAGATTACAAAACTTTGAAAGACCCACTCATCCTACCTCAAGGTATGGAAATACCACCCCCACTTAACCCTCTCCATCCTCAAAGAACACTCGTTCTCTAATTTAAGGCATATATGATCCTGAAGTACAAAGCATCCTTTAAGTGATACATCCCCACAAAGCGTTAGTGGGGTGACATCACTGGTTCTGTCCCTAACATTGTTTACCTTCTCCATCCATGAATCTGACATCCACAGGTAAGGCATGCAGGTGAATCCTTTGCCTTGAATCTCCTAGGAGAGGTAAGATCCTGAATATGCAAGGTATCAAATTGTCTTGTTTTTTAAATGGTTAGCTTCAACTGTGCAGTTGCCTACACAACATGTGAACTTTGGTGCGGAGAGCTGAGGAACCATGTGCAACTTTGAACAACAGACCCAGCAGTTTAGCCCCATTGGAATGTGTGGAGCTCCTTCATAGGATTAACATGTGAAAAAAAACTCTATATATTATGCTAATGTCCTTGACATCCTAGGAACAGTACTTAGACCTAAACACCAGAATTTATTTTTCTGTCAGGTCCAGCTAGCTCTACAAATTCTGTATTGAAATACCTCCAAAACCATTTTAAACATATCTCAAGGTGGGATCAATCTACTTATGCAAAAATGCATGCATGTAACATCCATAAAAGCATAGCAAATATACATCTTAGACTGCAGGATAGAGGAAGAGTGGTTGTGAATTTCCTCCCATCAGCTCTCCCAAAACATCTATACTATTTTGCGCATCTAACTCTTTTAGTTCCACATATCCAAAAGAATGTTGTCAAGATACTCTTTGCAAATTTATTCGTGCATGTTTTCAAAACCAAAACCAAAGCAGAATTTTAAGCAAAACAATTTATCCTTTACTGGAGCTACAGAAGGAATTTTGTATTCTCACAATACATTTATAAGCTCCTGTGATAAATACATGTGTGTGCTTAAAGGCTGATGAAAGTCGAATGAAGGCATTTCTCTGTATTGGTGAAGCCTATTTTCAAACTTCTGTCATTTGAATGTAAATTACAATCCTAATAGGAACAAACATTAATCCTAACAAGGATTAAAAAGAGCAAATTTATAATATATGCCAATTGTATAGCTTCAGAATCCCTTCTTGCTTTGCATTGCATACTTTCCATCTAACAAGGTAGTATTACATCATAAGAATGATAAATTTACACAGGCATTTTTTTAAAAAAATAAAGCAAACCCTTTCCAAGTATATACAGGCATGCACTAATTAAAACATACCAAACTCTACCAAACTTTGACAAAGTTCCACTGTTTTCAAAGTATTTGAACTTTGATTTATACTGGGAGATACAACATCAAATAGTTTATACACTAACAGTCACATCTTTTGTAATACACGACACTGTACTAAATAGAAAAAAAAAAGGAAAGCTTTTTAAAAATGTGTTCATTTCTAGTTCATAAGGAATTTCTCTTTATTTTTCATGAAAATATCTGCTAAAACAATAAGAGTTTATTTTATCTACCTATTTTTGTAGCATTATCTACATAGACTTGATCTTTAATTTCATGCAATTCAAATGTATGTTTATTTTCCTGTCTGTGGAAATCTTACATTTCTCTATAAGCTGAGAAAACGCAGCCTCAACCAGACCTCAAACCTTACATATATTTTAACAGTGGCAGCATTTGGTTTAATCAAAACAGCACTGTTTTCTTTGATACAATCTTAAGAGTATTAAATCAAAGTTAAGGAAGGAAAGATGTTTGATTCTAAATGTACTTTAAAAAGTGTGAAGTTACAGAAAAACAAATGATTTGAGATTAAAAAATCCATGCAAATAACTAAATATCACCGGAACAGTAAAACACATTTCTTTTGCAAACCACACTTCTAGCAGCAGTTATATTTGAAAGGAGTTGTAGTAAAAAAAAAAGTTGCTAAATTGCAAGATATCATTTATACAGTTTATGCACAAAATACTGTTCTGCAAGGAAGTAACTGAGAATCATTTAATTATAGGCTGAAAGCTCTCTATAAACGCTTCTTTCCCTCTTTTTAATATCAGTCCTAGAATCTGTACTATATATCTACTCCTAAATCTAAATGCATATATTCAAACTCGAAGTATCTCTTTAGAAAATATATCACAACTTATACAGCTCTGTTCCCCACCCCCTCACTGCCCCAGCTTTACTGCATAAAGAAATATTAAGGTGAAAATGGTTAGGAATAAAAAGCTTCCCCTCCGTCCCAAATCAAACATTTTCTCTTTAGCAGCCTACCTTCATCAGTATCTTCCAGCAGCCCCATATGCTCAAGGGCTTTAACAAATGCCACAATTATCACCAGAACAACAATCATTTCAAGTCCCTCCAAGTTCATCTTGAAAAATTATTCATGTGACAGCATCTTTTCAGAGGGAAGCATCCTGACTTTGGAGTTAGACCTTAATTAAAAAGCTCTCTCAGACCAGGATATGCTACACAACCAGTTTACAATACAATGCAAAAGAAGTCCAGCATATTGCCACCATAAAACATTACCATTGACAGCAAGATGAAGAGAGGAATGCAAGGAAGTCATATCTTACCATGTCTGCATCACTTGCCTGCATGGATACAGATGTTTCAGTCTCTAAGGCAACAGAATATACAGGAGCACCCTCACCCCACCCCATTCCTGCCAAAGTTTGCAAAATAGTGGCTTAGCTGAATCTGGTGGCATTTTTTCCCAGTATTAAATTGCAGAAAGAGCTCCATATTTGCATATAAAAACACAAACCTGCATTTACTTTGATTTCACCCAAAGTAGATTGAAAGAAATAGCACAAGTTGTTCTCATACATTTGCCTATGCATCTATCGTATCTTTCTATTCCTCTATTATATCTTTTTATGTACCTACATGAACACACCCACACACACACACACACACTGCTAATGTTTTGCATCATTAGTGGCTGGACTTCTAAAAACCAGTGACAGATTCAGAATGGGGAGATTTGCATGTTTAAATTCTCATTTGTGTGTTTGAAACTACTTAAAACACACTATTTATGGATTTGTGTATTATTTGCAAATATTGTCATTGATGACATATGATTTAAGAGAAATACTATACTTTAATTGAATCAACAAGTCAATGGTATTTGTTGCACGTTTGAGGTTTGACAAATAGTTCTCAGCTTATGAAATCAAACACAGACTTTCCACACCATGAAAGTTTCTGATGTTCAAATGAGACTGGGCAAAGCCATCTGAACAATGGAAAGAAAACAGAGCAAGAAACAAAGTAAATTGAAATTGCAAAGCTTGTGGGGAAAGAGGAGGTCTGTGTTGAAGCATTCAGAGAGTGTGTACAGGATGTGAAGAAGCCAAGGCATCAAAAGCATAATGAAAAGAACTGTGAAAGGAGCCTGAGTAAAATTAATTGGCTTAATATTAGCATACATTGAGAAATAAGTTTCATAAGTTTCATAAATTTCATGAGCAATTGATCTTGCTGAAAGGATTTCTTGTTTACCTGTTTACCTCTTTGTTTATGGAATCATTTCTAAGCTGTCTTCTAAAAGAGTAGGAGTTCCCTAGGTAATTTTGGACTTCAACTCCCAGAAGCCCCAGCCAATTTGCCAATGGTCAGAAATTCTGGTAGATGTAGCCCAAAGCATCTAGAGAACATCTAAAGACTGAATACCACTACTCTAAAGCAGTCTCCAATTCCTTCTGTTAGTTTTGTCTGTGAATCTCAAAGATATACTGTCACCCACTGTCATTAATGAAGATTGAGAATGCCAGAGATCCTGCCAAACCATTTTGATACCCCATTTCTAGAAAACTAATTATTTCATTCATCACTGTTTTATGCCCCTCTGCATGCTGCATTTCAAGACCGGAGCTTGTACATTTTTAGGTCATTTCTACTATGCCATAATCCTCCAATTCTACTATAACGGCAGGAAGGACATACGCATTGGGTTCTTGTTTTGTTTTTTTAGATTAGTGCTTTATACTATAAATTTATTGAACTGGATAGAAGAGGAATCAAAAGCAGTTACACATTTGCATTGAACCTCCTTTTCTAAAATCATTTTGTATATATATTCAAAAAATAGCCTTCAGCAGCTGATAGATTTGTTTCAAAAGCCACCAAATTGTTGCATCCCATTTTGCTGACAGTCACTAAAGACAACCAAGCTATGGAAAAATCTATACATGAAACAGATTTAGAGTACATGCAGATAATTATTGTATTGCGCTCTGTGTTGACTGAAATTGGATTTGAGGTTTTAACTGCAAGCTAATAGACATTGCCCTAAATCCTATTTTTGTCCTAATTAGAGCACGCCTATTGAACTCATTAGATGTGCCTATCTGTTGACTCTCCATTCAACAACTGATAGAATGGGTCTGCTTTAGCTGGGGCTAGCCAACAGGACACCAGCTACTGCGTTTTTTTCTTCCTGTTGATGTTCACCAGGACCTTTGTTATGCCTTCGGCCTAGGTGATCTGGCACTGGAGACCTCATTTCAGTTGTTCATCTAAATTAGAGTAAACCACTGAATGGATTATGGAAATCCCCTTGATTCAATTGGTGCATTCTAGCTGGGGCTTGCAACTGAATTTAGGCCCTTTTGTTTAGTGGAGAGACCTTATTTGTGAAAACACATAAAGAGTGAATTATGAGAAGAGATTTTCAAGGTTCTTCCCCCTCCTTCTAGAAGGCAATTTGTATTTTGCCACTGACAGAAAAGAGCATCTCAACCAAGGCCAAGGACTTTAAGGACTGCTTTTGATGTGATTTAGCTTGCAGGACCCTGTGCTTGGGGCTGAAGGTGGGAGTAGCAGCTCTATTGCCATTTATTTTTAATGGAATCCCTCCCTCCATGATTATCTCAGTATACTCACTGTGAGTTATGTTCTGAAAGTACCACTGTGATTATTGAAGTGGTTCATATCATCTTCCTTAATCAGGTCTCAGTGGAAAAGGAACTTCCTATATAGATGGGCCACACTCATCAAGTTACAGCTGAGCCTTGTAAAAGACTCTTTGAGTGATCTGTCATCACACCTTACAGTATATTGCTAGGGAAAGGCTGTATATCAGTGCTTGAACACATGCTTTGCATGCAAAAGCTCAGAATTCAACCCATGGCATCCCCGTAGATAGCAGTGATGACTTGTATAGCTGTTAACCACTCTGTGGAGATAGAGGAGGACTCAGTGGACTGGCTTAAATGTAGGCAGATGTGCCTGAAAAAATATTGGCTAAGAGTTGCAGGCCAGAAAGCCTATAATTAGTTATTTCCCTGACTTCCTGCCTATACTAGTTTTATGTCATATTTTAAAACAGAACTTGGAGGGCAGTTTTTTGGACTACAGTGGCCATACTGGCAGGGAGTTTCTAAGAGATGGAGTCCCTACTCGTCCCCCACTCCAAAAAGAATAACTTCCCAAAGCTCTGCTTTGAGTGCACCAGGAAGTTAGTGAAATGAAAATCAAGCCTCAGAAAAGCTGACTAGAAAAACACATGCGCCCATGTTGCATCACAAGTAGGCTGACTAGATGAAAACTGGAAGAGGGATGTGATTGATCAATCCTGGCCCTAAAATCTAGAGTACAAATTTCAGGGGAATTTCTAGAACTGTCTCCAAATTCTACTAAACAACAGGCTGTTCCATGCAGTTGAAGGACTTTCCAGAGGCCTCAGTGAGCTTGATCTGGAGTAAGTCCTTTGTTGTGTTCACATCATGACCCAGGAAGGGAGAACACGATGCTTACAAAAGTTGTTGGATCCCAACTCCTGACATAACATAGTCAGTTATGTTGATTATGGTTGATGGGAATTGCAGTCTGGCAATATCTGGAAGATACTCCTGTAATAACCCTGCATCATTCCTATTTGCTCTTGTCTGATGTGTTCTACCTGAGTCTTGCAACTATTACACAAGAAAAATATACCCATTGAAGTAAGTCACAAGCAGAGCTCAAGAGCAGAAGAATAGAAAGGGATAAGCACCTTCAATGAGGGGGAGACACAACAGAATAGTTTATTGCACTCATAGGAGGAGTGCACCAGGTTGCCTTTCGATATGTTCATTGGAAAGGTTTAGGACTTTCCAAACAATAGACAAGATCCTATGTGAAAGAGAGAGCATAAACTTTATACTCATGGAATTACATGGCAGATATGGAGGACTCTCTCTTTTATACTGAGCAAATGAATGGGCAACCAAATACTCATGCACATTTGTGTGTTCTTTGTGCATCCATAGGTAACTGCACATATGAACAGGTCCATCCATTTGCAATATGTCACCAAACACATTGCAGTAGTGGGCAACTTCTTTTCTACAATACTAAAATTAATCCCTACATTCTGATTTAGAAAAAGATATCCAATACCTTGTTACCCCAAAAGGTGGGGGACCTTGAAGTTCACCAGCAGTGCCAGTGCCTCCTTGTGAAGGTGGGGAATTGTAGCTCAAAAGGAGGCCTGTGAAAGTGGGGTAACTACAGGATCTTTTCACCTGTGTATACTGGTACTAACTGCGAGACACCAGTTGAGAGACAAAAGAATGTTTTACTGGGGGATTCACACACACACATACACACACGAAATCCAGCAGTCTCATGAACCATACAAGGCTAGTGAAAGGAAAGGAGAGAAAGGTTGGATAGAGAGAGATTTTGGATGTATAGGTTGATATTTACCATTCCTAGAGAGAGGTAGCTCAAACACAGGTGTCTGAGAGCAGCACAGAAGAACAAGAGTCTGGGGTGCAGTGTGATGCTCAAACTGCTAGCAAGATGCCAGGGTATGAGCTAGGGTTTTTATACCTTTTTTGTGTTAATTACTCTCTGTGTCAGGGTCAGAGACTCGGGCGGTGAGCCAGCCTGGAGAAGGGAGAGGGAGAGATAGCAGAGTCCCACCAGGAGGAGTCAAAGCAAGCAATTATTCATAAGCAGTCCATTTACCTAAGCCTGAGCGACAAGCAAAAGCCGTAGTCAGAGTCCGAAATCCAGGGGTCCGGAGCTAAGAGATCAATCTAAGGTATCAGGAGCCAGGTGCTGGAAGCAAGGAACAGGCTAGGAGAGGGCTTGTAGAAAGTTTGCCACAAACAAAGGAAAGCCTCCAGGCAGGCAGTTATATAGCTCAGGCACAAGTGTGCCCGGTCACCGCTTCTTGAACTTAATCAAGGAAGCCTCCCTTTGCTCAGCTCTCTTGAGTCTCCACCTTGTTTGTGGGCTGATTGACGCAGGCTCCAGGGCGTCTTTGGGATCACAGCTGAATCCCTGTTGCCCTAAAGGAGCAGGCAGAGGGACGTCCGTGCCTGCTTGGTCCATGGCAGCAGGGGGAGCTCTTGAGCTGCAGGACTCATCTCCAGCCAGAGCCATAGGGACCAATCAGCAGCTCTGACAGGGGCTTCAGTTATCACACTCTGGCAAAGTAAACAAAAGGGGTCTGGAACAGACTGATTGTCTTACTTTGGGTGATAAAACATTGATGGGAGTCCTGACAGCCTCTTAATGTCTTGGTTGGGTAAGGTGAATAGGGAAGATCTTGGTAGGAAACATGTACAACAGGGGTGCTTGCCTGTGACAACTGGGCAGTTTCTTTGACTATTATATTCAGATTCAAGTCATTGCCAGGATTCCTGGACATCTTGACCTTATCACTTGGCCATGCTGAAGCCATGCTGTCCTAGCCCAGGTGCACAGCCAGAGTCCTGTTTGTTGCATGTTTCTCAGCCATAAGTGTCCAGTTTTTATATAATGATATTTCATACCAATCATCCTATGCCATGTGGTAGGAGTGTAAGGTGTGTTAACATACTTCCTTATGGGAATTTGTGAGCATGTATGTGCCTTCCAGTCACCTGTCAACATGGTAGCCCCATGCATTTCATAGGATTTTCTTAGGCAAAGATACGTAGGTGGTTTGGTCAACAACAAGATTCTAGCTCATGTGTTATTTCTAGTTGTGCACTCCCAAACTAAGCCTGCCACATGCAACAAATGTGGCCACTACCTTTCTTATTTATTTATTTAATTTATATCCTGCTTTTCTCCTATATGGGACCCAAAGTGGTTCACAGCATATGTTAAAACAATACAGCGAAAAATAATCTGGAATACAAAAATTTTAAAAGCATTAAAGACACTCCTCCTAAATAAAATGTTAAATTTAAAGCAATTAAAAGCACATTTAAACCTACCTACTGCACTATGTCAACTTGATTAAAAACTGAAGGCTTGTTTAAATAGGAAGGTCTTGGTGGAGGGCAGGGGAGGGTGTCAAACAAGCCGCTCTTGGAAGAGGGAGAGTCTAATAGCCTGAATGCAGCCACTGAGAAGGCTCTCCCCCAGGTCCTCACTAGCTGTACCTATGAAGCTGGTGGGACTGCAAGAAAGTCCTTCCTCAAAGATTGTAAAACTCTGGTAGACTCATATAAGGAGATAAGGTTTTTCAGACAGCCTGGATCAAAGCTGTATAGGGCTTCATAGATCATAACCACCACTTTGAATTCTGCCTGGGAACAGTAGCCAGTGAAGCTGTTTCAGCAAGGAAGTTATATGTTCCCCATTAACCTCCCTCAGTTAGCAGTTGAGCTACAGTGTTTTGGGGCTGTTGAAGTTTCTGAACAGTTTCCAAAGGCAGCCCCACCTAGAGTGTGTCACAGTAATCCAAATGGGATGTAATCAAGACATGTACTACTGTGGCCAAAGCTGACTTCTTAAGACACACTAGTATTACCTGTGGCAAATGCACTCCAGACCACCACTGAAACCTGGGCTTCCAGGGTTGAGTCCACAAGTGTGCCCAAGCTATGAACCTGAGTTTTCAGAGGGAGTATAACAAGCTGGATCCTTACTCCCTGATCTGCCTTTCAACTGACGAAGAGCATCTCCATCTTGCCTGAATTAAGCTTCAATCTGTTTGCCCTCTTTTAGCCAATTACTGACAACAGAGATGGGTTTAGTACTGAAACAGCTTCCTTGGTGTCAGATGGAAGGGAGAGAGAGAGTTGGGCATCACCAGTGTGCTGGTGACACTGAACCCTGACAAGCTCTCCCAGTGGTTTCATGTAGGTGCTAAAACAGCATGGGGCACAAAAATGAACCCTGAGAGATACAACAGGTGCCAAGGTGCCAAACAGGAATTTCCCAGAACCACCTTCTGAGTGTGCCTTTCCAAGAAGGACTGAAACTCTTACAAAACAATGCCCCTGATTCTCACCCCAGAAGCATTCCAAAGAATACCAATCAAATCAATTTTATCCAGGAATGTCTGGAGCTGAGAGGCCACAACATGCTCCAGAACCTTGCCTAGGAAGGAAAGTGTTTCAACATTTTTTAAATGCCGTTCATATTTACTGCGCTGCTGAATAATATTACATTCAAGAGCAATCTATTGGGTGCACAAAATAGACCCCCAGTGATTAACTTTTTTTTAAATGCCTTGCCATGTTAGGATCCAGTGCACAGTGAAGTTAATGCCAATGGATATTAAATCTCAAAAAACACGAATTACTGCCTTTTCAAATTGTTATGCAGTGCCAAATGAAAGTTCAGAAGAATAATGGCTAAAAGTCCAGTACTGTTATTGGTTTTCTGTGCTTTATAATAAATGTGAGGAAGCAACATCACATTCTACTGCAGCCTTCAAATCCCCATTTACTTATTATTATTACACATCAATGGAGATCAGATCAGGAGTCCTTGATGTGCCTTTTCAAAGTTTCCTAACTGAAGAACAAAGAAGAAAATAAACAGGCTGTATACAAATACGGGATGTAACTGTGTTGCAGCACCTGTCACATAAAAGTGAGCTTATTTTTATCTCCACTCCTGTTTACGTAACCCAATCAGATTATTATTGCTAGGATGTAAGGAAAAAATATTGGCATCTCCATATTCAGGAGCCTGTGTGAAACACTAGGTTAAGTCCTGAATTTATGTTTTGAAAGAATTTGCTCAGATTGCATCCATCCACCATTCAAAAAACCCCTGTGATTTTAGATACTGTTCGTTAAGAAGCTTGGGAGCCACCAGTTCTCTTCAAATTAACCTGTTTGTTGTTGTAGTTGACTTCATTTAGCTGTGGGTTGAGCCCTGACATTATGAATTCTTTGTTAGGAAACAACTGAAGAAAATAAAAAGTATATAGATTTTTTAAAAAAAAATTTTTTTAAAAAATCTCAATATATCTTTCTCAGCCTATCCCAACAGATCAGGTTGGTATGCCATATATTCTTTCGTAACTTCCTTACAGTCCTCCAGTGAGACACACTACCTGTCTCAGCATTAAGGGAACTAGTGCATAGACCAGTGGTGAGCAACCAGAGGGAGCAGTGGGCATTTTTCTATGGACATGTGGAGATCTGCTCACAGAAACTGATGTACCCACCAATTTTTTTAACTTTTTTTAAAATTAATTTTACCACATTTTGCTCCCTGTGCCCCCACTGCAGGTTGTTTTAGGCACAGAAGACACCTTTTTTGAAACAGAAATCCAAATGGAAGTCAACTTGGGGGGAAAAAAATACTGAGGCCCCAAAAATGCCTTGTGGAGGCCAGCGTGTGGTCCATGGGCCACACTTTCCTCATCTCTGGCATAGACAGTCAGAATATCTCTCCATGACCAACAGAAGTGAAAAGGGAATGCCCAAGACTTTTTGCAGCCTTGAACATGGCAACACTTCCCACACCTTGGAAACAAATTCATTAATGTCAACAATTTATTAAAAATTACAAAATCACCTTCTTACATTAATTGTTAAAAGCCCAGTAAGAACATGGTAGGCTGGCATCCTTTTTGGCAATTATGATGTCATAATTTAGGCTTACAATTTCAAAATTGTTTGGTAGTTGCATTTATGATCATGATGGCACTGTCACAACTGCGAACGGCCCCCCAACCCACCTTAAAATTCATACCAGAGTCCTGTGGCACGTGGGAGTGGAATGCTGAAGGATGTCTCATCCACTCCCCTCTCACAGCCTAGATCACTGGTGGGAGGAGAGAGACTATGTCATCTTTCAGCGTACTGCTTAGCAGTGCCACAGAACTCTGTCCCTTGGCATAGCTGCCTGAATCTTAAAGTGGGTTTGCGGGGTCGGACTAGGAGATAGAATTTAGCCACAAGGTCACAGTTACAAGTCTGAAGCAGGATCTTGGCTGGTAATTTTCAGTTTTTAACAATAATTTAACATTACTAAAAATGGCCAACCTTTCTGAATTACATCCTAAGTAACAAATTAACCTGGAATGCTAACCATTACTCAGCATATCCACATTGTTGGTGTCTCACTATTTTAAAAAAATAACTTTTAAAATCAAACAGCAGAGTGGGGTAGCATTTTTTTTTAAAAAATAATTATCTCCAAGCTCTTGCAAATACTTATTCCTCTTCACTCAAGATGCACAGCATCCAAGGCTGCCAAATTAGCTGGGTACTTGAGAAAGGAAATCCCACAAACACTCATTCCTCTCACTGTGATAGTAAAAAATAAATGACTAAATCTATAAATAATTTGTTTGTTTGTTTGTTTATTATATTTGAAGGCCATCTTTCTCCTGGAGTGGGACCCAAGGTGGCTTCCAACAATAAACAAACACATGAAAAACATTTAAAACAGTTAAAAACATTAAAAGAATATAAAATCATAAAACGTCTAAAACAATATTCAATTTAAAACAACATTAAGTATTTACCAGTGCAATTCCGCATTTCTCACTCTATTAGAAAAAAGATATATATGCACACATGTATCGGTAAAACTAAGGGCCACTTTTTACCTATTTAAACCTGATCTGATCTCAAGTCTGCATAGTGCAGTATGTGCTCTAGCAGATGTATGTTTACTTCCTCATCAGTGTGTCAAGGTCAAGTAATCCTAGAGGCAAGCCAAAAAATCTATCATGCCCCCCATCATTTCTCGGTAGTCTGAACATGCTGACCTCCCTGCTTAAGCCCTTAGCCCTGCAATAAAATGCAGCCTCAAAGTTTGTTCCCATTCCTTTTCTCCAGTTTGTACAAGTCCAGAGAGCTCCCTTGCACCATAAAGTTTCCATGGGTGCTCCCCAATGAATACCCAAGATTCCATTCTTTCATCACTAACCTGCCAAAAATGACCAAAATGCTAAGTAGAGACAATTAAATTCCAGTTTTACAAATAAATAACACAAATAAATAAATAATGTTGAAAGTATGACTTGATTTTAATGCAGCCAATTAAAATCTTGTAAAGGACCATTCAAAGCCGGTTATCCTATAGTGTCATCAGTACAAAGGAGGAAAAAAAAAACCTTCCCCTTGTTGCAGGAGCCCAGAGAACACAGAGACCACAGAGCAAGAAAAAGAGTAATTTATTACGTGCGGGCTTTTGGCTGGATGTTTCCAAAAGACCAAAAGCCCTGAA
Organism: Iguana delicatissima; assembly: GCA_948472985.1. Lineage (NCBI taxonomy): Eukaryota > Metazoa > Chordata > Lepidosauria > Squamata > Iguanidae > Iguana > Iguana delicatissima. The sequence continues at coordinate 156,267 of CAOKZL010000382.1, read as the reverse complement.
TTCAAATTTCCCAGCTCTTTTATAGACAAAGTTCACAGCATACACAAAGATCACAGGCAAAGATCACAGGCATGTCTCGGTCCGCCCCTCCGGGGTCACAAATACCACATGCTGTTACTAGCTAATTACCCCCGCACTCAGACCCCGGAAAATGCGTATCTACAACCTGCAATTACCGCAGCCAGTCAATAAACAAACAACACACCGGCTACGTGACACACAAACAACATCCTAGCTACGTGATACATTGGCTCTTGTGACCTTTTTACCCTTCTTAAATCTTCCTCCGTTCCTCTGACCTAAGCCCCCAGCTTCTACTTTATTTCTAATTTATTATTTCTAAATCATACCTATATCACCCTCTTAAAATGGTGACTGTGACATATACAATGGTGGCCAAAATCAGAAAATAGCAGACACAATTATTAACAGCACAACCGTGATTTTAAAATAGTTCTGTTGCAGACTCTAATGACAGTCACAAAGAGCACACTGAAGTCCTGACAAGTACCCCCCACAGCAATAGTCCTATATCTACTGCAACAAGCAGCAACAGTGGGTATGCTGAAAGATATGCCCACAGCCTGTGCTATGCACCGCTAGCAGCCACCAACACAGCAGTTCACCTCCAACCCAACATAAAGGAAAGGGGTCAAAATGTCTACTCATACATGGGATTTCATCTTAAGTAAGTGTGCATGGGATAACCACCTAACTTTGTTGTGTAAACCCACTTACTTTTGAGCAAGCCCTGTTGAAGTCAATTGGCCTAACATTTTAGTTGATGCGTAAGTTTGGGCTGGAAATGATCTTTATTGCTATCTAATTACAGGTCTAGACACACATTTAAAAATGCAGAAAATTATCCTGCAGCTAGTTACAAGTCTTGGAGTTCTACAGATGTTTAAGTAATCCAGGCTTTCTTTAAAACATAAGACCTGATAGTAGCCACACCAGAAAACATTAGCATTTGTTTCAATACTTTTCTAAGAAGGCTGCATGAAACTCTCTGGCTAAGGAATTAATTCAAAGAAAGAGACTCCTCTCAAAAGAAAATGCGCCTGGCTATATTGAGAGTCATGTTCCCTTTAACCCAGCTCAGAAAACCAACAACAACAAAAAAATGTGCTGAACAAATAAATGAAGATGCAGCAGGGTTTCTGACAAGCTGGGCTTGACAGAAGGTTAATAGGCTGTCTTGTGGGCCTAAAAGCTCATTTTTCTGGTAGCAGCCTAACCACAGACAAACCTTCTCAAGGTTACAAAGTGGAATTTTTTTGCAGTGGGGAGGAGGAGTTCTTTTGGAAACCTAAAAACGAGCAACAAATTCAAATACCAGAAAAGAAAGAGCATGCCAGCTAACTGGCAAAATCAGGTTATGTCACAGGCTCATAGCCTGCTGAACTAAACTCCTAGTGTGTTACAGGCACCTCAAACTGCTTCAAGGTCAGAAGTCAGAGGAAGTGCTGATCCTGTGCCTGGGTCAGGAGAAGATTATGCCTGGAAGGCTGAGAGAAATGACTTATAAGAAAAGAGATTAAAAAGTTATACATATTTATAACTTGGTGAAGTGAAGGATAAGATAACCATCCACTAATTTCTGAAGTGTGTCATATCAACACAGGAAAGGAAATGCTGAATGCAGCTTGAGGAGTTATGGGATGGAACTGAGCAGAAAGAACAACTTGAGCCAAGCCTCAAGTAAACACTATGGCTTTCCAGCTGAGGTGAGCTCCTCTGATATTTGCATAAGGTTGTCATGCTGCTTTGATTTGGGATATGATCCGAGTCCATCTCAATCCACCTTCTGATGAACTTTCCTCCCAGATCTTGAAGCTGTTAAAAAACATTATGTGAACTAAATAAAGTGTTCTTTCCTTGCACAAAGTTCATAAGTGCAACACATTCTGTAGGATTTTAACACTAAAGCTTTCAAGCTAAAAGCTTTACGAGTCCCCCTGCTACATCTGAGCCAAGCTACTGTGTGAACACCTTTAGATATTAGCTAATATTTCACATCACTTAAGAGAAGTCTTGATAGTTTTGTACCGGTACTTTTAAGTTTAGTAAATATTTTGAAATCCGTATTTTTCAAATATCAGCTCCCTGCCTAATAGAAGGAATAAGACTCAGGAGCAGTCCTACTCAAAGTGGTGGTCAATGGATCACTCCCAGACCATGTGTCAACAGCTTCAATCCACAGCAACCTTCAAGAAAGAAACCGCTGTAACCAATGGACAGACATATAAAACCAACCCCTGGCACATTATATAAAAAAAATGCTGGTGTCCTATACCAAATAGACTGTGAAGCAGTATTCTAGAGAACAGATATTCATAGGAATCAGAGAGACACAGGTGGGGATAAGAATACCCAATGTACTGTGCCTTATCTGGAGGAAGCCACTTTGGATGAAAAAAGAGAACAGGAGTGCCAGGAGGATGATCCACAGATGGTTTGTCCTGTTGTGACAGAAGCAAAGCCCTGCCCACCCAAGGAACCTCATGTTGATTTGGAGGACACAGTGGGTCTCTACCCTGTCATGTGTCAACAGTTAAAGTGCAAGGAACAGAAACACCAGAAATGCTTGGCTCAAGACTGCTTGCTTTGTTTGACTTCAAATTGTCTGGATTACTGTTTTCCTTCTCTGCACATGGTTATCATCTTGGGACTGGCTTGGCTTTTCCCTGGTCAGCTTCTACAGACTGGAGATGTGGTTTCTAGGATGTCCTAACTGCTTTAAAACAGGGAAAAAATGGGAATTTAAACACCTATGTGGTATGACCCTGTGAGAAGCAAAATGTTTGAAAAAATGTTGTCTGGCTTTAAAAATAAAAATCTATCCAGTCCTTTCAAAATTGATAGCAGGCTTAGAAGCTATTCTAATAAAAACAGTTTGCATTTGCAAAAGGTTTAACAAACAGAACTATATTTAATATGAATGCAAATGTTAGAAACACTGTTCTCAGATGAGGTGCTGCATAGCCCTTGTCGGTTCTTCCCCATTCTGAGCAAAATTCTGAGTAAATTCTCATCAAAAATGAACTGAACTGAAATTATCACCCATCCCTAAACAAGACTCTATGTTGGTTGTGTGTGTGTGAGAGAGAATCTCATTGGGGTATTTTGTTGCAGAACCATAAGGAAAGACACGTTTAAGGCTGCCAAGCAATCACACCTTCAGGCCGCAAACCTGGAATGAGTTTTTGAGTTAGCAGGTGCATGCATAATGTTAGCACAGACCATGTTTCCCTCCAATCCAACAGGAAAAAAAAATCAGGCTATCATTCAAGCATGGCTGGAATGGAAAGGCTATCAAAAGTACAGCTACCAGAAGCGGTAACAAACTTTACTTCTTGACACCTCTTGCAGAGCCTACCCCTGCATTTCATTTACCTTATTAGGTGAGCAGATACCAACTAAGCAGTTCAAAACAGAATGTCTCTTCTCTCAAGAAGCAATCAGCTGGTGACCCATACAGTTCTAGCAGCTAGATTGGCATGCCTTAACGTACATGTTTTTCCTCCTCATTTTCTGTCTTGCACAAACAGCATTATAACAAAATTTTAAAGCAGATGGGTAATATCACAACCCATTTCCCCAAGCTGCTGATAAGCATCTATGGTTTTGTGAGATTTTTGTTGTTATATCAGCCCACAGAAATGATACATACACACAAAGCCCTCCCCCAGCAACTTGTCACTCAGCATTGTAAATGTTTTCACCTTCCCACATCACTGATAATTTTATCCAAATTTTAGGATGAGAAGATGGATGTACCAGTCACCATCACAAGATAAATTCATAACCCTCTATTAAGATAAAGAAAGCTAGTATTCTTTGAAGCTCCAACTGCTTCTTCTGACAACTATATTAGATGCTGGTAAATTTCAGCTAACATTAAAATGACCTTTAAATACAGCCGGTGTGATGTAGTTGTTTAAACATTGGACTACAACCTTGGAGATCAGAGTTCAATTCCCCATTCAACCATGGAAATTCACTAGGTGATCCTGGGTGCATCACATACTCTTAGCCCCCAGAAAACCCCCGGATAAGTTCCCCGTAGGGTAACCATAAGTTGGAAATGACTTGAAGGTGCACAACAAAACTGTCAGTATTACTTTCTGCCAAAAAAAGGGAAAACAGAATACCATAAGTATTCTGTATTTTTACTGCACAGGAGCCGTTGTACTTTCTAATGATGGTCAACTGAGCAGGAAATGACAGTGAGCAGGGAGGAAGGATAATCACTTCGCTCACTCCAGTGGTGTCTTAAAGTTTTCCTTCCTTCTTTGCCCAACCAGTACTGCAGTGCCTCAGCAAGAAGAAAAGAGGTTGGTTCTTGTGAGTTATTCAACTCCAGTTTTCCTGGAGAAAGTTCAGAGCTCCCTTCTCTGTGGCCTCTCCCATCAGTTACAGATGAGCTCCAGAAACTAATCCCAGTTCTTTCCCCATGAACTTCATACCTGGAAGTACTCACAAACAAGGCTATAGATCTCTTTCACAGAAAGGCAATGGCAATTATAGCACTTTGATGCCACTTTAACTGCAATAGTTCCATTCTACAGCATCTTGGGACTTACTGTTTCATGAGGCATTTTGAATTCTTGGCTAGAGAACTCTAGTGCCTCGTTAAGCTACAAATACCAGGCTTTCTTTAGAGTTTACCCCAGAATCTACCTACTCATCTTCCTGGACCTTTGTCAGGTGAGGGTATCCAATCCAGAGCCAGGAAAAAATTATTTTTGGATTACAACACCCAGATCACTCAGCCAGCACAGACACTTCTAAGACGCAACCTTTCCAAGCTCTGCTAGCACTTCACAAAACATTTTTACTGTACAGTTTTTTTTTCAAAAGACAACAGAGATTCACAGCATGACCATACAGAAACATTATATTAACATCTATATCTAGATGTACAACTTAGCAGGTGGCTCTTTTTTTCCCTTTTTTTACATTCGATTTCACCCAGGTTTCACCGCGAGGGAAAGCCCATTCAATATGTCTAGAAGCCCTGGCCTTTCTAGGCTATTGAACAGCAATCTTTTAAAACAAAACCCAAACAATTGCAAGCTGTGAACTGGGAACTGCAACCCCGAGAGAGACTCTGTAGTCCAGCACACAAGTCAGTGAGCTTATACTTGCTGAAAGCAACAGCACATATTCAGTAAGCATATATGGAGAAGAATTTCTTTGAAACTTTTGGAAAAGAGAAAGAGGCTATCACACTCCAGCCTTCAGACTGAAAACTGAACCAAATAGCATTAGAAATTTCAGCCTCTCTTGGGGAGAGGGGAAGATAATCCTGAGGGCAGAAAAATTGTATAATGCCATAGAAACTCACTAGGAATCCAATAACAAATTTGTCAAAGATCAACTAATTTGATAAGGATCAATATTGCTAGAACAAGATAAATTTGTATGCCTGGATGAGGTGAAGGTACCTTCTGCAATCTAAGTCTTGGTTCCTTAGCTTCAGATGGGGTAAGGAAATTAATGGTGGGAGTGAAAAAAAGGACTTCAGAGCCAGCATGGTGTAGTGGTTTCAGGATTATACTATGGCTCTGGAGACCAGGTTTGAATCCCCACTCAGCCATGGAAACCCACTGGGTGGCCTTGAGTGAGTCATCCTCTCTCAGCCTCAGAGGAGGGCAATGGCAAACCCTCTCTGAATAAATCTTGCCAAGAAAACTCTGTTATAGATTTGCCTTAGGGTTACCATGTCAGAAATGACTTGAAGGCATACAACAATTACAATAAAAATAAGACCAAAAGGACATGAGAAGAACGCACTTCATGGCCCAATAAGTTTTTTTAAAATTCCTGTTTATGTTTTCTGTCTGTCAGGACAGAAATACTCTACCTCTTCCTTCAGTACTAGTTCTCAGTGTCCTTCAAGAAAGCGATTAGTCTCTATCAATCACTGCAGCACCTCCTTCAGCATACAGAAAAAAAGTCTGTGTCTCTGTTTCTTTTCATTCACTATTTTAAAAACTCTACATTCTGTCTGGTGTGTATACTGGAACTAGAAAAGATCCCCAAGTATAAAGATATTGCACTAGATATCAAGACCAGAATCATCTATGCAACGGTATTTTCAATTTCAGTGTATGTTTGTAGTAGCTGGACAGTGAAGAAGGCTGCCAGGAACAGAATGAATTCATTTGAAATGTAGTGCTACATATACCTACATGTGAAATAAATGGGTCTGAGATCAAGTCAAGCCTCAACTCTCATTGGAAGCCAACATAATTGATGGAGGTTACTGTACTTTGGACACAATATGAGATGAAATCATTTATTAGAGAAGCTGGCAATCTCTGGTAAAGTGGAAGATGTAAGAAAAGAGGAAGCCCATATTACAGGTGGATTGATTCAATCAAAGAAGCCCTGAGTTTGTGAATCCTGAGCAGGGCAATTGGTGACCAGGACTCTTGGAAGTTTCTCACTCAAAGGACCACTGCACACTGAAGCCAACTTGATGGAAATATCAACAATGTACATGAGATGCACACAGACCAGTTACTGTTGCCAAATTACTAAAAGAAAGAGGGGGAAAAACTAGCATAACCTGTTCCTCTTCCTTCAATAGTAGCCTGACCTACATGAATCAGCAAATGAAGTTTCCTCACGGTGTAGAGCAGGGATGGGCAACTTTTTATCAGGGGCAGCAATTGGGTAGCCCTCCTTGATGCTGTTAATCTTCAACTCTCACCGTTCCTCACCACTGCAGGCCAATGGCTTGATTCCCACTTCGCTTTGGTGCAGTAAGGGCCACATTCCCTAATTGGCAAGGGGAACATGTGAGCAATGGATGAGGCTGAAACCAGCCCATGGATGGAGCCACCACCTAAAGAAGATGAATCCATCTCTTTTCTCTGTCATTTCTTCTTTCTCTCCCCTCCATCTCCACCCTAGGTAGTGAGGTTTTGTCTGAAGGATAGAACACTCTTTCAGAGGCCACAGGCTTTCATTCGGATAGATTTTTTTTAAGGTTTGGGGAGCCTGATTTAGGCTAAGATCAGCCTCAGAGCTAAAGATTGCCCAGCCATGACTGAGATAAAATCATCATTGCTTGCTATTTACAGCTCTAGATCACACTGTCACTAATTACAAAAGAGCATGGACCACAAGAGCATTCTTTCATTTTTAAAAATGGCAGCTAGCAGAACATTTTTTTCTTCTGTTCACATATCTCTTTGATCTCCTTTTCTTCTTTCTATTTAGTCACTGACTTGTTGTTGTCTCTCATCAACATTTCTTTAAAAGCAGTGATCATAGACTCACCTACAAAGATCTGTCAAATCTCCTATTCATGTGATTCACAAGGGAATCATCTCTTCTACACCCCAGTCGATAGCTCTTCAGTGTGCCTTACAGTTTGATCACAGTTATCTGGCTCTTTTGAACAAAAAGTATCCTGAGACCCAATGAATGCTGGTGTATCTGTAGATCTCATCTAAGATCCCTGAATCCCAACGACAACCCAAATGACAAAAGGAGGAGAAGATACATAGCAGTTTAAACAGCAACATTTGGGATGAGGGAACCCTTCGTGTCTCATCATTAGGTATGGCTAATTTTTGCACTTGCCACATAATTTGAGAGCTTTCAAACTACTGTGAGGTGAACAAATGAATGGGAAGCAGAAGTTTAAAAGATTAAAGAAACCATTCATATAGTTAACACAGCTAGCTGTAGATATATTACACTCAACATGATTCCCGACAAACTGTACAATTCCAGCATGAAATATCTATTGTTCTTGTTAGGTTCAGCAGTATGTTCTCTTCCCTCCCCCATCCCAGCTAATTTCTCCTGAGTCTGGTATTACTACAGGGCAAAGCTTGGTTTGGAACTGCTTGTTCTTCCTACTATATTGTAGGTCTGTCTCATTATTCAGGGGCTTTTATTTACAGTAAACATCATGAAATGCTCCCTAAAATAAGATTGAGATATTATATATATACGAAAAAGGAGATGACTTTACAAACAGCATGGTAGGTGGGATGTTGAGGTCAGTTTTCACAAAATTCCAGCCATGAGAGGTGGGTCCCTTTTCATACGAGAGGTCTGAATTCCCACTAGACCTGTCTCATACTGTTTATAGGAATGTTTGAAAGAAAACAACCTTCAGGGAATTATTGGTACCTTCAATGTGGCTTTTTTGATTGTGGTAAATTATAGATATACACACTGACTGCAGCAAGAACAACATTAAACCTCATGAAGGGAAACAGCCCTTTACCTGGAGCTCCTGACATGGAAAGAACTGAGTGATACTGTCCTACATCCCAACCCCTGCCTTGATACAGTGTGACTAGTGGCTTCCATTTCACTGGACCAGTGAATCTGCTCTAGGCTTTATTCTGAACTTTAAAGTTGCTATCCAGGTTACTGTGCTTATTGGCATAGCCATTTAGTCACCAAATATTTGTTCAATATAATAGCCTCTACATGCCAGTAGAAAGAGAGCAGGGGAGAGGCCAGCTTAGTCTCTCGTGGCAGAGAGTTCCACAGCCTGGGAGCAGCCACCAAGAACACTCTTTCCTGCGTCCTCAGCAAATGTGAAGGTAGTGGGAATGAGAAGAAGCCCTCGCACAGGGATCTTTTCCCCCAAAAATTGCTGTTATTGTTTTGTGCCTTCAAGTCACTAGTCATTTTAAAAGACCAAAAGACTAAAACGTCACTCTTTTTTTTCACACAATACTTTTTTAAAAGATGTGTAAGGAGTCTCTATTTAGTTTTCAAATATTGGTAACAGGAAGGAATTATTGAAGTACAAGAGGAAAACCAAGCTGGATTTGGAGTCCTGGCCTGCCTGTGGAAAGTGGGCATCATGGCAAAATACAAAAGAGGGTTTCACTGGATGGGAGCAGAAGGGCAGAAATGGGATATATCATCACCAATATTGATTATTTATAGAACTAGGTAAACCTTACTAGCTGCTGTACATTATTTTCATTGTGATTTTAAGTTGTTTTTTGTACATTGTCTTAAACTCTTTTGTGGGGGAATGAATGAATGGTTCACTTTTTTAAAAAAGAAATACATAAATACTTAAATACATAAGAATATATAAACAAATAAACAGGTATGTAAATACATTAAATACATACAGACATGCATAAAAACACATAAACAAATGAATTGGTATCTTGACAGCAGGGTCAAAAAATTAGACAAAATGGAAGACAACTGGGAGGAAAGGAGGAAATTGAATTCATTTAGTCAGACTAGGAGGAGGCAAATGTATTATGGGAGAAGGATGGACAATATGTAAACTGACAAAGAAAAAAGAATGGAAGGAATCAATATCCCATCCAACATAGGAGAATTATCCCGAGTGTTCTTGAATTGAAACCACTGAAAGAGATTATCTGCCAGCATCCCCAAACTCATCCTTTCAGCAAGGGAACATCCCAGCCAAAGAGTTTCTAAGGTACTACCAATCAGGACATCTGCAGGACTCTGCTGGTCACAGGGCACATTGACAACAGGCAGCTGGCGAGAGATACCTTGGGCTCCTGCCACAACTGCTTCTCTCAAGGCAACTGGGAGAGTGCTGCAGATGCCATTTCCCAGCACCCCAGTCTGCAGTACCTTGGAAATCCATTGGTTGGTGCACTCCCTGCTGGAAAAGGAAGTTTTGGGGATCACATTTGGTCATCAGTAACAGTAAGCATGAATTCCCAAATTCAGAGATCATTAGTCTGGCTTACAATCTCATAAATACTGAAGAAGATGCCAGACATCATGTTTTAATTGTATTTTCTCTCAATTTATCCTTTGAACTGCCTTTGAACTGCCTTGAGTCCCAGTCCTGTCTTGAGACAGGAATAGAATAATTAATAGATAGATAAATAGATACATAGACAGACAGACAGATACTGATAAAGAGTAGCTATGGGTGCCCCCCTTTTTTTTTGGAAAAAGATCTTTGAAGTGGGATGAACACAGATCAAGCATTTCAGAGGCTGAAGCAGATTGGGTGATTATTTGAAGCTTGGATATTCCAGAATGGAAGCAGTTCTGTTCAGCAAACCAGAGTTGTCTCACTTTGAACTGGTCACCAATCTATTGGCCATTAGGGTTCAGCTAACAGATTTCTCTTGGTAGTTCTCTTCTAGAGTGAGAAGGACAGAATGCATCACTCTTCCTTTCACAGAGCCTCTTTGTAGTTCCACATGAGGGCTGAGCCTCCCAGGAATTTTAGTGATGAGTAGGGGGTCTAAATGCCTAGAATAATCAATAAAGTCAAACTGCACACTTAAAAATTAAATTACCAACAGCAGCAACAACAAAACATTGATAATGGTCCTTTTTCTGGGAACAGAAAACATGACAGACCATCGATGACACCACGCTGTGGTTTAATGGGAACAAGAGAAAAGGCTTTCAAAACTTGTTTTCAAGGAGAACATTATTAACTGGAAGATGGAAGGACTCATATCGGCAGTTACAAAGAAGGCTTTCACTCCCTCCTCTTTCCTCTGCGTAGTGTCTCTGTGAGATATGATGCTGTATTTAGTGTTGTGTGACATCAGCTTAATGAGGAACAGCAAGGTTTCAACACCACTAAAGGGAGACATAGTGTTGAAGCAACCTATCAATATGTATTACTACAAACATAACCTACAAGTCCAATGGGAACTTTGTCAATAGCTTCAAAAATGAATTGATAATATTAAAGCCTCCACTGACACATTGGTAATTAATAACTAGTCAAACAAAAGAAATACTCATCTATATTTTGTCATAGCATGTCTTGAAGGAGAAGTATGGTGGAGTACAGGACTTCTATACCACCAGTAAAACATCTGGACCATGATCCTGACATGGATCCTGCAGCTACTGATCAGAAGTCTGAGCTATCACAGACACTTATCCCTGAATACAATATGATTAAGGAAACATCTTTCTTCAATTCCAGCACCAATGGAACAGGGAGGCACCAGGAGATAGGTCTCACAATGGTAGAGAATAGCTCACCTTCACGCTGTTGGAAGTGCAAGAGATGAAACTCAGCTTACACCCAAGATACCTATCTTTGCATGGGTAGGAGGAGATGGCTCAGATTGCTAGATGCATTTGTGTCTGTTCAACCTCTACACAACCTTCCTTCTGACCTAGGTGAGAATCTCAGGACTACTGATGTCACTTTTCCATGCTTCTTCTCAAGTTTTCTTCCTGACTCCTCCAAGGACAAGAAAACATCTAGACCTTTTTTTCCCGATAAAACAGGCAACAGACATGGTGCCCTATGTTGTCACACTAGTTGGTTAGACTCAGACCTATCTTCTCTTTGTGTCTCAAAACATTTCTCTTAATAAACACCAGGTATCTTACCTAAACAAGTGGTTAGACTCAATGTGATTGCATTTCAGGGAAACAGGCACATTCTTTGGTCAATTTGATATTCAGAGGGACTCACCCCACATACACGTACGCTATGAAATCCATACTGTCTGTCTCAGGCCGGGAGTTTAGGTCAATAATGAGGTCCTCAGTTGAATGGGTCAAATTTAGGATTAGCAGATAGCCTCATTCCACCTTTGCAGTCTTTGCTGAAACATGTTGCTCGCTTGGAGCCTGTTGTGCCTCATGGGGATTTGGTGTGGATGGGTCTGAACTACCTGAAGCAAAAATGCTGTAACTTTAAAAAGTTACCTTTCAGATTACAATGTCCTTTATCCTCCAGCCAGCATGAAGATTATGGGAAGTGTAACCCAAAATAATTTTTTTCAGTGCTCTACAAAAGATAAAAAAGCAGTTCAGTTTAACTTGGCCTGCCAGTTTTGCAAACAGAACTCTTTATAACTCTCCATCCATAGGCAGGACTCAGGAATCCATTCACACTACAGAATGATAGTGCTATGATTTCACTTCACCTGCCCTGGTTCCATCCTATATAATCCTGGGACTGGCAGTTTAGGGAGGGGAATTTAAAATTCTCAGCTGGAGTACCCCAACTATATATTCCTTATGGTTGCCATTCTCTTTGTACTAGGAATAATATGTGATGCTTAAGTTTCACAGTCACAGTGCTAGAGATACATATTTCTTTGGAAAGACATCAATGTGTCATCTTTTATTGACAATAAAATGTTATAGGAATTTTTATTTCATTTTTTTCAGCCAAGACTTTTTGTTCTGTACTAGAGATACCTTGTTGAGGGAACAAAAACATTGTGGTTTGGCACTTCATAAGCTTATTTTCTTATGCTTGAATACAAATGGTTTAACCAGAAACTGAAATAAAATAACTGCTTGCTGGGAATTCTAGGTGAAATGTTGCTGTTGGTTCTGAAAAACACAGAGCAGGCCTACTGTTTTATAAAGTTAATAGATATTTTGGATATTGATTTCCAAGACGTCACAAGGAGCTGAAGAGCCCAAACTATATACATTGCTATTTCTACTGGGATATATATTTCCACATAGGCTTTAGATAAATATCTTTCTACATGCCTGTGCCTACCATTAAGTATTTGATGGTAAAATAGTCTCATTCACTAACTGTCTGAGGAAATATTATCTTTTGAACAATGCTCCGACATTTAAAATGCTGAGTTACCAACAGCAGTGATGAAAAATTAAACTGAGGAAATCACGTTCAACTAGCTGTAGACAAGACCAACCAATCGACACACAACCTACATTGGTTCTGAACTGGCAGGAGAAGGAGTGGAGGGAATAACAACTACACTGAATGTTTGCAGAAATATAAATAGTTAATATTTGAGCACAAGCAATACATCCCCACTGCGTGCCTCAAAAGTTTTAAGAACCCAGTAAGAGTCCATGTTGCATAAGAGAACAATAAAATTTTTAATTCCATTTTCACTAAAATAATTTCCCAGATAAATTGGGTGTATTATAGAGTGATTTGGCCTCCCCTCACTTTACCCACACTGGCATTATTATCATGCCCTGAGTTAATTTTTCATGAGGTTTAATCCAAATGTGAAGAACATTGCACTATGGCTTGGGAAGAGGAGCTATTTACATATGAAAGACATTATTCCTCTCCCCTGGAAATACTTAAAGCACCATCATACCAAGGAAAACCCATTAAAATGATTTCATTTTTCCTACTGAGTGCCATTTAATAACAAATGTAACCAGGATAGTGCAATCCTTAGAATTATATCACCTCCAACTGCCCAAATCCAAATCACAAAAATGCTTTGATCACTCTTCAATCTTATTTTGTGTTTTTTTTTTAAAGTCCACCTAACCCAGATAAACTGGCTTTGTCTGAGGATGAAGGCTGTGGAGAAATATTGGGAAAAACTCATGAACCCGCCCCCATCCCTTATTTTTCTACACAGCTATGAAAAAAATATCGTGTTGGGAAAGGAATGTGTAAATAACAAATGCAGAAGAATGTGATACTGCTCCAGGTGAATCATTAAGGCCAACAATAAAACATGTTTTTTTTAAAAAAAAATCAGATGGAGGATACCAGTTAGGAAGGTGATAAAGCTGCCGGATGAAAATTAAAGGAGTATTTATGGGGGTTAAGGACAGTATAGAGAAGCGAAATGAATTCTTTCCATCTGTCTTCACTGCTAAAAATATAGATTAAATATCTGTTCTCAGCCTGATGTTTCCAGGAAGAGAGACTGAACCAAGTGGTAGTGACAAGAGCAGGAGGTCTAGATTTGTTGTACCTCAACTACAAATCAATTGCAATGAAAAAAAGAAATGTTGGGATTGTACTGGATCACTCAGTGAAACTACTGATCCACAGTGTGACTGCTGTGAAAAAGAGTGAAATCCATTCTAGGCATAACTACGAAAAGAATTTTTTTAAAAAACTGCCAATATCACAGTGCTCTTATAGAAATTCATAGTAAAATCATTTCTGTGATACTGTGCATAGTTCTGGTCATCACACCTAGAAAAGGATATTGTAGAGCTGGAAAAAGTGGAGAAAGGGGCAGGCAAATGATCAAGGGATTGCAGCAACTTCCTTTTGGGGCTGTTTAATGTAGAAAAAGAGGAAAGTAAGGAAAAACACACTCGATGTGTATAGAGAAAGTACATAGGGAGAAGCTCTCTCTCTCTCTGTGTTATAATACTAGAATCTGGGATGATCCAATGAAACTGCATGGAGATTGAGAACTGATGAAAGAAAATGTTTCCTTCTCTCACAGATATCAGATATGGCAGCCACCTTGGACAACTTTAAAATCAGAGAAATCCATGGAAGGCTCTCACTAATTGCTAGTCATGATACTCCCCAGTATACACAGGCAGTACTTCTTTATATATCAGCTGCTGGGAAGCATGAAGAGAAGAAGGCAGTTGCACTCCTGTCCTGCTAGTGGGCTCCCCATAGGCCACAGGTGGCCACTGTGGGAACTGAATGCTGGACTAAATAGGCCATCTACTCTTCTTCTGTTCTTAACTTAACAGCAAGACATCAGATGAGAGATACCGATACTTCCTGTTTGGCAAAAACGAGGAGGGTTCTTCTGGGTGTGTAAAATGCCACCATATAAACGTACCTTTTCAGTGATATTTCAGAGGGGAGTAGAAATGAAGTGAAAGCTCAACCACAGTATGGGCCACGTGTTACAGAGAAGAGGGGACATCTTTCTGCTGCCATAGCAATGGGGAGCATGAATGAGAATGGATATTTTTTGCCTCTCATGATATCAAGCAAATAGATGGCGAATATGTGCCCCCCCATAAAAGCCATAGCCAATATGACATATGATATAAGACAGTGGAATTATAGTCCAAAACATCCAAAGGGCCAAGGGTTCCCTGACTTGGCTACATCACAGTGTCCAAAAACATCTCAGGCATAGTTTTAAATGTGAAAATGTTATAATTGTAGTATTAATGTTTTTGGAAGTAAAATTTTTTATTGTCTTGTTAATTGGTGGTTATGTAGATGGAGGTTATGTGAAATTAGAGATATGGTACTAAAGATAGATATACATATAAGTTAAGAGGTACTTAGAAATTCTTAATATAAACTAAATCTTATTGGTTCATAATTAATAGGAAAGAAGACAAGAAAGTAGATATTTTTTGTTAAAGATCTGGTTTGTTATATCATAAGATATTATAAGAAATTTTTGTACCATAAGAGATTACAGGAATTTTGTAAATTGATTGTTTTGTTTGTATTGTTATGTGTATTCATATGTGTAAAAGTTGTGTGTTTGTTGAATGTGGATGTGTATTATATATGTTTCAATAAAAATTTATTTTATTAAAAAAACAAAAAAAAACAAAACAAAAACATCTCAGCAACTGACGCTGGCCTAAGCAGGTGTTATGCCAATATAAGCCCCCCCCTCTTTTTCTGGACATTGGGCAAGGAAGTAACCAGTATTTCCTAGAGCAACACTTCTTACCCAGCTATGCAACAGGAGCTACACAATACATCCAGATACATCCCAGCAGCCAATCAGAGTCCAAGGGTGGGACTGTGTCCCAGTGTCATTTGGGACACATTGTCCAAGGGAAGTAATAGCTTCCCAGACCTCCAACAGGGCTAGGAGGCTGAGGTCTGACTTTCATCCCTGACTTGTGCATCCCCCTTGAAGACTCTTGATAAGATAAAAATCAAACTTACCTGGGCAACAGGAAAGGGAGGAAACTCAACTCATGCCCAAAGACCAGTCAGGTCCTTCACTTTGGCAAGCCAGTTTTGGATCTGAGCAGGCAGAAGAAAAGAAAAGCTGCCCAGCTCCTGTCAGAAGTGTTTGCTGAAGTTTCTGGTCCAGATTCTGTCCCTCAGGGGCAGCACGTAGCTGCAATCAAGATTTCAGGAAGAACTCACCTGACAATGCTTTAACAAAACAGCTGGGAAGTATATCATAAGCCTTCAGCTTATAATGTGTGACATTGCACGCCACACAGTGATTCTGGGCACTTGCTGGAAACAACACACCTCCTAGCTACATTCTGTTTGAAGGCTCCTGTTGCATTTTGGTTCTGACAGAAGTATAGCTCCTAGATTGTTTTGTGGCTTTGCTTATGGACAAACCCAAGAATTCTGGCAGCAAATAGTGGCTCACCAGTTTAGCACTGGTAATGGCATGTATTTTCCCTTCCATCTCCTGATAAATCCTCTTAACATATGATAAAAAATTGACTTTCTTTCAACAGCTCTCACACATGTGCACAGATGAACCAGATGAACTCCATAGTAATTAAAGTCAAAGGAGGGCAGTCAAATTGTAGCAGGGGGCAGTTGTTCTCCAGGCACTGATTGGACACTGGAGTGCACCCAGCACATCCAGCTGCTGTTCTACAGTTACAGAAGATGGTCACCTAGTATAAGAGCACTGACATAGCTTTATGCTGTACTAGCATTGAACAAGATTTGACTTATCTCACCATGGGAAACTGAAGCTCTCTCTGTCTGATTTTGAAGTGGGTATGTGTTAAGTCCTTCTTGCTGAGTGAAGCAGAAAACGCATCGTATTTTGCTTTGTTACCATTATCTGTGATGTTGTCTGCTAACACAGTACAGGCAGACACAGGTGTCAATCCAATTGTCCTTGAATGTAAGGGAAGTGGGAACACATCTCCCCTGCAGAGTGACAGTTAACAAGAAGGCTTCCTTTGTCCTCTGTGATATCACTACAGTGCCAAATTAGAACAGATGGCACTGTGCCCCAGTGCTGGCCAAAGACATTTTGCTCTCTAGAGCTGAGGTCAGATAGTAATGTTCTGGCCAGTAGCAAAGCTCAAATGGTGGCATACATCTTCCCACACAGCTGGGGCCAATTTTAATATCAGTACTAATAATCTAGACTCACAATTCCTGCTTTCATCTGGTTTCACACCTATGAAACTGTCTGAAGCAAGTCATACCATCCTGCCATAGGGCGGAGCTGGCCACATCGGGCTCATGGGGGATTTTGCAAAAAAGCTCTCTAAGAATGAGCCATTAGAACTTCAGAGGAACACTGTCGACAGCATTAAAGAAACATTTCACGCATATACATCCCTGCCTTCTTTTCACCTTGAAGATTTTCACATTCAAAATCTGATGCAACATGAGTGCTAGTCTATCAAAGATAATTGTCTGATGAAAAATATCATATCAGAGGTCATCAATAGTACTTTTTTGTCCTCTCTGATGCTTGCAAAATGAAATTTGCTCAACAAGGAATACAGAAAAACCAACCAACAACACCTCCAGCTGAACAATTCAGTTTAAAGGCATTTACTAGGCCTTGATACCAGGGGGTTATCTTCACGGAAGCAGGTGAACCATGGCAACAGGGGAAGCAGCTCAGTTCTCTGTGTGGCCTACCAACTGTTTGAATATTGTAAAAGGCTATTCTTTCAAACCTCATCTAATTTTATTTGCCTCCTCATAAGGCTACTGCTCCACCATTTGGGTCAAAGATGGATTCTGTTTGGGGTAGGAAGTAAGGCACACAAGGACCCCCACTGTAATGATATGGAAGGCTCAGTAGGTTCAAAGCCAATAATACCACATTGAACTCCACAGAACATGTTGCTAGGAAAGTCAAAGTGATAAGCCTGTGAATCAAACACCGGTTACCTGCTCTTCATCAGGCTGATTGGAGGACAGAATTCCTGGTGGTTTAAGCTGGTTTGCTCATACCACAGTTTGGAATTTTCATGGCTCAGAGACTTAAGTGACACTACAGAGTCAATGTCATTCATGCCACTTTATACCAGACTTCTACCTGACCAAAATAACTTGCTTATCCTTGGACCTATGGTACAGTATAGAGTTAGAGTACCAGGATTTTTTGATCAGGAGAAATAATGTTATTTGTGAATTCCCTTGAGCTCCCTCATTTCTTCTGAGTTTAGCGGGTGATCTTCATAGTTGCTGGAAGGAAAATTAACTTTCTGAAAAACAATCTATTTTGCTGATCTATTCCTGCTTGGTCTTGAATGGACAGTTAATATCCATTAGTTTTACAAAATACCTTATTCCTCGTGGAAATCAGAACTTCTATACTGGTTTTTTTATATGATCAACATAGCTGTCTGTATTTTTTGAATTCTCATTCAGGGCAGGGCTATGGAGTTCATCAAGATGAGTGCCTGCAGTTCAAAATGTATAACTACACCCACTGCCTTTAAGCATCAGTACCTCACAGCCTCTGACTATAATAAATCTGATATTTAGTCTCAAATTATTTTGGAGTATATCTATATAGTCATATTGTAAAGCTCAAAGAACTACAGAGTAGTTAAGAATATCTGAGCCATTTGTGTGCACTCCTCCCACTTGGAGGGAACCAGTAAATCAAAATGTGCTCCTAGGTATGCATTTGTAATGACAGAGAATGTTTAATTTAGTAGATGTATAATGTGGGTAGGCAGGAAATTTCCAACAGAGAGATTCTTTTGGTGTGTGACCTTTTTCATTACCCTGCAAGGTATACTAAGCATCCTGAAGTTGTCATACTGCTCAGACATACAGACATGTAGAACCTTCCTCACATTATAATTTCAAACAGGGAAATGGGCCTGATTTGCCTACATTATTATGGCTCCATGTGGGTGGTATTTTTCACTTATCTGCACACAGCCAGACAAATCAGAGGTTTCTTACCACACAGGTATTAATAGGTAACTGAATGTGTGTGTGCACACACATGCTGAATTGCAACTCCCAAATTGTATTTCCATGACAAAAAACCTCAAGCTCCAATCCTGGACCTACTAATCTGAGGATAAGACTCATCAAAATCACTGGGACTTGTTTCTGGATAATCCTGAATAGGAGTGCACTACCATTGTTTCAAAAACCATGTCATATTTCTCCCAGAAATGTAAAGAAAGTATGTGGCATCTCTTTGTGTAGTTTGGAGAAGCTCCTTTAATAAGAAAGGTAGAATGGTTGATTTATAAAAGCAGTCTGCGCCTGGAGAAAAGGAACAATAACTCAGACAAAAACTACACCTTAATTTTCACTTCTTTGTTTTTAGGAAGCACTGATCAGTAAACCAAGCACATATGTTAATAGCATTCTGGATAGAAAAGAAATTAAAAAACAAAACCTCTGTAATTAAGCAGGAACAAGACATGGTTACATTTTCAGGAGGAGGAAATGATATTTCTTGTAGAATCTCCCCCCAGTTCTGGCTCTCCCACCTGCAGAGACCCGGTTCATTATGCCCTGTTAAAATGGGAACTATTTCCACACCATGCCTGCCCATACTGGAGAGAGAAGCAAAAGGAGGAAAATGCTGAAATAAAGGAAGGTTTAGAGCTTGGGTGTCAAAAACAAAGGAAAATAGTTGGTCAAGGGGCCTTGATTTCAATGCCAAGATGAATGAGAGAATGCACTCATCACTAGTGAGAGTTGTTCGGAGCAGTGAGAGTCATGTAGGAAGCACAGCATGCCTGTCCCATAGCAGTCATAGAATGGTTGGCAACAGCAGCAATGTTCTTGGTCTGATGATTGGCGGAAGGCAATCTTTATCAACTTGGCCACAAAGTAAGCTTCTCAATGTATGGCCTGTTTAGTTGCCCCTGCCTGTGAGGGGGCTGGACAACTGTTAGAAAGAAGAATCTTACAGGAAGTTGGAATTAGAGCCCCCAACAGACTGCAGTGATACAGCTAATATATAATAATAATAGTAGTAGTACCAGTAATTACTATTATTATTATTATTACTACTACTACTACTACTATACATGTGCATTATAGACAAAGTGAAATTAGTGCCTCAGTGCCATTCATATAGTAATGCACTTTGAGGTTTAGGGAATAAAAAGTAGTATAGAAATGCCTTAATAAATAAAAATAAATACAGCATTTGATGCTAACCTTCTAGATCAGGGATGAGCAACTGCTGCAGCAGGTCCAGAGGCCATTTTTCTGTCCCTAGGATCCTATGAGGGATGCCAACCCCTCAAAAAACACTTGGAAGTGGCTAGAGGCCCACTTCTGGTTTTGAAAAATAGGTGCTTTATGGTAAACAATTCAGGGACAGGGCAGAAAAAATAGGCAGTCTTGAGAAGTTTGAAGAAGCCAAGAGGCTTAAAGACACCCTTGTGGAGGTGTATGTGGCCCCAGACATATACTTTGCCCACTCTTGTTCTAGATAATGCTCTTTAATACTTTGGGGGGGGCTCCATTCCAACAGCCCACTGAATTCAGTAGGACTAATGCTGTGTTGAGGCTGTATTTGTTAATTTAGTAAAAGGTTCTCTGCATTCCAGTCTCTTAGTCGGGGCAGTGCAAATTTTAAGATGACAATCTAACCTTGTTAACAGGCTGTGACAGCTTGAAGAAGGCTTACTTTGTTCCTTACAGCCCCAAACCGTACATTTCACCCAATAGTCTTGACTTACCTGCAGAAAAAAGAGAAACAGAGAGAAAGAGAATACGTAGTTGTTTGACTGTCAGTGCATATATGTATCAGCAGGAATGGTGGCAGTAGGGGAAGGAAGAGGGAATCTTGAGCACAGCAATGATCCCAGTGCCGGGAATGAAAGGCCTTTCCAACAGCTTGGTGATGACTTATTTGTTTGGGGGGATTTTCCCTTCCTTCTCTCTCTTTATGAAGAACTGCAGTAGCCTTTTCATTCGAGTAATTTCATTTTGAAAGGATGTTTGGCTGAAGGGTAATCTATAACACATGTCAACTTTCCCCCTCCAGATTTTCCCTATATCAATATTCTCCTATTGGCCTGTTTACAACAGTCTCTCTTCCTTTTAGTTTCTTTCTCTGGCTGCTGAATCAACGTGGCCTCTGTAATACGCACTGGGATATATAGTACAAGGCTGCCCTTTTTGTTCAGTTGCAATTTCTTTCTTTTCCTGTGCATGTGGGACACAATGACAATCTGTCTGCCACCGTGAATCTGATATCATTAAACAGGAAATGTATTCTTGATCCTGCTCTGCACACATAAGAAGAGGAATCAGCCAAGCTTTAATATTACATCACCATGAAATCAGTCACAAGGCAATTGCCACTAGAATATAAAGCAGAAGAGAAGAAGGAGTGCATATTCAAGAGAAACACAGATTGGCTTCAGCCAAGTCAAGCCATGTTCATTATGAACAATTTCAGCAAAGCAGCATAGGATGTTATTACAACATGCATAAATAAAAAGCCATGGATTTTACACACCATAATGCAATACATCTCTACTATTTCCATGTTGCCACTTGTAACTAAACACACCAGAAAACGCAATATTTTTCATTTTCAAAGCATTCCCAGGAAAATGACTAAAAGAGGGTACAGCAGTGTCAGGACTGGGGGACCACATCTTTCAGAGGATTTCCTGAGGGAAGCCTCCATTTTGAATGAGGATGGTAGAACTTTTGAAGGAGGGCCGGTTCTGTTCATGAACTAGAGGAGATGCTAATGAGAGCATTGCATCAAAAGCCACCGCAAATCATAAACTTCTTAGTGGCCAAAACTGAGGCCCTTTAAAAAGCCAGTGGGCCACAGGTCTAATTTTACAACAACCACTCAAGCAGCAACCCTGGTAACCTCAGAACCCACTGAGAAATCACCATCTCTGGCAAAAATAGGAGTGGAACAGAACAACAAAGGTCATCCACTTTGCTATTTAGGTCTCCATTCTCTATATGCGGTAAGTGCACATTATAACTTGCTTTGGCTGTTACCTCTTCAGTTGACAAAGATGTCAAACCTCCTTGGATCATTTTGTAAAACTCATCCATGTCTTGTAGTTAAACCACACTCACACAACCATTTATTTCCATTATTGTTTCAGCACACCTTTCCCACCAAAACCTTTAGAAGGACCCTTTGTCTATACACCCTCGGGAATTCTTTCCTGACTTGACACCCTTCAGATGCTTTGGATTACAATTCTTATCATCCCTGAACACTGGCCATGCAAGCTAGGACTGAGGGGAGAAAGGGTGCCAGGTTGGAGAAGGCTGCCCTAGTCATGTCTGTGTAAGTGAAATGAATGCATGAGCATGGCACATTTATCAGCTCTGACTGTCTTCTCCTCTTATTTGAGTGTCTCTCCTCACAAACAACTCACATGTCCCCAAATACACACACACACATCCATTTTTATCACACATACAGAGAATCTGACTTGGACTCTGGCAGCATTTCAAATACAGGAGTGTCTCGAGTTATATGGTGTTGCTAGCTACCACAGCAAATGACAATTGTGACAAATGACAGAGTTTTATGTTATCTATCCCATAGAAAAGAATAGGGATGCTATGTTCTCCCCGCCTCTGCTTTTAGCAACTTTACAGCTGTTACTTATTGATCTTCAGTGGTAGTTGGTTGGTTCCATATCAATGGAGAGATGAAACCACTCTAGGTTTCAGTTTGACCTTTAAAGGAGATATCCAAGGTGCTGAATTGATTTTGGGAGGAATGAGTTCAGCACTTTGATAACTCTTGTAAAGTTCAGATTGAAGCCCAGGGTGGATTTACTGTTGTATTCACATGGAACTCACCAGCTGGCACTTCTGATGCTGCTGTTCTACGTCTTAAACTGCCAGGTTCTGTGACAGCCCCTGAAGAAAGGCCTGCAAACATTTCTTGGCTGCACTACATTGGGCTATTTGCTGGAATGAATTTTTTTAAAAGTATATCCTGAGACTCAGTTTCTCTTCCCCAACTAAATCAAAACATTGGTGCAGTGACTGAAAATACATTCCACCCCAAATAAGAGCCAAGGTGTGCTTTAGTCTTTTTCCTCCTATGAAGAAAAAAAAATCAACTCTGATTTAAAACCAGAAATATGGTTGTGGGGTAGTACCCTTAAATGAAGGGAGTTTAGAACACATATTAATCTCTAAAGAAATTTTTTTATTTATATACATGGAAACATTTGTAGTCTTTGCTACCATCTCAGGTTATGTTCTAATTAAAAATAAGAGCTATAACCCAGTCTCTAATACCGGGCCTACTACTGTTCGACATTAACTAGCTACCACTGTTTCGGAACTGGAGGATATGTAATAATTTACTTCCCAGAATAGAGAATTTACAAATACCGTAGCACAACATTTAGCACAGAATTCGTTCACTAATAGTTTACCTCTCCTATAACTTCAGAGCCTACTGCTCAGACAACCAAAAAAGTCAAACATTCAACCCCAAATCAGCCAACTGGTAGCAATACCATGTCATGTGGGCATGTCCATAATATGACAATGTGGCCTATGTGGGTGCAAACTGGCCTCTGCCCCTTCCACATTGCCTACCCCTTCTTTTAAACTGAAGGTCTTTCCTTTTAGAATAAAGCAGGAACTGACCATCCTACATCAGCACCCTGGACAGATCTGTCTCTGGTTACTGATCCAGCAAGTGCAAAGTCTTTAGGGCTTCAGTATGTGAACTTATTATAATCATTTCAAAGAAATCAAAATGCCTTCCTGCTATGCCAATTTTCTTGCACACAGGATTGCGTGCAGTAAACTACATGTCTTGCATAGAGACAGTCCCAGGTTCAACAGACATTTCCCTTGAAACATTTCCCTTTCTGTAACAATCCTAGGAGAGCCAGTGTGGTGTAGTGGTTTGAGCAATGGACTAGGCCTCTGCAGACTAGGGTTCAAATCCCTGCTCAACCAGGAAAACCCACTGGGTGGCCTTGGGCAAGTGACACTCTCTCAGCCTCAGAGGAAGACAAAGGCAACCCCCCTCTGAAAAAATCTTGCCACGAAAACCCCACAAGAGGTTCACCTTAGGGCTACCATAAGTCAGAAACAACTTGAAAGCATACAATAACAACAGCAACTGCTACTACTACAGTCCTAGACCTTCTATCAGAAGATGAGGAAGGTTGAAGTTCTTTCCTCAGTTGGCAAATTTAGGCACATACAGCGGGTCATAGATGTCGAAATACCAACAACTCCTGTTCTGAGACTCTAACAACCACCCATGATGCCAGAGCTAGCCCTGATTATTCTGCTGCCTGAGGTGAAGACCAAGGTGGTGGCTCTCATTCCATCTACAAAGCCAGTGGGGCTGGCAGTTGTCTCTTTCTTTCAATAACACAGATGGCAAGGCATCCTCCATTGCACCTGGAAGACAGCAGTCTAATTTGAGGGGGTAAATAGCACAGTCCACAGACCTCTCTGGCATCAATCCTTGTTGTTACCTCTCAGCAACAGCCTCCTGAGGCAACTGCCTTTCTCTGAGCAATGACATGGTTATTAGGCAGGTGGTAGATGCAGAAGTGTCTCTTGTCTCCAGAACTCCTATTGTTAGCTACAGTGCGGTTAGCTACATACGTCCCTCCTGCAGCTGATCCACACACTTCGAGACAGACAGGAAAGAAAGGTGGAATTTCCTGTACTAGCCAAACGTATTTCTTTTTTAGCTTTCCCTGAAGGCCCCTTCAAATCCTGCCCCTCATCTTTCACCTCCCGTTAACACACAACATGAAAAAAACCCCATTTTATCATTGAGATGAAAATCATGCAAACAATTTTGGCTGGCAAAATGGCCCATGAAGAGCTGGCCATGCAAAGGTTCTCTCCTCACAATCCCAAGTGCTTACCACGTAGCAATATCCCTCAGTGTGAATTGGACTGCTGCCCTCTTTGAAATAGTCAACACACATTCCAGAAGAAACAAGATTTTACCATTCCAAAGTAATAAAACTCCGTAGCAGAAAGTTATTATGGCATCAATATTTTATTAACAGTCAAACTTATTTATAAGCTTCACTAACAGGCTAGCTCGAACAGGTGCAATAGACAGAAGCCACATTCGTTCGCATTTTACTTGTCATGAGATGGCAAGCCTAATGCTGCCCTCTGCTGCCTATTTCAGCTCAATATGCAAACAAATCATTTCAAATTTCCCAGAGCAACTTTTCCTGCCACATGTATCTACTTGTTATGTGCATTCAAGTCAACTTTGAGTTACAGTGACCCTGTCATAGGGTTTTCTTGGCAAGATATATTCCAGGTGGCTTGCCATTGCTTTCCTCTGAAACATGCTCAATAACACCACAGATTTCCTGCTGATCTTCCTTCTGAGTACTAACCAGGCCTGATCCTGCCTAGCTTCTGATATCAGATGGGATATTTAGGTAGACATGTAATGTGCGTACCTACATATTTGGGAATGCATGTATCACACTAGCAACTTAGTTTAAGCCAGGGATGACCAGCATGGTGTAGTGGTTTGAGTGCTGGACTGCAAATCTGGAGACCAGGGTTCAAATTTCCACTCAGCAATGGGAACCCCCTGGGTGACCATAAGCAAGTCTCACTCCCTCATTCTCAGAGGGAGGAGAAAGACAACCCCCCCCAACAAATCTTGCCTAGAAAACCCCCTGACTGGTTCACCGTACGGTCATTGTAAGTTGGATATGACTTGAAAACACACAACAACCTGGGAACCATGTGGCCCTCCAGCTGTTGTTGGACTGTAAATCCCAGCAGTTCTAGCTAGCATAGCTAGTGGTGAGGAAACCTGGAAGATGCAGTTGAACAACATCTGGAGACCCACACCTTTTTCACTCCTCATTTAGGTTCTTTAACACCATTACGGGGGGAGCATACTGACACACTCCCACCTACCCTTGCATATTTCTCTTAGTTCTACATGTGGGCTGACCATTATTCTGCATAAATAGTGCAATATTCTGCCCTCATCTAAATGAAAATTTGTAGCCTTCAGGAAGAGAAGAAACTCATCTTGCTCTGTGCACACATAGACACAAACTAAAATGAACATGCATATAGAAAAAGTGACAGATTTGTCTCATTTTCAGTCTGTTTCATTTTCACAAGTCTTCACTTTTCCATCTTGTGTTTGCATAAATCAGTGAACTATTTTTTTAAGGCACATGAATATTTACATTA
Source organism: Iguana delicatissima (assembly GCA_948472985.1). NCBI lineage: Eukaryota > Metazoa > Chordata > Lepidosauria > Squamata > Iguanidae > Iguana > Iguana delicatissima. The sequence continues at coordinate 130,457 of CAOKZL010000382.1, read as the reverse complement.
AATTGCATGTGCAAATTTATCCTTTAAAATGATTTTTTTTCTCTAAAAATACACACTGCTATCATTTGTTTTTAAAACCAAGGATCGTATTCCACAATGTTCAGAGAAGTGCTACATTTTAACCATCACGTTATCAGAGAAATAGGGATCACTTCTGGCTTGTATTGAAATTCTCCAGGATCATGTTAAACTAAGCATCCTTAGTAGAATGAAGTAGAGGGAAGGCAACAAAATATCTGGCAATTTTTTAAAAAGGGGGGAAAAATCATGCTCTTTCAGTACTAAAGAGAGAGAGAGAGCTCTGGTTTTAAAGAACGAAAATCATAAGACAAAAGAGTAGGTGGGTGGGGAGAAATGGCTAGCTAGTATTCACCATTTTGTTTGTTTGTGAAAAGCATTAAAATAAATGCTATCGTACTTCAGAGACAAAGCAAGGAGCCATTCTGAAGAATTTGGGTTTTTTTTTTAAAAAGATAGAAACACAAAGACATGTATGTTCAAAGGAGAGTTCCATAACACACTACCAGCACCTATTACTCAATTACTATTTTAAAAGGTTTTTCAGTTTTTTTAAAAAAAGCAGCAAATAAGACCAGACAAAAGGCCTAATCTTGGTCACTACCTCATTTTTTCAACCTTATGTGTGTTTCACCCTAGTTCCACATCAATGTGATTAATTTCTGGGGATGGGGGGGGGGTTGGAAAACCTGTTCAACAATTTCTATGCATGTTCACCCACATTTCTCCTAAAAGATGCGTTTCTGTATGCATTTTTGCCTAATATAATACATTTTTGTGTTTCTGCTACTGTAGGGTTTTTGTCTGCACATTCCTCAAGATACTCATTTCAATATACTTTTTTGTTTTGTGGACTGGATCATAAAATTCAGTAAAGTATGAAGTGCATGAACTGCAATTTCTAGACTGATGGATGTGAATTTGCTGTGCCCAAACTGAACTAATTTCTCCCTTGTTCTTAGTCAGAAGTACTATACATTCTTTAGAAAAATTACTTCTTAGACAATAACTCCCAGAATCTTCCAGCAGGAAATATGGAAGGTGTAATCCAGAAATGAGTGAAGTGCTGCCTTGGGGGCTACATGTGTTCCCCAAGGCTTTTTTTGGGGGGGGGGTCCAAGTCTACTGAATATGTCTCATGCTAAAAAGGGTGAACTGCCTTCCCTGAAAGCCCCTAGAATGGTGATTTGCCTTTGGAATAGGACACTAGTTAACATTGTTCAACAACAGAAGTGGACTGGAGTTTTTTTTTCTGCCTTCTTGATATTTTGGAGATTCCAGGGCAGTTAAGTACATTGTCCCCCAGAGATACAGAAACTGTTTACCTAACTGTAATCAAGCCAGTCATTTTTCCAAATTCAGCATGTGAATTCAGCATGTACAATATACAAAGCAGCCACAACTGCAGTCAGTGTTTAACTAGGTGAGGCTGGGAGGAAAATGCTGTTCCCCAACAATAGATTGCAGAGGTTAAGTTCTGGCAAACCTCTCACACACTCCAATCCTTCACAGGTGAAAATAAAGACATGTCTGAAATATCTCAAGTCTACACATGAAAGTTCACAGCCCATCCACAACTTCCACAGGCAACTACACATTGCTAGCAACCCTATTTAACTTGCTTTTGTTGGGTTTTTCTGCAACAAGATAACTTTCACTGATAGGATAATCATAACTTCCGCTTAAAATTCTCTCTCTCTCTCTCTCTCTCACACACACACACACATAATCAGAGAGAAATGTATATATTTGTCATTGTTGTGTGTCTTTAAGTCATTTACAACTTATGGCAACCCAACAGCAAACCTATCGCAGGGTTTCCTTGGCAAGATTTGTTCAGAGGGGGTCTGCCTTTGCCTTCCTCTGAGGCTGAGAGCGTGTCACTTGCCCAAGGCCTCCCAGTGAGTTTCCATGGCTGAGCAGGGATTTGGCTCCTGGTCTTCTGAAATCCTAGTCCAAAGTTCTGACTACTACACCATACTGTGTCTCTGCCAAAGCCTATGCCTGACAAAGTACCTGACGAAACATCTTAACTACACATAAGACACTTTCCTATTTTTGCACAAAATATACACATGGGCATTTTGAACCATTGAAAATGTATTATGAGGTCATTATATTTATGTAAATAATATAGTAATAATTAAATCTTTACTTATGTAACATTTAATTAACTGTTTTTATATAAATATTTAATTATTTAGTTTAATTATTTAAATCTTTATTTATTAAATATTTAATCTAATTAAATAATAAGTTGAATTGGGATCTCCCGAATACAGTCTTTATGGCTTACTGGAAAACCAGGGTCCCTCCCTATGTTTTGACGTCAGTGGTGGATGTCAGGGGGGCCAGAGGCTGATTTGCCCCCAGATGCCCCTAGCAAATTCAAACAGTCTATTCTTTTCTGCAATTCCTCTGAATAAGGAAGCAGAAAGTGATCTTTTTGTCACTTTGTGTCACGATTTTGAGAGGGGCTGCAGAGAAAAAAACAAGTACAGACAGTGCATTGTAATGGTTCGAGCAATGGATTATGACTCTGGAGACCAGGATTTGATTCCCCACTTAGCCATGGAAACCCACTGAGTGACCTTAGGTGCATCACATACTCCCAGAAAACCACATGATAGGTTTGCCTTAGGGTCACCATAACTCAGAAACTAACTGAAGGCACTCTATGTCAGTGTGGTTCTAAGGTACATCTGGCAGTATTTTTGCATGCTTTCACATGCTGGGAGTTTTCTATATGGGCAAAAATTGTCTGAAAAACATACTATTTTTTTTAAAAAAAATGGGGGTTGGGTTTTGCAGGGGGGACTGCTGGAGGGCTTCACGTGTTGCAAAAATGCTATTCGGGGCCAATGGTGCATTTTGCCCACCCTGGTCTCACAGGGAGGTACAGTAGAAAATACATCCAGTCCGACTTGAGCAATTAAGTGAGAACAGAAGGGAGCCACAGACTCAACCATAGATCTTGCATATCTTCTTGAGTTCTTTGGAAGAAAAGCAATATAAAAACAGAATATATATTTATGCAACACTAGAGGAAATACCACTGCCAGCCTACATCCACCTATCCTGACCTCAAACATGATTGCTGAGGAAATACTAGTATGATAATAGTCCTAATAACATCACTCTACTCATGGGCCTTGTACGGAACATGACAAATACTTTGGGGACAAGTGCAAGGAACCTCTTCTACTGTATTATTTGCAACATCTTCTCTTAGGCCCAGTTGGTTTTCCTGTTTCATTCAAGAAGAAACACTTTGTGTTGTTCATGTCCTTCTATTTTCCTCTCTTAATAATGGGATTTGAAGAGAGTCCACAAAATCAAAAGGGAAAGAGAGAAAGAGAAGGTGAGGAAGAGAGAAGGGGGGGTAAAAAGCTCATAAATAACAAATGGTTTTTCAGTTGAAGTAATTCTCAGCTGAAGTCCTGAGTAATTTTCAGCTGAAGTCTCAGAGGTCATCAACATTTTATTCTCCTGCCCAGCTCAAGGGACATGAAAATGAGAAAGAGCATTCCCTACACTAACATCTGGATCTCTCTTCCAGTGGTAATAGGAAATGCCAACATAGCAGTGATACGAGTTCTAATAAAACACTGGCCTAAAATCCTAGAAAAGCTGGCTGGAGGGGAAAAAACATGAGCTTTAGACTGATGGTTAAGGTGCAATACTAGACATGATTTGACTTGAATTCCCTTGAGCGATAAAAAATACAGGGGGAGGGGGGGTTAAGAAATGAGATCCAGAGATACATCTTTGTGCACAAGAGATTCCAAGTAAGATAGCAGATTCCCTAGTAATGAGGATCTTCTCATTCCAAAGCACCTACAGAGTCATGTTAGGCTATTTTCGCACTAGACTGTTATACTGCTATTATTCCACTTTCAACATCTTATGGAATCCTGGAGGTTGCAGTTTAGGGAGGGGCCTTTAGAATTCTCAGCCAGAGAGCTCTTTGGCCCCAGTAAACTACAAGCTCCAGAATTCCACAGGAGGTTAAAAGTAGAATAATAGCACTATAACAGTTTAATGCAGAAATGGCCAAAAATGGAAAAAGACTTACAGATTTAGGGTTCAGTCCTACAGGGAGTGGAAGAATTTAGGCAGAGCAATTGCTATGGAGGGCAATATAAGAACATTGACCCTTCCCCCACAATAAGGATTCTGCTCCCCTATAAAATTTGCCTTCAGCCTTCCAATTTCTAGGATTGTGGAGAGTGAAGGATTGAAACTCATTCACACTGAGACCCATTGCTCCATCTCCTAATCTTTGGAGCAGCAGAAAACAGGCTTTCTCCATCTTCCCTGTGACGTCCCTTCAAATATTCAGACATAGCTATCATGTCACCTCTGAACCTTCATACTGAAAATAGTGCAATCTTGTTTTCTGGTGCTCTAGAGACTAGGAGTAATGGCTTCAAACTACAGAAAAAGAGATTCCAGCTAAACATTAGGAAGAATTTCCTGAAGGTAGGAACAGTTTTACAGTGGAGTATGCTACTGCCTGGGAGTGTGGTAGAGTCTTCTTCTATGGAGATTTTAAACAGAGTCTGGGCAGCCATCTGTCGGGAATGCTTTGACTGTGGCCATTTCCAGCCTACACTGTTATAGTGCTATTATTCCATTTTCAACATCCCATGGAATCATGGGATTTGCAGTTTAGGGAGGGGAGCCAGAGAGCTCTTTGGCCTCAGTGAACTACAAACCCCAGAATTCCACAGGATGTTGAAGGTGGAATAGTAGCACTATAACAGGGTAGTGCAGAAATGGCTTTAGTCTCCCTCCTATCATATAAATGTAAAATACAAAATCTAGAACAAAGGCATAACATTAAAATATAGAGTAACTCTATTTTTATACAACTCGAAAATGTTCAGTAATATGGCCACCAGGGGGCCAGATAAAATGCTTTACAAGTAAGGTCTTTTTTCTTCCCAAGCTGGCAGACTTCTATGTTTTTAATTCTCATCTCCAATTTAGGGTACTTTATTTTCCTAATTAGGTTAAAAAAAGGAAAAATTTTCCTCGGTGTGACCACAACCTTCATATTTATCATATGTAACAAACTGGTCTTTCCCATTTACAACCCTCTTTTGTAAGCCTTGGTTTATAGATACATTTACACACTCCATCATGTCAGCTTAAATCCCATGACCTCTATTTCAATGTTAAAATTGTGATCTATATTTAGATTCTGCTATGAACATCCTTCCATGGGAAAGAGACACACATACAAATGTGTATATGTCTTGCTTCTTTCTGCACCTTGTAACCTGAAAGGCTTGTCTGAACTCGGTCTCTGAACACTAGGTGGCAATCAAAACTTACTAACTTCCTTTAAAACCTCTCTTAGAAAAATAGATTTGTATGTGCAGGAATTACTGGGGAAAGAGGCTTCTTTCAATGGGCAACTAAACGCACGAGGGGTCAGATGCAGCTCTATGAGAAAAATAACCAAGAACGTACAGTGTGCAAGTAATTCTAGAAACCCCTGTAGTGAAGGCAAAGGGCTGCATATCTCCTTGTAGTGTCACTTGACATGTGAAGTATTACTTTTAGAGGTTAAACACAGATATTTGAAAATTTATATTTTGAACCATAAACTCCCAGAATTTCGCTGGACAAGCTGAACAGAGGATTCGTGGAGTTGCAGTCCCAAAAATAATTTCCCCATGTTTAGGTTAAACATATAAAGAAAAGGACTCTGATAAGCACAAGACACACAAATTCACATAACACCTAGAATAAGACTATTTGCTAAAGAAATAAAAAAAATAGCTCTCGATGTATTCAGGGTAGCCACCAGAGCATAACCTCCCAGAAATCAAAACTGTACTCAAAAGATAGGTTTGAAATGAGGGGATGAATGTCAGTAATGAAAGATTTAGGCACACTGTATTTCAAGTACATCCATAAGCAAAATCAAAGTTATGCAGAGAACAGATGTTGCAGTAGTCAAGTAGACAGCTGGGGATGAGCTCCTTAAGGACAGCTTTGTTTCTGCCTAAATGAGACATTCACAACCAAAGGAGGCAAGCCAGCCTCAAAAGGCCTGTAGAACCATATGGAACCATATGAGCCTCTTGGGTGACATGATCTATGCTGAAGCAAGAACTGCCCTTGAACTCTACAGTATAGTGAAAAACAAGCAGTCATCTCCTTCTTACTCAACTAAACAGTCCTAGTTGCACCAAGAGTAAAATAATAGGAATCACAGAATTGGAAGGGATTCCAAGAGCCATCTAGTTCACCTCTGCCATGCAGGAATCCACAGGCAGAACATCCCTGAGATGTGGCCAATGAACACTTCTTAAAAATTTCCAGTGAAGGCAAGAACTACCCTTTTATGCAGTCCAATCCACTGTTAAACAGTTCTTACCTTCAGGAAGTTCTTCAGTGTCTAATCTGAGGGTCTTTCTGCACTACACCGTTATAGTGCTATTATTCCACCTTCAACATCCTATGGAATCCTGGGGTTTGCATTTTAGGGAGGGGCATTTAGAATTCTCAGCCAGAGAGCTCTTGGGCCTCAGTAAACTGCAAACCTCAGAATTCCACAGGATGTTGAAACTGGAAGAATAGCACTGTAACAGTGCCCAGAATCTCCTTTTATGACTCGAATCCATTGGTTTGGATTCTAGCCTCTGGAATAGCAGGAAACATGTCAGAATGTCTAATAGTTAAAAGATGGCTATTTTTTCACAAGCTAAACATACCAGCACCCTAAAGCTGCTTCGTGGTTTCCAAATTCTTTATCATCTTGGCTGCCTCTTTTTTTCTGGCTATGTTCCAGCTTGTCAATATCTTTTTAAAATATGTGGGTGTTTCTGCTAGATCCTCCAGTAACTAGCACAGTTTTAGGTGGAAATTAAGACCAAAATTCTCAGTACAGAATTCACTTGTGTGCAGAAAAACATAATTGCACAGATCTGGTAAACTATCTGTAGAAAAGTGAGGGTAAGGTATGCTATACAGGAAGAAAAGGGTCATATTCATAATGCTGCTAGTTTAACACAACCCTGAAGACGCCCTAGGCTGTGTGTACTGACTTGTGGAATATGCACAATGCACCTTTGTGAGTAGACTCCAGTCCACATCTGCTACATTTATGGCAGATGAGATCTGCACCTACTTGAACATTAATTAAACAAAATGAGATCTAGGAAACAGACAAACCAGGATTTTATGTATAATAATAAACCTAGAAAGATAACAGCAACAAAATTCAATGAATTGAATTTACTATCCAATTTAGTAGAAAAAGTGTTATATGTTTTTGCTCCTAGTGAATGAAAGTTTGGTTTCCAATCCTATGTCTTATGTGCTCACAAGAAGGAAGCTTTAAGACAGGGGTAGGAATTATGCAGCCCTCCTTCCACATGTCAAACTGCAGTTCCCAGAGCCACAGCCAGCCTAGCCAGTGGAGAGGAATGCTAAGAGTTGCAGTCCAACAACTTCTGGAGAGCCATGTGATTCCCACTCTTGCCTCAAGGTTAAATCCAACTGTAGTATTACTTAGGGTTGACCAAATGACATGAATGGGGCTACTCTAAATAGAACTAATATTAAATTTAGTCTTTAGTTGGAGTAGAGCAGGGGCAGAAGTTGAGGAACTGGCTTGAACAGAGAGTATTGAGTGAGGGTTGATGAAAAATCCATGGGAGGAAATTAATAGGAGGGAAAAGAATGGGGCCCCTGCTCCCTCAAACACCCCCTACTTTGCCTGTTGTACAGTAATGCTTATTAAAGTCCATCTCACTATATTTGCAGGCTATTATGAGAACTACAGGAGCCAATGTAGTGTAGTGGTTTGAGACTATACGGGTGAGGTACTTAAAATTCTCAGCCAGGGAGCTCCTTTGGTGCCTCTGATCAAACAAAAAACTCCAGGATTCCAGAGGTTGCAGCCACGGCAATTACAGTGAAATCATAGTCCTATAACTGTGTGGTTTAAAAGGTACTATGGAGGGGCAAAGATTTCCCCATCACCAAAATAAGTAGGTGCCATTTAGTGCTCATAACAATGCACACGTATGGAACTGAATGCTGGAATATAGTCACAGACTACAATCAAGTATGTTTCTTTAGACAAAAAATGACATTGTACATGCAAAAGGGCTTTAATTCTTTTTTCATCAATGGCAGCCCCCTGGTCACAATGCAGCCAGTTTTTGAAACCCACACCCTCTAGATAAGCTGGTAATACAGTGTAGATGGAGTAGGGCTGTTCAGCAGGTTTATTGGACCTGCAGTGTAAGTTATGTAAGAAGCCTGCCCACTGTCTGCTAGGACCTCTGGGTGGGTGTGGGGGTGAGCATGGGCAGTGTGAGATCCAAGGACATACATTAGATGAGAGGACTTGCTCTGCAGCGGGAACAAAGCAAATTGTCTTAGCAGGCACTCTCCTCTTCTGGGAAGCCCCTGGGATGGCATGTGGGTAGGGGTATACTATTCAGAAAAAGAAATGTAAGTGCCTGTTTTATAAACAGATGTTTCCACACATGTTTCCAACATCATGGTTCCTAGAATGAATAAAAATACACAATAGTTCATGAGTTCCCCTGTAGCAGCCCTGGAGAACAGCAACAATTCAAACAGACATTTTCCTCTTTTTTCTTACTGTACAATTTATGTTCAATACAAATTGGACTCCCCAGGCTCTTAATGTGGATGAAATTTATGTCTATAGCCACAGGGGTTTTTTTTCTTTAAAGTAATATCTATTATATTCCAGAGCATATAGAATAGCAATTTCGGGGGCGGGGGAGATAAATGTCTCCCATGAAAGTGAGCAATAATGAAGAAGACAGAAGAATACTTCCAAATGTCCTCTTTCTATCACCATGGACTAATCCTTCGCTCTACATAGTAGTAATTGACTTTGAATGGTATAAATTATAAGCAGGCCATACACTATGCTGCAGGACTAAACAGGGATAGCAATTTTCCCTACACTTGAGGGGAAAAAAAAAGCCAAAGCAACTGGATTTGGAGATGACAGTTCTCCGTGTAGCTGCTGCCTAACAGAGTAGTCTGCTCACAATCCTTAATGTGTATTCATTTGTTTGAGCAAGGGGGCTTGTAATATCACGTTTTACAGCTTGGTAAGGGAACATGCACTCTCAGTGGCCAAACATGAGCATATAAGTACTTGGGCTGTGCTTGCCTGATAACCCTAATATTTTATAGTTCCAACAGGTGGACTTTCTGTTTGCTGTTCCACATCCTTTCTTTTCCTACACCATTCTATCTCAAAGTAATCTGTTTCCTCCATTAGGTTATGTATTTGATTATGAACAAGTTTTAGTAAGTTAATCTAGTTTTATATGTTTTACAAAATAAGACTTAGCTTATTCATTTTCTTTGCCAGGCTCTGGGTGAGTATGGGACTGATGGTTGTTCAGGTTTTGCCCTGCCAATTGATTACTCTGCTTGCTTGGCCTCAGCACCTGGTATTCAGAATTTTGTTTTTGTTTCCCTTCAAATCATTATGACCTATGGTGACCCGAAGGTGACCCTATCATGGGGTTTTCTTGGCAAGATTGTTCAGAGATTTGCCATTGCCTTACTCTCAGACTGAGAGAGTGTAGCTGGCCCAAAGCCACCCAGTGCGTTTCCATGACTGAATGGAATTCAATCTCTGATCTACAGAGTCCTGGTCTAACACCCAAACCACTACCCCATGCTGGCTCTCAATTCAGAATTATAGGGAGTCTTATTATGATTACTCTGTTCAATTATGTTTCCTAGCATTTGACAGACATACCAACATCTGATCAGCCACTGATACCAGCAATTTTTTTCTGTTGTTTTGATCAGGACATGTAATCTCTGAGGTTGCAATGCCCACATTATTCCTCCAGACCCACACCTGACCTTCGTATTGTGCTGCTGAAGTTGTCACCGTACTATTGGATATGCTTCCACCATGGCTACAGCAATCATCCTCCACACAGACACCATAGATTTTCCTTTTAAAAATGAGGGGAGGGAGAGGTTGCAATAGGTACAGAAGCCCATTGTTGTCATCGCTGTAGGCCATAGCCTCCCAAAGACTGGCCAAGAAATGGCCAAAGCGGATACAAATTCCTGTTTCCATTTTCAGCTGTTTTTCTTCATCGAGGATAGAATGTGGATGGGAATGTGTTTCAATGGTATTCACCACTGTTGGAAACTTCAGGAAAGCAGACTGACCAATTTTGGAGGATCATGCACACAACAAGACTTACCTCTGGTTTGCATAGGTCTGCTGCTCCATGAGTTTTTAATAATCTCTCTCTCTCTCTCTCTCTCTCTCTCTCTCTCTCTCTCTCTATCCACAGTGGGCCCTTGGTACACACTAGGTTTGGTTCCAGGACCCCCTGTGGATACCAAAATTCATGTATGCTCCAAATCCCATCATTTACAATGATGTAGTAAAAGGGCATCCCTTATATAAAATGATAAAATCAAAGTTTGCTTTTTGGATTTTTTGACAAGTATTTTCAAGCTCTGGTCAGTTGAATCTGTGGATACAGAATCCATGGATATGGAGGGCCAACTGTGAAGAAAAGGGTCATATGAAGGTTTAGCTAAAGTAATATGAATTCATGTTGTGCAGAGCTATGCTGGCCTGGTGGAATATTAGAATCAGGATATCAGAATGCAATGTCAGAATCCAGAGGAAAAGCACATCAAGAGGAAGAACAGAAAGAAATCAAATGACTGGGGTCAGAAGCTTGTGCTGTGACCTTTTACCTTTCTTTGTCATTTTCAGAATAAATCAGCATCTTTCCAGCTAGTAAAGCTATTGCTTACAGAGGCATAATGTTGAATTTCATGTACTGCAGTGGTTGGAATCAGTAAGTTCTTTCCCACTTGATTTGTGCTAAAACACTGCATTCCTCTATGGGTTGATGTTCACACACATACATTTTGTCTGACATGGTGACAGGTGACATAAACATCCGTTTCATGGGACTCATAGCTCACTCAAATCACTCAGTGATTCAAGCTGAACATGTGAACAGACTCCAGTGTTGTATTGATCATGAAAGTGAACATAAAAGATTTATCTGTGATGCTTACTGTGGAATGGCTTTCATGTATTCAAATCATTGCTTGGATCTGAATTAATCAGAGGCCAGGATCCAATGCTATATTTCCATTGGACCCTATCACTTTCCCCTTCCCTTCTTCAGTACTCCTTCCACTTGTGCACTCTAAAAATCTGCTGGACCACTAGGAGATGGATTTCATAGTAGTTTGCAGTAGGAAGGGGAAAGGAATCAAGTTAAAATTTCATTGTCATTAAGAGATGTATATACAACGCTAGCTTTTGAAGATAAATTCCGAGTTTCCTTTGTTCCCAAAATGTATCAGGTCTAATAATATTCTTTCTCACTGACACAGTATTTACTGGCTTCAAGATATTGAAAGCATCACCTTCCATGAAATCCTGGCCGCTCACTGCATCAGAAGCATGTCTGCCTGGGGCCTTTGGACTGCACAAATTTGTATATAAATGACCTCTGATCCTGAAGGACACTTGCCCAAACTTGGAGCTAGGAAAGTCCCTATCCTGCTTTATGCAGACGATGCCGTTATCCTTTCTTGCTCTAGACCTGGATTGAAACATCTTCTAATGACATTCATAAACTATTGTATGTCCAACAATCTGAAAATTAATGTTGGGAAATCCAAAATCATTGTCTTTGAAAACAAATTCTCCCAATGCCAATGGTCTCTCGAGGGGCACACCTTAGAACAGGTCAAAAACTTTTCATATCTGGGACTGTCATTTCATCACCCTCTGTCATGGAATACTTATAGAGCAGCTGTTCTTCAGAAAGCATCAGTTAGTCAGCTGCAATAACAGGCTTCTTCTTCACTAAAGAAGGCATGCATATATCATCTCCCATTAAAGTGTTTAATGCCAAATCTGCTGCACAACTCTTATATGCTTCTAATATCTAGATGGGGGAGGCGAATAGGCAACAAAGTTCCTAAGAACCCTTCTTCAACTCCACAATTGTGTCCCTAATTCTGCGCTTTTATTAGAAACAGAGGAAGGGCCTCTCTCGTTAAGGGTCTGGTGGTATGCTTTAAAACTCTGGCTGGAAGTCAATGTTTTTAAGGTAGGCTCAGGTTTGCTTGTATATCTGTCCCAGGATGATTATTTAAGTAGCTGGTCCAAGCTTCTTGCCAAAAAAGCAGCTTCAATCGGTCTCTCTTCCTCTCTTCTCTCCAATCTGGGTTTGAATATTGCCCTTAAATCTCTCAAACAAAGACTGTGGGATATAGTTTTTTGCAATCTGCACTCCAGCTCATACATATTGTGCTCTCCTAGTGCAAAGAATGTTTATTACACTGGGCCTTTCAATTAGCTGACTATATAAAGAACCTGTCAGTGGCTAAGGACCACAGATTTTTTTCTCTTAGACCAGATGTAACATTTTTTCTATTGAATTACTTCAAGGCAGATTTGCTGGGGTCCCATATCTAGAAAGATGGTGCCCTTGCAATAATATGGAAGTTGAGCTGATGAAGTACATTCTTTTGCCCTGTAGCTATTATAATCAGGCCTGTCAGTATATAATTACTCCCTTATTGAGTAAATTTCCTGGAAGTTCACACCAATTTTATATCAGGTTTCTGTTGGAAGGTAAGTCCCCAAATGTCACCCTGACTGTTACTAAACTTCTCACAGAGATGGCCAGGATTAGAGCTCATTGTGTATTAGATAAAAGTTGATTGTAATTGTTTTACTGTTTTGATTTTTCCTTTGGATGTTTTGCTTGAGTTCTTTTTTGTTGGATCTGTGGATCGCAATAAATGGATGATGATGGTGGTGGTGGTGGTAGTGGTGGTGACTGCACAAGTTCCTTCCTGGAGAGGTTCAGAGAGCTTTATCTTTCTTATACATCAACCAAGCTCCTGTGACTTTTTCATTATGCTGAGCTTTTGCAGCGATAAAGTTCTTTGTTTCACTCATTTTGTTTAATGAATTAGTTTTATAGTACAAATTTTATTTTAGTTCTTGGATTAGTTTCTACTGTAACTTAAAACTGTTCTACTGTGTTTTTATGCATTTTATGACATGTTTCTGGCAAGCTGTTTTGAGTCTATTTTATAAAGAAAAGTGTGACATATGTTTTTAAATAAACCTAATAAATCCAAAGATCTTATCCTAGCCAATACATAATTTAGGAAACATTGGGCAGAATCCAGCCACAATTAACGCTATTTCTGTTCCATTCATTTCACTGCAAGAGGGTTTTACTTCCCTAGACCATCACAGTGAATATAGATTTTGTTTTAGATTTCAAGAAATGCTGCCAAATTATCAGCTTTCTTATTTTTTCATAAAGCAAAACATTTTAATAACTTCTTCTGCCAAGCTACCTGCTGAGGTGAATCATATTGAACTATCTTCTGTGCTTTGCAACAGCCCTGTGATATGTTATTTTATTTATTATCTAATCAAGAATTTTGTGGACTATATTCTTTTAATCCAAGCACATTTCTCCCCTGTCTCTTACTTATGCTGCCAGAAACCTGGAGTATGGTATAAAAACTTTCACTACCAGATTTAGTATACTTCTTCTACAGTGACTGATTTTTAATATAAATGGATATGGCTTGCTTTCTCTGGCTTTAAAATGTTCCCAAAGATTATTGCATTACTAAAATATTGCTATTTGTTATATATGCTGGCATATTTCTTTTTCTCAGTTCTGGAACATGGGTGTCTCACAGCAAAAAGTAAAGGGAGTGTGAGTTTTTGACTGACACAGGTGTTCATATTTGGAGTCTCAGCAGATATCAACAAAATCAAACAAAAAACAACACAGCTTCTATTCAGAGCTTCAATCAGAAGCCCAAATGATGGAAGCAAATGAGGAGGCTGGGCAGATGGTCTAGAAATGATAGCAAAACTTGACTAGGGTCCATAAATGTTGAGACCAGAAATTAAACTGACAAGGATGGAAACAGAACATAGAAAATTCAATGAGATTTTTTGGCAAGGTATGACAAGGATCAGAACTTGGAAAATTATTTTAAAAGTGGTTAATTTCAGTTATCATTGAGAGCCAGCATGGTGTAGTGATTTGAATGTTGGACTACAATCCTGGAGGCCAGAGTTTGATTCTCCAGCTCAGCCTTGGAAACCCACTAGATGAACTTGGATGCATCACACAAAAACAGTTATCATGCCAATCCCAGAACAGTCAGTAGATGTGTTAATAGGCCATATGTATCCACACTTTGATATGGTTTAATTGGCAACATATCTAATTGGCATTAATACAAATTATACATTGGTATGCCAGCAAGGTCACACTGGCTAAGAGGAAAAGCTGGCTGAACATGTGCATTGCAAACTAGATCAGAAAAGACCTCAAGGCATAGCCAGGTTATAGTCAGGAAATAATCATGGAAATTCCAGCAATGACGAATTTACAGTTAGCCTTCAAAAACTCAACTTTTAGAGATAATAGCATCTGCAATGTTCTCACAGGACAGCTGATTGTCTTAGTTCCTCGTCCTCTGACCACCTGACTTCCCTTTTGCCCTGTGCCTCTCCAAGCAACCAAGGAGCTATCACAATTCTCATTAGCCTTTTTGTCACCTAACACTATAATCATTAGCTCATTCTGGTCACCACTGTCTACCCTCTGGACTCCATTGTTTCCTCTGCCAGAGAACCATTAACACTTTCACCCTCGAGGTAGAAATACATTATGTAAACCTCAGTTTTGGGCTAGCCAACACACAGTATACTGGTTGCTGGGTGGTTGCTCTGCCACTCTGATTCCCATTTGTGGACTGTCCTTGGACTCCTAGTTTAAGCCACATCACTCTTCATCTCTCTATTGGATTGGTAAGTATCACCCATTTCGTCCTTAATTCTTGCTGTTCAAAGTTTTCCTCCCTTTCCCTTCAGTTAGCTTTGTGTAATTGTGAGGCTGTGTGGATCTTGTGCATGTGTGATTAGAGCTGGTAAGGTGGAAGGTAGAAATAAAACCACTTTAGAAGTAGATAGACTAAATCAACGAAGCAAAGGCTCTGTTTGCAATGCCTGAGCAGGGCTGTTGGTAATGGATTATCATGCAAGTCTCTCATTTGTAGGGTTGTCATAAGTCAAAGTCAATGTGATGGCAATTAACAGCAACAGCATCAACCACAATAGATTCCCTTTTGTACTTCTGTGAAATTCATCCTCTAACCCCACTTTTCCTATTAAGCTTCTGACACAAGTCCACATCCTACAACTAACCTTGAGAATCATAAATGTGATGATGATTACTACCCTAGCCTCCTTTTCCCCCCTCCTTAATCAGTTGTCTGTAGTAATGTGAAACCTTGGGGGGCAAAAAAACTGAAAAATTCAAGAAAAAAAACTTTTTTTCTAATTTTTTTCCTGAAGCTTTTCCCCCCTGCAAAATTAGGAAAAATGGCTTTGTGGATATTTTCTTTTTAGAATGAATAAAATTTAGAATTGAGTAACATTTTGAGAGAAGATGTTCATGTATTTACTGCCCCAAAATCATTTCTAAAAACCACGGAAGAGAAAGTTTTTTTTTTTTTAAAATGTTAGGCTATGGCAGATCACTGTAAGAGCTAAACACTCAAGGGCCTACAAGAAGATAGGTGCATCTGTGATTTTGCTTTCTTCTCGATTGTCAAGTTCTCTCAAAATCTCAAATGCTTTTCATCACCTTATGAATAAATCTGAGTCCTAAAAGAATCCATGTCTAATTTAACAATAGCGATATGCTGAACTGTGGGTTCCTATTGTGCGTCTGTTTATTTCTACCCATATTAAAATGTTTAACACTCCGTTTGTTTTCTATTGAATTTTGCATAGATATTGTGCACAGTCTGAATATATATTTTGGCTTTATGATGGTGAGTCAAGCGCACTATACCTGTTAATACTGTAATTCCCGTGGCATTATTGGGAATAAAATATTGTACATAATAATTTTTTGTACAACAGTTGGAACACTGAGGCCATTTCCCCACGATGTGGCTATAACGCTACAGCAGTGGGTTGTCACCAGTCTAGGAGCTGTGCTACCGAACGACATTGTCACCATGCAGCTGTTATTCTGTCCCCATGCATTGCGAAGTGCCTTACACTGTTTCCAGAAAAAAATCTGCTAAGTGCCTCCTTTGGTGTGTCAATCCTGTCAGCCGGCTCTGTGCGGTACTGTAATAGCATTTGATAGCATTTCCTATTATCACGGATCCAGCAGTGGGTGAAGCGTGGGCATGCCCAGCTTGTCCCTCCTTCCCTGACTCCCATGGCATGGTAACTTCAAAATCTATCATCTCTCTGTGTTTATTTTAAAGTTCTCCTTTGTGTTAAAACTTTTCATTTTTTTTAAAATACATTTTTAAGCATTGTGGCACGAAAATGCAATAGGGTACTGGCTTGTGGTACAGTTACAACAGTGTTGTGCTAGTATGCTTTCAAAGAAAAAAAAGCCTGGTTTGGGCAATGGGGTGGGGTGAAGGTGGGGAAAGGTAGTGGCCAAGGATGCTGTAGTGCGGAAGGAACACCAGTGGTAATACCACTGCTCATCTGCTGAAGGCAGAAGGGTGTGGAAAACAGTGTTCCTAACCTGGTACCATAGCACAAGTGGCAATGCCAGGACTGTAACAGTACAACATGCTAATGGCGTCTAGTGTGGAAATGGTCTGAGTGTTTAACTATGTATTGCATTGCTCGTGGCTTTGTGTGATTGGTGGATAATCCCTTTGTATTCAACTATATATCTGCTAAGAATTTATAAAAGTTAATTTTTGTGCCTATAACTTTCAGAAATCAACAACCACTACAATCTGGGAGCTGTAGTGTAAAACAAAACATTTGTAAACTCTGGTTTGCATGCTAATTCAGGGTAGTTACCTCTTTTTTCCTCTTCTAGATCATAGCTATAGCAACAGCAGTTTCATTTCTATACCGCTTATCAGTGCTAAGCACTCCCTAAGTGGTTTAGATCATGCTGGGAACAGCCTAGGGGGAAAATAATTTTGTTGGTTCAGTTTTTAAAAAAATATAATTTATTTATCTATAAATTCAATGGAAAGCTCTTGAGATTAAAAAATGTTGATTGTGAGAGAAAGTGAAACGTGACAGATTCATCCATCCCCCCCCCCCGTGGTCTACATACAAGGGTCATGGGGTGCTTGAATCTAGCAGGCTCCTTTCCCTGATTTACCAGCAGGCCCCAGGGGACAGAGTGAAGGCTTACAGTGTGGTGGCAGCCAGAGGGGCTGAACTGTAGAACAATGTGGCTGAAGAAATGGTGCCAGGCAGTGGAGTCAGGAGTAATGGCAGGGAATTCAAAAGGGGTCTGGAAGAAGAAGGAAGGGAGAAAGAAGGTGATCAGGAGGAAGGTAGCTAGTAAGGTAAGTGTGAAGCAGAGCAAAGAGAGTGTGTGAGAAGACAGACATGGAAGGAAGAAAGTGGTGTGAGAAATGGAGAACAGAGGCAAGATGGGGGCAGAGGCTGGGAGAGTTGGACAGTGAAAGACGGGACCAGAGAAGTCTGGCACTGGCGGACAGAGTGAACATAAGAATGGAAGAGGAATGGGTGGCAGGACAGGTGCCAAGAACACGGCAAAAAAAGCAATAGCAGAGAAGGTGAAATGGAGGGATGGAAAGACAGTTGAAAAAGCTGGGCTGCAGTGGGAGAAGATGGAGGGGAGAAGCCACTCCACTTGGAGGAAGGCAAGCCCATGAGTTGGCGAGGCCACAAAGGGTGAGTGCCCTAGAAGAAGGAAGAGTGGAAAGAGCTACGTAGATGTGTGGGAAATGCTTTAAGTTAAGTGAGAAGGTTGAGGAGGAGATGGAAAAGAGTCACATCCCTAAGTAGGCTGAGAAGAGGGCTGAAACGTTAGGTGGCCTGAGGAGATGGGACTGCCTTATTATTTGTTTTGAATTTCTAACTCAAATTTACTCTGACTGGTGGTCTTCTTTATTTTGAGTATTAGCTGGCAAGGCACAACAATTCTGTGACAATAAAGTATAATTGGTGTCAAGAGTCTATCTACAAGGAATGTGTCATGAGCCAGGTTGCGCGTGCTGCTGATTCAGACTTGGACTTCGATTTAGACTTTGACTCCCAGCCGGGGGAGGATTGTTTGGAGGGGTCTTCGGGAGAGGGGGCTCCTTCAGAGGCTATGGAGGAGTCTGCCAGCAACCCCACAGCTGTCCCAGGCACGGATCCCGAGCCAGTACCTGCAGCAGATGTTTGTGCTCCAGAGGCACAGGCTAGTGCTTCTGACCCGACAGAGGCTGGTGTTTCTGACTCCAGCCCGGAGTCTGCAGCAGACCCTCCCCCCACGTTCCTCCAGAGGTGGCTGGAGAAGGGGACGGTTCGGAGGTCTCAGCGGCTGCAGGAGAAGCGTCTGATGAATTGGCCCTGAAGTCTTGAGGGGCTCCAGCTGTGAGCTGGGCCAAAGGACATTTGATCAGCCCCAGCTGGGCTAAAGACTGTGTATTTAAGGCAGACATTGTTGGAATTGGGCACAGGGCAACAACCGTCTACCAACCGGGAATTTGCGTCCTGTGTCATGGGCTTTCTGTTCCAGGCTAAACCTTGCTGTTTGAGTTTGCTGCCCCTGGGACTTGAATGGTTGTTTTGGTGACATAACTCTTCCTTTATTTATTACTAAAGCCATAAACTCAGGTCCTGCCTCTGTGTCTGCTTGCCGCCGCTTGACATTGACAGAATGGATCTGCACACCCCAGCCCCTTTAATGGGATGACGGGGGGGTACACCTACTTACTGTATCGCTTCTGTAAGTCTTCATAGTAGTTTCACCCAACTTAAAAAAAATAATATGATCTGCTGAGTTTGTTTGTTTGTTTTAAATGGAGTAAGCAAGTCAAGGTGACATTATTACAGGCAGTGGAACTTTGAGGCTTATAATGGCAGGGTTGTTGGTATGGATGAAAATAAAAAGGGGGAAAAACTTATAGTGACTCTTTTTAAGGGCCATTTTAATTTCACAATATTTGGATGTGTTAGATACAATTCCTTGTATTCCCAAACACACTGTGCTGTCCCTTATTTGAGCCAATATGTTGTTCAAGCCCATGAATTTTCTTCACCAGAGCAGGGTCACTGTAATATGAAATCACTGACAACCTACTATGGGAAAGAAATCATCATTCTGTCACTAGCAAAGTGGCCTTCAGTTCCTGAATTATAGTCCCTGCTCTCTCAGAAAAAGAGAACGATTGATTCCCCTTCTTTATTTACATAGAGAAGGAGTGCCAATAAATATAGCCCAGATTGCTTCACTTGCTGTACAGTAGTGGTTCTCAACCTGTGGATCCCCAGATGTTTGTGGACTTCAGGTCCTAGAAGCCCCAGCCACTATGGTCAATTCTGTGTACACATACACAGAAGGCAAGAAATTATCTATGAGCAGATAATCTTACCTTTCCTCTGCTCTCTCCCCTTCATCTCCAAACCCTGTTCTGGAAGACTGGGAAAGCCATTTCCAAACTATGCTGAGGGCTGAAGGACAAAGCCTGGATTTAATCCCATGGTGTTCCAGTGAAACAGGACATATTTCCCTCTTCTTTGTAGATACTTATTGTCAGGAAATGAATTCACACACACAAATATAACAGTGCATAAACACTATTTATTAGGAGCATGATACATAGTACAGGACTTCAGTGAGTGAACTGGAGGAAATTAGCAAAATTCAAAACATATAAGACAAAGAGTTTCTCATCCTGCCCGCAAGAGGCCTTGAAGTTCTGGTTTAGCCTGGCAGCGATTATCACTACATTCCTAGCTTTGTTTATCTAATGGTCTCTGGTTCTCATACCTTGTTACAAGCAAGCCGCTACTTAACTCCTACTACATGTCCCATAACTAAAATATGGAGGGCTACCTGACACTTATAGTATTTATTTTTATTTCTGGGAGCAGTCATGTTTAGTCTGATGAGGTAAAAATCAACAGAGAATCTTGAAGATGAACAAATATCTTATGAAGTCAGCTGGGCTTATGGAAGCTTATGCCAAATATAATTTGGAAGTCTTTCAGATGCTCTTTGGGTTCTTTTTTCCGACCGACAGTTTACTAAAAGTAGCAGATCTAACATTTAATGGCCACGGAACTGTCACAACCACTTTGGAATATACCTTCCCTAAGAACAGCCTATGAAATTCATGGGGTCGCGAAAAGCCAATAGGCAACTTGAAGGCAAATGTCTGTGTGTGCACACATACACCCACTTAGCCATCTAGGGAACAAAAAGGAATTCTGTAGGCAGTCTTGCCCAATATAGGAGTATATAAAATATATGACAATATAGATTGATACTTTTAACATAGGGGTGGGAATCATGCGGCTTGTTCATTGCATATAGCCCTCCCTGGTGGGATTCTACATATACTTTAGGGTCTTCAAAATCCCAAATAAACCCCCTGAAAGTGCTGAGATCATTTTTTTAAAGAAATGGACAAAGAAATATTTTTTTTCAAAAACTACTTAAGGGGATTTAGTCTTTTCACTTCATTTGAGGAGGGTAATCATTATGTAGCGGAAAATCCCTCCCCTCAAATCACTCAGAAGTGGCAAGTGCCTTCTAGTTCATGGAACATCACTTCTGGTTCCTATAAAATGGTGACAGTGTGGCACACTAAGGGTCAGGAGGAGATGAAAATGGCCTCTGTCCCTCGGTGGATGCCCAACCCTGGCTCAAGTTGGCCTCTGCCTGGATGACAAGCCAAGACATCAGCCTTTGGCAAATATACTTATTTATTTGTTATATTTATATTCTACCTTAAATCAAGTTCAAGGCAGCATATGGTACTCTCCTTGTCCACATTGTGACCTCACAGCAACATCCTTGTGAGATAGGTCAGACTGAGAGAGAATAAGCTGACCACTAAGTCAGTTTTTGTGGTCATTGCAGGACCAGAGAAAAATGTACAGAAAATATCAGAATATGTCATCCTCACTGTTCTTTAATCACTACAATGGGTACAGGATTCTTTGATTCACATCTGAGCAACAGAAGAAGGCAGAAGCCCAAATGTGTCTGTGTTTCATTTGATGAACCAAAATAAATACAAATATTAAAACACTTTCTGAATCAACAACTGCTTGGAGTCAGAACGCTGCTGCTACAACTTGTGCGGGGCTAGTTTCCTAGTTTCTAGGAAACAGGAAGACTCACAGCCTATCATACACCTTATGCTATTACATCTGCTTGTGGTGCTGTCAAATATTGCTGCACTATTTGCATTATGCTGAGGGGAGTTTTGGGGTAGGGGTAGGGGAAAGACTGAAAGAGATTTGACACTCCAACAGTACTTCATCTATGTGGAACAGTCACATTTCAAGTTTAAGGCAGGGCTGTGAGACAGAATACAACAAAACTAAACTAAACATTTTAACTGTCAGGCAGAATAAATTAAACACATCTATGGCTAATTAAAAAGCAGCAGGAATCCTTTTACTCCAAATCACATTAGCCTCTAAAGCAGTACACAGATTTTAGGAGGAGAGGTCAGTTCTAGAATCATTCTTGAAATGAAATACTTTGCTTTAATGTGTCATCCTTCTAAAAGTTCTCTCAGACACTTCAGCATTATTGGCCACATATTGCAAATGGGGATGACTAGGGCTAAGGATGGTTGAGAAATACAGTCCTTCCTTCAAGGGTTTGATCTTAGTGAATTTGATTATTCATGAGTGTGCATGCTCCCTGCTATTCTCCTCCTCCCATTGCCATGCATTTTGCCCCAAGGCAAGCTCTCTGAGGCAAAACAGAAAGAAATGGGGAGGGAAAGGCTCCAAAGAGCTTTCCTTTCCTCCTTCAGAGTTTCTCTCCTCCCCTTCCCATGCATTTTGCTCCAGTGCGGAGAACGTGTGCTGAGGCAAAATGGAACAAAATGGATGAGGGGGAACCCTCCCAAGAGGATTCCTTTTCTCCTCTGGAGTTTCTCCCCTCCCCTTCCCATGTATTTTGCTCCAGCATGGAGAACTCCCACCAAGGCAAAACAGAAGGGAATGGGGTGGTGGTAGCGAAAAGCTCCCAAGAGCCTTCCTTTCCTCCTTCAGAATTTCTCCCCTTACCTTTCCACGTGTTTTCTCCATGCTGGACATTTTGCATGGGAAGGGGAAAAGGAAGGGTGAGCCCCAGCAGGGAGCAGATGAGGGAGTTATTTGTGACTGTTCCACTTTTGTGAGGGTTCTATGCCGCGAACCCTTGTGAATGTGGAGGGAGGACTGTATGGGGAAAACAGCTTTGGCACAGAAAGGAAAGTTCTTCTAACTTTTAGCTCTGGATTGAATTCAATTGTTCTCCATTACCTGTTCTCCATTAATGATGTTTTACTTTTCAAAACAAAACACCTCCTGTTGTTATGTGCCTTCAAGTCAAAGCTGACTTATGCTAACTCTCTCCTAAGGGTTTCCTCACCACAGTAAGATGTGTGAAATGCACATGCATCTGCCATCTCTCCAAATGCAAAAAATCAGCAAAATTGTTGCTGTGGCACCAGAATACCACATTTCTCCAGCATTCTCTTTCTGTGCATTTCTTCCCTGGTTTTATCTCTCAGAGAAAGGCTCTTCATGTTCCAACTAAGTAGGACAGTTTACTTGAGATACTTTAGAACATCCAGATATGTCTTGTTTTTACTGTAACTATTTCTTTTCCTTTCTCTTATTCCATACAGTCATTCATAGCCAAACATCCTACAGTATGTTCTAGATTCTTAACATTGGGCTGCAAACAGGAATATGCAATAAATTTCACTGAATTCAATGAGACTCTTTTTTGAGCAAATCATCTTAGGTTTCCATTGTTAACCAACATTTAGGCCATTTCCACACAATATCACTATAGAGCAACAGCAATGGGTTGTTTCTGGTCCAGGAGTCATGCTAGCACACAATGTCGACACTATCCAGCTGCTACCCCATCCCCAAGCACTGCCAAACTGCTGTATTCTATTTACAGAAAAAATCCATTAAGAGCCTCCTTCAGCACTTCAATCCCATCAGCCGGCTCAGTGTGGTACCATAAGAAAACTTGATAGCCCCTCCTGTCCTCCCGGATCCAGGAGTGGGCAAGGTGTGGGCATGCCCAGCTTGTTCCTCCCTCAGCTACTCCCATGGCATGGTAACTTTAAAATCTATCACCTCTTCATGTTATTTTAAATTTCTCCTTTGAGTTAAAATTGTGTATTTTTTAAAAATACATTTTTAAGTATTATAACACAAAAGTTCAAAAGTGTACTGGTGTGTCATGCTGTTACAACATTGCTGTGCTAGTATGGCTTCCAAAAAAAAAAAGAAACACAAAAAACCCGCCCCAATCAGGGGTGGTGGGGCAGGGTGAAGGCAAAGCAAGGGAGTAGCCAAGGATTCTAAAATATGGGAGGAACATCAGTGGCAAAACTGTTACTTATCTGTTTAAGGTGGAAGGGTGCGGAAAACAACGCTCCTAACCCCAACAGCATAGTGCAGATGGCAATGCCAGGATTATAACGGTACAACGCACTAATGGCATATAGTGCGGAAACGGCCTTAGTTACACTGGATTAATTTGTTACATTTAGATTTCACACTTCATCCAATAGATGCAAAGTGTAGCACACACACTCTCCCCCTCTCCATTTCACCATCACACAACCTGTGAGGCAGCTCGGACTGAGAAAGCGTCTCATGGTTAGAATCTGAATGCTCCCAAGACCTAGTCCAGCATTGTAACTGTCACGCCTCACTGTTTCCTTCTTTCAATCCCATGTTACAGATTAGACCCATAATCTTCTATGAAAGATTCTTAAACCAGTCACATAAAGCATCAGGTTTACTGTCATTGTGATGCTTGAGAATCAATCATATCAGCTGGTCACAATGCTATCTGGAGATGGCTACAGTACTAACCTTATACTATGCCAGCAGAAACACCTCCTTAATTTTTTCCCTCATTTGGCAGGAAAAGGAAAGGAAAAAAGAAGCCAACATTAATCTGCATGGGAGAAGAGGTTCATGCTATGCTTGCAAAGCTTCCTTTAGATATATGTATAAAAAAGTGAGGCTACAACCCTTACACACTCAATACATTTTTGGATATACAACTTCCTTGTAACTTAAGCCAGGATACTAATTAAGTGATTTCTTAGGGTGCAAATCATTTTGGGAAAACACATGAATATGGTGATGCGCAGCCACGTTTCCATAAAAGCTGTTCCACAGGCATTTATACATTAAATTGATAGAGCCATTTAAGCAAATGTCACATTGGGCATGACTGCCCTTCCAAACAGCAGCTACATCAATACAAGATTATGATGACAAGGCAGCTGATCTGCTCTCTGATCGATGCGGGACCTGAGCGCAATTCCAAAAATTTGCTCAAAATTGGCCGTGCCTAAGAAATGATGAGCATCTAGGGATGTTATGGTTCTGACTACTAATGTTGTACCCTATCAAAGTTATTTGGGAATTGGCTCAAGGTCTTCAGCTGGCAAATAGATCAGCATATTATACTTGCCAATAACAAAGTACTCAGAAGAGGGAGAAAAAAACACATTTCCCTTTCTTCACTATAAAAAAAAAATCAAAGCTTCCAAGGTCTGACTCATGTGGCAAACAATGCTAAGAAATTAAGAAGTATTCTTATACTTGGATATCTTCAGATTGTATTTTAAATGTGTTCTTCTTTCTTTTCTCTTATTTAAAAAAAGCCCACAAAATTCAGTGGGTTTGATCTGAGTCACCACTTGTAGGCTAGCCAGTGCGAGGGGCTCAGGGCAGACATAACAGATATTCTCAAATTTTCTTGTTTACATGAAAGTGTGTCATGACACATTGAGATACCTAACCTCAGCCTTAGCCTGTCAATCTCCAGAAACTTTTTTGGGGAAAGGGACATTTCAGAACTTTCTATTACAATTTCACAAAGGAGTTTTTATACAACAAGAATATTTATGTACATGGAACACACTGTTTTGTACAAAGAGCATGGCTTTGAACAACATGATTTTTATATACAAAATGTTTGGGGGATTTTTACACACAAACCATGATTTATTTATTTTTTTTAAAAAAAGTTCTAAAGTTTGCACAAAAACTCAGTGGTGCAAAAATTTTCAGACTTTTTCATTCTTGCTTGTAAGAATGAAATAAGGGAAGAGTTACATTCCCAATCACATCCCTTCATGCCAGAGCTCACCCCATTCAGTAGAGAACTGTGTGCCTAGAGATACTAGAAAAATATTCTGGCTGAGACTTCTAAATGCCCCTCCCTAAACCATAAGTCCCAGGATTGGCATGGCAATCGAAGGGGAATTGTAGCATAGTGTAGTGTCAAAGGCGCCTGATGTTGTGGACAGCATGTCATTCCTCACCAGAGGCTATTCAGGCAAGGCTGAGGTGTTTTGTAGTCAAAAAGCAACTGGAGAGTCACATGCTGGAATTCTTGTTGGAATTTGAACAAATTCCTCAAACATCCCTAGTATCATGATGTTACATATTGCTTGCTGTCATCGAGTTAAAAATACAACAAAACAGAAGACAGATGCAACTGTATTTTCTGTTCCTTACAGCACAACCCAATTAGAACAAATATTGGGGGAAATGAAATAATTTGCTCTCTCTGAAGACAGATGTGATTGGCTGACTATGGAAGGATGTGATATTAATAAACAAAAACAAAATTCCTGCATTTTTTAAATTTAAAAATACATATTTTCCTCAATATCTAGCATTTTCTCCTCTTTTTTTTTTGGAAATTACATTTTGATAATTAAAAACTACCATTATTCTGTATAACAAAGGAAGTGTCACCAGTCAGGACAATGACTCAGAGGGATCATCCCTATCTCCACAACACAACAGTGGACACCAGATCAATATACAACATAATAACTCTCAGAGTTATAAAAAGAAGAACTCCACATGGACTCCTCCTGATGGTCAGTGCATAGAATTAGATTTCTACATAGAATGCTTCTGCTGCCATGCCCAGACAGAAATAATCAATGAGAGACACAATTTACCACACAATCTCAGCCACAAGAAACAAGATGCTTATACGTGGTCTCAGGAACAATGCTAATTCTGTCATCAGAGAGGCTGACAAAGGAGGAGCTGTAGTCATCATGGACAAATCTGACTACATACAGGAGGCTATGAGGCAACTATCCAATGTTACATTTTACAAAATCCTCTCTAATGATCCCATAGATGAATACTAGAAGGAATTACAGACTACTCAGGGAATTTCCCATGAAGGTGCAGCACCAAATCTGAATTGACACACCCGAGGAGCCTTGATTGGATACTTTCTATCTATTACTCAAAATACATATACAGGGCAACCCTGGATGGCCCATCATCTCAAGTACTAGAACACTCACGGTTGGTGCCTCTGGATATAGGGACAATATCCTTAGACCAAATGTCACCAGCACTCCCAGCTATGTGAAGGACACTACTGACTTCTTGCAGAAATTACAGTGCTTCCACAAACTCCCAAGAAACACCATCTTAGCCAATATAGATGTGGAATCCCTATATACCAACATCCCATATGAGGATGAACTACAAGCTGTCAAGAGCATCATGCCAGATGGGACCTCAGCTGACCTAGCCACCAAGATCTGCAACTTCGTTATCACACACAACTTCTTTGTTTTTAGTAATAATATATACCTTCAAGTTAACGGTACTATCATGACAACATATATGGTACCACAATATGCCAACATCATCTTGGCTGACAATGCTTTCTTAACTCCTGGACCCAAAAATATCTGCTCTTCCTAAGGTACCTTCATAATTTGGACTCGTGGAGAGGACTCATTCAAGAAATTCCACCAGAATTTCAACAACTTATCATCAATCTCAGTCTAGAACTATCAACAGAACAAGTTCACTTTCTGGACAACATTGTATAGCTATAGAATGAACATCTTTGCACCACACTGTATTGCAAACCCGCTACAGTTTCTTCCCTGAGCACACTAGCAACTTTACAGTGTATCACCAAGCCCTCTTGAGTAATTGCTTCTGCTTACACCCACAAGATAAGGAGGCCAAACTGATGGAATTACAACAGGCATTCCTTAAACTACGGTACACACCATATGAAACTTAAAAAGCAAATCAACAAGACTAGACCTTGTACCCAGAGCTAATCTATTACAGAACAGACTGAACACAGGAAATGGGAGAATCCCACTAATGGTCACATACAGCTTCCAACTGAGACCACTCAGACAATGAACTACAACCTATTCTGGACAACAGTGCTGCACTCTCAAGGGCTCTTGTTGGCATGCCTATAGACAGCCTCCCAGTCCCAAACAGTTACTTAGGCTACAGGAGGACACACAACATGGATGGACAGAACTTTCAAGACTGTGCCACAAACCTGGGTGCCAAATCTGCCTACACATTTACTCAGGAAATATCATCACAAGACCTAACAAGACCTAACCACATCACCCACAATCACTTGCTTATTCTCTAATATGATATATGCCATTTGCTGTCAAAAATGCCCTTCAGCAGTCTACAGTGGGAAAATAGGGATACCTGTACCCAAGGATAAATGGACATAAATCAGACACTATGAATAGAAATACACAAAAACCAGTTGCAGAACACTTCAGTCTTCCTGGGCATCCCATCATGAACTTCAGAATAGCAGTACTACCACTAAAACTACAAAGTAAGACTGGTGAGAAAAAAAGCAGAATTTGAATATAACCCCCAACTCCAACCCACTCACAGTGGGTTGAACAGAGACAACAGTTTCATGGCACACTACATATATTATAACACTAGTTAATATTCCAGCTTCACGAGGGCTCCATTGGTCAGTTTATTACTTCTCCTGTCTGGTACCCTGCCAGCAACATATTACAGTTCAGTAACTCCCTTCACCATTCATATTGTCATCTATTCACGTTGATTTTAGGCAACATCTTTCCTCCTGCTTTATCCCTCAATAACCATGATTAAAACTGAACTTGTCACTTCATCACCATACCCACACGTTCTGCATTTCTATTGCTATTCACACATACAGCCTGCTCATAGAAGTCTGTTCCTAGATACTGTACTCCAAGCATCTGATAAGGCATACTTAAATCTTATGAAAGCTTACACTACCACCCTTTTTCCTCTCAGTTAGTCTCAGAGATGTCATAAGATCCCTTTGCATGCTGATCCAGACTAACATGGTGATGTCTTTGCATGATGTGAACTAGTTTAGAATGGCTGAACCAGAAGTGAGCTGCAGCATTTTAAAACACAATAATACCAGTGTACTGAAAGTGCAATGGAACCGCATTTTATGATTCAACCCTGGAGTTAGACACAGAGTCCACCATTGTGATGTCCACTAAAACACACCAGCCTGCCAATTAGCCTGTGATCACCTAGGTTAGGCTGGATTAACCACAGCTGCAGCAGCCAAAGCTATTGCCAGCCTCAAAAGGAAAATCAGGAATCCCCTGAAATGATAGCATGTCTAACTATGTAGAAGCCAGCCAGCTACATGTACACAACCAGACTAGCCAACTGCACTTAAGGCCAAGGCAACTTTTTAAAAACCCTCACTAAGTAATTGGGAAGGCTGCACAAACTGAGTAGACCCCTTCCAATAAAATCCTCCTCACCATTGCAGCCTAGAATGGGAGAAACCTTCTTTGCAGTTATGGGAAAAGGGAGAGGAGGTGGCACCATTACGAATACTATTAGGGACTATTATGAATGTATAGCTTTAATTTTTTTTCTGGTCATTGATGACATTTAGTCTTTAATTCTTTGTTTTTATATAAGAGAAAATGTGTCTAGTATTATTCTGCCCCAAGACAGCAAGAGAAACTGTAAGAGAACACTGGTTCTTTCTTGCTATAGAGTTTGAGGAAAACAAGTTTTATTAAGAGTTGTATAAAAATGATGACCATGTAATTAAAAAAAATGTATAAATGTTGTTTGAAACTAGAGACAGAGGATGAGACTATCAACAAGTATATGATAAGGCAAGCCCAAAAGTTTGGGCGCCACATACAACTGGAGAAAGTGGGAAAATACGGTCTTAAAACAGTATTTACTTTATGTCAGTGGTTCTCAACCTGTGGGTCCCCAGATGTTTGTGGACTTCAGCTCCCAGAAGCCCCAGCCACTATGGTCAATGCTCAGGGCTTCTGGGAGCGGAAGTCCAAGACATCTGGGGACCCACAGGTTGAGAACCACTGCTTTATGTAGTAATCTAAATGAAAATATATTTAGGATGATGTATATAGATGGTATTTAACCCCAAGTAAGATCTCTAAGGACATTTCCACACTGCACTGTTTTAGTGCTATTATTCCACCTTCAACATCCTGTGGAGCTCTGGGGTTTGTCGTTTACGGAGGCCAAAGAGCTCTCTGGCTGAGAATTCTAAACGCCCCTCCCTAAACTGCAAGCCCCAGGATTCCACGGGATGTTGAAAGGGGAATAACAGCACCAAAACAGTATAGGGCAGAAATGGCCTAAGAACGTTCCAAACCATGGCTGGACATGTCAAGACAAGGAAGGCTCCTTCTTTCATGTGTGGTGGACTTGTAAAAAGACAAAAAGTTCTTGGTCTAAGTTTTACATTCAAAAAAATTTAAAGGTAGGTTTTGTAATGTCTCCAGAAATGTTTTCCTGGACATTATGGATAAGGCTTTGGGTAGTAAATATGGACTTTTCCTTTATTATATGATAACAGCTGCCAGAATATCGTTTGCTCAAACCTGGAAAAGGGCTGAAGCACCAATGACAAAAGAGTGGATTGTTAAGGCTGCTGAGCTATTCCAAACAGCCAAACAGACACGGGTTTTAAAGGATAAGCAAGTTGAAGATTTTTGGAAAAATTCAAAACCATTTATGGATGTTTTGAGCAGTAAGAAATCAAATAATGCAAAAAATTGTAGATACAGTTATTCCTGGTTTTCTTAGGTGGATCTGTAATGGTAGAACAATATTTTTGTGTCTTTTCTTATTTTCTCTTTCTCATTAAAGCCTGGCAGGAGGGGTCAGAGCCCTTTTGCGTTTTAGTAAACTAGTGGTGTTTTAGTGAGTTAGTGTTTAGTGGGTTTTTTTCTTTATTGTTGTAGGATGATGTTTTAATTTTAGTTTATGTTAAAAATGGTAGTCGGTGTTTATGTTATTTTGCATAAAAATGGATAAATAAATATATATTTAAAAAAGAGTTCTCTCTCTTGCTCACAAGTGGCTAACTCTGTATATCTCCAGATTATTTTTCTCTGCCTGTTTTCTAATATCCATAACCTTTCCCTCTTTTCATTCTTGCTTTCTTCTTATCACTGGTAATGGGTCTTGAGAGCAATGGAAGCATGTGAATTATAAGGTTGTTGTTTTTTTATCTGTTTGTTTCCTGAAATGACCCCAAGGGTCTGTGCATCATTTTATCTTCACAACAACCTTGTGAAATGGACGTCTAAGAGAAGAGTGACTGATTCAGCATTATCCACTGAATTTCATGGCTGAGCAGCGACTAGAATCTGCATCTCTCAAAATGTTTAACATTTTTACTACTTCCTACACTATACTAGTTCTAAAAGCAAACACCATTTTTGTTATTCTAGTTGGAAGTAGTGTAAATGAGGGCTCATTCTGGCAATCTTTGGCATGGGAGAGAAAGTAAAATTGGCCTGGTTAGAAGTAGAGCTGCCTGTTAAGGATTGTCCCAGGCCCTGAGATTCAGGACCAACACAATAATTAGGAAAATACACATGTATGCATTTTCCAAAACAGTGTTCTCACCCTGAGATTCTTCCTTATTGCCCTGAGGACTGGAGAACAAGGTCCAGACCTTGAGATCTGGAAACCCTACCCAGCAGTAACAGTCAACACTGTAAGGCTGGTTGGGAGTTGCCACTTTAATACTACAGTTCCTCAGACAGCACCTGACTTAGTGTCACTTTGTAGGACTGGGAGAAATTAATAGGAGAATTCAGAAGCGCAGATCGCATTATTGATAAGCTCAGTCAGGCTTCTCTAGCAAAATGTTTTGGTATGGGAGGGAGACTACTGGAGGGCAAACCAAGACGTACTTCTCCAGTGTTTTCCTTCTAGAAAAAGCATTCCAGAAGCCCAAATCCTTGTATTTTGAGATGTACAATTTCAGATTTTTCTGTAACTACATAAGAATTAGATCATTTTTAAGAGTACATAAGAATTCAGTCCCTTATATCTGCTGAATTCCACCATGAATGCTTAATTCTTTCTATGAGACATTATGGAAAATCTTTACTGCTAGCTTTATTTGAAATCTAGCTCCTGGAGGAAGAAGGTCCACCAAAAGGCTGTTGAACTACTAGCATCTATTGAAGTTCCATCAGATTGCATTTAATCATTCCAGACTTAACCTGCAGTGTACAAGGCTCTTAGAAATGGTATTCCTGCACAATAAACAGATTGGTAGGTGATGCAAACATTAGATAATGCGCATAATAAAGCAATTGGGCTTGGGGGCAATTTAAATTCGTTTTGAACCAGCTTTGTACATTTTTTAAAGTCTTTAAAAAGTAGAAATCTGACACATAGAAATTTCCACATCCCTACAGTTGCCATCTAATAATGTTCTGTCAGACTGCACTTCATTGTGCCACATTTAACCTGCAGTGTACCAAACTCATAAAAATTATCTTTCAAAACAGTAAATGGATTGGCACAGTGTTTGGTGACTGCAGAGCAGCAGTCTGCTCAAAAATCGCACTTCTAGCTTCAATCAAAACAGTCGGAGATTGGAAGAGAACACTGCAATGATTTGAAAGGCCACAGCATGTGAACTTTTGAAGACCCATCTCGCATGCCCTCTCTATTGTGATTCTAACAAGTGGATGCTAGCAACGAGTGTTCTCAGTGGGTGGTATACCATGGTATATCGATTGTACATGCTATTCACAATGACCCAATGTATTTGACTATTTTGTACCACAGAATGTGAAGCACACAAGACAGAAGGTGGTAACCAAGATAAATAAAGGCATTTTAAAAATCCAAGTCTGCCTCAATATTACCAATGCTTCCTACCAATGTGAAAAATGGAAAAATCAGCAACGTGTAAATGAAGAGAGCCAACGCAATTCTTGGTTGCATCAATAGGAGTATGGTGTCTAGATCAAGGGAGGTAATGGTAGCACTCTATTCTGCATTGGTTAGAACTCATTTGGAATACTGTGTCCAATTCTGGCCACTTCAATTCAAGAAGGATATCAACAAGCTGGAGCATGTCCAGAGGAGGACGACCAAAATGGTGAAGAGTCTGGAAGCCATGCCCTATGAGGTGCAGCTTAGGGAGCTGGGTATGTTTAGTCTGCAGAAGAGAAGGTTAAGAGGGAACATGATAGCCATGTTTAAATATTTGAATATTTGAAAGGATATCACGTTGAGGAGGAAGCAGGCTTGTTTACCACTGCTCCAGAGATTAGTACAAGGATCAATGGATTCAAGCTGCTGGAAAAGAGATTCCACTTGAACCTCAGGAAGAACTTCCTGATGGTCAGAGCTGTCCGGCAGTGGAATATGCTGCCTCGGAGTGTAGTGGAGTCTTCTTCTTTGAAGGTTTTTAAGCAGATGCTGGATGGCCATCTGTTGAGAGTGCTTTAATGTGTGTTCCTGCACAGCAGGGGGTTGGACTGGATGGCCCTATGGTCTCTTCCAACTCTATGATTCTATTATTCTAAATACTTTGGCTTTTTCTACAACCAAGAAGGTGGAAACCTTGTTGAATGGTGCAACATGAGCTTTATGTTCAAAAGGTTCAAGGTTCTGTCCTTGGTATCTTCAAGTTGGAAGGATCAGATAGCACACCCCTATTTGGCAGAGTATGACAGATGTGTCATAGTCCTACAGACACACTGGCAACACAATGTGGATGACATAATTGTGTGTGTACCCTGTACCTGCTTAAACCACTCTGCTGCCCTCAGGTGTGGTAGACAGTCCTTTCAATCATTCTTTCACCTGTGAAATAAGATTCAACTGCCAGTTCAATTTGTGGCGTAACTACTGTTTACAGAATCATAAGATCACTGAGTTGGCAGGAATCTAAAGAGCCATCCAGTCCCAAGTCTGGTAGTGAAGGAATCTAAAGCATTCCTGACAAGTGGTCACTGAATCTCTGCTTAGAACCCCCAGTGAAGGAAAGCACACTACCCTCTGAGGTAGCCCATTCGGCTGCTGAATTTCCCTTAGAAACAGGAAGTTATTCCCAATATTTATTCAGAATCTCCTTTCTTGTACTTTAACTTCAGTCCTATCCTTTAGAGCAGTGTTTTTCAACTTTTTTCTATTTTTTTTTCTCAGTCACTTCTCTGTTTTCTTCATTTCTCACTTCCCTCTGTGACCCCCTGTCGCCCCCCCTGGAATATCTTGGGGCCTCCAAGGGGTCCATATGGGCCCTTTTTGAGAAATACCGCTTTAGAGTAGGACTGAAGAACCTCCCTCCATCTTCCTCATGATAACCCTTGAAATATCTGAACGATTACTATATATCACCTTTGAATCTTCTCTTCTCCAGACTAAACACAACCAGTTAAAATCATGGAATTGTAGAGCTGGAAGAGACCACAAGGGCATCCAGTCCAACCCCATGCCATGCAGGAATACACAGTCAAACCACTCCCAACAGATGGCCATCCAGCTTCTGTTTAAAAACCTCCAAAGAAGGGGACTCCACCACACTCTGAGGCAGTGCATGCCACTGGTGAACAGTTCTTACCGTCAGAAAGTTCTTCCTAATGCTCAGATAGAATCCTTTTCCTGTAGTTTGAATCCATTGCCTGATGTCCTAGGCCATTTCTGCATGGCATCACAGTCCCATGAGGGGTACACAATCATGGGATATTTGCTTAATGGAAGAAATCCATTAAGCACCTGTGATTGCACAATGCTCCTGTCACTTTATTTTAAGAATTAGCTAGCAATCTCTGGTGGGAGGATAGCAGGCTTGTTGGTAGATTTCTCATTAGTTCTGTCATTCTTAGTATCTCTAATCTGCTAAGGTTCAAAGGTTGCACCCTCCCCTTGAAAAGTCAGGTTTGGGCCTGGATTCTCAGATTCCTGTGACCAGAAGTACTTTCACCCAGCCTGACTGGTTGCATCAATTGCACACTTTCCTATATAGTACAGTCTTGGCCATATGCAACATCATGACTAAACTACAGACTGGACCTGCTTATGTTATTGCTGGAATGCAGTAATAAGCATTACAGGGCAGCTAGAGCAAAATGGGAGATGCTATAAGGCAAAAGATTTGTGAACAGTATAACTTGGCTTTTATTTCAACTTAACTGGGAAACAGTCCTTTCCTGGCTGCAATACTAAGTGTTGATTATCATCTTTGAAGCCCTCTATTATCTGGCTTAGGGCCAGATAGTAAAGGACCAACTTCTCTCTCAAATCTCAAATCTCCCATATAATTAATCAGAACACTGCTTGTTCATCAACCTCAGATTCTCCACTGATAGGCAGAAGCTCGTTGAGGTTTCTGAAAAGTGTGTTTTACAGTCTTACTTGGAAAAGTCAGGGATTAAAGTTGCTGCTAACATGCAGAGGAGCTCATCAGCCACCCTCAAATTTCTTAAGACAAGAGGAGGCCAGTATGTACCTGTAGTGCTCAAACTTTTCGAAGCCAAATCAGTAGCACAACTGATTTATTGATCCCAGCTGGGGCCCTTCCCCAACCCTGCACCATTAGAACTTGTGAAATCCATTTTTTTAAGATCTGCTTTCCAAGCTCCAAAATGCATCTCCAATGCAACTCTGAATCAGGCTTTATGAAAGTTGAGGCCAGAGTGTGGGTAACTATACTTAGCTACTGGCTAAGACTATCCTTCTTTCCCACTGGCCTGAGTCCACTAACCTTGAGAGATGACTTCCAGTCTATGTAGAAACAGACAGTGATAGCTAAAATTTCATCACTGGGTTTTTCTCCAGAGCTTCTGTTTGGCATGGGATATGATAATGCCAAAGCAGCTATCAAACACTGGGTGGTAGATAGAGAGCAACAACTGATCTAGCTAGCATTCCAACCTTTATTGCTAGCTACCCCAACAGATATCTGGCCTCACCTATGGCGTATCTAGAAGTACCTAAACACCGGAAGGCCTTTACTTTGGCACAATGTCATGCCCTCCTCTCAGCTGTCCAGGAAGGCCGATACAAGAAGACCCCCTTTTCAGACAGACTATGCCCCTGTGGGCATACAACAGAGCATGTAACTACTCCAGTGCTCATACTACAGGGACATCCACCTCAGCCTTATTTCACTCCTCTTGCATAAATACCAAGGATGCACTGGAGAATTCTACACTTCTCTGTTACTTTCAGAATCCAACCCCATATAACATATAATGTTGCCAGATTTTGTGCAGCCGCGCTTAAAATTTGTCAGGCGTTGACCTCCGCAGTAGACTAGTTCCAATCGTGTCTTGTTATATGGGAGCTGTGCAACCTGAAGGGGTATTTCAAATACCATCTTCAACCTGTGTTTTTATCTTCCTTTTCTATATTCCCTTTTTACCTGTGCTGGTTTATGATCATAATAAAGATTCTGTTCTACTTGGAAAAGTCAGGGATTAAAGCATCCCAAACATGTGCTCTATAACTTAGCTATGACCCTCCCCCAAGTTAGAACTCCATCTACTCAGGTCAGCTAGGATGTCTCCCTTACTTGCCCTGACCTCTTCTGAGATGTGGGCAGCCATAACTAGGGAGACAATGTTTGCAGTTCTGGCACCCAGTTTACAGTTTTGCTTTCAAACCCCAGAACTAGTCCACTTCCAGGTGATTCATTTCAGCACCTCCCTGACAGTCTTTTGCTGCTAGTGAAAAAAATTGTTTTCTACCTGCATAATAGACCTTCCTTTTTTACTTCATCTGGGTCCCTTTTTCCTCTTGTATTTTGCCATTTTATTTGCAGAACTATCTATATTTTTAATTTTTTTAAAAAATTCAGTCATCTGTTTTGGGTAACACAAGACCAGGCTAGGAAGGCAAAGTACACATGATTTATTGAATATGGTAATAAATAAATGGTGATTGCATGATCAACAGCAGAGGTGAGGCAGCAGGAAATAAATGGCAGCCCTCTGCTCAAGTCAAATTGCCTTGCCTAGCTAGTCATTCCAGGGCAGAAAAGCATGCAAGCATCTCCCCTCTTCTCTTGCAAGAAATGCATATCCCCTGATTGTTCTCAATGGGCAAGGAGAGGCCCAGTTAATCATCTGTTGTCCCACTTTTTCAGCTGCTTTTAAAAAGAACCAGCTTCTCTTTTTTCTGCTCCCAATTTCCCCCTTTTATCTTCAGCTTACTTCAGTCGCTGCAAACTGAGTTCAACATTCAAGAGTACTTTGCATTCAAGTCACTCAGAAGCAGGGCGAAGAGAGGAGAAGGAAGAATTTTGTTCTTCCCAGTAGCCTCAGGCAAAAGCAGCCTGCTGCAGCCTCTCCTAGCTTGTGTGTTCCTCATTAACAACTGTTACCGTCTTAGTTACATTCTGATGTTACCACACATGTTCTGCAAAGTACTGAATGCTATGGAAATGTAATGAGAGCCATGGTGTATTGGTTTGAGTGTTGGATTACAACTCTGGAGAGCAGGGTTTGATTCTCTGCTTGGTCATGGAAACACACTGAATAATTTTGGGCATGTCACACGCTTTCAGCCTCAGAAAATCCCATGATAAATTCAATGTAGGATTGCCATAATTCAGAAATGCAACGACAATGAAAATGCAATAATAATAAACTCAATGGCCAAATTTGCAACTAGAGTAAACCAGTGAATCAATGAAACTTAAAGGATTGAATTACCAAGTTCCATTGATTCAACAGTAGTCCATGTGCATATATGTATCCTTCCATATATTGTTGGCATGTAATTCATCCCAAGCCTGCAGTCTCTCGGGAGGAGTGGAATTCTAATGACATCTGGGGATGGGGGCTACATCATTTCCACTCCTGAATTAGATTGATAACTAACATTTTTCTGTGCATTCCATATTGGTTGTTGTTCTGTTCTAGGTAGTACTTCTTAGGAAACAGAGGTTCAAGCCAAAGTAGGTAAGTGTTTGCTAGGTATAAACAAAGTAGGGGTTGGAATGAAATACAGCTCCTAGAATTCACCTAGCCAGCATGAGTAGTATGGACTTACTGGGAGTTATAGTCCAAAAAAGTAACAGTTCCAAGCTCTGGGGAAAGTTCATAAGTAAAGATGATGAACATTCTAGAGCTGAAGATATGAAAGAGGAACAGAAGCCAAGCAGTCTGCTAATATGAGGGAATGCGATATTGTGTGTTTTTGCAATTCTCTAAAGATGCTGGATTGCTTGCTGGGAACAAGATAGGCTGGACAAAACTGAAAGTCTTTAGGCTGGGAGATAGGGATGGTTATTATATCAATGTATTAATCACCCTTAGTTTTTAATTTTCTAAACAGGACCCAGGGGCAGCTCTTTTCTTCTCCTCTGGTGAGCATTATCTGCTGTAAATTTGCATATTTAACAATGGTTAAATATGAATAATCTGTAAAACAGGGAGATGTTGCTAAATACAAAAGGACTGCTAGGCAGGGAAATAGGTCCTTATTAGCATTCATTACAGTCCCCATAATCATTATTTAGAGATGGATTAATCACTAATGGTGCCATAGGCACATCTGAGGGTGTTGAGAGCAAAATGCTTAACAAGTGTTGCAGACAAGGATGGAAGCAGTTTACAGGATTTGCGGAACACAACAGACAAAGATTCTGTGGAAGGAGGAAGACAAAAAGAAAGAATCCCACACTGGATCAAAGCTCTAGTGGATGCAAGACCAGAAGATCTCAGGTTGACATTTGGATTGCTGCTCTCCACTAACAATGACATTCTGAGAAAAACTATACCTCCAGTCAAGGGCTATGTACATAGACATTTGCCAGTGCTTCAGTATAACAACCATTGACAGAAGCATGTGCTTTGATGCATTAAGGTCCCAGCTTCAGTACTTGACATTTCCAGTTTAAATGATCAGGTAGCAGGTGTGGTGTAATAATTTGAGGATAGGACTACAATTCTGGGATTCAAATCTGGGGTTCAAATCCTTGCTCAGCCATGGAAACCCGCAGGGTGACCTTGGGCAAGTCACACCATCTCAGCCTCAGAGGAAGGCAAAGACAAACTCCTTCTGAACAAATCTTGTCAAGAAAATACTGTAATAGGTTTGCCTTAAGATCCCCATAAGTCAGAAATGATTTGAACGCACATAACAACAAGAACCAGGCAATGTGTGGAAAAATTCTGGCCAGGGTCAACCTCAGACATTTTGCTACCATAAGAGGAACTACAAAAGGCCTGCCTCTTCTCACAGTCAAAGAGGCACAGCATTCAAAGCCAACTGAGGCCAAACAAACAAAGCAACCAACCCATAAGCCCTTTGCTTCATCCCTGGGAATAGTAATCCAATAATAACCCAGCCAAAAGCTAACCATTTGCTGCCCTTTCATGACACCCCTCAGCTTCAGTGGTTGCCTTATACGGCCTAATAGCACGGTCAGCACTTCCTCTGGCTGAGATCTTGGAGACCAGCTGTTAGTCAAAGTGCTGTGTAGGATGGGCAAACAATCTGATCTTGTAGCTTCCTCCCTTCCTCTCTCACACCCTTATGTCATCTAGAAATGTAAACTAGGTCAGCTAAGGGATCAATCTTGTTCTGAGTGGCTGCCATGAATTTATATGAGATGAAGAAGATAAGCTCCTATCTGGGCCTTGCTCAAGGCAAAATAGAAGTAGAGACCTGTCTTTACTTTCCATAAGATATGAGTGGCTGCCAGTCATGCTATAGGAGGGAAGGAAACATTTACACACGGATTCTCCTGCAGTGAGGATAAAAACTTATCCTGTCCCTTGCTGACACTGAATGTCCTCTTGGCACTCCCTGACAAGGACCATTGTGCGTGGAGGAACAAAATGTCTGTGCTGCACAGAATAATCCACAAAAACACTCTGACATACACTGTATAATACAGCCTGCAAATAATACCACAACCATCCCTAACAACTCCCAATCCCACCTGTTACAATGATTGACATTTCATTGGGATAAATTATGCATTTTTTTGACAGCTTAACCTTCAATACTTCTTCACCAGCTATATGAATTCACTTTTTTTTTTATCGATTGTCACAGCGAGTGTCAGATTTTCTAGAAATCTGTAATAATTTCTACTGTTGTCTGAAGGGCACTGGTGGCTTTTTACTTGTCAGAATGTTGGTGAGAAATAAATCCTTTCCAAGACGCATGGGCATCTTTGCCCTCATTACCAGCTAAGGAGCACTGCCATGGCCATGTGACAATTTCACAGGATAATGTGACTTTGCACATGCTATTTTGTGGTTTGAATGTATTTTGATTAGCTTATCATCTACCCAGGCATCCTCTGGTACTTTTCATTTGAGATCTGTATGAATAACAGATCTTTACTGAAAATAATTCCATGATTTAATAAGCTACGACAGTAATGAGTTTCTTCATAAATGGCTTTTATACCAACTGCCTCCAAAATCTACAGCGTTAAATGGAAAACTGCTTCCTTAATTCAGACTCTTAAACCTTCCCAAGCTATTGAATACAGAACTACATCCTGCTGGCGAACAGAGAAGATTGTCGAAAAATCTCATAGAAAGGTTATTGCTGCCTCTTAAATTCTATAGGCTTTTAAAGGTTAAGATTTGAATATCTAAGCTCTCCAGCTCTCACTCAACGGCTTCAATCTTCA
Source organism: Iguana delicatissima (assembly GCA_948472985.1). Lineage (NCBI taxonomy): Eukaryota > Metazoa > Chordata > Lepidosauria > Squamata > Iguanidae > Iguana > Iguana delicatissima. The sequence continues at coordinate 90,627 of CAOKZL010000382.1, read as the reverse complement.
CCATGCAGTTTGAAGCTGCATTAATCAGCCTGAAATAACGAGGTTCTTGCAGGCAGAATGATTTCTTTATTTCACTTTAATTATAACTTACAAATTTAATGCTGGGAATTTGACAAATGGGCAAGCAGGACGAATAATTACGTTAAGAGCAATTATGGTCAGATTGAGCAATATATTAAACTCAGTGAAACACAATTTCTTCTTTATCAGCACAAGGAGAGATGTATGCTGTCATTAAATTTGCCTTTATATTGATAAAGGACAAGGCTTTTGAAAGAAATATGGAGGTGTTGAAGTGACACATCTGCCATGTTTTGAAGCCAAGTTAGCTCAACAACTTTCTCTAGTGCCACAATAAACACACTGCTGTCATGTTCAATATTTCAGCTGAAATGAAAATGGCTGTCATTCCAAGCTGGCAGAACTAGCATTGTGTGGGGAATGGGACAACTGCTCAAAATAGTGTCCCAGTATTGAACTTTAACCATATCCCCACAGCGTGTAGGATCACAAAGTATGCATCGTGACATTATTATGGTGCCTTCCCTGCAGGAGAAGGATGTGGTTTTGTGGTTTTGTTGAATTTATTGTCAGAAATGCATATCCATCTGCAGATGTTAACAAACTAATCTGATCCAATTCATGTGGTGTGTTGGGGGTTGGGGGTTGACCATGATGTCATCAAAATGATGCCAGCAGCACCTTTATGCTCCATCTATGTAAACAGGGGTGGAAATGGTTCCATATCCCAGCATGGCTGGTAGGGAGGAATTCTAAGCTGCACCTCAGCAACATCTGGAGGGCCACAATTTACCACTCCTGATGTAAAATAAGGATCAATTAAGAATCCTTAGAATCAAACTAGATATAACGTTAAAAATTACTCATAATTACTCTTGTTAGTTTTTCTTTTTTAAAAAATATGTTGTGTTTGTGTCTCTCTTTGCGTATGTATGCTTCTATAGGAGGGGGCGGGATGAAGAAAACTTTTCTCCTTATGCTTTTTTACCTCCTGGCAAAACTATATATTTGCCTTCAAGAGTGTTATGGCCGTTAACAGCAGCTGGGGGCAGTTGGTGACACATACAGGCAAATTTGTCACTACGGAAATAGCAATGCATATATCCTGGCACCACACTCTTTTTCTTAATTACCCCCATGGCTTATATTTAAAAACAATCCAAAGACCCATATTGACATCATTAATGTCACACCCATTTGGGTCCTTTTATCTGAAGAGAGAAATCGTCAGATTGGGTCCACCTGTGTGTCCACTATAAATTACCAGATAACAATTGAAACAACATCCCCCAAAATAGTTTCTCTTTACTTCTACCCTCACAACATATTTCTTGGTTGACAGAAAACCACTGAGAATGGTTGCTGGTAAATGGGTTGGTCTGTACAATTGTTTTTTTCCCATAGGGAAGAACAATTGAGGTTAGCACAATCAAGCACAAAGGTGAGTGAGAAGCTAGGAAGGGAGCTCTTAAGTCAGCAGGATCTTGTGATGCAAACATGGGTGGCTAAGTATATTTCTGAAGATGGCTGTGCAGTAGCTAGCTCCCATTTTGTGCTGCCTGGTTACTTTACCCTTCATCAGAGATTGGCTAAGAAATAGAAAAACATGTTTGAAACAGGTGAATTGCTCAAGGGTTAGGCATTCTGTGGCTATTCTAGATCCTGCTGCTTCTGATACATTCTTTCCAGCTTGAACAAAGGATTTTTATTTTTTTTTGCCTAACCTAAGTAAAATGTATTTGAAAAACTGCTTAAGCATTCACTTAATGGAACAAAGCCCCCTCCTTCTGCCTTTCCTCGCTCTTTCAACAAGCCCACAAAGTAAATGGTGACCTCCAGCAATCTCTAATGGACAATGTAGACCAAATTATCTATGCTGTATCCCTGAAGGAAAAGAGCCTTTTCAACACAGGATATTCAATTTGTTCTTCAGCAGCTGGCACTAACTGCCCATATAGGTCGTGCGATAATGGTGCAATTGCAGGAACCAATAAGTTCAGGCAGTGGAACAAAATAAGAACTGTTACCCCACCCAAACCTTACAGTCAGATCAACTTTATTTTTTTTTAAATATTTTTATTGACAATAAAAAACATACAAACATAGATAAAAAAATAAAAATAAACAAGTATCACATACAGAAATAACAAATAGTAATATTAATATAAACCCCTCATTCTATATAAACCTCTTTCCAGTCCTTTTTCCAGATTTTGGCCACTAAGGACCATTCCTTTTCGACTTTAACCTTATCAATCTTATCATCCATTAATGCAGTCAACAAATCCATTTGAAACATTTCATATAATTTCAATATCCATTGATCCTGCGAATGTATCTCTTGACTTCTCCAGTTGGAAGCATAGACAATTCTTGCGGCCGTCACCGTATATAGAAGAATTCTACCATATTGCTTCTGGTACTTTTTATTAGCTCCCACAAACATATTCAACAAATATAACTCCGGACTAAGTTTCAAATCGATTTCCAATATATTTTTAACTAAATTATGGATCTTCCTCCAATATTCTTTTACCCTCTTACACTCCCACCACATATGATACATTGTTCCTAATTTCTTACCACATTTCCAACATCTATTACAATAACTGCTAAACATTCTGGCAATAGTTTGTGGTGTAATATACCATCGATATAACATTTTATAGAAATTTTCTCTCAAATTTACACTTCTTGTGAATTTTACGTTCATATTCCAGGCCTTTCTCCATTCAGCTAACTCAACAGAATATCCCAGATCCCTTGACCATTTAATCATAAAATCCTTAATTATTATCTGTTCAGTTTCTAATTTTAATAATATGTGATATATTTTCCCAATGATGTGATCGCCGCCAATTAGGTATTTAATATCTAATTCTTTAAAATCTGTACCCTTCTCCTGGATTCCATCTTCCACAATATCTTTCTTAAGCATTTCATGAAGTATTCTATAATGTAACCAATTCCCTTTAAATCCCAATTCTTTCAATTCATCCAATGTTAACAATTCATCTTTACCCCCTCGTTTACACAGTATTTCTTCATACGTCAAACATTTCCTATTTGTAGTATATAATTCTTTAAAAAAGGCTTCTTGCACCGAAATCCATCTTGGCTTCTTTAAATAAATTTTTTTTTGTAAATATTCCACACCTTCAATAAACTCTTTCTGATTATATTTTTATTAAATTCTTTATCTTCTAATGCTTTGTGGTACCATAAGTACCCATGCCAACCAAATTTATTAGATGCACCTTCCAATGTTAATAATCTTACATTTTCTGTACTGATCCAATCCAGGATCCACTTCAAAGCACAAGATCTATAATATAATTTAAGATTGGGTAGCGCCAAGCCCCCTCTATCCTTGCTATCCATTAAAATTTTTTCGTTAATCCTCGGCTTCTTTCCTAACCATAAGAAACTTTTAATTTTCTTAGACCACCCTTCAATAATTTTCTCATCTTTCAATACTGGAATAGTCTGAAATATATACAATAATTTAGGGAGAACACTCATCTTGATTACTGCAATACGTCCTAACAAAGAAAGTTTCAATTTTGACCATATGATTAATTTATTTTCTATATTCTTCCATATTGAGATATAATTATTACTCACCAAATCTAAATTTTTGCCTGTAATAAAAATACCTAAATATTTAACTTTATGCCCAATCTTGATATTTGAAATTAATTCCAATTTCTTTTGCACCCCTTTTTCCATATTCTTAGTTAAAATCACTGATTTATTTCTATTCACTTTAAATCCTGCTACCTCTCCAAATTCCTCTAAAATTTTAAATAATTCTGCTATACTTTTAATTGGGTCATTTAATATTATAAGTAAATCATCAGCAAACGCTTTTAATTTATACATTTCCCCTTGAATTTGACATCCCTTTACCTCAGAGTCATCCCTAATTATTCTATTTAATATTTCTAAAGTCAATATAAATAAGAGCGGGGAGATCGGACAATCTTGCCTAGTACCCTTTTCTATTAAGATTCTATTAGATTTTATCCCATTAACAATAATAAATGCGCTTTGTTTATTATATATAGAATCTATCCAATTGATAAATTGCTTACCTAGATTAACTTTTCTAATAACTTCCTTCATAAAATTCCAATTAAGATTGTCAAATGCCTTCTCGGCATCTATAAAGAGAAGAGCCAATTCCTTTGGGACATATTCATGGTACTCTATTATATTCACTACTAACCTTAAATTCTCACTTATCTGTCGCTTAGGCAAAAAACCAGTTTGGTCCTGATGTATCCATTCACTCAAAAAAATTTTTAATCGATTTGCCAGAATTATAGTAAATATTTTATAATCTGAATTTAACAAAGAAATAGGTCTATAATTATTCACGTCCAATTTATATTTTCCTTCTTTCGGTATTAATACAATATTTGCTTCTTTCCATGAAGGTGGAATCACCAATATTCCTTCCTGATTAACCAATTCTAAAAAAGGTACCAACAGTTCATCTTCAAAAATTTTGTAGAATAAAGCCGTTAATCCATCTGTACCAGGAGCTTTCCCCAATTTTAATTTCTTAATTGCAAAGCTTATCTCAGTCAGATCAACTTTCAAGCACCTTATTTCTTCAAATGTCTGAAATCAGTCATTTTTCATGGTCGTCTATCTGAAATGTGAGAAGGGGAAAACTCTAGATTCCCAATAAATTTACTATAACAGAAATATCAGTTGTATACCTGGATACTAAATGAAAAATGTAAAGCTCCTGATGGGTCAGACACCAATGCTCCATCTAGATCAGGATGGTGACCATCAGCAGGTCCAAGGGCCACTTTTCTTTTCAGGACCCTCTGGGGGCTGCATAGACTACTCAAAATAAAAATGTGTCTGGAAGTCTACTTCTGGTCTCAAAAATGGCTACTTTTTAAATGTTAAACAGTAGAGGAAGGCATTGAAAACCTATTTAAACAGCAAACTGTTGCACTTGGAGACTTCTTTTTTGCGGGGAGAGGTAGAAAATGATCAGTCTTGGAATTATTGAGGTGCCAAAAGCCATCCTCAGAGGGGTCAAATGCCACCTTGCAGCTACAGTTTGCCCATCCCAATCTAGATGGCAGCTTCTTGTTCCCCACCCCCCAAGGCCTACAGGAAGTCCCCAAACAATACCCCTCTCCCATTGCTTATCCAGACAGCATCAGGCACTTAGTGTCATAGTATCCTTGAATGTTAACATATCACATTGTAACTCCACTGCTATGATAGTCTAACATAAAATAGAAGTCATACAACAATAACTGGATAAAGCCATGTGGAAGAGGAACTGACTGGAAAAACAGGCCAGAGGTGCCCCAAGCATGGCTGAGAATGGCTCTTGCAAGGAGAACAAAAGGCATCCCAAGAAGAGCAAGTAACCCCCTGTGGTTTGCATATCTTATGGAAAATCAAGCCATAAAAGCCATAAAATTGGCTACCAACTTAATTTGACACCCACTTGTTGGAAAATTCAAAGAGCTTTTGCTTGGTTGATAGCACCGGTTCAGGAAGAACAGGAAGATTTCAGACAAATCCATAATTGCATCATCCTCACACCTATTATCCTTTTCCTGATCTCTGATCACACTGCCATAAAAATCTTTTGCCATCGACATTAAAAATCATCAACTATTTCCTTCAGACATTAACAACCATTAATCCATCTCCTTACCTTTGTCCACCTTGGAAATCCTTTGTTGTTGAAAGTCACACCACCAGGGCAGAATTTGGGGTATAAAGGGACTCTGATTTTGGGCCCTTGACACAACAATTAAATTTCAGGGGACCTCTTTGGTGGTTGCATGGGTATCAGCCCAAGCTATATCACCATTTCTCTTTGGATGGTAAATATCCCTCAAAATCCTTTTTTTATTCCATTAGTTTTCCTCCCTTTCTTTCAAGTTAGCCTTGTGTGATTGTTTGTGTGTGTCTATTTGTGTGTGTACGTATACTTCCCCCCAATAAAACACATTTAGAATTGTACTATAAGTTTTCTGACTGGTCTCTTTAGCAGTTCCTCATAAACATAGGTGGACAGATCCTGAAGTTACCCCCTTCTTGCAAAGTTCTTAATTTGAGTTAATTAATTCTCCATTTTTATGTTTAATTGTGGGTTCTGATATAGGACTTCATGGGGTCCCATGGTTTTGGGGTAACAACATAGCCATCTTTTGCTCTGTTGCTGAGATTCAGAGGCTGGGATTGACATTGTTCATGTTGCCAAAGTGTCAATACACAAACATATAAGAGTAAAGTGTCACCAGGCATGAGGAATCTCCATGGTTTGTTGTAACTTCTGTCAAGTCAACTCTGACTTATGGCAGTCCTATGAATGAGAAGCCTTCAAGTCATAGAATCATAGAGTCACAGAATCATAGAATCATAGAGTTGGAAGAGACCACAGGGGCCATCCACCATGCAGGAACACACATCAAAGCACTCTCGACTGATGGCCATCCAGCCTCTGCTTAAAAATTTCCAAAGAAGGAGACTCCACCACATGCTGAGGCAGCGTATTCCACTGCTGGACAGCTCTGACCATCAGGAAGTTCTTCCTGAGGTTCAGGTGGAATCTCCTTTGCTGCAGCTTGAATCCATTGATCCTTGTCCTAGTCTCTGGAGCAGTGGAAAACAAGTTCACTCCCTCCTCAAGATGACCTCCCTTCAAATTTTTAAACATGGCTATTACGTCCCCTCTTCACCTTCTCTTCTGCAGACTAAATATACCCAGCAACCTATGCTGCTCCTCATAGGACCCTTCCAGACCCTTCACCATTTTGGTTGCCCTCCTCTGGACATGCTCCAGCTTGTTGATATCCTTCTTGAATTGAGGTGGCCAGAACTGGACACAGTATTCGAAGTGAGTTCTAACCAATGCAGAATAAAGTGGTACCATTACCTCCCTTGATCTAGACACCGTACTCCTATTAATGCAACCAAGAATCGTGTTGGCTTTCTTGGCTGTCACATCAAACATCCTATCATCAACAGCCTCCACGTAGGTCTTCCAGACTCGCGGCCATGGCTTCCTTGATTGCATCCATCCTTCTGTAACACAATCTTCCTCTTTCCTCACTGCCTTCTATCTTACCAAACATTATTGTCTTTTCTAATGAGTCATGTCTTCTCATTATATGGGCAAAGTATGATTATCTCAGTTTCATCATCCTGACTTCTAGGGAGAGTTCAGGCTTGATTTGCCTAGGACCTATTCATTTGTCTTTTTAGCAGCCCATGGTACCTGTAGAATTCTTCTCTAACACCAGCACATTTCAAAAGAGTTGATTTTCCTCCTATCATCCTTATTCGCTATCAAGATTTCACGACCATACATAGAAACTGGAAATATGATAGCATGGACAGTGTTAACTTTAGTATATTCAATTATACGTTTCTGCATTTCAGGATTTTTTTCTAGTTCCCTCATAGCTGCCTCTCCAAATCCAAGTCTTCTGATTTCTTAGCTGCAGTCTCCATTCTGATTAATGACTGAGTCAAGATATGGAATCTTGAACTATCTCAATGTCTTCATCATTAACTTTAGTTACATAAATCATTTCTGGTTATTTTCACTTTCTTAGTATTCAACTGTAAACCTGCATTTGCACTTTCTTCCTTTATTTTCTTAGTAATTTTACAAAAGTTTAATATTTTCTGCTAGTCATCTGTATATTTTAAATTGTTGATGTTTCTTCCTCCAATTTTTACTCCTACTTCCTCTGAGTCTAATCCTACTTTACGTATACGCTCAGCATATAAGTTAAACAGATAGGGTGATAAAATGCAGCCTTGCCTGACCCCCTTGTCAATTGGAAACCATTCTGTTTCTCCTTATTCTGTCCTAACAGTAGCCTCTTGTCCTGCTCACAGTATGCATCAGGACAATCAAATGTTGTGGCACATGCATTTTGTTAAGAGCAATCCATAGTTTCTCACGATCTACACAATCAAAGGTTTTCCTATAATCTATTAAGCACAGGCTGATTTTCTTTTGAAATTCTTTTGTGTGCTCCATTATCCAATGTATGTTTGCAATGTGATCCCTCAGAGAAACGCCATGCCAGAGCCAAAGACCAGATGGTTGGTTCCAACAGAGAGCTGTTTCTTAAATTGGCTGCAGTCAGCTGTCCTTGATCAAGAAAGCTTCTCCTTTTGCTTGGCAAAAAGCCTCAGTGAATGTCTTTGTTCTGTTCTTTTTTCTGCCCACTGAGACTGAGGGCGGGAGAGGGCATGCCTCCTTATTTGATTGTTCCAGCTGTCATGGTGGTGCCAGTGTTTGATCAGTCTTGGTTGAGTCCTGAGGCTGACATTCCACAGGTTGAGCTGGAGGATCACCCTTCTCCCCAGGGTCTAAGTTCTGGGCCTGCTGGTCATAGAGCATCCTCATTCTTGGTTTAAATTTTCCTTTCTTTTCTTGCTTCTCATGGAAGAGGTCTTTTGTTCACTCTTTTTTTGTTGTCTTCTGTTTCTATGCATTGTTTATTATTGTAGTTCTCCTTGTCCCTGCACACAAGTCACTAAACAGTTGCATTTACGGTTCTGATCCTGTTTCTGTCGCCTTTTACTTTTGCTTCTGATCTGTCCTTAATTGCTTGAAGAGTTTCATCTGTTATCTTTCGAGGCTTCCCTTTCTTTTTGGCTGCAGATAGCGTCTTTTTGCATTCCTCCCTGACAATGTCCCTGGCTTCAGTCCAGAGTTCTTCTGGCTTCTGATCAATTTATGTCCTATACTTTAGTAAGCAAATGTCCTAGGAAGCAGGTGGTTTGGAATACAAGATCTGTCAGGTAGTTAACTCAGTCCAGGTCAGTCACAGCTTATCTAGTTGGATGAAAGGAGAAGCAAGACCAGAAGTCACACAGCAAATCAGTAGTCCAAGTAAACAAAGCCAGCAAGGAGTAAAATACAGTTGTAAATAGTAGCCAGTCCAAGGTCCAGGGAACACAAAATGCCAAAGAATACTGCCAGTCATCAAAACAGATGCTTATAAGTAACAAAGGCTGAGACCATTAATTTGCTAACGGTTACTAGACCCTCTAGCCAACTCAGGAGATACACTGGTGTTGGCCTCTTCACCTACAACTATGGTGTTGCCTGGTCATCTTGAGTGTTTGTCTCAATGCAACCCCTATGGGTCTGTATCAATGCAACTGGGGAGCTATCTCCTCCTTTCCATCCATGCTGGTTGGCCTGTAGGTGAAACCACTTGAACAGATTGTCTGGAGTTTTTGAGTTCAGTTCCACCAGCATCCGGATGATACCCAACCCTCCTTTCTGTTATGGTACTAATCAATGTCTCCAGAGAGCAAAAGATTGGATGGATAGACAAATTGAAGCTTACTTTACACAAGACTTAAGTCATTTGAAAGATCAGGGAACAGCAAACCAATCAGTGTGGGATATAAAATAGAGTTTTCATAAAATCTTAGGTTCATAACTTGGCTGCTCAGGTTTCAGGAATGATCAGGACTGCATTTGCAGAGTTTAAACTAAGATATCTTCTGATTCCTGGAGATGTCAAATCTGGCTATGATGATATATGCTTTGTCTACGTCCTGCTTGGATTACTGTAATGCACTGTATGCAGAGCTGCCTTTGAAAACTGTTAGGAATCTTCAGTGGGTCTAAAATCTTGTGAAGAGTCTACTGACTGGGGCTGGTTACAGAGAACTTATAAATCCCATGTTGCAAGAGCTTCATTGCTTCTTTCTGGGTACAGTTCAAAGAGTGGGTTATGACTTATAAAAACTATCTGGTTAGATTTAAGCTATCTGAAAGATTTATCTCCCTGTAACACTCCTTCCTGAGTTTTAAGGTCTTAAGGGTAGGGTTTTGTCCCTGTCTCACTGCTGTGGCAAGCACATTTGGTGAAGACGTTTCCTCTAACATAAAAAGAGGAGAGGAGAAGAGGGGAAAAAGGGACAAGGCAGTATCTTTAAGATTAACTTTTATTTTGGCATGCTGTCCCCTGTCAACTGGCTGCTGCAAAAGCCACTGTATTTTACTGTATTTTTATCTTCATTATTGAGTGTTAAACTTTTGAATCTTTTTTTAAATTGTTTTACTGGTACTACATATTTAATTGGTTTTAATGTTTGTACCCCAAATCATTTTAGCTGCATTTTGCTTTAACCTATACTGTAAGCTGCCTGTCAGGAAAAAGGTGCAAGAGAGAGAGAGAGAGAGAGAGAAGGTAAAATTTGCTACTCAATACATGCAGCCATCCTCTTCCTCTCACAGAAGAACGAGGGAAATGGTTAGCCAATGCCTCACCCCACCTCATCCCACCTTGACCTGACCTATAGCTTGTAAAATGAAATAAACTTTGTTAAGACAGACTGGGGGATGTTTGAAAGCAGAAGACTCATCATTTGTTCCATTACTTGTCCCATTGTGTTTGTGTTGGGAACCGACGTTTCCATTATTTCGCCAATAAATTAGGTTTGGCTTGTTATTGCATGGCAAGGACATTTATTTAAATAAAAATTAATGCAGTATGTCCCATCTCATTAAATTCTCATCTATAAGAGATACATAATTAAAAAACAAACAAACAGACAAAATAAGTAAATGTGGCTTATATAGCTCTTTGCATATTTTTACAGTGGGTTGGGCTGTTTTGGAATGAGTAGACTGTCATGACCTGCTTGAGAATGAGTTAGGGTAAAACAATTTGAATGGGTTTTGGCACTGTGGCTTATATTTTTTTCACTAAGGAGAGCATTCTGAGGGGAGGTATTCCTGCACTCCCATAAACCACTGGGGTATCACTGTTAGGACAACTCTTGTTCTCCAAAAATCCTCCCCTTTTCCTTGCTTCCCAACTTTTCTACCAGCATCATTGTGGTGCCTCTATCAGGTCATATGTCAGCAGTGGGAAAAGTATAGCCCCCAAGGTTCTTTTTGTGGCCATCAACCATCACAGACACCCTGGAATGCAACAAAGTGAAAGATCTGGCAGAGGCAATAAACCTTTCACAAAGCTTGTCACCCCCTCCCTCAATTGCTAAAAAAACTCTACTTTTCAAAAACAGAAGCAGACTTTGAGCCACTTCCAGTTTTTTATTTCTGTTTTCTGGCCCTTTTGCTATTCCAAGTGGCCTCTGGAGGATCCCAGAGCAGATAACTGGCCCTAGGACATGCTGCAGTTGCCATTCCTGTCCCTTCGTGTAGCTTCCTGCCATTCAGGAAGATCATTTTATGAATATGTAGCTCCATCTCATCACCAGTATGTAATGAAAGGCCTGTCATCTGTTGTTCTCAGATAAATTTGGTTAGAAAAAAGAAGGAAATAGCACATGGAAAAGACTCACAGGTAGATGAGTCTGCTACAAACCAGGCCGAAACTTTCAAAGGGTGTGGATAAACTGAATTTTTAATGTGCTTAAGCAGTTCAAACTTGGTAGTGGAACGTTCTTACCCTCACTGATAATGTCTTCCCTTTTTAATTTTTTTTTATTGTAAGAAAAAACAAAACAAAAAAATACATAATGCAACAAACATAAAAGTGAAAGGAAAGGTTTAAAGAAATGCTTACATTTCTATTTCTCCCCAAATTCTATTTACATAGTATCACTTATACAGTACATTATAAATCATACTGATTATATATTTTGGTTATACATATCTGAATCTCATTCTTATTATACCTGTTGTTATTAATTATTCCCATAATTAACATTTTCAAAATATACTGTTAGTAATTTCATTCTTATTTCTAGCCTTTTCACAATATAATATTCATAATTTCATTCTTCTTTCGTAAACCTTAATTGTCCTTTCCTAATTACTCTTATTACCCTACATACCAATATACTAGATCAGTGGTTCTCAACCTGTGGGTCCCCAGATGTTCGTGGACTTCAGCTCCCAGAAGCCCAGAGCATTGACCATAATGGCTGGGGCTTCTGGGAGCTGAAGTCCACGAACATCTGGGGACCCACAGGTTGAGAACCACTGTACTATTTAGATAGATAGATAGATAGATAGATAGATGGATGGATGGATGGATGGATGTAGATATAGATAATGTGTGTGTGTTTTATTTTATATTTTACCTATTCTACCCTAAATTTAACCAATTACTATTACTAAGTGTACCCCATACCAAGAGCCTATTATACCTCGAATTATTCCACCTTCCAAAATTGTAATTCTTCTTGTGGAGGTGTAACACTTTCTTCTTTTACTAAAACCTTTTCCATGAATATCTTCTATATTGCATCAAAATTGCTCCCTTTCATTATTCCTTTTTTAACCTTAATTCCACATGTTAACTTGTCATTAATCGTGATTTTCCATACTTCTTTATACCAATCCTCTATTTGAAAATCTCCTTGAATTTTCCATCTTCTTGAAATAATTAGCTTTGCTGCAATTAATAAATTTGTGATTAGATCCTTCATTGCCTGAGTGCAATCACCGTTATCATATAAAGATAACAATGCTATACTAGAGCATATTTCTAAATCAATTTCTGTTATTTCTTTTATCTCTTCAAACACCATTTGAGAAAATTTTTGTACACATCTACAACTCCACCACATATGAATATAAGTACCAATTTCTTGACAGCTCCTCCAACACAACCTTGAATAGTTCTTATTTATGTGATTCAACCTTACTGGTGTTAGGTACCATCTCCAAACCAATTTATAATAATTCTCTTTTATCCGTATGGATAAGGTTTTTTTTATCCAATCCTGAATATCTGTTTTTTGTACTAATTCTTCCTCCCATATTTTTCTAAGATATTCATCCTGATCTTTATGTTTTGACAACATTTTATATATTTCACTTGTGGTACCCTTCAAAATTTCACTTTCCTCCATACTTTCTCTTTGATTAATCATTTGTTCAAATTTAGTATATTCTCTGAATTCTTCATTATTCCTATTCCAGTTCCTTGTCCATTGCTCTAACTGAATATAATTGAGCCATGATATCTTTGTACCCTGCAATCTCTATTTTATCTTTATTCTTCATTATATTCATCCAGTCTTTTAATTTATATATTCTCTGCTCCTTTAATTCCTTCTCTAATTCATCTCTCAAATTCACTGCAAATTTTTCCACCATCACTACTGGAGTTAATGGCGAAGTAGCAGGCATTAACTTTTCCTTATTTTTCTTCCAAATCTCTAAAATATTTTTCAAAAAGGGCTTTTTTATTTTTTCCATTTCCCTCTTAACAGGATTCAAAAAAAATTCCCTAAGTTCTTCTCCAAATCTATTGCATCCATCTGTTACCAATCTAAATCCTCCTTTCCTGTTACTCCATCTATAATATATCTCAATGGATTTGCACTGTAATACCATTTTAAGTTCAGGAGACCCAGTCCTCTTTCTTTTACTAATAATGTCTTCTCACTGCACAAACTCTAACACTTCTGCAAGCATATCACAACGAATTTGGGACAAAGTACATCCCATACTGTCCAACTGTCCCATTTGGTGGGGAGAATGACAATGAATCCTTTGTTGTCCCACTTTTTCAGTTGCTTTTAAAATAGCCTAGTTTCTCTCTCCTCTTCCCATTTCACCCCTCTTTCCAATTCACCTCATCTTACTTCCGAAAGCAGTTTTCACTCTGTTAAACTCAGTTGGGAAGAAAGAGGGGAGGGGCAGAATCTTGTGCTTCCCAGTAAATTCAGGCAAAAACAAATTTCTTGAGCCTCTCTCCACTTGAATTTTCTTCCTTATTAAGTTTTGCCATCTTGGGCATACTTTGAGGTTGGTTGGCCACATGTATTCTGGTTTTCAACTGTACAACATCCTAATGTTTTGTTCTATATGTTCCAATAGCAGTGTAACCATTTTCCTTGTCTTGTGCCTCCCAGAATTGTAATTCCTCACTTAGCTCCTACAATATCTTCACCTTCATCACCAGAACATTTGATTTGCCATTCTCCAAACAGGTGAAGGAAACGCTGCTTAAAAGACACACGTTCACTGCACCACCTAAGCTGAAGACATTGTACCCCTGTGGGAGAAACGAAACAACACTTCTGTATGGTTTAGAGCCTCTCTTCAATCGAAATAGCCTCATTAATGAAAATAAATGAACCGTAATGGTATCCAAGAAAGATATTTATTGAAATAGAATTCAATAATTATGGCCTGCAATTTATCTCTATACTTTTAAGCTGTCCAAAGCTGAGGAGATACTTAAACTCAAATTCCCCAGACAACAGTCAAACTCTTTACAGATTTCAGTAATGTGTGAATGATTCAGACACCACACACTACAGAATACTATTAAATTGGGGATGTATGGGAAATCTCTTTTAAGAAAACTGATCTTATTGAAATATCATTTGCACTTGATAATCTACACACGGGGATTTGAAGTGTTCTTGAGGAAAGAAATTAAAAATGTATTTGACCCCATTCATACATTTGAAAACTGTGCAAACATTCCTGTGTATATTTCTGTACTGTATACTCGTATATGTTAATCAGTATTAGAATTATGTCCATTAATGCATCAGTTTCAAATATGCACACAAAATATGCATACAATTTAAAACAATGGTTAAATCAACAATAGAAAAATACAGGACAAACTTATAGTACAAACTCCTTCTGGTCTAAATTATTCTTCATGGAAGACAAATAAGGGAACTAGAAATAAATGTGAAATACTATATTATAATTTCTTTTTTCCCCTTATTAATGTAAAAATGTTGGTTTATTATTACATAATACATAATATGGCTTGGCTTAGTGCTATAAATGCAAATAAAAATAATTTTAAAAAGTAAGTATATAAGTTTTTTTTCTGATAGAGAAAGATTCACATGGAGCTAGCACAATATGGATTTCAAATTAGAAATGGACTGTGGAAACAGATTTGACAATTTATACCTACCCTATTTAGAATTAATCGGAATTCATGGAATTCATTTGTTTTTGATATACTACACCCCTTCTCATATATTAATTAATGAATTAAACTCCAACTTATGCATCTCCAGGCTTCTCTTCATGATGAAGCACAAAAAGACATATAGTGAGTTCCCTGGAAGTCTTCTATCTCAGGCCTATTTCCTGGGCCCAAATACCCTCTCTAAGCTCAGCCCCAAAGTAAATATATCAAGCGAACAACTAACCATATTGATTTAAATTGCTGAGAAAAATGTACTCCCCAATTGAGGAGCATTACAGCTTATGAGGTAATTTCCCCGACAATCAGATTTAAAGGTTATTTCAGCTTTTTCAGCTGTTTATCTTAGCTGGAGATTATTTTATTTTTTTAAAAAAGGACAGGCCATTTCTTTCAGTTATCATTAACAGTTATCATTATCTAGTAGCTCTATGCTATGTGTGAGGAATAAATTACTTTGATCTCAATCAGATTCACACCACTGTTTTTACAAAAAAAATATTAAAATTAATTCCTGTTGCTAGAGATATAGGGAAAATTTTGAGAGTGTGATGGATATCACCTCTGTAGTAAATATGGCTCATTTAATAAAAGCAGTAGAGTTAAGATATACCAGCTAGCTTTAAAACAAAAACCAAGAGAGTTAGGTAAATCAAACTTTTGGTGCGGCAATTTGTATTAGCAAATTTTATATAAATTTGTATAAAGGGCAATTTATATAAAGGGAAATCTGCCAAGAATTATGGGTCAAATGAGCATCATGTGAAACAGACTGTACCCACAGTGAGCCAGTTTAGATATGGTTGCCTGCTCACTGTATGCAGCTAGTACATAGTACCCTTTTCCCACACTGTTATGGATTTGCACTTACCATTTCTATCAAGAAATTTAGCAGTGTGAACAGATTTTTAATTTCTGTAAAGCTCCAGCTGAAAATAATTGGTTTAGCTTGCTACGTGTCTACTGAGCAAACCTGTTCTGAAAAAATTGCAAAGTCTAACAAAATCACATGGTACCATTGAAATTCCTTGGTTATCCACATTAAATTTCACCTGGCAACATCTAGTGATAACAACCCAGAGAAGTGCAGAACTTTCAAGTAACCTTAAGCTGCTATTATGAATTCTCTTGTATTGGCTTTCCTGAAAATCAGCAGGGGGGTCATTGGTAAAGGAAGAAAATAATATTGTGGATATGACAAAATGTTGTTTTGCTAGACACTGTCTTTCATACACCTTTTTTTTTCAATAGAAAAATCTATACAAGTTCCAATGCAGACCAACAATATCATGACCATGGCAGAATACTGCATTTCTTAGGCTACTGCTTTGATTGTTCATCCCTGCATACATCACTGCGCATCATGACCCTATCTATTAAACTTTGCGCCCTGAAGACAGCCCTTTGCCTTGAGGATGCTGGCTGACATCCAGCCATGGAGGTAATTTGTTGTTTGTTTTGAATATAGAAAACATGGCTGAAGAAAAACTGAAGCTCTACCATGCCAAGTGAAAGGGAACAATGCTAGATATAAACATGTAATAAGCCAGACAAGTCGTCAAGAATTACAGAAACCTCAGTTGCATTTCAATCAACTTATCTGTTTGCCAGTAGGTTAAAATGAATGACAATCCTTTCTTTTTGCCTTTTCTCATTAGACATAATAATATTGTTATGAAATGCAGCAGCATAAATAGCCACCATAACTATTTCTCCTTACATGTGATGACAAAATAATTGAGGATTTACACCCCCACTTAGAGCTAAGATTCGCAGAGCTGAATTGCAGGGAGGAGCAATGGTTATGGATTAGTGCCTTAAAAGGTTTCTAGGACAGTAGCATCCCAAGCCCCAAGATTTCAAGACCCAAACTCTGAGACTTAAGGATAGTCTTTAATGATGTTTGAGAGGATAAAGAAAAGGAGGGAAATGAGACAGGATGCAGTCCTGGACACTCTACAACTGCCATTCAGAAAAAGTCTTTAGTTAGTACTTGGATAGGGGACTGCCAACAAATACCAGGTGGTATAGGCTATATTTCAAAGGAAAGAACTAGCAAAATCACCCCTGAATATTCCTTACCTAAGAAAACAGGCAACTTGAACCGGCACATGCACACATTTTTCAAGGCCACTCACAATAAGATTCCTTCTCCTTGCCCTGTGACCTGGGAACCCTGTACCTTAATTAATTTGTTCAGGAATGTGAAAAATTTTATAGTGAGTATAGTCTTTGAAAGATCATTTTGTTTCACATTTGTTGGGCTAAACACAGGGATGGGCCAACTGAATCCTCGAATCCTAGGCAAGGATCTGAGATTCCCGAAACCGAATCCCTGTGCCAAAATAGGCAAATGGAATTTTGCAAATCTGCCAACTAAATAGATTGTTGGGGACCGGGACGCCTGAAAATATGGGAGACCAGGATGCCTGAAAACCTGGGAGACCATACATACAAGGGAAAATAGTAAGTAGGTGAGATTTTCCCTTGGAATAATAATGGCCTTTGCTAACAATTTCACAAATTACATCTGGGCTTATATTCTAAGATATTTAAATTGAACATTTCATATTTAAATTCAGTACTTGACTGGAAGGGACAGGCTTGAGATTTCAAGGACAGCTGAAACATTCCTTTGCATAGGTTCCCTGCAAACCTCTTTCAGACACAATTCTGGAGTTTGTAGTTCTACAAGGTGTCACAGCCTTCTCTGCCAAAGTGTGCTGGGGCATCATCAAACTACAAACCCCAGGATGCCAGAAGGAGCTATGCAAAGAAAAGCCAGTTTTGACCTGGATTATCTCTCTACTGTAGTATGTGGCTCTGTTTACACAGGCAAGAAAATGTGGGATTAATCCACATTTTCCTGCCTGTGTAGAAAGGGTCTTCATGACATTTTCAATCTGAGGAGATCCTGAGGCAAAACTATGACAGTTGTCTTGGTCAGATTTCTTTAGAGGGAGGTTTGCCTTTGCCAAGGCTTTTGCTAAAGCTGAAAGAATCTGTCTTGCACAAGATTATTCTTCTTTCCCTTGCTTTTTAAACTCTTTTTTAAAAAAGGATTCGAAAGATTCGAGTTTCATGAGATTTGTGGATTCCCAGAATCTTCCAGGGATTTGGATCCAAATTCAGAAAATTCTGGATTCATCCCATCCCTAGCTAAACACTAGCCTGGCTTTCTGATTTAAATTTAGTAAGTGTATTTCAAATGTTAAGCTTGTTTGAAATCTATTGTGATTGTGATTCATAAAGGTTATGCTTCACTATCAGTCAATTATGTACTCCAAATAGCTGGAAAACTCGTAGATTTGGGGATTGTTAGTTTTGCTTTAGATAAAGAAACAAATGTTGAGCTTTGACATCTTGGTTTGTTTAACACCTCCTCAAGTTTGAGGATTTTCAACACAAATTTGATTTCTAAAACTTTCCTGTATAGTTTTGGAAAGCTACAAGTTTACTGCCTGTTGCTCAACTTTTTAATAACTCTGAGTAATGCTATTTCATTACGGAACGACTTAGGACACATCCCACCGTGATTTATTTTAGATATTATAACCTTAGTTGTCAGTGAAATGGGTGATGAACAGAACTTTCTTCCTTGGAGGGGTTGTAGATACCACTGAACCTGCCGCATAAGTGTTCTTACTCACTGTTTTACTACCTCAGCTGTCATTGTACATTTCATTAACTACATGTAACATAATTTCCCAATTGTGAAAAACCAAAATGCTTCAACACAAGAAAATTAAACAAAAATCCATGAGTATCAGTTGATAATGTTAGTCACTGGATAGATAAAATATACAGCAATATATGCTGTTTGGCCAAGTTACCTCTCCATGACAAATAACACTATGGTGCTGTTTTTAAAGAAATGCTTCACATGTTTTGGTTGTGATCATTGCATGTCTTATTAGTAATGAAATGATTCTATGTCTCCCAGTGTAAGCCATGGCATGTGTCACAAAGGCCCAAGCCTTTTGCTGCTTGAGGTGGAACAGAAAAAGACACCCTCTCGCCCATGTCAAGGTGCACAGTACCCTAAACAGATGAAGTTATTTTAACACTTGAAGAAAAATATCACGCAAACATCTCTCCTCATTTCTGGCAGTAAAAATACAATAGTAAATCAATAACTTCAACATTTGCCTCTTTTTCATCACACCAAAAAATCTGCTGCCTGAAGCACCTATCTTTACCCAGCCCTGCATAAACACCTCACACCAGTCATCCATATTACAGGCTCTGCACCACAAACATGTTTTTCTCCTCATAGGGAGCCATTTATCACTGATGTAACGATAAAGACATCACTTGGCAGTAGAGGGCTATGAATGTCTTTCTTGCTTCAAAACTGAATAGCAACTGAGGTAAAAATTATGTTTGCTGTATCTCTCCAGATCAAGGGTGGAAATTATGTAGCCCTCCAGATTTTGCTGGACTGTAGCTTCCAGATGTCCTATACAGCATACCACTGGTGAGGGATGCTGTGAGTTACAGTCTAACAACATCTGGAGTGCTGCAAATCCCATCTCTGTGGTTATAACTGTACTAGTTGTAGATGTTCCCACACCAGAAAGTAAGTGAGCTAGAGTGATCATGCAGGTCGGAATCTTAACCATTATCCTCACCCTCATTTTATATTCAATGTGTAAGAGGGACCCAATGAAAAATAGATTTGGGAACATGTAAATTTAGAGGAAGCAGTAGAAGTATAGAGGGATGCTCTTAATCCTTTCTTTGTCAGCAGCTTATCCATTCCAAATGGACAACATCTTTATTAAGCGTCTTTCTATCCCACATTTGCTCCAGCTATGAAGATCTGGGTCTAGTCAGTTAGTAGAACTAAGAAACTTTACTTTTTTGGACTGCTTTCTCATGTCAAAATTTTTCCCAAGGGTTGAGTCAGTACCTAAAAGAAAGAATGATTGGGAAGCCCATGAACCAATCTCTGATCTTATGCATAACTGGCAGTGGGCCCTGTGGAAGACAGTGAGTCTTAATATGCAAAGGATTATCTTGTGGACAGTGGAAGAGCAACTAGTGGGCTTCCTGCTAGAGAGAATTCCACAAGAGTGCTGTGGCCATCTATTTCATAGAACACTTTGAATAAGCAGCCTACGGGGAACGTATATGTAGAAGATGATATCCTAGTCCCAAACTGATTACACTTTTTAAAGCTCAAAAGAAACGCTTTGCATTTTGCCTAAACATTAACTGGGCACCAGTTGCAGAAGTGATCTTGTTGCCCTGTTCCATTTAACAGAAAGCAGCACTAAATGAATAACATTAAATATGGCCAAATCTAAGGCATGGTACTGTTTCAGGATCTAATCAGCATTCTAGGCCCTCTTCCAAATCGTTGCCTCTGAGTCCATTCCTACAGGACAGTTAATTTGTTTTGTATCACATGATCTCCCTTCTATGCATTTTTGGCTCATGTTCAGAAGAAGTACAAGAGAAAATGTGTCCCCACCTAGTTGCTGCTCAGAAGTAACAAAAGAGTGGTTCAGGAAGGGTACAGCTAAGGATGGTCTCTAAAGCTAGAATGTGCTCAACAATGCCACCTTTGGCCCTGATCCTATCCGTTGGTCCCAATGGTATCAACCTTCTCACCTTTCTACACCTTCAATTCTCCTCTGAATTTATCAAAATTGCTCAGGAAGAAGGAGAAACAGAACTAGAGAGTATTCCCACAGTGTATCCCTCTGCTTCTGGCTACTACCATCTTCCATAAATAAAAGATGGCTCAAGTGATTAAGATCACTAGCATTATTCTTTATCTCATCTCTTTTACGTACTGCACAGGAAGAGAGAAAAAGGAAGGCACGTAGATAGATGCTCATTTTGAAGATATCAAGGCCACCCTATCTCAGTAGGCCTGCTGGTGAAACAAACTATTGCCAGGTATGCTAGGCAAAAGCCAGAATATAAATGCATGTTTCTGGGTAAAGAGGTCAGGGTTGTGGAGCACCAGGCTGGGCCAGAATGTCTGTCAGTGCCTGATGGACACAGAGATGGAGACTGACAGACGAGGAGCTAAACCAACAGCAACATTTTTCAAGCCAAACAGTCTTATCCATGCATGCTGGTACAACCTTTGCAATATATGGAATCCCCTTCTTAAGTGCTGCAGAGAAGAATGACAATTTAAGCATAGAGGAAGGGAATGGTTAACACTAAAATATTAGGTCATGGCAGAAAATTATTAAAGGACTTTCCAACAGCTTCAAGCAGAGAATAACTAAAGAATCCAGATTGTTTAGGAGATGTTCAACCAATAGTGTAGAAAATAGTCTGTTTTCAGCTTAAATCTCACTCTGAGTTTAACTCTTCCTTGCCGGCTGAGACAAATGTGACCCACCCCCAGCCCAACACAGCAAGTCAAACCCCAAGCCCTGAAACCCTCTCTGCTGGACAGATTCCAAGAATCAGACGCCTGAAAGAAGCCTGGCAAGAGAGCACATGTTCCACTAATTCTTGGCACCTAAAACCTAACTCTCATGGAACCTACCAGATGGTGTGGGATCATCAATTCTTAGGAAGGACACTGAAAAATGGCATTTGGCAGCGACACGAAACTCTTGCCCAAGGAAGGAATTAGGAGAAGGGAGTGGTGCCCAGATTGGCAACACCTCACAGCATGGAGCTGTTTTAAGAAACAGCTTTAAAGAATGTAGCTCGGCAGGCATCAGCATGTGCCAGGCACCAAGAGCTTTACACAGCTTAGCACTAGCTTCTACAACATGCTGCTTGCTGCAAATACACCTCTCTTAGTGTCTCATTAGCTTCGTAACACTCTCTTGAGTTGTTTTCTTTTTAAATTGTTTATTTAAAAACCTTAAGGGATGGCATGCTGAGAAGAGATAAACTGCCCCCCAGCACCACCTTTATCCACAAGGATGTCTCTGGATCTCCTATTAGCCTCTTCCAAAATTAAAAGGGAAGTCAGCTGCTGTTCAGTGCTTTCTTTTGAAGGCCACCTGGGAGCAGGGAAAGGAAAAGGTACACTGAGGGTGAAGGAGAGCATCCCAGAGGGTTGTTTGACCTGTGCTTTGTATATATGTCTTCTCTGTGGTTTTGTTATTTGGTTTCCACAGAGTGACTGGTTGGATAGTTTTACATGGTGTGTGTTAGGCCTGGTATTAATAATCATTATAACAAGGAAAGAAGAGAAGGAGGATAAAAATACCCCAGTTGGTCCATAAAATATCCTGAATATAGGAAGTGGTACCTTGTTTACATCTGTGCATACAAGCTAGTGTAGATGGATGACCTTACAGGGATGCAGGAAATGTTGTGCAAGCTGGACATGACCTAACTGCATCCAGTGTACCAGCCCCTTCACCAATCTTTTGGTTGTTTGGGGAGCATCAGGAAGGGTCTGCTGTGAGTATGAACTGATACATGTAGAGCTCCAGCATAAAATGAGGGACCCGAGATCCCATTCCTGTGTTTATGTCACTGTAACTGAGCCAGTGACCTGCCTATGCTTGTGGCTTACCATGGAAAAAGCAAAGAAATGGGTCCGTTCCTCAGAGATGCCCAGCAAATTGCAAGTCAAACATAAGGCATGCCACATTGTGGCAGCAGTCCAGCTCAGCCATGGAGGAAGGATCAAGCTGTGAGTACCCAGCTTGTTGAGGCCAATTAGCTAACACATTGTAAACCACTTAAAAAGCACTTAGCTGATAAGCTATTGCTATTGCTACTCTCCTTCCCACTCCTTCCCAGAAAAGGGAAGAACTTTTCTGAAGAGACCAGAAAGTAAAGTGCTTTTTAAGTGGTTTACAATGTGTTAGCTAATTGGCCTCAACAAGCTGGGTACTCATTTTGCTGACCTACAGAAGGATGGAAGGCTGAGTCAATCTGGAGCCCAGCAGGATCAAACTCACAACCTTGTGGCTGCAACACCAGCATTTAACCACTGCACCACCAGGGCTCTTAGAGTAGAAGTTACCTATGGCTGGAGACTAAATAGCATGAGGTGAACATGTCATTCAGGAAGCAGTAATGGCAAATCACAAAGGCTCTTGGGGCTTGTGATAGGAACTATGGTGAATTCTGCTACTGCCTTTATTCCTCTGGAAGCCAGGGAAAGTGATGGTGAATTGGAGATGAAACTAGACTTAACTCTGTTAGGAGTGATGAGGGGCCTTGTTGAAACTAATGTGTGCTGAATAAGCATTGCTTCAGGGCAAACGTCTTCCTAGTTAAGCACTTTTGTTTGCTCTCTTTGTTAGGCTTCCAGCTGTCTTTCTTAGTGAACCAACTGTCTTAGAGACCTATAGGGGTTCTCTGTGTGTGTGTTCTTCCTGAGCTTTAGGAAGCTTGAAATAAAAGTAGAATAGAAAAAAAATGATGTGCTTAAATAGTTCCAGAAACCCACTTATGTGATTCTTTCATACCAGGGAAGGGATCTCTAAAGGCCTAGCACATGTGAAATGACAATAGTCACTTGAACATAAAGGTATCCTTTTCTGATGTTTTCTGAACATGTGGCCAGTAAAGATCTGTGAGTAGAAGGTTAGCCTCTTTATCACATGAAAAGTGTGTCTTTTGCCACTCCTGGAGTCCCCAGTAAGCTGGTAGGTGCAAGTAGTGACAGCTGATGGGTTCCATATCGCTCGGGCAGTCAATCCATTTTGGGTCTAAACATAAGGGAAATAGCCAAGATGCAGAACCTTTTCGAGAGGCAGGGTAGGGTTTAGCATTTTGGATAGCTCGTTTAAAGTTCAGACTAAAACCCAGATCAGAATAATCACCCTACTAGAATGGAGAGCAAAACTGGACCCTGGATAGGAATGCAAGCTGAAACCCAGACTCACTTAGAAGGAGCCCTAGCCCACCTGGAAGTCTTGCATGGAGTTTCAAAGGTTGCTATAAAAAAAAAAAAAGCAAAGAGGAAATAGAAACGAGTTGGGAGTCATTTGCTAAATTTGGTGCAGGCAGATCTGGCCCACAATATAGATTCAGCCTGATCATTTTATACATCACTACAACCCAGCCATGATTCACATTAAAAAGAAAAACAGAAAAAGAAAAAAAAATTGGCATATTTTCATGAATAAATGTATCTGTTTTTTTGTTTAAAAAAAACAAAGGAAAAGAAAATAAGGGAAAATACTACACAACTCTATTGAGCAATTTGAAAAGGGAAGATATTTACATAAAACTTGGGAAAGTTACTTGTTTTGGACTACAATTCTCAGAATTCCCCAACTCTGCATTTGCAGTACAATATTATACAGTGTCTTTGTGGCAAGACTCCCCAGGAAGGCTGTCTGATTGATGCTTATCTTTCTCTGTCTGCACACATGCACATACTCACAGGAAAGGAGAACTAAAGTAATTTCCAAAGACATACTTGTAGAGCTTGTAAAACTTTTAAAACACAAGTTGAACTTTGCCCTCTGTTAAAGAACAGCTTTTATATATCTTATGTTGCACATCATCATAATTGGAAAATTTTTCCCTTCAAGATTAAAAAAAAACAAATCTTGCTATCTACCAAAAATTGCACATAAAATTTCACTTGACACAATATAAAATATATTAGGTACCCCAAAAGTAATGGCAAATCACCTCCAAATCAGACATCCTCACATCCAGAGCTGTCTTCTCTGGGGGATGGCATGGACCTTGAGTCAATCCAAAGATTTTCTGTGATCCAGTTTGTACTTATTACTCATCAGCTAAAGAATAAGAAACTGGTCTGGTGCATCACAAGATTAGGTGTGGGTCTCCTCAAACCATACACCACCATATCCTGGTAATGGTCCTCAGTGAGATGGCACTCACTTTGGTGTGACTTAAGACTGTTTCTATGGGTGAGGCACATTCAAAGACACTGACTTGTGCCAACCAACTATAGCCCATAATTTTGGGCTATAGGATAAGGAACTACCACTGCTATCCAAAACATCTAGCAGTCAGTGCAAATGATATACTCTCACATGCAGAGAAATCTTCTCTGGCATTAACCTCTGTACAGTTTGAAGTCAAACATGTACCAATTCAAACATGCCAAGCTGTGCTGATTACTACATATATTGGCCTAAAGAATACGTAATTGAACTGAGCACCCCAAAGGGAATGGCAGGTCATCCTAAATCCTACACCCTCATATCCATGAAAATCTCTTCTGAGATGGCATTCACTTTAGTCCAACCCAAAGTACTGGCAGTTCTCAGGGCACACCAAATTGTGCCAGCCTGTGCAAACTGGATTACATACACAGCTAAAGATTAAGGGACTGAGCTTGTGGGCTCAAAAACAAATGACAGGCCTCCCCAAATGCTGCATCTCCAAATCTGCAGAAGGGTCCTCTAATGAGAGGGACTCACTTTTGATCTGACTTGAATTCCAATGTACACCAACTAGCACAAACATTGGATTGAAGAATAAAGTACTCAACTTGTATATCACAAACAAGTAGCTGGTCACCCCAAACTATACACCTAAATACACAGGGATGTTGTCTCCTTGAAATGGCATCACTGCACTCCAAATCAAAGCTGTTTTTTCATGCTTAGTACATTCACGTGTGCCAGCCTTCACCCTTTAGCACAGACACTGACTCAAGAATAAGGAATTGAACTTGTAAACCCCAATATAAGCAGTGGATCACCCTAAATCATACATCTTTATATTCAGGTAATCTCTGCAAGATAGCACTTAGTGCAGTCCAACCAGAAATAGTTTCTGAGTGCAGAGCACATTGAATAGTACGGATCTCCCCAATCAACATTAAAAAAATTGGCCTAAATTTTCCTCCAAATCATATATCACCATTTATCAGAGAAACCACCATGAGATGGCACTCAGTTCAGTCCAACCCAAAGATGTTTTGGTGCCTTGTAGAGCTTTTTGTATTTCATTTGATATCACCAATGTTCTATAGCAACAATGCTGAAATGTCCAAAATGTAAAATGATATAATTTTTTTTACTTATCTTTTCCAGTATACGTGATAAAAAATTTAAGTTGTTACTTGACCAAGTTCGAAATTGGCCCAGTCTTGTGTTTCGTATCTTTCCTTTCGCCTCTGCAGAAAAAAGCCTGCTTCATAGTTTTCTCTATTGTTATAGGTGACCATCGTTTTCTACCTGCATCAATCAAATATTACCCCAAACTGCCAGCATTCTAATAGACTGGAATGACAAATTGATTTAATACATGCAATCAGATTGTCTTAGCTTTTGATGTCCCTTGATCTATAAAAACCTCTTATAGCACCTAGCTACTGTCAGTAGCTTCTCTGTGTTCACTTATTCATTTTCATTTCCCTCCCTGTCCCTCAAGAGAAACTAAAGCACCTCATCTGTTTGTAACAAATGAAATGTCAGCTGTCACAAGGTGAAAATAAGGCTCCTCACTTATAGAAGAAAAGTAAATAGGTTTCAAGGTCATGTGACACTCAAAGGATGAAGGCAAGGATTTTGACAGCACATATTAACTGAACGTGTAAGCCCCTTCTGAAGGATAATTCCAGCTTCATTTTCACTGGGCAATAATTATTGGATGTCAACATGCTGACCAGATTAATTGTAAGAAAAGGCCAGAGGATATGCAATATGAGTCACTCCTAATTCCAAGAAAATCATCTTTCCAGATAGAAACAAAAAGCCTGTAGCCTGTATACAGACAATACTTTTGAAGCAAGAACTATGCCAACACAAGCTTTGTATTTTCCTTTTAATAGTTAACATTACTTGCTTATTTCTCCCAAGCTGAAAGTGCAACGCTGTACAAGTCTGCTAAGACGTAAGCCCTATTCATTTCCTGCAATCCACTGCACGGTACTGTAGGAGCTAAGTCCCACGGAATTCCATAGGGCTTACTTCTGGATAGGCATGTATAAATTTGCATTGCACAATGGCATCCAGATGAAAGGGACAGGAACACCACTTACACTGTTTGATCATAGTTATTTTAAAATCTGTATTTTAGGAGTTGGGTCCAACTAAATTGCACTAGCTTCATAGGTAATAACTGCCATTTGTATATTCATACAGGTATTTTAAAAACAATAAGGACGACCATGGCAGTGAGAATACTATATGCACAGAGGTGAAAACTTCCCATGATTCCATCTCAAGAAGATTGGATGTTGAAACTACTGAACATGGCTGAGATAGACAAACTGACAACCTTGTTACAAGATCACTCTCTTACAGAGTATACAAAGCAAGAGGAAGGGATTATATCGTTTTTTAAGACAGTTGGGGGAGACAAGCAGTAAGAGGATTCAATTAATGTGTAAAGTTAGACAAGTTCAGTAGAATTGTCAATTTTTCCTGTCAATTTACTTTATAATGGTAGAGGCTTCTGTAGGTTATATAGTTATAAAGGATCTTTATTCTACTTGATTATATTTATTATTAAATACTACTAATCACCAATATGGAACATTTAGAATTATTAGTTTCAAGGAAGGGAAAACAACCACTGTTCCCTGAGGGGTGGGAAATCAATGGTGTACATATTGTATTCTTTTCCTTTTCTTTCTTCTTTCTTTTTTCAGTGTGTTGTAGTTTAAGTGGTAGTTTAGACTGTAGTTTTCTAATTTTGAATTGTTATTGTAATTTGTGTTTTTTTCTTTTTGTATACATTTAGTTTTATAGAATTTAAAACTATGTGTTAATAAAAATATTATTTAGAAAAGAAAAACAAGAAGGAAGATAGAGGCTTAGTCATGATAATATATATATCAACTGTTGATATAACATGATATAACAACTGTTTATTTTCTTCGAATGTAAATCTTCACTCATTCCATTCTTACACACAAGAAAAAAGAATTGCAAGTTTTCTTCTCACTGGGCAAGATTACAGGAGTATTTTGCAAATTTTTGTGAAAAAATATGTGCCAAAAGGTACTTTGCATGAAACAATGTTTCTGTGGAAAAACTTTTTGTCCTTTTTTTTTGTGAGGGGGGAGGAATCTTCCAAAATAACTTTTTCTTAAAATGAGGTATTGATGGGGCATGAGAAAATTTGCAAATATTCTCTAATATTTCCTCCTCCACAATGGATTATCAGTATCTATAATGGCTGAAACCCCAGTCTCATGGTATTAATTTTTTGGGGAGTATATAATGATATACGCAGGTTAGAATTTTACCATTCTGATCTTTATCTTCATTTTAATTGCCATGAATCACCGTGATCAATAAGGGCTATGCGACAGCTTCTACATTTCCAGACATAGATAAAATGCCAAGTTTTTTTTTTTTAAAAATACTGACCTTCCCAGAGCAATTTTCAATACCATCAATCTTCTGAATACTGCTTCATGGGGAGTTTTTAGCCAACCTACACTGATTCCATCTGTATGCAAGATTCCCCATTAGCTCAGGGTGACCCACCAGATGTTACTGGACAGCAACTCTGGGCATTCCACTATACTGGCTACATTAGCTAGGGCTGCTGGGACTTACAGTCTTGTAACATCTGGAAGGCTTCATGATCCCACCACACTTGCCATAATATCTCTCTCCAGCCAGTTATGCACTGCCATTGAGTGCCATCTGTATGATATCCAGCTAACTCATTTGACATCTGAAGTTTGATATCATAGCAAAACTAGTGCAGAAGCAGCTGGATGTCTATTATACTTGCAGGACATACTAATTGTGTATTTCAGAAAGTGCTAATAACCCTCCCCCCGTGAACCAGTAGCCAAGTGTCATTTTTAATTAAGAATTCCATCGAAGTACTCCAGGATCTTTGATTTGCAATCACAGAAAAAGACTGCTTGAATTAAATTCATTAAAGCTCTGCTGCATAATTGTACAGGATGGAAGTGACAGATGCATGGTGGTTTCCTTGGTTTAAAAATCATTAAAAAGAAAGAAAATGATCCAGACAAATACAGAATTTCCCAACCACTAGTTTATTTGATATATGCCAGTAAAGTTCAAAAAAAGGTGAAAAACTTTTAAAACCTTTTAGAAATGATGAAACGTATGATAGTGTTTAGTAGATGTTCACAGAATGTTGCGTGCACCAGATTTAACATGGTAGCTTCTTCTGGGCAGTAGTGTAATGACTCTCTCAGCTAACCTGCATTTCAGATGGATATTTGCCCTTGAGGTAATTCATGTTCATATTTGTGACCATGAACTAACAGCAAGCATCTAAAGGGGGAGAGTAATGTGTATTACTCATCTGTTTGAAAACCTCACATATTTACCCGAGGGGGGCATACATGATCCCATCATGAAATCCCCTATTGTCTATTATTTATTTTATTTTATTTTATTTTATTTTATTTTATTTTATTTTATTTTATTTTATTTAGGGCATTTATACTGTACCCTTCAAACAAAAGACCTCTCAGGATGGCTTACAAATTATTAATTTGGCTATTCCCCACTCTCAGCTTAACCATCTAAAAGATATGAAATACAAGGAAGAGGGGACAGCAGTGGGAGACAAGACTAAGTCCAGCAATGCTGGCTGATGTTCTTTCCCTCAGAGGCCAGAGCAATGGCAGTTAGTGTGGAGGTAGGGCTGCTTCTGGTGCTATCTAGGAGGAGTAGGATTGTGAGTGGCCAACCATTCTGCCTCAGCCAACTCCATCTTGCACTTAGTTGGTCACTGTCGTGCCCCTGTCCCCAGCAGCTGTGTGTTTAGCAGTGGAAGAATGTTCCTTATGCATAAAGGAGAATGCACTGGGCTCCCTTGAAGGAAGGTGGCTCTTGGTTGCTTTGCACTCATGCACACAGAGCTCGTCCTCACGAAAGCTAAACGCATGGCTGTCAAGAGGCCTGGTGGGTTAGCATCATACCTTTAGTCAGCTTCTGGAGCAATCCTAGCATCAGACTTAATCTAGACCAGGGGTGTGCAATTATTTTTTCCATGGGGCCACATGAGAAACTAAAAATATTGTGGAGGGCCGGGCCAAAAGGCTGAACTCAATTCTGCATAATATTAATTGTATTTCTTTATAAAAAGCTGTGAGTTTTATAAAAACCACTTTCGCAAGTGGTTTTTATAAAACTCACCCACGCTGCCCCGTAGCAGCCACCATTTGGCAGCTGTTTTGCTTCCAAGCCATCTTCTTGCATAAGAAGACACTGGCTACAGGATCCAATACCATAAACAGTAGATCAGCAGCATCACCCCAGGTTATGCAAGCATTGGCAGGGTCCCGGCCATTTATTTACCTGTTCAAAGCAGTAGACCAATCTAAGGGGGCATGATAGTTGCTCAAGGGGGTCACAAGAAAAGTTGGTCTGCAAGTACAGCAGATGTGAAAAAGAATAAGCCTCTGTGTGTGTGTGTACAGAGATAGGCACAATTGAGAATCAGCTGGTATCTGCAAAAGCAAAAGCTTGCAGACCCCATTATGCGTTTCTCCAGTCTCATGCATAGCATTGGCCTCCCTTTTTAATGCTTTTTCTACCCAGCTTCTCCTAATGTGCCATCGCTGGCACAGCAGGCACATGCCTCTTACCAACCACAAGACAGTTTCTCAGGTGAGGGAGAGGGAAGTGAAGAGAGGAGCCGGAGAGAGTATTTACTTAGCGTTAAGGTGGAAGGTGAGTGTGACATGAGGGGCCTGTGAGAGAGAGTGGGGGAGAGGGACACATAAGATACAATAAAGGGGGGGCAATGTCACATGAGGTGGTTCAATATCCTCATGTAGATCTAAAGGAGGTCATGGGGTAAAAGTTTGAGAACAACTGTCCTAGACCTTAGAAGCACCTGTATTTTCCTTCTCAGGGAAAAAATAAAAAAGAGCACAGCCACCTGGGGTGTGTGGGTGGGCAGGAGTTAAACTCCTTCCTGTGTGCTTGTCATAAACTAAAATGGTCCCCTCTGAATCTTCAGTTTTCAAAAATTTCTCTGGAAAACCCAGTGACAGATCTCCTGCCATCTCAGTCAGTGTGATCCAGGAGAAAGCTTTGAAAATCTATGTTACATAATGTTGAATCTACGTGTACACATACATTAACTCACACTCGTAACCACACCCCATAATTTCCTAGGGTTAATTTTGCAAATATGAATATATTCAGACTGGCTGCTGTCCTGTTTTCTCACTTGGTCTTTCTTCCATTTAAATAGCTGCTGTGTGTGGGAGGAGGAGTAAATCACCAAGCTTAGCAATAGAAAGCAGAACCAAAAAATAGGAAGGAGGTACCACTGGATGACTCTCAAACTGAACTGGCTTATTTGGACAGATTCTGAAAAACAGGAAATAAAAATGAGATTTCTCTGAAATAGACCAAACTTGAAAATGAAGCTTTCTGAAGGTTTCCTGCCATTGTGGATTCATCGAAACACAGGGATAGAGACAACATGCATCACAAAATGATACATAATTCTGTAAGCTCCTCAAATATATAAACCCCAGTGCAGGGAGAAGGGGAAAGAAGAGGAGGAGTGCAATTTTGTATCTAGCAGCTAATGGCTTTCCTTTTTGTTATTGTTGTATTCCTTCAAGTCATATGATGGGCTTCACGAGAGCTCAACAATTGCCATGCATTGTGGCAGTGAGATTGCAGTAATGCATTGCAGGACTGTTTCTGTGTTCCATCCATTCTGCAAGAAAATAAACCTTAAAATTTTATGGTTGAGTCAGTGGGATATAGAAGAGTGGGAAACTGAATTTTTTCCTGGAAAATGCTGGATATTCAGATCCTTCATCCTCTTTCACTGTATGTTCCATATCTATCTTCTATCCTTGTCTTATTATATTCTGTTGTTCTTGCATATCTTAAAGTTGGTTCCAACCTATGGTGACCCTGAGGAAAACTTATGATGGAGTTTTCTTGGCAAGATTTGTTCAGAAGGGAGTTGCTTTTGCCATCCTCTGAGGCTGAGAGAGTGTGACTTGCCCAAGGTCACCCAATGGGTTCCCATGGCTGAGGAGGATTTGGACCCTGGTTTCTAGAGTCACAGTCCAATGGTCACTTTATTTATATAATATTATACTTAATTTTTCTCCCACCTTTCTCCTGATACAGGACCCAAGACAGCTTGCAACAAGGTTAAAACAACTTAGAACGTGATGATACAAAAGTAGAAAACAAACTATCATCTTAAAAACACCACTGATTTAAAACTGCAGAATAAAACACAAAAAATGCAAAGCGTGCACATATATATGCTCCATTAAAAGACCGTAATTACTTAATTGCTTGTTTAAATGAAAAGGTCTTCATCTACTGGTGGGAGGACAGTAGAAAGGAGGTTATCCATCTGTTTCAAGGGAGGAGTTTCCACAGACCAGGAGCAAGAAGGCCCTCTTGTATGTCCTCAGTAGATGGCCCCGTGATCAAGGTACAAAAGTCCTCCCCAAGGATCTTAAGATTTCATTAGGTTCATATAGAGAGATTGCCACTTCTGTGTTTGCTTAGCCTCTGCTTGGCATTGACAGATATGCTGTTTCAGATAACTTGGACCTAAGGTGCACAGGGCTTTATTGGTCATGACCATCACTTTGGTCCCAATTAAACAGAAAATAAAAGCTGTTAGATTTCTTAAATTATTTTTATTCACCATAACTTCCTAGCCTCTACAGATTTCCTGTTCTAAAAAATTTTCTGGTTTATTGCCTAGGGACACATATTGGCAAAACTTGCACCAACACAGGCATACCATAGAGGGAGCTGGTTAACGACAGCTGACACACTGAGACCTAAATACTCTAAATGCACCAGATCCCAGCTGATCTTGGGAGCTAAGCAGAATCAGCCCTGGCTAGTAATTGGATGACTGCCAATAAATACCAGATGCTGTGGGCTATATTTCATCTAAAAGAACTGGCAAAATCACCTCTGGGTGTTCCTTCCACTATGAAAGTCATGAGGTCATCATAAGCCAACAGGCAACTTGAAGGCACATATCCTCTTATATTTCACAGACAAAAACCAAGACATGCGTGGCCAAGCTACATCAGAGTGTGGTCAAGACATCAAAAGTTATTAACAGAGAAGACATCAGCTCCTTCTAACAGAAACTAGGAGGAGCTGCTGCAGTTTCCCTTTGTCTGAGCCTACAGGGAAGGACAAGATTCTGCACCTTCTCTTATCTCCCACCTGATGAGTTAATTGAGAGCACGCTGCTTTGTACTTTGAAGTCAGTTTGCAGCAACTGAAATAAACAAAGGATGAAGGTGGGAAGGGGGAAGAAGAGAGAGAAACTATGGCCATTTCTGCACGGGGCGAGCGAATTGCCCCGTGATGCTACTTACCGAACTTCTTGGCTCCCCGGTCCGGTCCACGCCGCTTCAGAGCAGTGCGTGCTCATAGATATGCACTGCTCCGGTGTCCCAAATGGTGGTTTCCAGTTGGTCGAGGGTCTGAACCAACCGCTGAAGCTCACCAGCCTAAAGCCCGCCCCAGGCAAATCGCAGGCTCACACTGGGGCAAGTCTGCGAATCTACATAAGGGAGCAGGCTCTCAGTGGTGCACTCCATGCTTTTGAAAGACCTGGTTTTAGCGGTCTTTCAAAAGCACGCTGGACGACCACTTGGGGTCGTTCCGGAGCGGGCTGAGGTGTGGATCTACGTTAAATAGGTCTGATCCAGTCCACTCCCAGGTGCAGACATCCTTCCTGGAGGACACTCTGCCCTGTTTTAAAAACCCCGTGTGGAAATGGCCTAAGGTATTTTAAAAGCAGTTGAAAAGTGAGACAAGCAAGCCTTTCCTGTTATAATGGTGCCATGGAGCCTGAGAACAGAAACCTCAAGCTGCAGCTGTGCCCAGAGAAGAAAAATCAACTATACACTCTTCAGACTTGTGTAAATATCCCCCTAGTAAAAGGGATCCAGAGCAGCTCACAGAGTCTCAGATCAGCACCCAGTGATGACGGGGAAGTGAAAAGAGAAGAAAATGTTTCGGGGATGGGACCAAAGATACAGAGTGAGATGCCACCAGGCTCAAGCTCACAGACCAATAGGCCTGTATGAGTACCAATGATAACCTTGGTTTTAAACTTTGTTCTCAAGAATCATGAATAGCTGATGTGTCAAGAGGAAGGTAACCAAAATGGTGAAGGGTCTAGAAACCATGCCTTATGAGGAGCAGCTTAGGCAGCTAGGCATGTGTAGCCTGATGAAAAGAAGGTTAAGACGTGACACGACAGCCATGTTTAAACATTTGAAAGGAAGTCATGATGAAGATGGAGCAAGCTCGTTCTGCTGCTCCAGAGACAAGGACACAGAGCAATGGGTTCAAACTATAGGAAA
The DNA here is from genome assembly GCA_948472985.1 of Iguana delicatissima. Lineage (NCBI taxonomy): Eukaryota > Metazoa > Chordata > Lepidosauria > Squamata > Iguanidae > Iguana > Iguana delicatissima. Next base: position 56,496 of record CAOKZL010000382.1, on the reverse strand, counting down.
AGAGATTTTACCTAAACATCAAGAAAAACTTCCTGATGGTAAGAGCCTTTCGACAGTGGACTATCCTGCCTCAGAGTGTGGTGGAGTCTCCTTCTTTGGAGGTTTTTAAGCAGAGGCTAGATGGCTATTTGCTGGAGGTGATTTGACTCTGTGTTCCTGCATGGCAGGGGGTTGGACTTGAGGGTTGTTGTGGTCTCTTCCACTATATGATTCTATGATTCCAAAGAATGACTTATTAGTTATATGAGCATAAACCTCTTTGATATTGCAAATTTTTTTTAAAAGAAAAGTGGGAGGAGAGAGAATTAATCAGGACAGTCCCTGCAAAAGCAGGAAAGTTGGAGAATATGTAGCAGCCAATGGAAGACAAGAACTGAATTTGACTCAAGTTGCATCAGGCAGGTTTCAGATTGGTCTGAACCAAACCAAGATTACAGAAGCATACAGTCAATACATAGTCTGGTGGATGTCCCTGTTTATTAGCATTCATCCTCTAAATCCATGGCTTTGCATGAATAGAAAGGTTTATTAATGCAATAATTCTGAATGGAGAGAGAGAAAAGCTCAGCACTAAAGTATAACCAAAATGTTGAAAGACAGGCAGAAACACAATGCTATACAAAACAGGCAGGTACAAAGCTATCCTTGGGCTATCTAGTGTGTGAATATAGTTGTTTGGTTGATAGGCTCCCTAAAGATGATAAAAATCACAAATCTATAATACAGCACAGCAAAGAAAGCAGATAAAATTCCAGTTTATGGCAGATAAAGCTATTAAAATTAAAATCCCCATCAAAAATCTAGCTAGGTTACTCTGAACCAGCTGCACTTTCAAAGAAAGGTCCACACACATCATTTCCAAGACACATCTGAACCTCATATCACACCAGACTGGAAACTAACTCTTTCAGAGGGTATATAACTTCATCCAAATCAGGTTGAATAATCACTTCAACATCACCTCTGTCTTACCAGCATCAAATATGAGCTTTTTAGTCTTTGCCTAGTCCATTGCCAGTCTCAGGCAGCCGTTTCAGTACATCCACAAATTAAAATGAGAAGGAGAGCTGCGCACCATCAGCAGAGTGGACACATTTCCTGCCAAATGCCCAGATTACTTCACACAGCTATTTTATCTTGATATGAAACAGCATGAGAGACAGAACAGGGCTGTCTAGTAGTGACCAGCTGATAGTCAGAACAACTTCAAGGATGCCTGTTGTAAGATTACATGCATTGTTACAAATTTCTTCCTTGAAAGGTAGCACGAGTTTGGCCAGTGCAATTTTCGCTCCATGCCAAACTCAGGTATCAAATAAGCATTGGAGCCTTCCTGGGAGTTTCATGCCAGTCTTCTTTAACACATTGGAGCATTTCAGCTATGGAATAGTTTTTGAGCTGGTGGGAGTTAGCCTACATTTTTTCCAAGTATATGTAGACGCAAGCAGAACCCTCAGCTAAGACAAAATGTGAAACTCATGGAGTGTTAAAGTGCAGAGTCTTACTGAATTTTTTTTCTCCCTGCTCTTAATATATATGAGCAAGTGCTGCCTCTCCAGAGGAGCTGAATTCTTTTTAATTACACTCAGAGATACTCCAGCATTTGAATCCAGATGCAGAAGTTCAGCTTGTGTGGTAATTAAATGGGCACTGTGCCAGTTCTGCTAACACCTACACAGAGAATACTGCAAGAGGGACGTGCCGCTGTTCCAGCCAGCTTTTGTGCACCATGCTTTAAAAAAAAAAAAATTTCAGGAAAGGAAGTTACAATATGCGCAGGTAGGTTTACTTAAACTTAATCAAATCAGCAGGAACACTCTGATTCCATTAATGGGTTTATCATAATGGAGCATCATGGATTAACGAGAATGCAGAAGGAAGACTGAAAGGCTTTCCCTTTGGACTGCCTTTTCTTATCTTTTTTTAACAGAAATTGTATTTGTTATGCAACCAAATCTTGAAAGAACATCTAACTATTGTGTTTTGTTTTGTTTTGTTTTGTCTTGTAGCTGAGTGAGTGACAACAGAAAAGGCAAAATGTTGTGTGTGAAGTTTACTGCAATTATTTAGCTTCCCAGGTATGATTATGAGTTCCAAAGATCCATATAAGGATATCCATTTCCAAATGTTAAATATGATGTACCTTTCAAGGGATCATGATTGCCTTATTAATTACCAGTTACTGTTATGGTTCATTTACCATCATGGTTCATCACACTTATGAAAAAAAAATCTGCAAACTGATAGTTAATATACCCAAGCTTTTGTGTGTGTGTCTTGGATGCTTCTCATTGCTTGAGCTCAATGGGTACAATGTTCTGATGCTGCTTCTTTCTTCTCAGTGCCTAATGAGCTGAATGCTGAGAAAAACTTTCCATTATTACGTATTATTTTTCAGCATAGAGGCTTTTGGGAGCAGAGAGGGTTTGGGCAGCACCATTAATAATTAAAATGAAAATTCACGCCATGGGCTCTTTCGCCCTAGACAATTACAGTGCTATTATTCTACTTTAACTACCATGCCAACATCCTAGGGAATCCTGGGATTTGCAGTTTAAAGAGGAGCACTTAGAATTCCCAGCCAGAGAGCTTCTCTTTGCCTCTGAAAAAACTACAAACCCCATATTCCACATGGTGGAAACATAGCAGTTGAAATGGATGATAGTGATATAATTGTATAGTGTGAATGGGCCCCAGGACACCTGGTAATAATGGAGTAGTAGTGGATAAGGTTAGGTCTGAGCTAGGGAAAAATGGATTCTAATCTTTGATCAATAATAGAAGACAATGGGTCAACTCACTAACCCACTTTACAGGTTCTAAGCGGAAAATCCACTTGACATATAGATGGGATATCCATGTAGTGGGGGGAAAAAAGGGAGTCATATCATAACCTCACCCTGAATCTATCTAATGTCACAATCTCGAAAGATATTGAAGAAAAGGCTCATAGTGGAAGAAAGACAGGAAGAAAAAGAAACAATAGCTGCATAAACTTAAATCTCTTCAAAGAAGAATTATTTTAAGAATTATTTTAAGGTACTCCTTTATGGTAAGATAACTAGTTTTCAGGGAAGTAGCCATGTTAGTGTCTTGCAGTATAAAGAGGAAGAAGGTAAGGGGAACCATCTGCTATGAGGCAGACCAAAAGTACAGAATGACAGAACGCTCTTAATTGTCACCTACAGTCCCCAGCTGAGAACACTCAAATGCATCATCAATGAGCTGCAACCAGTTCTGGAGAATAACACAGCCCTCTCACACACTCAGGGAGGCAGATCTTCATTAGCCTACAGACAGCCTCCACATTTTAAACAGAATATATAACATGGATGGTAATACAGGGACAAGACCCTGCCTCAAACTCAGGTGCCAACTCTGTCCCCACGTCTATTCTGGAAGCAATATTACAGGGGCCAATAACATCACTCACAACATCAGAAGCACATTTATTTGTTCTTCCTCCAATGTGATATAAGTCATCCTATGCCAGCAATCTCCCTCTACCGTCTACATTGGAGAAACAGGGCAGTCTCTATGCAAGAAGATGAAGAGACAAAAATCTGACATTAGAACCAATTGCAGAACATTTCAACCTTCCTGGATATATAGTAAGAGAACTTACAGGTTGCAGTTCTTGAATGAGGAAATTATGAAAGTGGACTAGAAAGAGAAACAGCTGAATTCATTTATATCCATAAATTCTAATTCATTATCCGATGTATAAACAAAGACAATAGCTTCATGATGCCCTACATATATTAATACAAGAGTCATATTACTATTACCATTACTCTCAGAAAGAGTTTTGAACCCAGGGAGACTGACTTTTGATAAGCAGATTTATTGTTTTCAGACATCAACACTAACTGACCAGATCTGAAAGACTTGTGCCACCTCATCCAGCCCTCTGAAAATTTAGGACAAGGGACATGATTTGCATCTTTTTGGATCCCATTACATTCTATCTCACTCTCACAACTGTACAAACATGCTTTATATCTGAGGTCTTAACACTGCTCAGTACCATATACAATAAAACCCAGCTAGTCTTTAAGGTGTTGCCACACTCCTTTTTTTCTCTCTCTCCATGCTTCCTTCTTTTTAAAATAACTAGGTATTCCACAAAATGTACCCAGTAGCTGCAGTAGTTGCCCCAATCTCCACAAGATCTTACACCCCATATGGCTTCACGTATAGCATTCAGCATTTCTCACCCCAGCGCCCCCTTAATCCTGGCTTTTTGGAGCACTGACATTGCACAAAGGCACACACATACAAGAATTGTTAGGCTGAACATGAGAACCCTGCCACAGCTGGAGATAGCTGGAGATGAGTGCCTAAGCTTTAGAACCACTTCACATACTGACAATTAACAATTAAAAATGAAAATGTCCAACTTGCTGCTTTCTCCTCTAGTGCTGCTTTCCCAAGCATTGGAAAAGCATTGCAATCCCCTAAGACTCCATGTTGCTGCTCCCAAATCCGGCAGCCTAAACTAGCTGTATCTCGAAAGTAATGTCTGCTTTGGCCACAGAGTTCTACAGACACCACTGAAATAGGCTGTTCCACAGCCAATTCACAGAAAGAAATTCTGAAGGACAGAGAAAAATGTAGGGCTGCTGCACCCAAGGTTACATACACATACACACACACATAGGCGCACCTGCTACCAGTTGTAAAAACAGAGGGTCTGTCAGCATAAATAGCAGCCATGAAGATTTTGAATCGTATAGTGTCAACTGAGAAAGCAGCATCTGCCACAGAACAAACCAAAATAACTCCCATGCTATAAAGGCAGAAACTCCATAGCTCAGTGATACAGCACATGCTTTGTTACCACCATCTTCTTTAATGCAACTCTACATCTGCATGTTTAATACAGTTCATTTTCAACTTGAACTAGCATAATAATAGTATCCTACATTAATATATGTTTACCTGGAGTAAACACAACTAAATACAATTAAGTGTACGTCAGATTAGACATGTATACAATTGTACTGGTTCTTAGGTTTTATAAACTACCCAATTCTCTGGAGGAGCTCTTGAGGACATGCAGAGGACTCCAAAATGGAGCTGAAATTACACCCCTTTCCATTCGGCTGAGAAGCCACTCAATTGGCAGGAGGAGCCAACTGGGTATAATCTGCAACCTGACTAGTCTCAAAGAAATGAGTGAATACACCTATTAATGACACTACATTCATACAGTTTTCTTGTATCAGCTTTAAATATCATTACTAAAGTTGTGCCTTCTTCTCATCTCCTAATTACTGCTGCTTTTTAAAAATGTGAACAGCATGTGACGAATACAAATGCCCAATTATGTGAGTTTGTGAAGTGTCCTAATGGACTTTTGCAAATACGAACAAATTGTATATTCTGCCTCAATCTAAATTCAGATTAAATTTATGTTTATGAATATTCTAGTCATGTTTTCCTGTTATGGTCAAATTTTCCTACTCAATCAGTGTATCTCATTTTATCATGAAGAACTAAATGTCTGGGGACAGTTAGCAGCCAATAGTAGTTCTAATCCATTGGTCCAGTAATTAGCTCCAAATGTTAGATTCATGAAGCTGTATTCTTCTTGATATACCCTTAACTCCAGAGCTATTTTCTACACTTGGCCTATTATCTAAATGTCAGGAATCTTAATATTTAAATGACAGGAAGACTGGAACAAGCTGCCTTCTGAATTGCTCCCATAAATTCTTTAGACTGAGATGAATCATAGGCTTTGCTTGTCTTTTTTGTTAAGACTGTTCCTACAAGGCCTCCACAATGACCAATATGTTTTGTGATCAAATGCAGCCTTGTTTCTCATTTGTTGTGCCCAGTCTTCACATCTTTCCTTCTGTCTGCATTCTGTTCCAGAATACCATTTTTTTCCAGCACTCTCATACCGGGGAAAATGTGATTATCCGTTTTGGGCAGTGATGAGCAATGTGTGATCCTTCAGATGTTGTTGGAGGGCAACTCCCATTATCCCTACTGGTAACATAGTCAATGGTGAGAGATGCAGAGAGATGTAGTCCAGCAACATCTGGAGGGACACAGGTTGCATACTCCTGACCTAAACAGTTTGTTAAATGTCATTCTGAGGCTGTGGAATGTGGTTCTGTATGTTCACATCTGTTAAAACATTTTTACAGCATTGTCACTGACAAGTAACACAACTCTCTTTCCATGCCCATATCTTTAATTTCTTTGAGATTATGTGCTCCACTACTAAATAACTCTGCTATTGTCAAGCCATATTAATGTAATTTTAAAACTGTAAATTGTAAAATCTGTGCATCTAGCTTAGACTAGAGTAAGCGAAAATTTGAGCATCTCTTGGTCATAATCCTCCATAGAAACCATTCTACTGACAAACTTTTCCTCCAATAGTATCTGATTGAGAGTATGAACTGCACCCATTAATGATGACTCGAGAGAGCTGGCATACATGGACTAGTGCCTAAATCTGCTACTAAACACGAAAAATTATATCAATGACTGTTGAAGGAAGCCTAGGTCCCTGAAAATGTGCAATTGTGTAGCTGACCAGAACAGAGTTCACATCAGCTAAGAATTCACCAAGACATCCTGCTAGTAGAACTCAGAATTACATTACCTTTGCATATTTAAGTAAAATTTCCTAAAGCCAAGGACTTTAAGAAATAAAGATATTGTTAACACAGTGTACTTTCAGATCTGTTGGAGGAAATTGCGGTTCCCTTACCAAGTGCAATATTTTTTTTCAACTATCCTGCAGATGGGACCAATTTTTTTTTTTAAAAAAATCCTATTTATCCATATCTATCACTCACTTTTGTTAAACCCCCTTAGGCAGGTTGAAGTTGTTGAGCATGATCTTCAAGATGATTGCTTAGCGTCCCCAGTTCCATCATTGGTATTCATAGACTTCTAAAATTCCATTAAGATTCTAAGCGCAGTAAGAATTTTATGTTCAGGCATCTTTAGAAATGCACCTAGTTCAAACAGAAAGTTGTATATGCAATCTCATAATGAGCAAAATGATAAAATTCTGGAGGAGTATCATGATGGTATTGCTGGGAATGCATTTCTCATCATCCCATTTAAAAGTAATATCTCTTTTAAGTATTGCCAATATTTATTGCTTCACAAACACTAATGAAATGAGACAGTAACAGCAATAACTTTATTGCTTAATAAGCAAACCTACCAAAGTGTTCAAGACTCTTTCTGTCTCCTTAAGCAGGGTGGATTTCTGTCACCAAATATGATTTATTAAATTGACATCTGCCTGCTTAATAGTTTATTAAATCTATTGGCACTGCAAATAAAAAAAATACTGGGCTCATCTAGGCATGGAAGAAAACATTTTAAAAAAGGTATATAGTAAATTAAATTTATAATATCTTAACTGTTTTTGAAAAAGTTGTAATGAAAAATAAAGGAATAATTTCTGTTTCTTATTATATATTGATATTATTTATTATTTATTGTGTGTTTGTATTTATTCACTTATTGTTGAAATTATTATTTATGAGACTCAGCATGGTGTATTGGCTTGAACACTGAACTATATGGAAATGTGGAGTTGAATCCACACTTGGCCATGGAAACCCACCTTAGGCAAGTCATACCTTCTCAACCTCAAAAGTAGATGTCCTCCAAATCTTGCCAAGAAAACCCCATGATAGGTTCACCTTAGAGTTGCTATAAGTCAGAAACAACTTGAAGGCCACACAAGAAGAACAGTTATTATTTATACATGGCAGCATTTATAGATATCTGGAAAAAAGACATGAACAAGCTCACAGAGAAAATCTGAACAACATCTGGTCTGGGATACTGTCTCCTACATTATACTAAATAAAATAATTAATATATTACTCTACTATAATACAATAATGAATACACTTGAAAGCCAATGTTAGGTGTAGTGGTATTTCACATCCAAGAAATTAAGATAGATGAATTAACTCTTGTTTATGATCTGAAACTAATTTCCTTAATATGTGATGGTAATGTTTTAAAGGTGTAATGTTATAGAATATGGGAAGCAAAGCAAAAATTCAGTCATAAGCTGATCCCCTTTTGCCCCTTAAATAGCAGTAAAACAACCTCATCATAAGGGAAGTGCAAAACTGTGTGTGCAGATAGAGGACTTCACTCAACTGACAATCAGTTGGTCCTAAAAATTATTATTCTGTCACTACTATGAAATAAATGGACTAGAGGAAACAATGCAATGTATTTGCTTTATTTATATACTATACAGAATCCAGAGAAGGAGAACAAATAAATATGAGCCTATATTTGTTGGAATGGGAACCTTCAATATCCAGTGAGAGACATTTACATTTGGGTTATGCTTGACACATTGCAGATCTCCAGGGTGAATACCTTCACCAACCATTTGGTCTCTCCATCAACACCTTCTCCTCTCAAATCTAACCATCCTAGGATATAACACAGGAAATGCCAACTCATGCTGTGGTCCTTGATCTCATCCAAATCCAGGCCAAACTTGCGTCCAAAGCTTGATAACAAACGGCCCATACTTGTGACGATTGTTCAGCTGATCATGATCAAGAAAGAGAGACAAGCCCTTGTGATCTCCTTCCTTCATAATAAGGTAAATATGTCCAGTTTGACTCTATAGTTGGCTCTCCATACTCGCTAGGGTTAGTTTAGCAGGACCCCACAAAAATGGAAAAAAACACAAATATCAAAATGTGTGTGTATCTATGGGAAGAGGATCAAGGCATGGTGGGGAGAATGGGCACTCAGGGTCCAAGCCATGTTAAGAAAAGGAGAAGAAAAGGGAATAGGTCAGCATGGTGGCCCTATACTTCTCCGTCATGTATCTCTTTTCTAGGGTATAGGTAGACATTGGAATAGGGTTTGTGCTGCTGAAAAACTGGGTTATGAGCCATCCATAGCTGGTCAGGCAGTGGCTGGTGGTGGTGTTGGTGGAAGAAGACGAGGAGGAGGAGGGGGAGGGATGAGTTTTTAAAGGGCTGCATAGACTGATCAGAGACACTGAGATGGAATGTTCCCTCAGGAGAAGAAGCACTTCGAGTATGGAGAGGGGGCGGGGAGAGGTTGGAGAAATTTGCAGATAAATTTGTGAAAGTTAAACCTGCAAATGTGGAGGGCTGACTGTATTTCCTTCTCCTTTTCTTTCTCCTGAAATGGCTCTACAACTATCTTATTGTACTCTTTACAATATTATTGTACCCTTTACTGCCATAGAGAGGAGAAGAGGGTAGAACCAGGGCTTATGTAGTAGGAGGGTAGATTGCGATTGAATTTTAGAAGGAATGTGTTGATGGTAAGAGTAGCTGTGCAATGGAATCAATTGCCCAGAGAGGTGGTGAGGCCTCCGTCCTTGAACGTCTTCAAACAGAAGCTACCTGCTGAAGATGCTGTGGTTGGAAATCTTGCACTGAGTAGTGGGTTGGACTTGATGCCCCATGAGGTCCCTTGTAAATCTATGATTTTTTCTCTCCCTCACACAACCCACTCTTTGACAATGAAAGTCAAAGGCATCTTGTACTGCTTAACTTCCCAAGGCCTGTCTCACTATTCCCACAAAGCACTCTTCACATTTTATTTGGCAAATCATAACGCTCCACCTCAGTCACTCCTTACTTTGTCTTTACCGTGAGGGCTTCTGTTAGTTCTAATCATTTGTTTTCTTTCTGTAAGACATCATTAGTAAAACAAAGCTTCTGTATTTCAGTGTTCTCAGGCTACTTTTCCCATTTTGTCAAAGTGCAGCATTGTCATCTAATATGTGGGCATTATGTCTATTCCCAGAGATCTCCATACTTCCTTTTTGTTTTTGTTTTTGCAGGGTTGTGGGGCTGAGTTTGTTGGCTTATTTCTCTGTGCTGTTTTTTTTTGCTTGTGCTGGCCGTGTGCTCTCCCTGAGCTCACAGCCTAATTGTCAGCTAATTGTTTGTTAGTTAGTTAACTGTCAATCAAACTAGGGAGAGTTAATCAAGCTAGGGGGAGGAGCCAGCTAGGGGAAGGAGGCTTTATTAGGAACTCCCAGCAGTCTTCTTGCTGACTTCCAGAGGAGAGAGCAGAAGGTGAGCTGGGTCTGTGAAGACAACTTTGATAGGTGTTTTTGCAGGGTTGTGGGGCTGAGTTTGTTTGCTTATTTCTCTGTGCTGTTTTTTTTTGCTTGCGCTGGCCGTGTGCTCTCCCTGAGCTCACAGCCTACTGTCAGCTAATTGTTTGTTAGTTAGTCAGTTAACTGTCAATCAAACTAGGGAGAGTTAATCAAGCTAGGGGGAGGAGCCAGCTAGGGGAAGGAGGCTTTATTAGGAACTCCCAGCAGTCTTCTTGCTGACTTCCAGAGGAGAGAGCAGAAGGTGAGCTGGGTCTGTGAAGACAACTTTGATAGGTGTTTTTGCAGGGTTGTGGGGCTGAGTTTGTTTGCTTATTTCTCTGTGCTGTTTTTTTTTTGCTTGCGCTGGCCGTGTGCTCTTCCTGAGCTCACAGCCTATTGTCAGCTAATTGTTTGTTAGTTAGTCAGTTAACTGTCAATCAAACTAGGGAGAGTTAATCAAGCTAGGGGGAGGAGCCAGCTAGGGGAAGGAGGCTTTATTAGGAACTCCCAGCAGTCTTCTTGCTGACTTCCAGAGGAGAGAGCAGAAGGTGAGCTGGGTCTGTGAAGACAACTTTGATAGGTGTTTTTGCAGGATTGTGGGGCTGAGTTTGTTTGCTTATTTCTCTGTGCTGTTTTGCGCGCAATTTCATTCATCTACTTCAATCCTTCAAGTTCAACCATTCAAGTTTAGGAACAACCAATCCTTATAGCGACTGAACAAATTTAAGAAGAGTTCAACTGAGCTTGGTCGTTAGCTGAGCAGACATAGCTTATACATCTCAAATTGAGAAAGGAGGCCCAGTTTTTGTTTTTGTTTTTTTGTTCTGTTCTCTGTATTATCAAGTATGGAAGGTGAGGGAGCTGCTGCTGTCACCTGTAGCACTTGTGGCATGTTCCTTTTCTTGCCACAAGATGTTGTCGGGTACACCTGCAGCAAGTGCAAGCTGGTCACCTTCTTAGGGGTCATGGTGCGGCAGCTGGAGGCACAGGTTTCTAATCTTCGTCTTATTAGGGAAGGTGAGGACTTCTTAGATAGGGCAGAGAGGACCTTCCTGAAGACCGGATATGCAGAGGAGCTGCCTGATGAGGAAATCAGTTCCGTGAGCCAGGAAAGCGATGCTTGGAGGAATGTCACACGGAGAAGTAGAAGGGCCAGGAAGGAAACAGAGACTCTCAAACTACAGAATCGCTTCAACGTTCTTGGTGCTGTGAATGATGAGGAACACCAGAAGGAGGGAACACAACATCAGCAGGAAGGAATCCAACTTCGGCAACTGGAACTTGAACACCAACAGGACAGCATCCAACATCGGGAAGACCAGCACTCCCGGCCTCAACACAATGCCCAGGCAATCCTGGAAGAATCTGCTTGTCGAAGAACCCCGGACAGGCCACAGAGGAGGCGAGTTCTGGTGGTTGGGGACTCCTTGCTCAGAGGAACCGAACCGGCAGTTTGCAAACCGGACAAGCTCAATCGAGAGGTCTGCTGTCTTCCTGGGGCCAGGATAAACCACGTAACAGAGAAGCTAGCCAGGCTGGTCAAGCCCACTGACCGTAAGCCCCTCGTTTTGGTTCACGTTGGAAAGCGCAGCTTTCACCACATCACAAAGGACTACGAGCTGATGGGGAGAAAACTTAAGGACCTTGGTGCGCAGGTGGTCGTTTCATCAATCCTCCCTGTTCAAGGATATGGATATGATAGGGAAAGGACAATAGTAGAGGTCAACAGCTGGCTCCGCACATTTTGCCACCGCCAACAGTTTGCCTTTTTGGATCATGGCTTGAAATTCCAGGAACATGGGCTTCTGGCAAGGGATGGGCTGCACCTCACGAAACTTGGCAGGAACGTTTTTGCAAACAGTCTCACAAGGAGGATTAGGAGGGCTTTAAACTAAGTACAACTGGGGAGGGAGACAAGATTATTCAGGACAAGGACTCGGCAAGTGCAGGGGAAAAAGGCCCAAATGATATTGGCCAAGTAGGAATAGCATCCAATCGTGGGAGGGGTGGAAACAATGCTATGGGACTTGCAGGAAGGGCACAGGGACTTAAGTGTCTCTACACTAATGCACGGAGTATGGGAAACAAACAAGATGAATTTGAACTCCTAGTACAACAAAATAAATATGATTTGATAGGCATCACTGAGACCTGGTGGGATGAGTCTCACGATTGGAATGTAGGAATAGAGGGGTATAGCCTATTTTGTAGAAATAGACCAAATAAGAAAGGATGTTTTCACCTGTGAAGAGATCCATGACTTGAACACCGGAAGCCAGGTCGACAGCATCTGGGTAAGAATTAAGGGAGCGAGAAACAATAGGGATATTATAGTGGGGGTTTACTACAGACCTCCAAGCCAGACTGAGGACCTCGATGGCGCTTTCATAGACCAAATGACTGCACATTCAAAAAGGAGAGATACAGTAATAATGGGAGATTTCAACTACCCGGATATATGTTGGCAGTCAAACTCTGCAAAGGTGGCAAGGTCCAGCAAGTTTCTTGCTTGTCTTGCAGACAATTTCATGGTCCAGAAGGTGGAAGAGGCGACAAGGGGATCAAATATTCTGGATCTGATCCTGACCAACAGGGAAGACCTTGTTAATGACGTAGAACTGGTTGGATCTTTAGGAGAGAGTGACCATGCCCTATTAGAATTTGGCATTCAGTGGGGAAGAGAACACAAGTGTAGCCAGGCATTCGTCTTAGATTTTAAAAAAGCAGACTTCTGTAAACTGAAGGAGCTGCTGGCTGAAATCCTGTGGTCAAGCATAGTCAATGAGAAAGGAGTTCAGGATGCATGGGAGTTCTTTAAAAGGGAGGTACTGAAGGCACAGGCTAAAACTGTGCCGTTAAGGAGGAAAAATGGAAGGCATCTGAACAAACCGGAATGGTTGACTAAAGAGCTCTCAGCAGAGCTAAATATTAAGAAAAACATGTACAGGAAATGGAAGAAGGGGGAAATCACCAAAGAAGATTATAAGCAAGTAGCCAGGAGATGTAGGGAGAAGGTCAGAAAGGCTAAAGCACAGAACGAACTTAGGCTGGCCAGAGACATTAAAAACAATAAAAAGGGCTTTTTTAAATACGTCCGCAGCAAAAGGAAAAAGAAGGAGACGATAGGGTCACTGTGCAAGGAAGATGGTGAATTAATAACAGGAGGAAGAAAAAAGGCAGAACTCCTCAACACCTTCTTCGCCTCAGTTTTTTCCCAAAAGGATAAAAACACTCAACCTGGCGGTTGGGGAGCAGGTGAGGAAGTGGGGGAAATGCAGCACAGAATAGATAGAGAGGTAGTACAGGAATACCTGGCCACACTGGATGAATTCAAATCTCCAGGGCCAGATGAATTGCATCCTAGGATTTTAAAAGAACTAGCAGAGGTCATTGCGAAACCTCTTGCTATAATCTTTGAAAACTCTTGGCGGACAGGAGAAGTTCCGGCAGACTGGAGGAGAGCAAATGTTGTCCCCATCTTCAAGAAAGGAAAAAAAGAGGACCCAAATAATTATCGCCCAGTCAGACTGACATCAGTACCTGGAAAGATCCTGGAGCGGATCATCAAACAGTCAGTTTCTAACTACTTAGAAAACAATGCCGTAATTACGAAAAGTCAACATGGATTTCTCAAAAATAGGTCATGTCAGACTAATCTTATCTCTTTTTATGATAGAGTTACTTGCTTGATAGATGAAGGGAATGCTGTGGACATAGTATATCTTGATTTCAGTAAGGCCTTTGACAAAGTTCCCCATGACATTCTTGCAAAGAAGCTAGTAAGATGTGGACTGGACAGGGCTACTGTCAGGTGGATTTGTAACTGGTTGACTGACCGTACCCAAAGGGTGGTCACCAATGGCAGATTCTCATCCTGGAGAGAAGTGACTAGCGGGGTGCCACAAGGTTCTGTCCTGGGCCCAGTGCTGTTCAATATCTTCGTTAATGACTTGGATGAAGGAATAGAGGGCACGCTGATCAAATTTGCAGATGACACCAAATTGGGAGGGGTTGCTAATACACCTGATGACAGGATCAAAATTCAAAAGGACCTGGACAGATTGGAGAGCTGGGCCAAGGCTAACAAAATGAATTTCAACAGAGAGAAATGTAAGGTCCTACACTTAGGCAGAAAAAATGGTATGCAGAAATATAGGATGGGGGACACGTGGCTGGCTAACAGTATGTGTGAAAGGGATCTAGGAGTCTTTATAGACAACAAGCTGAACATGAGTCAGCAGTGTGATGCGGCAGCCAAGACGGCCAACGCAATTTTTGGTTGCATCAATAGGAGTATGGTGTCTAGATCGAGGGAGGTATTGGTACCACTTTATTCTGCATTGGTTAGACCTCATCTTGAATACTGTGTCCAGTTCTGGGCACCCCAATTCAAGAAGTATATGGATAAGCTGGAGCAGGTCCAGAGGAGGGCAACCAAAATGGTGAGGGGCCTGGAAGCCATGCCCTATGAGGACAGACTTAGATTGCTGGGTATGTTTAGTCTGCAGAAGAGAAGGTTGAGAGGGGACATGATAGCCATGTTTAAATATTTGAAGGGATGTCATGTTGAGGAGGGAGTGGGCTTGTTTTCTCCTGCTCTTGAGACCAGGACAAGGAGCAATGGATGCAAGCTGCAGGAGGGGAGATTCCGCCTGAACCTCAGGAGGAATTTCCTTACAGTCAGGGCTGTCCGGCAGTGGAATGTGCTGCCACAGAGTGTGGTGGAATCTCCTTCGTTGGAGGTTTTTAAGCGGAGGCTGGATGGCCACTTGTCAGGAGTGCTTTGAGGGTTTTCCTGCATGGCAGGGGGTTGGACTGGATGGCCCTTGTGGTCTCTTCCAACTCTACATTTCTATGATTCTATGATTCTGTGATTCCTAGTTTATCTGGTACACATGAGTTCGCATGCACGTGTGAACAGAGGTATTCAGCAACGCCCATTTTAAATCACAGGATTATTTTTTGAACATATTGTAAAGGTTTTAATGAAGGCAATAATCAAGATGTCAAAGGGGAAGTGAGATTAAGAAGGACAGAGAGGAGCTTAAATGTATCCAAGACATGAAGCACAGCATGACTGTCAATATGTAGAATTATTTAAAATGGCACTCTTTTCTATTATGACCTTATTCATACCTAAAAATCTTTCAATGGAGATAAAAGGTCTGCAGGTGTGAAAGTGTTCATTTTCCTTGCCTATTACTTACAGATAACAAATGGCATTTATCTGGACCTTACAATTACATCTCTATTATATAAGCATGGCTTACACAGTAGGGATTCTTCAGTTCAGCCTGCATGAAGATAATGCCAATAATTTAGCACTTCTTTCTGACATCCAGAACACAAATTTCACCAAAGCATCCTCAGCCTACAAGGCATTGTGCGTCATGGTGCAGTGGTTCAGTGATGCACATTTAGCCTGAATGAAGTACAGCTAAAAGCATATATTCAGTTCAAAAGATGTACTTCCCAAGCATACACATAACTGCCCATTTATGCAAGGCATTAGGGGTCACTTCCCAACATCCACCTACTACAAACTAAAACAAAAGGAAAACCAATTCATATATTGGACATCCACCTAATAAAAACTGAAACTTCAGAAGCATAAAATCCAGAGGAAACTGCTTTGATTCCACTAGAGGTGGAGAACATGGTGGCTCCAGTCCACCTGCCTGGTATTATGAACCAGCTGTATACTGGCTTAGGACCTGCCCTCTCCATACTTGGCACCATACTTTCCTATCTCTTCGTAGTGGTGGCCCTGGGATATACCAGATGGTGTTCAGCACAAGTATGCACTTACAGTTATATCTGAGTACTGAAATCAGTGGGACTGTGTAAGCCTAAATCCATGAGTGGAAGGAAAGCCCAATGACTCATAATTCAAAACTGTATTAGCCTACTTTTAAATCCAGGTGCTGACCTCTATTCTAGAGCCATTCAAGTCACTAATTATCATTGTGTACATGGCATTGCTCAGGTATCTTTTGTGTAAGCGATATTATGAGTGTATACTAACTGTGTGCTTCAGCTTGAGAAGAAAAAATAGTGGAGATAGACAAGATATTAGCTACCAGCATTCCAGTCACATTCTATATAAGCCCTAAATCAGTGGTTCTCAACCTGTGGGTCCCCAGATGTTTTTGGACTTCAGCTCCCAGAAGCCCTGAGCATTGACCATAGTGGCTGGGGCTTCTGGGAGCTGAAGTCCACAAACATCTGGGGACCCACAGGTTGAGAACCACTGCCCTAAATTATTAGAGGATTTAGGGTACCTCAGTGCTTACAGAATCAAAATTTTACCGGTCATCACTCTCACCAACATAATGGTTAGTCACCTTGCCTTTGTTACAACAAATTCATACTTCACCAGCTGCAAAACATTAACATTTCTCATTTTAAAAACCAGAATAAAAACTCTTTATAACATGTACCTCAAGGTTCCCAGTATATTGTATTGCTGTTCTGAGGGCTGAAATGGAGTGTTAGCATTAAATTTTCTGTTCCCAGATAATTTCCCAGAAGAGCAGCTTTGAAGTAATTTCTTTGCTTTATTCGGGGGGAGAGGGGTATCGTGAAATTCAATAATAGGGAAGACATCAAGGACTCTAATTCATCAGGGCTTTCTTTGTGCTGTGATATACTTTTCATATTCAAAAGACTTCTGAAGAAAGAGGGCTGTAGGAAAGTTTTTATTTAAAGGAAATGTAGCATGTCCACTACAGAGCAAGGTCCACTCTGTGGCTGTTAGAGTGACAGCAGACGTTGTTCAGCATTATGCCCATCCTAGTATTTGCTAGAGATGAGGGAGAAATTCATTCAGTTCACATTTTGATGTGAATTTAACTAATAGCCTCAACCAATATGTGATCTGAAACACAGCTATCTTAGAGCAGTAACATTTCTACAGATTTAGTGATGCAGGTTTTCAATTAAAAAAGAAAAAAAAAGAAAGGTACAAAAATCCATATATCAAATCAAGTTGCACACAGAAATGTTCAATGTATTATATTAGAACAAACTGCTTGCAACATATGTATGCTAGAAAAATTATGAGAAAATATGAATATTTTAAGAGAAGTGTTATGGCCTCACCCACCCCATGTGATTAGCATGGTTTAATTGGCAATATTATTTAATTGGCACTATATTAATTGGCATTGATATAAATAAAACCTGAGATGACTGGAAGGTCAAGCTAGAAAGAGGCAGATTACTGACTATAAATGTGCGATAGCAAGGTAGGTCAGCCGCACACCACCCCCAAGTGAAAATAGAAATAGCACGTGTATTTCTTATTTCGTATCAGCTAAGTGCTCTCTAAGAGGTTTACAGTATGTTTAGCTAATTGCCCCCAACAAGCTGGGTACTCATTTTAGCAACTGCGGAAGGCTGGAAGGCTGAGTCAACCTGGAGCCTGGCAGGATCAAACTCACAACATTGTGGTTGCAGTACCAGCATTTAACCACTGCGATACCAGGGCTCCTGAACTGAAGTCACTGTCAGGCAGATTGCATGGCAACTCTAGGTTTATGTTAAGAGCTGGTGGGGAAATCCCCACCAAATTGTGATTATTTTAACCCTGATTCCTCACACCTGGACATTTCCCTGCTTTGTCTTCACAAACCTCTCCATGATATTACAACAGCCATTACCTTTTGTCACCTAAACACTGATACCATTAACTCTGTCTGGACTTCACTATTTGTGCTGCAACTCCCACTGTCCGCTTGGCTGGGAGAGCGATCAACACCCATACCCACAGGGTAGTTTTTGAGTATAAGAACTCTGAGTTTTGAACAGTCTCTTACCTTGCTGAACGCCACACTGTCTGTTTGATTTTTGAACAAGAACTGTCCTTAGGTGCTGATCTAAGCCACATCACTATTTTCTTTGCTCCACTCCAGACTGGTAATTATGACCTGAACCCTAGAAGTCCTCTATCATGCCAATCTTCTCTGTATTGTTCCAATGTTAGTATATGTGCTGCTGAAGCGATGTGTCACGTGGAGGTACCGGCACCTTGGATAGACCCCTGAGTCACCCAAGTTTTGGGTAACATGTATGTGAAAACACACACATTTTTAGTTCTGACTTCTTTATTATTATTATTTTTAAAAGACAGACTGATGTGGAAACAGGATGGATCGAACTGGGGATCAGAACAATGAAAGACTGAGAGAACCCAAAACTTGACAGATTCATCTCTCCGCTAGTACAATGCACATTAACAAAATATAACTACAGTCTCCAATCTCCAAGCCTGGGGGATTAGTTAGGAGACTGGAAAGGGTAGTGGTGGTGGGGTTTCCACCATCATGCCTAGTTACAAGAACTATATCGACATCTCATTTAAGAAACCACCATAAAAGGAATCAAGAAAACTGCTGAGTATATGCAAATCTCTGACTAAATGATACAGTGTTTGCCACCACATTCTGTCACACACATACAAACAGAACACTTCTTAATGATTACACCTGCAGTGCTGGAGTCTCAGCCTTGTGCTTGTTAAGCACTTCATATAATATTCTTGCTCTAGCTTTGCCAAACAATAAATCATCATGATCACTGTAGCTCCAGGTGTAGGCTCCCTAAATGAGTTCGCTTTCTTATTTGCATTAATGGTTGAAAGGTGGTGCGTGCCAGCTTTTGATAGTCAGAATAAAATGACAGCTTCTTCTGTCCCTTATACCACAGCTGCCACTGGCAGCCCCTCTGCCAAATCTGGCCAAAGGTATAGCATCAGCTTTAAAAAGATGGAAGCTCGGTTTGCTACATGAGCCCTAACAAGAGATCATCACAATAACAAATAAAAAATCCAGTGACAAACTTAGATAAATCACAGTGCTAGTGGAGATGCCATACACACAGCTTTAGAAAAAGTGCTGCACAATTCATTGCTCTTGCAACCTAATACTAAAGCATAATACATATAATCTTCCTTAAAAGAATGTTATAAAGGAAATGATATGGAAATATAGCAGTCTTCATTTGATAACCAGGGTGAACTAAAGTTACGGATAAGACATCTAGCACTAACACACATTCTCCCATACACAGAGACACAATTTCTATCTAGTCAAGCAAATTTTAATGAAATCAAGGATATTATAATTCCACTGCATTACAGCATTAAAAAAAAAAGGAATTGCAGCTCTTCATTATAAATAGCTAAAACAGACAGGCTGTGATCCTTCATGTTCCTCCACTGTGGCATAGTATATTCTGAGGGCTTTTATAATAGCATTCTGTAAGTCTGCCTTAAATCAGCATTCTGTGAACACTAAAAAAACTAATGGAGGACTCCTACTGTTGTGCATCCCTAAACCACATCTCAACATCTGAGTTATTTATTCTGCCCAGGAAACCTCACACTATGACATCCCAAACTCAGATAAAAAGAATATCAGCCTCTCATGCCACAAAGCCAAAGCTTTGTTACTCATAGCTGTTCCAAGAAACTGAGCCCTGCATGCAAACTCCCACTTCAAACACAAGCTGAAGCACAGACTGGGATGAGGAAATGAATCCTCACTAACCAGTTTTGCTATGACAGAAAACTAATGAGATTTCACTACTGCCAAACACTAGGTTATTTCTCCTATGATCTTCATAGAAACAGTCATATCTTACTGCAAAGCATTAAGGATTTCCATGGGGATATTAGGAAGCAGTACGCAGGCATGTAGGATAGCTTCAGGCTGAGTCCCATGAGATGTGGTCTAGGGAAATGGGGGGAGGGGAAATTTGTGCCAACAAACTTTTTTTGGATCCTGCTCTAAACCCTGCCTACATTAAATTTTTGAAGTAACTGTTAGAACTGTCTCTTTTTCTAAAAAATAAATTGAGAGCAAAAACCTTGTCCAACTGCTGAAAAAATATATTTTGAAGCATGTAAACATAGTATCAGAGTGATTTTTATTAATGTTTGTAGCAAGACAGTTTATTTGCTGGTTTAGGGTTTGAATCCCAACTATTTTAGTCTGATTTTGTAAATTCTACATTCTGTGTGTATGTGCTTTCAAGTCACCTTCGAATTATGGCAACCCCATGAATTTCAGAGCATATTTTTTAGGCAAGGACTACTCAAAGGTGGTTTTGCCAGTTCCTTGCTCTGAAATGTAGCCAAGTACTAATCACAGCTGACCCTGTTTAGCTTTCAAGATCAGATGGAATCTGGTGTTTCTAAGGTACAAATAATATATTGGAGGCTTACCATTTTCTGTTTCAAACATTCCCCCCAAAATTGTTTTCTTTTAAAAAGGATATAACTATTATATTATTATATCTATTTGGGTTTTGTCAGTGGCATAGCTAGAGCTTTTGCTGCCCGGGTGGTCCCTGAGTTTGCTGCCCTTCTTAATACACACCAAAAATCCGTGCATCATCATCATCATCATCTCACACAGACATACATCTCTCCCTCCCACCCCACTTCTTCTTGTGCATCCCTCTGCTCTACAGGTAAGGAG
Organism: Iguana delicatissima; assembly: GCA_948472985.1. Classification (NCBI taxonomy): domain Eukaryota; kingdom Metazoa; phylum Chordata; class Lepidosauria; order Squamata; family Iguanidae; genus Iguana; species Iguana delicatissima. The sequence continues at coordinate 35,916 of CAOKZL010000382.1, read as the reverse complement.
GAAAATGAACGGTCCCTTTAGCCAGGGTTACTACTGCATGGTGGCGGCGGTGGCTGTCACTAACAGTACAAGCTCCAGGCTTCGCACTTTCCACCGCCGTGTCAGAATTGCTAGAACCAGCTGACAAGCCAAGACAATAGCAGCTCCAGAGCAAAGAAACAATGTTAGCAATCTTTCTCGGAGCTGGACGGTGGCTGAGGAGGCGGCGGAGGCAGCAGCAGCAGCTGCTGGAACAATGGGAAGGTGGAAGGAGTGGACTACAGAGCTTCCCCTGAGGCAGGTGGGTGGGCAGTCAGTCAGGAAGGACAGTCCTTTGGCTACAGAGCTAAAAGAAGGCAGGAATGGGGGGATGGTGGGAGCAGTGCATGTGAGAGAGATTTTCAAAGAAGTCATTCTTTCTTGCTCTTCCCTCACCTATTCTTCCTCCTCTTTTCCTTCTCCGTCTCCCCCCCCGCCAACACATGCACACACCAAGCTGCCCTCTATTTGTAAATTCAAAGACTCTCCTCACCCACAGACAAGAAGCCCAGGGCTGACTGGTCTTTGCATCGTCCTGAGGAAATCAAACTCAGCAGGGTTGCAAGTGGGGGGGGGCCTGGCCAAGGTAAGGAGAGATAGGTGGGGAGGGAGAATAGACAGAGAGGAGGAGGAGGAACAAGTAGAAGCAGTATGTGCACACAGTTTATGTATGAGTGTGTGTGTGAGAGAAAGAGGGTATGTGTGTGGGTGTGTGGCTGGGATGGAAGGAAGGCGAACTCTTGAAAGTAATCCAGCCCAGGTGGGAGACTCAATTGGTTGCATTGCTTTGGGCAGGAGGGGGAAGTCGAGGAAGGGAGTGGATGCAGGGGAACCACGTCACATGTTGGTATTGGGGGGCATGAGGGAGGGTGGGCAAGGAGTTGTGGCACCCCCAAAAAAGTGCCGCTTGGGGTGGACCGCCTCCGTCACCCACCCCATGCCACTGGGTTTTGTTTTAAAATACTAATAGAAAAAGGGTAGAATCACAATACACACACATACACATGCACATGCACACATCTGAGACAAAACTTCTCTGCCATGAAAGTATTCTTAGTCTGAATGGGCGCCAACTTGCCCATTAAAAAATACACCAGGTGGGTCCTAAAATTTCTTTTATTGGTGTGGTGTTCTAAATTTTTTGTCCTTTCATTCATTTTATGTCTTAACTGTTTTTGTTATTTTTAAACTAGCTTGAGACCCGCTTATTGGGAGCAAGTAGGCTATAAATGGAAAAATGAATAATTAAAAATTATCCAACAAAATTTTTTTAATGTTATCAGCTCTAGGGCTGAAAAATCAGTATTTTGCCTTCAACATGATTCACCACATATTGTGGAGGGACATAATAAGAAATTCTTCCAATTTTTGATAAAAATTCTCAAAACATTTCTCAAAAAAAGTCTTCAAAAATATTGAGACATTTAAAGTTGAAAGAAATCCTGTTCAGAGAGAAGTGGAAAAAATACAGGTAAATCTCATTATTTCTTTGACTTAAAACTGGATTCACACACACACACAAAATTGTGTATCTTATTCATAGATACTGAAAAATAGAAGATACTTCTACTGAAGAAATTAGAAGACTAAGACTTGAAAGGGAAGTTCTGAAGGAAGTAAAGATATATCACTGAATACTAAGGTCAGGATCATCCATGCAATTAGTATGTCTGATTTCTATGTGAAGCTATGAAAGCTGGACGATGAAGAAAGCTGACGGAAAGAGAATCAACTCATTTGAGATGTGGTGCTGGAGTTCTATGAAATGACTAATAAATGCATCTTAAAGTAAATCAAGTCTGAACTCTCCCTAGGAACCAAAAAATGGCCACACTGAGTACTTTGGCCATATCATGAGATGAGATGACTCATTAGAAGAGGCTACAGTACTTGATAAAGTGGGAGGCAGTTGGAAAGCGGAAGACAGCATTACAGTTGGATAGGCTCCATCAAAGAAGCCACAGAACTAGATTTGCAGGATCTGACTAGGGCTGTTAATGACAAGGTGTCTTGGGGATTTCTCATTCACAGGGTTGCCTTAAATCAAGGCTGACAGCAGCCTGATGCCAGATAACAATGTCTGCTCAATATTATCCAATTGTGGACTGAAATTCTCCAACAGTTGAGCAGAAGTTTGAAAAAGGATTTTAAAAAAATCTACGAGAAAATTATTGGCTGGCACATTTTAGCTCAGCTTAGCTGGAAAAAGCAACCAGCTAATATTTATTTTTAATTGCTTATTTGCCTTAAAATATTTCCACACTGCTTTTCAGCTAACAACTGTCTCAAGGCAATGACAGACTACAACATTTAAAAACTTAAAACAGTGCAAAAGCCTATTAAAAATTTGAGTATTAAGAGATGGCTCCTCCTAACAAACTCGGAAAGCTTAACAAAATAGGAATATGAAACTGATTGGAAGTGAAACAATATTAGGACAGATGTCAGTTAAAAGCCACTGGTACCTGGCTCTAAAGACTTGGAAATATTAATTAGAAATTTTAACTCCAAACTCACTACATGATCTAAAGGCAGGTTATTCAACAGGAGTTTGGCTTCTATTCAACAGGAAAGTTTAAGAGAGCATAGAAACCTGTCTGGTAAGGATATAACTGAATGGCCTTCACAGGTTTCTTCAACTTAGCCTGTTCCCTGAAAATGAGATATCTGAAAAAGCTTGTCATCTTGAGCATCAGTCGAGATTTTGTTCTTAAAGGACAAAGCTCGAATGAAGACAAACAAGCGACAAAGAGCTCTGACATTTGCCGTCAGCCTTCAAATAAATGGATTTCTCTCATCTAATTCAACTTTTGATTCAATGTATCCAGGCAACAGAAGTCTTTGAATTCAATAACAGATGTTCAGACCATATCCTGCCCACAGAAGCTAAGACAACATTCTGTCAGCCAGGCAAAGCACTGTTGGCTTTGTATTATTGTTTTTGGGCAGTTGTTGTTCTTTTGTACTATTACCAAAAAGATTCGTTGATTCACTCAGCATTCTGCTGAGCTTCGTATGTTTAGGTTCATTTAAGCATGAAAAATCTGTTCTATGTTTACAACTTTCGGCAGAGCATATGATCTTATATTGCAGTAATAGACTGAGGCACTTGTCAAAATAACAGAGAATGATGATTATGTCTTTTCTGCTAGCTTCCTGCGGGGCAGATTGTGCTAGTTCAAGCTACAAGTAACTGCTATTGATTACAACTGCTGCTGGCCCTTGATGAAATTCTGAAACTTCAGAGGACTCCAAATATTCATGGGCTCACCCATGTTGCAAAAGCCCTAAATAGTACAGCTTGCCCTGGGTTTGCCTGCCATGCATTTGAATAATTAAAACTTTGAATGAAATACACACAAGTTGGGCACCCGGATGCACTATGCAGTATGCACTGCACATCAGCAAGCCAGTGTGCCCAGCCAATACAGCATGCAAATGACTTCTGCCATTGCCAGTCCACATCAGGCCTTAATAAATGAATAGGTAAGTTCAAAGGCATTAATTTCCCTCCTTTCTGGGAACCACCACTATTTTTTTTCCAGAAATACAAGTGACTAAAAGTTTACTTTTGTTTTTGGGGGACAGGGAATCCTAAAGAGGCCTCTCTCTCCACATTAAAGAAAGGTCCTTCACTTTGCCTTAGAAGACAGTCATTCCCCCTAGGGGTTTCCATGGCTATTCTTCATTATTAGCCAAAACATTGTGCTCATCTGTTGGAGATGGGTGGGTATGGGACCACAGAAATTACCATGGGAACCTCTTAAGTCTCAGCCCACATGGTTTCCACCCCTGCCTTAAAGGAACAAGGTCGATGATACTCATATTGGGGCATCACAGACAAGCAGGGCATTGTGTTTCCTTGACGTGCGCTCCTAAAAGCTAGGGGGACAGTTATACAGAAAAATGTAAAAATGCATTTTAGGTGGCTCTGAAAAAGATATTTATGAGAAATTGGTTTCACTTAATTTTAAAAATCAGAATTTACTAAACTTCACAAATTCAAATATGGAAGAAAGAAAATCTGTGAGAGTTCCTTAGAGATGGGTAGTAATTTCGTTTCAGTTCATGTTTGACAAGAATTTACCAAAACTAGAATGTGGGAAAAAGTGAACCAGACAGATTTGTTTATCTTAAACCCTAAAAGTGAGCAAACTCAGACTCCAGCAGTAGCTTTGAAAGTCCATGAGTTTCTGAAAAACTCAAGTATGTTTATATTTGAAATGTATACTGCTCTCTACTGCGCATATCCTGCACCAGCTCCTCATTCCTCAGAGTAAAGCTAAGCACATTATTTTTTTCATGCCTTAGTCAAACAAAATGTCTAGTATCAGAAGAGAAGAGAGAGCAGTGTCAGCTATTTGTGAGAAGAAGCACAAATGCATTTATAAGAAAACACCTATATGCCCTGGATGTGGAAACACCACACACACCTTCCTGAGAAAGAAGATCCACAGTCTGAACTCTGATTGCCTAAAAGTCAACATGATGCCATCTAGATATTTTGGCTCATCTCTCATAATCTCCAAGGGCAGTTGTCCAAAACATCTAGCAGGTACCAGTTTGCCCATCCTTGTAAGATATATGGGGAGAGAAAGCATATGTCACTTGTGTTTCTGCTCTCCCAGCTTGCTTAAAAGGCAGTCAATGAATCTGCTCTTCATGTCTGGTTGATTCTCAGTGGCATTTGGAGCCTTCAGCTATTTAAAAATAGGTCTTGTAAGCAGTAGTGAACAGCATTTAGATAAAACAATTAAAAATATTTTCTTCTGGAGATATAGGGCTTGATGCCAAATAGCATCTTTCCTATCATACTGAGAATAGACACAGTAGGACATGAGTGAAGATCTGTGGATCTGCAGCTGTTGGACTACACCTCTCATCATCCCTCACCATTGGCTATGTTCCCCACTGCAGAGACACTGCCCATCTAAAAAAGGTGTTGAATCAGCTATACAGGCCGTACCAAAGTTAATAACAAGTTTAAGTTAGCCAATATTTTACACTATCAAGATATGCTTTCATTTCTATCTTACCTTGTCATTCGGGAATAAAATGGAACATCACCAATGCAAATCAGTGCAAGTACTTTGAGAGAGTGATTGCAGGGGCAGAACCAAAAACAAAACAGAACAACTTCGAACATAGAGAAGAAACTCCGTGAAGCAGAGTCTGAGATAAAATATAAGGAGTACCTTGGGAGCTAGAATGCAATATTTTTATAAGCCAAAATGAATTATCTCTGTTTTCCCGTGGGCTCATATATAGATTTCTTTTCTTCTTCTTTTTCTCATCACTGGAGTATGAAAAGATTTCATTTTAATAAAGCCTCCAGTCTGATAAAATGATAAAGTAGTAACCTAAAAGCAACTAAAAACAATGGGTAGCTTTAGGAGCAATTAAATCTACTAAACCTTCCTAAGCAATACCTTGCTTAGGGAAACTCTAAAGGCAAAGCTCATAAAACTCACTCACAGTAATGTTATGGCTGCTTCAGATATTATGAATGTCTTACAAGGAAAGGAATCAGTGTGTGAAGAAGCAGATTAACTGCAAGTAGTTTGCCAGATAGGTAAGACTATGCCATTGTCAAAATATGTAATAGGCTTAGTAGTTAAGATTTTCAGAGTAGGATGGGTAAGAATTTTTTTTCAGCTTTCTTCTGTTTAAGTTACCAAAATATGTCCATGCCTTTATACTGAGGGTACAAAGAATATTTGAGATGGAAAGAACCTGAGATTGATTGATTCACTGATTGATTGATTTTAAAAGCTAAAGTATGAGAAACAAATTCACCCATCCACACTTAGTGCTTTGAGTGCTTAAGTCTTTAAAATCTATGTTTGAATCCATGCATATTAAAACATGTTAATGTTGACTTAAGGTTGCCACCTCTTTTTTCAGATACACTTCTCATCTTTAATATTGTTGTTGCAGATAGGTATACATTGTCCTGTCCATGTTGGGAACAGCTACACATATTGAATGTGGCTGATCCAACTGGGGACAATTTTGGCTTAGTCAATTGTATAATGAATCTATCAAAATTACAAACAGCAGATTTGCCTAATTTTGTACGGAACATAGACATGTGTTCTTGTTATCTGGACAGTCAATATATAATTTGGTCAATTTTTCCCACCAGAGAGTGCTTTTCATTTAGGAAATTCAAATGTTCTCATGCCTTACTCCTTCGATAGCTTTCTAAATATGGAGCAAGTTCCTATACTTCGCAATTCCATAGCTTTCAAAACTGTGTTCAAGCTACCAAGGACTGTTCTGAAAGAAAACCAGTATATATTGTGTTATGCCAGTAGACCTTTCCAGTATCTTCCAGCAATTTGTAATAATCTCCACATACAGATATGAATTAAAATTCAAAGTTAACTTTGCCATTGAAGTAGAAAAATCGAAGCTTTGTAGCTTCATTTCTCAGCCACCCACTCACAGTTGACTCAGAGAGAAGTACAGCTGTGATCTTGGGTTTGTAAATAAATAATTGTGTTTTCCAACTTGCTCATATTCAAAACCACATTAGTACTTCAATTAATTCCTTTTGCTAAGTGTAAATAACATTTCTTTCAGTTTATTAAAAATACATTGGGGCTGGTGGTACAGTTTTGGAATAGCAAAAGAAACAAAATTGCTTCCCCACTAGAGATTTATGACCAACTCCTGTGTACCAGAATTGGAATCTGTAGACATGCACCCGTTATATGTTTGTCTGAACAATCCAGAAGGAAGTAATGATATCCAGTTCCATAGGCCACACACCAGGAAGCAGAGCCCTGGCATCTCCACTGCACCTTCAGAGGGAACTTCTTCCCCTTTCTATCTGGCACTGCTGCTCTGATGTTCCTCACCAGTTGATAATGATATTTTTATTACTGCCAGTCTTTCTTCCTATAGTCTAAGAAAGAGGGGACAGGAAGTCTGGTGTAGGGGCCATATGCAGATCCCCAAAGCTGGCTTTGTAGTCCTTGACCCCCCGAATCTTTTGATTGTACTTTTTCCAGCCATACAGAAATGAACAAATTCCCTCTCTTAGAAGCTCTTAGGAATGGCAATCAACTTTTACATAGGTTCTACCACCTGACACACATATACCTTGTACTGTATTTTTTTTAGAAACACATTTTACAAAACCAAAAGTGAACTTTTGACCATATTTTGGGGTTCACTTTTTGGCATTTTTGACAGTCTGCGTGGATCTCAGAAAGTCTCAGAGTAAAAAGCTACCACAGTTTTCCTCTCTTGTTCTATGAGCTTTGCTTCTCCTTCTCTCAGACGTGGAGGGGGGGTGACCACCAGCTAGGTCTTACCTATTTCACTACAAAAGCAGTATATTCTGTGTAGATTCATATGCTAGGAGAGGACCACGTCGGCACATTTTAAAAGCAGCTGAAAAGTGGAATGACAGAAGAATAATTCGAAGGGTTCCTGACAAATTGGAACAGTTGGATGATATGCACTGGTTGGGACAGTTGGATGGTAAGTACTGGTTTACTGAGCAAAATTACCCTCACAGATATTCAGCAGAAAAAGAAAAAGAAAAATGACAATTCCCATGATATTTTCTAAATCAATTCTCTTGGATGACAAAGTTCCCCTTTAGAACCTTTTCAAATCTATCTAGAAGTTACTGCCTCAGCAAAGTAACATTATTTCCTGACTACTTGCAGGCCCTATATTTTTTGGCTGCAGTATCGTTCTGCAAATGCTTAGCTATCACCATCTCCTCAGGGAGACTTCCTGTAGCATATGCTTCTGTAAATTAGTGTTATGTGTTATCATTTTTAGTATATTTACAGAGCAATCATACATTTCAATCTATTTACACAGTGGCGATAAGAGCAAAGAGCAAGAAGTGCAGCATGCAAATTCTAGGGAAAATAGTGTGTGGCACTGTGGGACCCTCCACCATATAAAGACCAAATCTTTATTACGATTCTAGTATTAATATTCTTCCTACATAAAGGCAATAAATAAACCAGCTTACAGTCATGAAATGAGCAAAATAATTAAATAACCTGGAAAGCAGTAACTACAGAGATACATGATATCCAAGCCGTCATTAGACCTTGTTGAAATAGCATCCTTAAAAATCCTGGAAGGATAAAAAAATAAATAAATCTATCTATCTATCTATGATGGAGATAAATTTGAGCACCACACTTAAAGAGACCTTCTCTCTGGCACCCATCAACATTACCTCCAACAAAGGAAGAATCTGAAAAAATACTTAGAAACAGGCTTATATGAGAAATAAATTCTTCAGATGTTCTGGCTCTGGCTGTTAAAAGTCTTAAAGGTAAAAATCTGCATCTTGAATTAAGCCTGCAAGCAAACTGATAACCAGTGAAGCTGGTATAAGATCAGTGCAATGTAATCCAGTCTCCTGTACTAGTCACAATGCCAGCAGCTCTGTCCTCAACGGTTTAAAGCCTCCAGACTACTATAGTTAGCTCCCACCTGAGTGAGTGAGACCAGGAAAGGTACAAAATGGCCTATTAGACAGACCAGCAGAAATCAGTCTTGGGCCCATGCCACAGGCTGAGGATCTGCTGTTTCAGAGAGAAGACAACTCCACCCAACCCATACACCATCTCCTAGATGGCCAGATATCTCCAGCAGCAACAGTTCTGTCTGGTCTAAGTTTTTTCTTAGCCTACTGAAAACTGCCACTAGATGTCAGTTCAGGACTTCCACTGTCTCCCTGAGGCCAGATGGAAATGAAAGGTACACCCAACACCTCCCAGCAATTTCATGAAGATCAGGAGTGGGAAGGGTGCAGCCACTGGCACACATTTCCATTATGCCTCACCACTGGTTTGTTGGCTGGGGCTGTTAGGGATTGCCATCCTACAGCATTTAAATAACCACAGTTGTTCTCCCCCATGTAGATGTTAAACACTGGTGGAAGTAAAATGGAACTCCTGCAGTATTTTGTTTTCAGGAATTCTTAGAAGTCTTCAGTGGGTTGTGCCTGCACTTCAGTCTTTGAATTGAAAGAAGCTTGGTTTTCAAGTGGAGCCAAGATAATATTTTGTTCTGGATGCCTTGTGTCATACCCTCACAGAAGGAGTCTTCTTTAGATTAGGACCCTGAGCCCTCAGTAGCAGATTTCTACAGGAACTGTAGAAGCCCTTAAAAGAATGAAGGTGAACTTCAGTGGGATTCTGACAGGCTGAGGCCATAGAAACTACTGAGAATGATGTGTTTATATCTGGACTTTATTGGCTCGGGCATTGCTGAAATAACTTACTCTTATTGTGTTATGCTTTGGTGGTATGTAATCCTAGACTGCTATTGGATTTAGGCTTTGCATGCCCTGCACTTGGCTTTTCCAAATCTCTGATAAGTCTTGGTTGTGACTATTTCTTTGAACTGGACTTTGCATTCTCCCTGTTTGATCCGTCTGCTGGCTGTGGGAGGCTTTACTGGAGCTGACTTTGACTGCTTGGCTTTGCTCCTGGGAGCTGCCTGCCTGGAGTCAGGACACTTAGAAAAAAATATTTTTTAAGTATTTCTTTGTATCCTAAGAGGGTTTTAAGAGTCATATTTGCCTTTTTCTGTATGTTCTCTAAGTGATGGCTCCAGGCTGGGAGACTATTTACTACATGTCAGTCTTTACTAGAATTCTCCAATTCTTCTCTGCTTTTGAACTTACATGTTGCCCTTGCTGACAGAAATTATGCTTAGAAAATGCCATGCAGCTTAGATCCACTGAAATCTTTTTTCTTGCCATCATTGGTGGATGAGTTACATAAGAAATGAAAGGAATATTTCTGAAATGGCAACAAAAAGGCAATAAAATATTTGCCTAATGTCACCTATAATCTAGAATGAGAGAATCAGTTCAACTTGCTCATCTTAACACTTATTGTAAAGAAGACTGAAATGTTGCTGGAACTGTTGCCATGCACACATTTTCCTATTCCCAAAATCTTTCAAAGCCTTCTGGCACTCCAGCTATGGATGTATATGCTCTTGAGTGAATTACAGCAGACTGGGGAGTCAAATTTATAGTGAGAAATTTCCTGATACCATGCTAGATACAATTTGTTTAATGAGAAATACTTTGAAATCCCAATTCTTACTATAGTAAAGCAACATTGCCTTTTCACCTAAAGACCAAATGTACCAATCTGAATCCTATTGTTAGTTGCAACTAGAGCAGACCTATTCAGTCAAAGAGACTTATCTATGTGTTGATTCACTACTCAACAACTGATTTAAAGGCTCTATTTTAGTTGAGACTAACAAATGTGATTCAGGCCATAGTATCATGGGGTGTAGCTTTATCTTCCACTGAGATTTTTCCCCCACCATGTAGCTTTGATCCCTTTGAATGTTCTTCTCTTTTATTTTCAGACATCAGATCCTATCTGTTGTTTTGCATGCACCCAACACTCACATACCCAAAGAGCTGTAGCTGTAAGAGAGGGGATTCCTATCCCCTCTCTTAGGCCCTTTCTGCACCTTACCTTTTTCGGCACTGGGGTGCAGGGATCGCAGGAGCAGCCTCCAGTGAGAGGCTCTCACGTTCCCATTGCTTCAGCTCCGCATGAGCTGCCTGCTCCCAAGCAGGCAGCGTGAGAACCCCAACTCTTCCTTCCACAGTGCAGCCTGGGAGTTTTCCAGGCTGCGCTAGGGCAGGAAGTATGCCTGCCGTGGCTCCAGAGGCTCCGCACGCACTGCAAGTACGCGCGGGGCCCTGGAGCAATGCACAATTGCACACCATTTTTGGCTGAAAGCTGAAAATGAAAAAGTGCGTGAGCAGCACCTGCCCTACCCTGGAGCGTCATGCAATTGTGAGTGTGTCATGCAGATCCTCACAATCGCACGATGCTCGAGGGGCCCTTTCACATGGCAAATGCTGTGCAAAAAGGGCCTTAGTTACAAAAGCCTTGCAGGTTTATTTCAACCAAGATCTCAAGGCAGGTAAACAAATAGTTCTGTATCATACTTGCAGCCTTTATGGATACTAGAAATTCATATTTTGAAGATCAGCTTTCAACTTTTCAAGGCTTCCTTTCTGTTACTCTCTCTGACAAATCCCTACATTCTGAATGAACTGCAAACAACACCTTTTAAAGCACCAGGAACATTCAGTACACAGCCAGACATACCAAATGAGCAAGATGTTTCATTTTGTTCTCTAATACTACTACAAGGTTCTTTTGCACAATGGTTTGACAAGCTAGAACTGGCTAATAACTTTGTAATTCAAGTTAAAGGAGGTAAAGAGAGAAGTTCAGCTCCTAAGTAATTTTTCAGTTTGGTGGCTAGACCCTAATGTCTGAATAGAGATTTGGGGCACGTGTGCAGCATCTGCAAACACATACCTCCTTTGATCTTGTACTTGACCCTCAAGGTAACCTCTATATTGAACAAGTGGCTGTGCTGATTAGTGGGTTCAATGTACTAACCAGCTCTCCTTGTTCGTTCTTCAAATAAGATAACCAGACACAAGATGGAGCAGAGAAGAACAGTAAAGACTGATGATTTATAACAAACAAATATCTAGCCTTATGCTGGTTTCACACATCGAGTACACAGTAACTCTCCTATTTCAATCAATACTTTCCCCTGAACTCTTTTCATGCTATCAGCTTGCCCAACCTGATTCAGATCTTCTTTATTCCTCTGCTCTTAACCAGACCTCATACTCTATATCTGACTTTCTATTTTGTTCTTCTCCTATCTAATGCTTTAAAAGAAAAACCTCTAGGCCTGTCCAGCTTCTTGGTTCACAGTCGTACTATTTGCATTAATGACAAAAAGCATCCATGGAGTGTGGATGTAATTTTCAAAAGAAAAATGGCATGGGACAGAAACCTTTAACCCTCTCTCTGAAATTATTTTCAGCTGCCTTTCTCAAAGTTTAAAAAGAAGGGAAATTCACTGATGTATCTCTGTCAGCATGTCTACTTTGGTCCTAATGCAATACCACATTCTTACACAGTTTAAACCACAAAAATTCACTGTGGATAATAAAAAAATGTACCAGAAATTATCAGATAAATATAACAGGTACTTAGAACAGATAACTTAACCAGAAATTTATGTGAAAGAAAACAAAAGGATACAACAAATGGTTTTGCAAAAATTTGGTATCACTTCATTAATTTTGCCATCAGACTTAAAACAGTGCATGGACTCCTGAAATATATGATTAATTTCCAGAGAAACCCCTTCTAAATATGGACAAATAATTATGTTTGACTGAGTTGTTATAATGAAATATGTTATAATGAAATGTAATGAAATATTTGTGAACAATGAATTTATAACTATTACACTCATTTGTTATTTTTTTTTTTAAAAAAAACAAACTTTTAAAATGTGTTGGCATAATATGTAAGATTTTTCCCATGCACTCTTCTTTCTCCCTTTGAATGAACTGTCATCAGACAGCCTTAAGTGCAACAGTTTTCCTTTATGACCGAACCATGGTGCTAAAGCTACTGGCTTTGGAATACACCTATATACTGAACCAACAAGCCTTGGTTTAACATTCTTTTGTTTGAAGGCCTGGAGCTATAGTTAACATGAAGAATGAAACTATGACAAATCAGAACATGGTGGACGAAGAAATATGACAGACAAGAGTGGCCCATGAGTCTCTTTTGTCTCCCCCCCAAGCTTATTGTGCCCCCCTCTGCCACTTCAGACTTCCTGTTTTGAGGCAACAAAGGGATGGCTACTTCTCACAGAACCTCCAGGAACAGCAATTATGCCTTTTAAACAGGTTGCAGAGCCCCCATGTACCACTTAACATCAACATATGCCCATGACTTCCAACCATATCAGAAACCTAGGAATGTCTTCTCCAATCCTTTAAAAAAAAAAGTTAATAGATTCAATATAGGATCAAAAATATTTATTTACTTTATCTTGAGAATCTAAACTAAAGGGCAATTAACATTATGTTACCCAGCAAGGAAGAGCTGAAAATAATGTAAGTTTACTTGCTGCTTTAGAATCGCTTCTATGTATGTTGCTATAAAAATTGATAAAGCATTTGGAATTATAAATCTCACTGGCCTTGGTATACTAATCTTCTTAGATATCTACAGTATAATTTGTTGTTACAAAAAGACAGCTTTAGGCATAGGAAGTTCTGAGCTCTGATTACAACATCCTACCATGCTGGCTTTCGGTATTTGTTTTAACATATACAGATCACTGTTCCAGCAAATATGCTCAAAGCAGTCCTCCAATATTTTTAATGAAAAACAAAACAAAAAACATCACTGGTCAGGATAATTAACAATAAAGAGAATAGTTTACTTAATATTAAAATCTATTCCTCCCAGTGGAGACATCTTCACATTCGGCAGTGGCCTGTTCCATGCTGCAGTGCACAATATACTCCCTGCTGAATAGATGGTCAGTGCTGTCACTTTTGACAGCACCAATTACTAGTTTGGAATGTAACTTATTACTGACACTGTCAAAGATATTATGGGTGCCACTGCAAAGAATACTCCCCCTCCCCCTGCTTTCTATCTCCTAGGCTTTTTGAAAAAATCTTATACTAAATCTGCTGTTTGTCATTTTGCCAAAAAGAAAGAAAGCAGTGTGTTTAGCTATTATCAGAGTCAACCATGCTCCCAGAGATGGCCACATCCTGGCTGCAGTCATGCTGTCAGATATCATCTTCTTTAATGGGGACTGCTATTCATGTCATACAGGACTGTAGTGATAACATACCTTTCAAACAGGAGACAGCATACTCCAACACTACCATCAGGCTGAACTTGGACTTGGACTTGCTTTTCTGGTAATATTTAATGGATATCAGCTGTTATCCTCCATGAATGTCCCTAGGAACAATGCCATGTCATCACATAGCGTACTGGTCTCCACTTTCACAGCACTTGGGTTTTTTTGTTTACAGGTTTAAAGAGAAAAGACAAAAAGAGAACCACTTTCATGACTTCCTGGAAATTTTAAGTACCTCTGTGACCTTTAGGTACAGTATTTTGTGCCACCACTGAAGTAAGTCAATGGCCTCCCTCAAACTTTGCATTGGGGTGAATGCCAAGCAATGGTTGTGTGATGGCGGGGGAGGGGAAGGGAATCCCAATACACTTAACACCATTAAACAGAAATGCTATTTCTGTAACATAATAGTGACTTGGTTGTTGCAATTCACTGCCAAGCTGACTTTGACCTATGGCAGCCCTAGGAATGAGAGCCCAGTCAACAACAGCCCTGCTCAGATCTTATGAACTTGGGGCATTGGTTTCTTTTGTTGAATCAAGCCATCTGTAATGTGGTCTTCCTCTTTTCCTACTCCAACTTTAATGGATATTATCATCTTTTCTAATGAGTCATGGCATATCCAAAATATATTAGCTTCAGGTTAGTCATTTTAGATTCCAGTAAGAGTTCCAGCCTGATTTGCTCTAGGATCCATTTATTTATCTTTATGGCAGTCCATGGTGTCCATAGAACTCTCCTCCAATATCAGATTTCTAATGAGATTTTTTTTCCCCTGTCAGCTTTTTTTCACAGTCTAGGTTTCATATCCACACACAGAAACTGGAAATATTATGGCATGGATGATCTTGGTATTTAATAATAACCTGCCCTGGTGGCGCAGTGGTTAAATGCCAGTACTGCAACCACAAGGTTGTGAGTTTGATCCTGCCAGGCTCCAAGGTTGACTCAGCCTTCCATCCTTTCGCAGATCGGTAAAATGAGTACCCAGCTTGTTGGGGGCAATTAGCTAAAAATACATTGTAAACTGCTTAGATAACACTAGTTGATAGGTGGTATAGAAATAAATAAATGCTAAATGCTTTAGACTCCAAGATCTTGTCTAGCTCCTTCATAGCATCTTTCCAAGTCTTAGGCCCTCTCCACACTTTACCTTCTTCCGGCGTTGGGATGCGGGGATGATGTGAGCAGCCTCCAGCTATCAAGGTCAGAGACCCAGGCAGTGAGCTAGCCCAGAGAAGGGAGCGGGAAAGAAAGTAAAGTCCCACTTGGAGGAGTCAAAGCAAGCAATTACTCATAGGCAGTCCATTTACCTAAGCCAGAGCGACAAGCAAAAGCCATAGTCAGAGTCCAAAATCCAGGGGTCTGGAGCCAAGAGATCAATCCAAGGTATCAGGAGCCAGGTGCTGGAAGCAAGGAACAGGCAAGGAGAAGACTTAGAGAAAGTTTACCACAAGCAAAGGAAAGCTTCCAGGCAGGCAGTTATATAGCTCAGGCACAGGTGTGGCGAGTCACTGCTTCTTGAACTTAATCAAGGAAGCCTCCCTTTGCTCAGCTCTCTTGAGTCTTTGCCTTGTTTGTGGGCTGACTGACGCAGGCTTCAAGGCATCTTCAGAATCGGATCCCTGTTGTCCTAAAGAAGCAGGCAGAGGGACGTCCAAGCCTGCTTGGTCCATGGCAGCAGGGGGAGCTCTTGAGCTGCAGGACTCATCTCCAGCCAGAGCCACCGGGACCAACAGCTGCTGCTCGTCATCTCCACCCTGAGCAACAGGGACCAACAGCTGCTGCTCATCATCAGCAGCTCTGGCAGGGGCTTCAGTTATCACACAGTGAGAGGCTCTCCCATCCAAGGTCCTTCGGCTCCGCATGAGCTGCCTGCTTGCGCGAGAGCCCCGCCTCTTCCTTGTGCTGTGCTGGGCCAGGAAGCGCAACTGCCATGGCTCTAGAGGCTCTGCACACCAGGTAAGTACACATGGGGCCCAGGAGCAATGTGCAATCTCGCACCATTTTCAGCTTCTAGCAGAAAATGAAAAGGTGCGCGATTTGGCGCCCGCCAGCCCCTGGAGCATTGTGCAATTGTGAGTGGATTGTGTGGATTGCTCCTCATAATCGCGTGATGCTTCAGGCGCCTTTTTGCATGGAAAATGCCGTGCGCAAAGGGCCTCAGTCTTCTTCTGATTTCTTGACTACAGCCTCCGTTTTGATTAATAAATGATCCAAGGCATATAAAATCTATTTCAATGTCTTCATCACCCAATTTAAAATTATGTAAATCATCTATAGTCATTATGATATAAAAATGTGAAATAACATAGGCACTTAATAGAGCTTGATCATCATAAAAGCAGTTTTGTTATAAAAAGTGTTTTCATTTGTATCCAAGTATTAGAAAGAATGCTTGAATGTCAGAAGGTACAATGCTCAATATTATAGCTGTTTCACTAATTGTCCTCATAGATGTATAAACACATCAAAAATGATCTTTAATCTCTATGCTTGTCATTAATTGCTGAACTAAAATACATTTTAGGATGCTTGTCACATAAGAGCCAGATAGGAAATTAAAAATTAAATGCGTTGTTTACATCTTTCAAAAACCAGTATGTAAAAACTAGTATTTATTTGTTCATGCCTGTTGTTTACTTTGACCAAAAAAAAAACCCAGAAGTGCACTAGCAATGTTAGCCAGAATGCAGATGCCCTATTATCACTTAGCTGAAACCAAGGCTAAGCACATTACAAGCTATATTCCTTCTCTCTTTACCTCTACAGTTGGTCCTCCCCTTTCATGGGTTCAGTATTCACAGATATGATTATTTGTGGCTTATTTTATTAATTAAATTAAATTAATTAAAAATATTAGTGTATTTGTATCTTACTGTATTTTCCCTTGCCAATACAATATGTTCCGTCTAGGAATCTCTCGGTCCTCTAGTGTGATTCTATGGTGCGCTTCCACCAGAGGTTACCCATACAGTCACACTGGATGACCTAGAGATTCCTAAAAAGAACACTTCTCTAGGCATTCTCTAGGGAACATCATAAATTGGGTGAAACTGAAATTCACAGATTTTTCTATCCTTATTCAAACGATATAATGCAAAGTCTGGTCAAATAAGAACATACAAAGTGGGATTAGATGGGGAGTAAAAAGGTATGGAAGAAGGAACATCAACACAGGGTCACCATTAGTCTAAGTCAACTTGATGGCAATTAACAACAACAAAGCAGAACTGACTCTCAGTAACACAGTCCAAACTTATTTCCCAACTAAAAATCTGGATAATGTTCATAAAATACAAAACTGAGAAATAGCTTTAAAATCTTCATGGTGATATTATCAACCAGCCAACCAACTTACCCACCCAGAAGTTCTTCTTGAAAGGTATGGCACTAAACATAACTATTCAAAAGATACAAAATTTGCTGCATTCTTATTTCAGAATGAGCATGTAATCAATTCTGATGCTATGATTGCCAGATCGTGGGGAAGAGACAACTTCATTTATTATGTTTTACTAGTCTTCTACACTGACTCATTAAAAGCATTCTGCAAAAAGAGTAGAAAGACAGAGCCTTGAGCCTGACCTGTACTTTCATGACTTAGTTCACTCTTTCAGAAGGGAATGGTCAGTTACTCCTTGTTGACTTGGGTAGCAAAGTTGTTCCATGTTTAAAGTAGTAAGGGAATAATATGCCCCAGCCGGAAAATGGCCACGTCCCAATTTGCTATTAAAGGGAGCTCGCTCATATTGGCATGCTTGATTTATAATTCATGAGCTAGGCCTCCAGGGTGTGGGCATGCTATTCCATTTTAAATTGGTTTTCCATTTGATCAATGGAAATGTCAAGCCATTCATTTCATTTCAAATCAATACTGTTTTAATTCACCATAGCTAAGTCTTTGCTGAGGGGGTAAAGTTTTCCTCCATTTCCAGGGTGTAAGTTGTCTTTGTAATCAGAATTCCTAAATGTCCTGCTTTTAACTTCAAAACATTAGCTGCTGTTAATCCTTAAGAGAAGATACTCTTGATTCTCATTTGCTGGGGGAGGGAACTAAGGGGTAAAAGTCCAATTTTTCAAATTATTCAAAGAACTGATTCATGCTCAGAACCTTAAGCTCTATGTAAAAACCCGCAAGGAAATTGCAAACATCACAAGGTCAGAGTAAGAGGTGAACAGTCTAAAAATTATTCTCTCATTGGACTAGGGTATGCTTATAATGAGTAAATTAATACCCTTAAATAAATTATAAATTGAATCTTTGCAGATCCATTTGTAAGACATTCGAATCATCTAATTTTTGTGCAGATAAGTTTTGAGCTGTAAAGATTCTCATCAGTCCAAGATTTTGAACATTCAAGAAACAGATTTTTTCAGGCATTTTTTTTAAAATTGAATATTCTTCCCATTCTTAGTTTGTATGCAGAATGGTTAACCATAACTACAACATTAATAAAGCTAACCCTCTGAAAGGTATTTTACCCAGGCTATTTGCAGCGCCTAACACTGAGCTAGAACTTACCCTTGGACTCCTAGAAGACGAGACACCACAACAATTGGACCTCTGAGTTCACTTGCACCACCACAAACATCTCTGTGATCAGGAGCAAAATATATCATATCTCTGCAATCAGGAGCAAAACTTCAGTTTCTAGGAAGATGGCCTCCAAACAGATATGAACTTCAGAAGCATCATTTGAAAACCTGCACGCCTACATGTTTCTGGAGTGCTATGCTCCTTACTGCTAGACATCATAACTTATGGTAAAAGGTGACAGTCCAAGAAATCAATGCCACTATATTCAGTAAGCCTTACTTCTAAGCAAATGTCTATAGGACTTCAAAAGTGCAGTGCAGTCCTATGCAGAATTAAATCCTGCTGTTATGTAACAGTGCTTGCTCCATCATAAATCCTTCTTTTCCTTCATTCCACCTTGCTCCATTCCAGTCCAAACTTACTCATCATAATTCTTTATTTCACACTCTCATTATCTTCTGCATATACTGTTCTTCTTCCCATCCACTTCTTTCACCCTCTATATAACTTTCCTTTGTTTATCCTGCGCCCTGCCGCCCCGCCCCCCGCTTGCCCATGAAGATTGCCTAGTTGGGAGGAGAGGGAGTGGAGGTGACTGAGACTCACCTTACCACTTGGCAGCCAGGATTCCCCAAGCAGTCCAGAATTGCTGTTATTGCTTTGACTCTTTTCAGAGTGGAATTTGATCTCTTTAAGGAACTTAAGGGACTTAAAGAGGTGTTTTGCCTTTGGATTAATAAATTCAGATTCTCCCAGAATGAGGAGCAACCTGGGAATCAGTTGGATTTCATGGTATCATTCCAGGGAATCTGTGGCTGTTGGACAGTGTCCAGTCCTACAACATCTGAAGGGTTGCTTGATTCCCACTTCTGATTTAAATGTATATCAAGTCATTTGAAATACAGAGGAAATGTGATCTACATTTCCACACACTAAGAAAGCTGTAAGAGGGATAACAAAGAGAGTGCAACCTATCTTTATATCTAGATTTCAATTAATTCAATTTACATTGCTAAAACATTTCACTGCACAGAATGTTCAGCTAAATATATGTTTCTGAAAACCTAAGCCAAAGATATATTTACCTTTTTTTCACCTGCTCAGTAAAGCTCAATCTTTGTTAGGGATAAAAAATTTTGGTCAGATATAATTTCCTGTTGATTTAAGCTTAAGTTTTAGACTCCAGTTCTCTAATAGACAATTCAAATTCAGTGGCTAGAAAACTATGTCAGAAAAGGAAAGCATTCACGTGGAAAGTACAAATCTTGCAGGATAGAATGCCAAGAATGTTATAATTTTTATAAAATGACAGCCCACTGATAATATATATGGTTTCTCCCAACTTAAATGAATATATGCCTCCTATGTATTCCTAAATTTGAGCTGAAAAAAAATCAGGTGCTGAGACCATGATAAAGATGGTGTTGTGGGCATCTAAAGGAAGAAGAAGTTGAAGAGAAATGTGTTTAAAAATAATATCTTATCAGTTGAAATTCCAATCCATGTTCACTGCTCCTTTTCAGGAGAAGCACCAGCCCCAAACAATTCAGGATCCTTGGGAATATGTTTTCTTGATAGTCATTCTATCTAATTACTGAGGTCTTCCAAAAAGGCACTCTTGGCAGTTCCAAATATCCCTGAGATGTGCTAGAGAACAAAAGGACTAGGACCTTTAGTGGGCCTTTTAGCAGGGCTCCAGCTATTTCCTCTTTTAAAATAAGAGTAAGCATGCACTACACTACTTGTCTTAGGGGTCTTACTGAAGACTTTTCTTTTTAGATTAGAGTTCTTTGGCTGTTAAATTCCAGTCATTTATTTTTACTGCACTCATTTTTGTATTTGATTATTTTAATTTACAGCACCTTGCTCTTGATAAGGACAAATAACAGACGTTTCAAAGTAGCATATTGTGAGTGTTTATGTGCTTTCTAGTCACCTGTTGACTTATGGTGCCCCCATGAATTTCACAGAGTTTTCTTAGTCAAGGAATATTCAGAGGTGGTTTTGCCAGTTCCTTCCTCTGAAATATAGCCTACAATACTTAGTATTTGTTAATGGTTTCCTATTCAAGTACTAACCAGGGCTGACCCTGCTTAGCTTCCAAGATCAGATAGGATATGGTGCCTTTAGGATATTTAGGCCACTAAAGTAGTATATTAGATTACACTAATCTTGACCACTCAGATCATTTCCTAAACTGAAAGATTAACATCTATCTAGATGGCTTATTTTAGCTCCCATTTTATCATTTGGAGAGGCACACCATTACCCTACGTTGCCTACATCGTACATCATTGCAAAGTAACATCTAACTTCAAGCACTTAAGGGTGGGGGACATCTTAGTTGTCAATATGTTATTATAACCTCTCTCTGGCATGGATCAGAGAAGAATCAGCAACAACAGATCAGAAGTTCCAGCTCTGTACTCTCACCCTCTGAAGAGTACCCATGGACAGAATACTCACACATTTGCTCACCCTTAGTGAGAGGGGGGTTGTTTTGGCACACTGAGACATCCTCGACAAAACAGTCAACTGCTACAAGATTTTATTTTATTGCAATTCAGGATTTTTCTGAAAAATAAATTTATACTCGTCAAAACATTGGCCCTTTCCGCAGTACCCTCCCATCCTGGTACGGAGACAGGAGATGAATGAGACTGCAACGACACTCCTGCATGACACTGTCATGGTCCCATTCTTCTCCCATCCCCAGGCAGTGCAATTGCAGCTTAAATCATTGAAAGGTTTTCCTTGTCAATGACCTGTGATCACACCACCATCCCACACTCACCTGTGGAAGCCCCAGAAGCGCGGTGGCTGTGCTTCCTGCAGCAGAGCAGCCTGGGAAAGTACCTGGCTCCACTGTGGCAGGAAGATGTATGGCCATCGTGCTTCCTTCAGCAGAGAGCCAGCTGGTATAGAGGGAGCATTACCATTGTGCTCCCCTCCTGGCAAAGCAACTGCTGGGATCCCCACTGTACAGCTTCAGGAAAAGACAGGGTGCAGAAGAGGCCTTTGTTTTTGCACGTTCTGCCACTACAAATTAAATTTTGGCAAAAATCGCAAACATGATTTTTCTTTCATGTGAGAAAAAAATAAATGCAGACTGATATTTGTACGGAAGAATGATGAACTTAATCTTGATCCAGGCAGAATATACAGCGTGCAATGTCTATATTTTGAAAAGCAGTGAAACTGCAATGGAAGAAGCACTCTGTGAAAATGAACTCATTGCCAACCGGTCTCCAGTTTTCTGTTTCTAATTCTGACTGGATACAGCTTGCTATTTAACTTAATACAAACATCTTAAGAAGCAGATTGTCTGTATTGTCTTCCTAAATGGTGAAGAATCAGCTTCCACTTCCCTCAATTTATGATAGGGGACAAAGGTATGGTAAAACTTCTGTTATTACTTGAAAGGATAATACAGATAACAACCCTAATTAATGTCTACATGCACCCTGCATTAAGTTACCACTTCATAAATAGCTATTTGTACAGACACTGTGTGGAAGCGTCTTCTTTATTAGACATATCACTGCTAAGGCAGAACACAGAGGGACCATGTGCTTTCACATGACACAGCTACAGCACTATAACTGTCATGGCTGCATCCTATGAAATCCTAGAATTCGCAGTTGAGGGAAGTGCATTTAGACTTCTCAACCAGAGAACTCTTCTGGTGCCTCTGACCAAACTACAAACCCCTGGATTGCACAGGGATGCAGCCATGGCAGTTGAAGTGGAATCACAGCTCTACAAATGCATAGTGTGAAAAGGCCCCATCCCACTCTGATGTACACAAATACACACACAAACACATACATACTGCAGACTTGTAGAATTCCTCCCCTGAAATGGAGGAGAAATTCGATATGGTTGCTAGACAACGGGACAGATGCTATATGCCTGAAATGCTCTGTGCCTGCTGCTGGCCCAGAGCTGCAGGGAAAATGTCCTGCTCTTTCACAGAGGTGGTTGGCCCAGTCTGCTTCCATAGTAACCTCAGTTATGAATTCTTCTGCCAGTGAGCTTCAGATTTAACACACCAATAGTTTCCTAACTTCCCCAGAGCCAAGCTCAAAACTTTAGCAACATGATTTGCACACAGGATCTACTGAGAGGGCTGAAATGACAGTGGGGAAGCCAATCTCCTTCTCATCTTAAATGCTTGCTACTTTCCCACCCCAAGCAACTGTAACACGAGACAAACACAGATGAAATATTTCTCTTGAGCACACATATTCAAACATGTGGCCACACACTCCAAATCCACAAACAGGAAGCAGATGTAAACCCAAATGGATGCTAAAACAGAATGACTTCCAGATATATGCTACATGCTGAGCATATCACAAGCACGAATTGGCAAAAACATCCATTACAATGGCTGGAATGGTGAGCGACAAATCATGATCTATTTTCTTTTCGATTATATATGATTGAGCCTGCGGCTGCTGTTACAGGCCCTTGTTTACACCAAGCACTATGATGAGACTATAATAAGAGACATAGCAACACAGTTTTGTTAATAAGCTCTTCAGACCAAGCCAACTCGGTGCCAACACCTGTTACGAATGCTATTCTGCCTGCAGCGTGACTCTTCCTAACCTCTCTGGCAGCTTCTTCCAAACTGAATACCTAAAACACCAGGGATAGTGAGTGCTTTTCAGATGAAGACTCCAGCTTGATTTCTGAAGTGCCTCTAATCAAGCCAAGTGCTCTATTTACCATGGAGGATATGGCTTCCTGAACCAAGCATTTTCTGCAATGCTGTGCAGCAAGGGTAGCTGTATAAGGCAAGCACTGTTATCTGTCTTATGAGCTAAGATGCTTTTCCTGGTTAATTAAAAACTTTTCTGCAACAATATTGCTTTTAGTTTCCACTGTTCCCCCAAGGCCTGCCATTGGCCTTTGGATGCACTTCTCTGTTGCCCACATTTCCCTTTTCAATCATTGCTTCTAAGCCCTTGAAAGCAAAAACTCTGCCATTCATCACCAGTGAGAGAGTAGCTGACTGATAGGGATGACATTCCAGGTAAATAATTCTCTGCTATGGCTAAATCTCTTCCTCCCTCATGAAATGTCTTTGAACTTAAATCAGAAATCACTTGCCTCCCCCTTCACAGGCATTTACTTTTCTTGGGGACTCAAGCTGATATAATACCTTCACACATGGAGCTGCTTTTGGAATAATTCCCATGGCGATAAGGATGGGGAAAATGGAAAATGTTGTGCACCTTAAGTCATCTGAAGTCATTTTGTCTTCATTGCAATTACTAATAGTGGTCTTGGGGTTACTTTTCTCTCC
This sequence comes from Iguana delicatissima, assembly GCA_948472985.1. Lineage (NCBI taxonomy): Eukaryota > Metazoa > Chordata > Lepidosauria > Squamata > Iguanidae > Iguana > Iguana delicatissima. Next base: position 12,313 of record CAOKZL010000382.1, on the reverse strand, counting down.
ATCAATTATTTATAGGGCATGTCTTTTGCATCTGCATTAAACAGTTCTCACTGAATTTGCAACAATAAGCTTTTTTGTTTGCCTTCAGTCAAAAATCTCTACATCAAAGACAAGCATTGCAGGAGGAAAACTCACAGTGCCCTCTGCCTGGATAACAAATTGTTATCTTCCTGAACACACAAAGCCCACTAGGCAATAAAATCCAGCCAAGGTTAAAAACGAAGTGACCACTATGTCCAGTAAGCTATAATTAAACACCTCTCTTGAAGAGAAAAGAAAAAAAAATACTTTAGGACTTTTCTCATGAAGCCAGGTCTATCTCAGGTCCTGAAACTTTAGGGCCAAAACTTGAGACTTAGAGATGATCCCTTGCAATGTCACAGGGGTTGGCCTTGATGATGTAAAGAGGGACACCCCTGGTTATGTCATTAAGCATGATAAATTAAGCATCAATCACAATTACACAGAGTATATCATTCATTTTTTTTTAAAAAAGTCTATGTACTGAAGAAAATGCAAGAACACACATGTATGTTTCAAGACACTGCCCTCACCCTGAGATTCCTTCCCTCCCCCTGAAACCTGAAGACATAAGTCTAGATTCTGAAGCTCAGGGCTGGGCTGGGAACCTATCATGGGACAGGACTCAGCTTCCCCAGGTGAACCGCAGCCTTGAAGGAAGACATGCAGAAGCAAGTGCACCAGGAGTTAATCAGGCTGGGAGCCAGCTGGCTCCAGCCTTCTTAAGGAAGGCACAGGGCAGTAGCTTGACACCAGAAACAACTCATGTGTTGCTAGCCCTTATCTTCTCTAGGTTCCCTGTTTGTTGCCTGCCTGGATTTTCTGACCCTGGACTGTCTGGCCATATTGCTCACCAGACTCCTGGACCTTTGGATTGTTTCTGGACGATGTTTCTGCCTACCATGAACAGGTAAACTGTACTGACTGTTAGTGTCTCTGTTTGACTGTGAGTGGCCTCCTGCTAGCCCTGCACCCTGTTGCCTGGCACAGATAGTTCACATCTGTGACAGAACACTACCTATAATCTATAGAGCAGCAGCCTCATCCCATGTCATTCTTGAAATGCCTCTATTACTCCCCCAACCAAGAGCTACAGTAAGGTTAGAACTCTGCCCTGTTTCTGCCTCAGCCTTTTCACATCAGACCTTCAGTTTTGCTTTCTTGAGAGGCTAGGAAGCCTGGTTTGATATCTGCACTGTTAAATTTACAGTACTCATGGTTGCTAACTCATCATTTCTCCATCCCTTTTCTCTTCAAAGAATGTTAAAATACACTGAGAACAGCAAAGATTATAAGTGCCTATCTTCAATCAAATTAATATTAAAGCCAAAGCTAATTTTGTGGCAGGCAGTGTGCATAGGAAACTCCTTCCTTATCTAATTTGCTGTCACAGAAGTAATCTCTGCTATTAATATTGCTTTGCAGAACACGCCAAAAAACTGAATTCACAGCATTGCCATGGTCACTCAAAACAGCAGGCTTCTGAGAATTATTTCTTTTCCAAGGGTATATGCTGAATATTGAAGTCTCAACTGCAGTGCAGTAGACAGGAAAGCGGAGAGGGATTCTCTTCAAATGACAGGGTTTAGAGTTTGGTATAAATGTTCTGGAATAGAATATTGGCATGGGGGGGGGGGAATTCCAAACTAGCAAATAGAAATAGTTGCACTGAAGGATCACTGGGGTGACAACTGTCTCTTGAACAAGTGTGGTCTAGAACAGTGGTGCTCAATGTTTCTGCTGTGGGGAATCAGCAGGTACAGCAATTTTATTATTTCCCCCCTAACTAGACTTTCTCTGGCAAGAAAACAGACAGAAAAAACAAAGGAGAAACATGGGAGGGCTGCAAACTGAAGATGACAATGTGCAGACCACCTGTAAGTTTCCATGAACTAAGCAATGTGACTGTACAGTAAAAGTCCCAGCCAGAAGCATCCATAGTCATTGTGCCATGTGCCAGAGGGGAGAGAGGGAGATTTCGAGAGTGTGTGTGTGAGAGAGACAGATGTGCACAGATTACTGTTTGAGCATTCCACGTTTTTCATACTGACATAAATCAAGGCAAAGTTCTCCAAGGCTCTAACAGGCTGAAACTAAAGCTGCTTCGTTCTTCATGTGGTCATTGTAATTGTTGCTGGTGCCTATGCTGGTATTAGCAACACTGTTTCTTCAGTGTAGATAAATGACAGATAAAGTACTTCTGAAACATGCAGGATACATCCTCAGAGCCCTTATCAGATGAGGGTTGCCCGTGATATAGATATTTACTCTTTACTTGTTCCCTTGAGGAAAATACTAGTGTTATCCTAGCATCACATTAGAGAAATATAGGAGTTACCACCAAAAGTGCAACAGAGCTTTATGTTTCTTTGTTGCAATATCAACTATCTATGCTGTTGGTCAGTGTTTCCTGTGAAGGCATGCACCAATCTACCAATGTTGTTGTTGGCTTCCATGACAACAGGGAGGTCTGTTCCATGTTTTAGACTGAATTTTAAAGAAGCTGCCCAAGCTGCTGAACTCTATCTGCCAAACATGTCCAGAATCTTGGGTGGTTCCTTCAAAGTTTAGACTAAAACCCAAAGTGGATTAATCAACTCCACTGACATCTACCACATACAGGCTTAGCTCAAAATGGGAACAGAGAGTGTGGTGAAACCATCCTATTAACACAGCACCCATTTTGTGCTTCTTATTTTCCCCGTCATAATTACACCACAACAGTCAACTATAATACATACAGGATTAGTGGACAGGCTGTTTTGCTGAAATCTTACGGCTTCCAGGAAGGTTTCAGTCTTGGAACCTGTTTCTTAGGAATTAAACAGGAACTTCACAAATTCTCTCACTCACCTCCAAGCATAAACATTACAGACTAAGGCAGTAACCTTAGGCCATTTCCGCACTACACTCTTATAGTGCGATTATTCCACTTTCAACATCCTATGAAATCCTGGGGTTTGCAGTTTAGAGAAGTGCCGTTCCATAGGATGTTGAAAGTGGAATAATTTCACTATAAGAGTGTAGTGCGGAAATGGCCTTAATTTCTACATCAATTAAGCAGCATATAGGATTTTACAGTCTTTAAAAATTGCTCAGTTACAACTTAGCTTCCATGCTCCCACACTCTCTACAGGTCTTTCATACATACTCTACTTCCTTGGAGGCCACTGGAGACAATCTGGAATCACGGCCCCCCATTTATTGATTGATTTATGCCTCATTCTTCTTCATAAAAACTCAGGGCAGACAATAATCTATGTAAAAACACTGCTAAAGCCACAAATTATAAATATTTAAAATCACAAAATATCTGATATAAAAGTGATGTAAGCAGGCAGCAGAAAAAGATATATCAAATGGTTGCTTGGTTCCTTGAAGGTTGTTCAAAGAAACATGCTTTTTGCTATTATCTGAGAAAGAAAAATGTTCAGGAGAACTGGATCTCTGGTGAGAATTCCATACATTACATTCCTAATCACCTTTGTTTTTCCTACAAAATGGATTAAAGGGAATGGCATCTGGACAGACAGTACACATGTGGATGGAGAAACAATGCTGATAAAGAATACAGGCATCCCTCTACATTCGCTAGGGTTAGGGGCACAGGACTCTCATGAATGTGGAAAAACTGTGAATAACTATAGGCCGTCCCAAACCATATTTAACACACAAAAAAGTATGATCTCCCTATTCAACCCACCATGGATTCCTCTGAGGCATCAGGGTTCCTTCAGAAGGCAGACATGGGTGGCTGGTGAGGCTTACTGCCACCTCCACTGCTGCCCCACACCATTTTCAACAGGAACTTACAAGTCTTGTTTGCAGTTTCTCTGTCTCATGAGGGTTGCAGTCCATGTTAAAAATGGCATAGGGAGGCAACAGAGGTGACAGCAAATAATCTGCAAATAATCAAACCTGCAAAAGTGAAACCTGCAAATGTGGAGGGTTGACTGTATTGGAACAAAAACCTGGATGGAGACAGAGACCTGAGAAAAAAGCCTTATTCCAAGGGTTCTCACATATGTTGACTATGTGGATGAGGACAGGGCTAGATCTCATCAAGTAGCCCCATATTTGATATTGTCAGATCAAAATTATGCTTTTGCGTCCTACCTTCAACTGGCATTGATCCAGAGCATAAATATCTCCAGGAAAACCATCTTTGCACACTGTTATTGTTACTAGGTGTCCTCAAGTAATTTCTGACCTATGGTGACTCTAAGGCCCTTTCCACACGGGGGACGGGGAAACGGGGTGGTGCACGCAAGGGCGGAGCTTACCTGGAAGCAGGTTGCTCCTTCCCCGTGGGGAGCGCGCGTTCGCCGCTCCACACGCTGGTAAATTTCGGCGGCATTCAGCGGCGCCCAAAATGGTGGCCGGTGACTTCCGGCGGTGCTCCGCCAATCAGGGCAGCGCGCCAGCCGGAAGCCTGCCCCCGGGCAGCTCTGCAGGGACGCACTAGCACATCCCAGCAGTTTCAAACGGGGCGCTGCAACAGGTTAGTGCGCTCGCTTTTTTTAAAAACCACATGAAATGTGGTTTTTAAAAAACACGCCATGCCACCCCTTGCAGCCACGCGAGGGCGGTTTGAGGTGTGGAACCTCCACTTTTCAAACTGCCCTAGCGCACCCCACGGTGTGGACGACCTCCGGATGAGGTCGCCCTAAGCCGTTTTTTTACCCCGTGTGGAAAGAGCCTAAGACAAATCTATAAAGGAGTATTCTTGGCAAGATTTGTTCAGAGGTGTCTGTCATTGCTTTCATCTGAGGCTGAGAGAATGGGACTTGCCCATGGTCATTCAGTATGTTGGGTTTCCTTGCAATCTGGAATCTTGTATAATCAAGATTATAGAGGAGCTTTTGCACCGTCAGCTGTAAACAGATATAACACAGACATTCATTTCTGGTTTCTTCACAAACTGTTCAAATTATAAACCTTATATGTTCTCCATATCAGATTTTATGCTAATGCAATACATTGTTTTGATTTTAAGACAAACAGAATTTTCAGCAGTTATAATACTGTGTTAGATGTTGTTGTGTGCCTTCAAGTCCTTTCCAACTTATGGTGACTCTAAGGCCATTTCCGTACGGGGTATTTGAAACGGTGCAGTCTGTCCTCCATTGAGGATGTCTGCACCTGGGAGCGGACTGGGTCCATACTACTTAATATAGAGCCGCACCTCGGCCCGCTCCAGAACGACCCCAAGTGGTCATCCAGCGTGCTTTTGAAAGACTGGAAAAATCAGGTCTTTCAAAAGCATGGAGCGCGTCACTGTGAGCCTGCTCCCTTGTGCAGATTCGCAGGCTCGCCCCAATTCGAGCCTGTGATGTGCTGGGGGCGGGCTTTAGGCTGGCGAGCTTCAGCAGTTGGTCGAGACCCTTGACCAACCGGAAGCTGCCGTTTTCGATGCCGGAGCAGTGCGAAGCGACAAGCACGCACTGCTCCGGAGCACCCTGGACCAGACCAGGGAGCCAGAAGATCCGGTAAGTAGCAGTGGGGGGCGATTCTCTCGTCCCATGTGGAAATGGCCTAAGACAAACCTATCACTGGGTTTTCTGGGGCTGAGAGTATACTTTTTTTCCCCTTAGACTTTATGATGCTTTGCGAAGTCTAACCTAATGCAAACATGATTAACTTTACAAGCATGACGGAATGAATATGTAGTTGTCAGAAATTCTGATGTCTGAGGAAATTTTATGAGGACACTATTTGAATAATGTTCTGCTTATTACTAAGATCCTAGAATAAATAAGGTCACATCGGCTGAACTGCTTGTGGAGGAAGCTGTAAAAAGTTGGAGGTTTGCAATGCCTACACCCAAGCCACAGAGAGCCAAGTGTTTCCATAGCAAAATTCATTTTTTCCCCACTTTATCTAATCTATGCACAGCAGGAGACTCCAGCATAATCTTGTGATAATCCTTTATTCCATGATAGGGTAAATGCCCTGTGCAGTGGTGTGACAGGATATTGTCAGGAGTTGTAATGAAAAATGGGGGAAGGGAGAAGCAATTCAGCTGTGAAAGATATAACTCTTTCAGGGCTATCTCTCAAGTGTAAATGTAGATAAAATGCTAATTGAAGAAAGCACCTCTCAGACACCCAGAAACTTGGACACAAACATACTGCAGGTTTCTTTTCTAAGCACAGACATACTTTACCAGTGTAGGTTCCATTCTTTGTCCAACTGTTATACAACATTTAAAGCTGCTGTAATAATGTATTCTCTTTTAAAAAAAAATTATTAATATTTTACATTCATAAAAAACAGAGTGGACATACACCTTTATTTGATATATCCCACTCCCCGCCTTCCATATTTTCATTCCCCAGTTGAATCTACTTTGTTTCCATTAACAAAAGAGAAAAAAGACTACAACAATTTCTTAGATTTCTTATACATTTATGTTTTTAACCAATCCACAACTCCTTTCCATTCCCTTTCAAAGATCTGGATAGGTTTGTTTTTCAAAGAGTATGCTAATTTTTCTGTCTCTACCATATCCAGAACCTTTAATTTCCATTCTTCTAAGTCAATGTCTTTCTTTTCTTTCCAATATTGCTCATAAGTCAACCTCGCTGCTGTTATCAAATATAATAGTATCTTCTGATGACTTCTTATCTCCCCTTGCTGACCTAACATATTTAAAAGATAGAATTCTGGTATCATTTCAAAGTTTACTTTACAATTTTTTTGAATTTCATCATGTATCCTCTTCCAAAAAATTTTTGCCCTCTTACAAGTCCACCACATATGAAAAAGGGACTCAACCTTTTCATCACACTTCCAACACTTTGCATTCCCATTTTTAGTTATTTTTTGTAGTCTTTCTGGGGTCATATACCATCTACGAAGCATCTTATAAAAATTTTCTCTCAGATTTAGGTTTGGTGTAAATTTTATATCTATGCTTTCTCCCAAGCTTCTAATTCAATTGGATGCCCCACATTCTGGGCCCATTTAACCATTGTATCTTTAATTGTATCTGGTTTCACTTCTCTTTTCAGCAATAATTTATAAAATTTAGAGATTCTTTTCTTTTGATTTCCCTTCAACAATAAGTCTAATTCATTCTCTTTTCTCTCAAATCCACACAATTTCTGATCCATTTTGAATCTTTCTTTAAGTTGTCCCAAGGGAACTAGTTTAGTTCGTGGCCATCAGCCTTCAATTCTTCTGCTGATCGTATTTTGGGTTTATCTCCCTCCCATTTCAATATGTCATATCATGTTAATAAATTTCCTTGTTTTGTTGGGGCAATTTTAGATGCTTCTTGGGGTGAGGTCCAAACTGGAAGTTTTGTGTAGTATTTCTGCTTTATTTGTAGCCAAATCTTTAACAATGTCTTCCAGGTGCAATGGTTGCTGAACTCCTTATTCACCGCTAACCTATCAAAGCATAAATATCCGTGCCATCCAAATCTATTATCTATTTCTTCCAATTCTTTTGTTGATGATTTCTCTAATTGAATCCAGTCTTTAATCCAATCTAGACAGCAGGCATAATAATATATTTTCAGTGATGGTAGATCAAATCCTCCTTTCTCTTTTGCTTCCTGGAGTATTTTGAATCTTATTCTTGGCTAAGTAAACAGACTGTAATAAAGTGAGAGGATCTTTGTTACCATTTGTTCACTGGTGGGCCTTAATAGTCTTGGTAGGTTTGTCATTTCTCCATACAGACAAAATAAAATGCTTTGAGGTTATTGTTATGAGACATATTTTACTCTCCTTTGCCTCGATGAGACAATGAGTTGAAGTGCATTTGCCACAGTTAATTGCTGGCTCAACAATAAATGGCACTCAAAAACACCATTTCAAGCATGTTGTATGTAATTTTTTACTGCTGTCAACCCACAGTCCCTGGTCCCATGCACAGTATCTATTCCGATCTCCTTGCTTTACCAGTGCTGCCAGGAGCACAATTTCCTCCAGCCCATCAGCGCTCGATTTCTTTTTATATATTTCAATCAAAGACGGTCTAAAAAGAATAAGGATCCTTACTTCAGGTTTGGCTTTGGGTACTCACGATTCTTATTTACAATCTTATTTACAATCTAAAAACATTGCAGCTGGTGCTTTACAGGATCTTGTCCATGTTTGAACCCAATGGCGTTTCCATGCTCCATCAACTCTAACCTGTCCGTGATGGCTCCTCTCTCTTTTCCCTCTTCTTTGCTTTCGCTGGGTTGAATGTTGACTCCGTGAACCGCTCCAAGTCACCTCTACACCAAGGGTGACTTTCTCCCCAAAAATCATGGGGCTCCTGGTGTTTTTTTCCTTCTCAGGTTCAGTGGCAGCCTGAGACAACTTGATTAGGCTGTCAAGCGTGCCAACATCACAACCAGAAGTCCCCGTGCACAGTATCTAATGTTTTAGATAGGCTAGCTCAAAGTCAGCTAAAAAAACAGTCACAGGTGTGTCCCACTTAAATCAGTGGCACAAAATAGTCATAATTTGACTTTTTTCTGGTAATGGTCTAAGTCCAATTAATTCAATTAATTCCATGGGTATACTCTAGCTGGGACTGACAACTGGAGTTAGGCCAGGGGTAAGGACTGTGTAGCCCTCCAGATGTTGTTGGATTGTAACTCCCAATATTCTTCATGATTGCCTGGGCTAGCTAGAAAAGGAAGTGGTAGATGACAATTGTAGAGAGTCATGAAGTCTTGCATGTTGTAATAAGTGAGGAAGAATGGGCAAACTATCAAGTTAAACTTATCAGGTTACATGCCTGATGATATTTATTGCCTAAAGAGGCCACCACAATATGGATTTTGGAATTTCTCATATGGTTGGTATGGCTAATACTGAATTTTCTCTGGTGCTTGAGGCTTTCAGTTCTGTAATTTTGTGAGAGCATCAAGATAACCATGTTTGAGTTACCTTGCCATTAGTGCTCAAAGAAAAAGTGGCTTCCCTGTGAAAAGTAAAATTGCTCTGTTTCAGATTTTGCATATCTATACAGCGAGCCCTCCATGGGTATGGAGGTTCTATTGCACATAAAACATAAAAAATGCATAAAACAAAAAATGCAAATGGTCCGTCCTATTATCACCAATGGACACAACATGTGTGCACCTGCGCTGTCTCGGGCACACATCCAGCACACCCATTGACTATAATTGGACGCAAGGCTTCACGTGACCTCACATTCATGTGTGTGTCAACAAAGGGTACACTGTAGTGCAACACTACCTAATTACAATTGGCCATTGCTAATGTGGACTCTCAGGCATCCAGGGGGTTGTCAGTGAGAATACCTTATTATTTTACTGGTAACACTGCCTATGACCAATATATGATGTCATGTGTCATAACTTCAAGCCATTTCATGCCAGTGAAATTGGTATGTGGTTTCACTTCTTATGGTTTGGGGATACTAAGTATTTTTTTGGTGGGATAGAGGGTCCTCTGCCCTGCAAAAATGCCATATTGTTATGCTTAGAAGCCTATAGGAGCAGATGAACAGATTTTGGGGCTAATGACCTTTCTGGAGGATAGAGTGGTATAGGGAAGGTATGAGAGAATGGGCTTCAAGATGGCTCACAGGCTGAAAAAATGGCCTTTCCCACCCCAATTGTAAACTCTCCACAATCCTTTCAAACAATTTGTGGGTGAGAAGGGAGGAATTTCAGTTTCTTCCTGCACAGTGAAGCATTTGTAAAACCTTCCACTAGAAATCATGAGCACAGATCTGAAAAGTGTGTGTGTGTGTGTGTGTGGGGAGGGAATCCATAGGAAGTAGAGGCTTATTATTATTGTATAATTGTGTAATTGGAAAAGGGGGGGTTATGTTATTCTTTTTTTAAAAAAGCTCAAAAACCTCTCAGCAAGCAGTAAATAGGAAGAACAAAAATACTGTTAAACATCCTCAGTTTAAATGAAATGTCAAGCACACATAAAGCACTCAACCACTCAGGTTTCCATACAAAATGAGTGACTTATTTTCTGGCCATATGCACACTGTATTTGTGCACCCAAGCAAGTTCTCTCTGAGCCACATATTGTTTACATGTGACAAGAAAAATTAAGACCAGGACCTCTTCTTCCTGGCTTAAATTCACTGAGGTTACTGTTTCTTCCTTACTATGTGAAATAGATTCTTCTACTGTGTGGATTTGTGTGAGCTACCCATAAACTCCACCTATTCATTTGTACATGAACATGGAGTTGATGAATGTCTGAAGGATTAATATCTTTAGCAATGGAGACTTCTTTGTAGTGGTTAGAAGTAGAAAATAATTTTGCAGGATTCAATGAAAACAGCCTTTTTACAGCTCTCAAGTCTTGTTATAAGAAGAAAAGCACCTTGCCCTGAAAATTTGCATGTCCATGGAGTATTTTGTAGAAATAGAACATGTATAAGAAAATATGCTCCTTTCAAAATTTAAAAAGTTATAATGTTCATAACTGAATGTGCAAAACAAAAAAAGGGGGGAGGGACATTAATTCAATCCCTGAATTAGGTAAATATATTAATAAATGTGCCTATTAGAGAGGAAAAGTAGATTTAAAGAACTAGCACAGAATTTCCATTACGAGGAAAAACACACAAATGTTTGCAGCTGGATATGAAACAAAGAAGGCATGTCAGGTAGAATTTCAAGAAACACAATGAAATTAAGACAGCAGTAGCTGGCAATATACCCTTGAAGATTGATTTTTTAAGAGCCCCTCCAATGCCAACATTTCTCTCAATATTATACTTGTTATCAAAAAACTCAGCTTTGGCACCTTTCCTCCTTCTCTTTCTAACAGAAAAGACAGGTAAGTTAACAGAGTTCACATGCTGGTGTTCATTTTGATGAAAACTAGCAAGATGCTGATTCTCAGTAATATAATGTTTCAGCGCAATGACTAACCAGAAAAAAAGATGGCACTGGTTAGTGACAGGGGACAGTAAACACAGATAATTCACACCTCCCTTCTTTCCCCAGCCCAATCAAGCTTATCTCCTCACATTGCAACACTCCTCACCGAAGACCCCACATACCTCATCCTACTCATTTAAGCAGCCAAACACAGATCAAATTGTGTCCGTGTGTGCACAGACTCAGAACCACAATATAGAAGATTATGTTTCACAGAGAAATCCAGAAAAAGGATTTGAAGGCACATAAGATACACCCACTGCTGCCTGTGCCTCTGAAGCTAAGAAAATCTGGAACTGTATGCTTGCCGACCTAGGAGACTGCATGACAAGAGAAAGACGCTCTGAGCTCCTTGGGGGAAGAGCAAGGAATCAATGTCATAAATAATAAACTGAAGAACAAAAAGGGAAGAGCTGCACTGGCGTGTAGCATGCTGAGATTAAAGTTCTACAAAATGCACAGAAGGGGAGTTGTTGCCATAAAGTGTTTCAGAGAATATAGCATGGAATCACAATATATCATATCCACCATCATCATTACCAACATCTAGTTTTATAGTTGCACCACTGTACCTAGCCTTGTACAGACTTTTTTTTAATGATCAGCCATCACTTTCTTATTCAAGAAAGCAATATCATTTTTCAGTCAACACACAATGAAATCCTAGTTGGCCTTGCCCAAGATTATCCCAGGCAGCTTGCAATATATTTCCTACCAAAGTATGGCATTGATTCATTCCTTCAATTGAATTTATTTACTGTAATGAATGTATTACGTCTTCCCTTAAGGGCTAGAGTTTCTTGCATACAAACACTGATCAATGGTTCGTTTTTGTGGTTGTTTACTAACAGCTTGCTGTGAAGAGAAGCAATTAATATTTTGAACCTCCTGTGTTCAGTAGCTAGGCAAACAATTAGAAACTCTGAAGTGGTCTTCACTCAGCCAGAACAAAGCTCATACAGAATATGTAACACAGATTGCTGAAAAATGTGTTGCATTGTACTAAAGTTATCTAGTGGAGATTTACTCACACTGATAATCCAATTCCGACAAAGAAGGAAAGGTTATAGCAGTTTGTCTGTTGTAGAGTGAAATCGCCATCTTGTTTAGAGTCTTCAGGGACGGACAATTGCCTGTGCCTCTCTTCCCCCTATCTCAATATGCTAATATGGAGAGAGAAGAGCCTGTAGGAATAAAGGTTTAAAGACTCCCTATTTTTACAAATCTCTTGGAGTTCGGACTTAAAGTTAGCTGAGCTGGTGGGGGTGAAGAGGAAAGAGAAGAAGAACAGTAGGTTTAAGACGAGAGACTTCAAGTTTGAGAATGGGAGTGTGGCGACGGAGCGGAGTTGGTGGGGAGTGAAAGAGAGACAGATTGAAAAAAAAAGGAGAAGGATTCCAGGCAAGACGTGAA